>CP120503.1:6327500-6995330 GCA_029489945.1 Nigrospora osmanthi | reverse complement strand
CCTAACCCTAACCCTAACCCTAACCCTAACCCTAACCCTAACCCTAACCCTAACCCTAACCCTAACCCTAACCCTAACCCTAACCCTAACCCTAACCCTAACCCTAACCTCAATTGATCTGTGCGCTTGGGTCCCTTGCGCTCGAACACACATGAAGGCTTATTTTGAGCAGGTGTCTGGTGGCGCGAACTGGACGGACTCCTTGATTCAGGTTGTCAACCTTCGAAATGCGGTTTGTCATAAGAACCGCCCGATGGCCGAAGCCGTGGAGAACTACCTGGCCCATGCTGCCCAGCTGGCCCGGTTGATGCACGCTACGAAGGTGCAAGAGGATATAGCAGCCCTACGGCAGCAAGCAGAGGATTGGGTCAAGGTGGCTAACCAGAGACAAGCTAAAGTCCAGGAAGACTTTCGAGAACGGGCACGGTCATTTCTGCGACAGAAAATGGAGAACGAGAAGCAAAGGAAGAGGCTCGTAGATGAGCTGAGGGCTATCGAGAAGGCACAACGAGACAATCTCAAAATGATGCAAAGGCAAGGTACCATTGGTCTAGCATGCCCATCCGAGAATTCAACAGAAAGTAAACCTGGGCTCGCTATCCTCAGAGCAGTCGCAGCCAAGGAAGGGATGAAGTCTACGGGGCCTGCGAGCCAGGGGAATCGTCTCGATGCCACCGCTGGATCAAGAGGTGCGTTATTGGCCACATACACGCAAAGTGGTCTCTGAGAATCCAAGCTGATGTCATCTCGTGAGTCCATACAGAGACGAGGGAAAAGGACTTGGACGCAACAGCACCAAAAGACCCCCAGACGGACGGCCAGCAGCGTGAGGCCAATGGCCTTGACCATTTGGCCCAAGAAGGAGCCGAGACCCGTCAACAACCACCCGAGGAATCGAAAAACACAAAGAAGAAGCGCAAGAAGCTGGCCAAAGACAAGCCTCATTCCACTGCACCAGAGGACGGATTGCAAGGTCCGAGTCTCACCTGCGAAGGAGCAGTCCATGGTTCTGGCCTTCCAGCCACCACCCAGAAAGCGGCGACCCAACCCGGGGAAAGACCTCAAACGCAAGCGGAAGAGGACCAAGGTACCACCAAAGCATGCAAAGAACAAAAGCCTCGGTCTGTAGGCGTCCTGCGAATCAGATTTGGTGAACGTGAGGCCGAGAGCTCGATGCGAAACAACGAAGAAGCTGGCCGCGACTGTTGGCGACACCAACCGGCCGCTGAAGACCCAAAGTCTGGTAACACAACAACCATGAGCCACAGATCAGCACAAGAGTGCAAGATTACGAAAGAGACCCCCCTCCAGAGTCCTACGGCGAAGGAAGTGCCAGCCACGGGTCGCACAGAGACAGGAGCTGGACATGGCGTTGGTGGTGACGACGATGCCATTGCACAGATTAACAACGTCAAGAGCTTGGGAAAATTCGGCCCTGGACTGCTTCGCTTGTTTATGTCCTGAATCTTTGGACCGGGTAAGACACGAACATTCTTGCCGCACTCTGCAGCCAGGAACCGAAATGGACTGAATTGAGAAAAGCGCACACGTATCTGAGAGGATTATTCTCGGGACAGTCATGCAGGGCGTTTATCGTGGGTGAAAATGGTTAGCTCAAAGTTCCTCAGCGCATCGAGGAATTTGATCCCGGACGACTTGATAATCACGGACGGCAGATGCGCTGCTTGGAGATAATCACCAGCAAAAGCTCTAGCGACCACAAATTGGACAGGTTCAATATACGCATGCACCCATTTACTTGTGTTGCACGAGTCTCCTTCATTTCCTGATAAAGACAAATAGCAGTGCCCGCGCAGTCAGCACACCGCAATTCCATCGAACTCCTCTTAACCCAACAATCCAGGAGCCACGAGCACGGTACCCACACAGCGAGCGGGCAGCCATAAGGGGATACGACGAAGGTTTCGTGGGCTTGGTCGGGGCAGCTACGAAGTTTCCCGCCATTGCCAATTCTGTTTTTCAACGACGCTAGTAAGCATTACGTCACAGTGCTCGTGCTCCAAGGCCTGGCTCGTTCGGCGGCTAGGCCCCCCATGAGACGACGCCGAGGGCGGGTATGACGACAGGGCAATTGTTCTTTTCTTGCCGGTATTGAAAGAAAGTAAAGCGGCCAGCCGAATGGAACGCCACGATTGCGACCACTGCTGGCGGGGAAGGGGTCCCGTTTGTGGATATGTTCAGGCTGGGCGGCTGTCTTGATAGCGGCCGGCAGGGCCTGGAACCCGTGGGAGAACTTAACTTCTACGCCGGTAACGTCCGCGACGGTACACGTAGTCCGTACCGGTGACACATCATGCTTCGGGTATTATTATATGGGTTTGTTCAGGCGCTGGAGCTTTCTCGTGGTTTAATTATTCTTGATGATCAGGCTATGATACCCGAAGGAAGGGGTAGGGACTTTCTACGATTTAGGCCGTGATCGGTCGTTTCGTAAGTCCACGCAGGACTCAACACCGTCAATACACGTTGTATCCATGTCTAGCGGCGCCTAGTTGAAGTACCTCCCTACAGCAAATGGGGTTGGTTTTGGCGGCGAATCTCGTGACATGGAGTAATGAGCTACCTTTGGCGAAGATCCTGCCGTCCCCGCTCAGACTGACGAGGCTCACGATAGTTGCCAACCCCTGCTGCCAACCCCTGCACCTATCTGAACCCCTGCCACACCGCAAGCTCTTACTACAGCCTCTAGCAAGGCCCCTACCCCTGCAGTCATGCCTCCTCAAGGCCTTGAGCCTGGTGTTGAGGCTGAAATTATCGCTGCAACGCCATCGCCAGCGGAGTCGCCAGTAACAGAGACGCCAGTTGCAGGTCCAGGCCCTGCCACACTAGCGAATTGGCTTGGAGGAGTGCCTCCTACACCAGCCACGCCGCCAGGCCTCCTCAGCAGCAGCAACAGCAGCAGCGCCGACCTGCCAGCCGAAGTTATCGATGTCGACGCTTCCGAGTATTCCGAGCCTCTTGCGCCGATAATACCGCACTGGCATTCAGCGGAGCCGAGTCGCAACCGGAAGAGAAAGGGGCCCAGGCCAACAACGCGCCAAGGACGCGCTGAACGAGCGTTTCGCTGGTCTCCAGACCTGAGAGGAGTGTTCGTAGGCCAGCTGCTGGAATGCAAGCGCCTTAACATGATGGCGATAACTCGCGCTAGTGCTCTCAGGCCTGCCTTCGAGCGCGTCGCGCGAGAGATGGTTCGCCTAGGGTATATAGCGGAACACTGGTCCTGGGAGCTTGTAAGGAAGCGATTTACAGACTGCTAGAACTGCTGGAGGCAGTGGCTGTCGTTAGCAGCCACTAGGCCGTTCGCAATGGATTTAAGAGAAATATCCTCAGGCGAATCACCCTTAATCTTAGAGCATTGGCATTTGTTGTCGCACGTCTGGGAGTGACACAACCAGCGCGCCAATTGAAAAAACAACACCAATGGTCTTCCCAAGATCATTGTCGTATACTTCCAGGTATAGAAAGAGGCCGCAGCCATTATAACCCCAAGACGAAGGGTGTCCAGTCCGCATGCCCTCAACCGACTATGGAGTCCCCTGACGCCGCTACGGTCAAGAGATCTCCACTGTCGTGGGACAGGAGACCTCGATTGCCATGGACAAGAGATTACGACTGTTGTGCACGAAACATCTCGATTGGCGTGGCAAGATATACTCAGCCGCCATGGACAGGAGTCTCAACGGTCATCGGACAGGAGAGCTCCTGCAGAAATGCTATGTCGTTGGTGATGGCTGTAGCAGCCAGCATAGCTTGTTTGAAATCCAGGTCTGAATCGGGGATGGGGCCCATGTGTTCAAGCTTATGCCATGGGGTTTCAAGCCAGTACGGGATTCTGGTGCAGCGGGGGTCAACTTGGCAGATTTCCCACAGATAATCCTCTACTAATTGCTTAGAGATGTCGTGATCTATCACTTGAGCCCGAGTGCGGAAAGCGACGATGCGCTGGGCTACCTGGCGGAGTATGCGCAGCGGCCGTGAGGACATGCCTTCGCCCTCGCTCCATCGAAGCTGGCGTAAGCTCGAGCACCCCTTAGCGCACCACCCCCTTAGCGCACCACCTTTTTACACTAAAATCGAAGAATTTCACGTACGTTTATTTATATTTATTTATATATAAAGGTAATATTATGATATACCGTTAAAATCCTTATAAAGAGCTTAAGAAGGTAATGTATTTTAGAAAATTCTAAAATTTAAATTAAAAAAGTTATAAGTAAAAATATATTAAGAAGTACTTTTTTATATAAATACGAATAAAAGTTACTTCGTTAATAACTTTTTTAATAATACTTTTAAAAATATAAATCTTATACCGTTAAAATCTTAATTTAATAAAGAATTTAATTTTCTTATTTTTTAAATATATATAAGTTTTTATTACTAAGATATATATTAAAATTATTAAAACTTTAAATTTCATATTACTTTTAACGTTTTTAAGAAATAAAAAAATAACTATTAAAGTTTTTAATTTTTTAAAAAGAAAATAATAAATTATTTAAAAATCGTTATTTAACGGTATATAAAACGTTTTTAAAACTATTTTATTTCTTATAGTAAATCTAATATATAAAACCTATTTATATATATATATAATTATAAACGATTTTTTATATTTTTTTAAAGTATATAACGTTAAAGAGCGGTATTTAAAGCTTATAATAGTATATTTTAATTTTTTCGTTACTTATAAATTAAGCTAGATATAAGGACTTAGAAATCGTTAATTTTAGTGTAAAAAGGTGGTGCGCTGAGGGGGTGGTGCGCTGAGGGGTGCTCGAGCTTATAGGGTACTCGTGCCAAAATGGTGACACCGGGTTCCGCATTGGCCGATTGTCGGACATATCTCTTTCCAGGAGTGCCTCTGTAGCCTCGAGATTCCACGCTCGACTCACGAGGCGCAGGCGCATGGCGCGCTTAAGACAGCGCACCCGAACCTCATGTACAAAGATGAGGC
Organism: Nigrospora osmanthi; assembly: GCA_029489945.1. NCBI lineage: Eukaryota > Fungi > Ascomycota > Sordariomycetes > Amphisphaeriales > Apiosporaceae > Nigrospora > Nigrospora osmanthi. Next base: position 6,990,352 of record CP120503.1, on the reverse strand, counting down.
GAATAACCTCTGGGGGTACGGACGGGGGGGAGCCGTCCATGGTCGCAGACGGGCGAAGGTGTCGCGACTGATGCCGAATCCAAGATGGAAAGAACGTATGAGCAGTCGATAGAGATGGAAATAAGATATGAGTTGGGAATAGAGATGGAAAGTATGAGATGGCGATGGAGTTAAACAAAGGATGATGCGGGAGGTGGTTGGAGGAAGTAGTTGTGACGGTGGCTTAAATTACAAAAGGCAACAACGCTGAGCCACCGTTCCAAGTTTCAACTGACCCCCAACGGTGACAACAGCCTCCGACTGGAACAGCCCCCAAATCGAGGGGGCCTTACGGAACAAGCAGGCCCTTAAAAGCATAACCGCCCCCAATTACAAATAAGCTCCACCAAATAATATTAATCGGACTCTGGGGCTGTGTCTATCTCATTGTCATCAATCACGACTTTCCTCCCATTTGTTCCTCTCTTGTACTGCTCTCTTTCTCTCTTTCCTGGACCGACCCGAGTTACTCTCTGAAAAACTGATGCCAGCGCTGCGCCGGCAAGACCACAGCGAAGGGATAAGGTGGCAACCCCCCTAGACTTGGGCCACCAACAAACTATCACCATTCTCCTGAACACTAAGAGCTTCACTTGTAGATTATAAAATAACCACAGCACCCTGAGACAATCTGAATATACCATTCCTACTGCATTTCAATTGCACATCTAACGATATGGCCTACAACCGCGATAAAAGGGTGCGCACAGCCGTCCGCACGGTTCGCACCGGAAGCTCCGTCCGAGCCGCCGCTCGAAAGCATAGCGCTTCTAGATCCCGCTACAATGCCACCTCGACGGCGGTCAGACCATCCGTGGGGCTCATATGAAGCGGCAAAACCTATCGCCAACGTCTGAGCAATAGTTAGGGCGCTGGATCCTCACACAGACCAGGTTAGGCTTCGCGCCGCTGCATCCCAGGCTCCATATCTATGCGGTGAGGCTGTCCAGGGTGTCTCACTACTTGGACGAATGATCGCATTCTAGGCCGTCAAGGCCCAGTCATTCTGGATGTGCAGGGCTACCTATTATTAAGAATCGGTTCTAAAGACGAACACGAAGAGTACTATCCAACAATTATCTCTCTTTCCTTCCAATCTAAAGGGCCGTGCTTTTCTTCCCAAGCACTCAGGTCACAGTATTCCCAGTCATTGCGGAAGCGAACGAGCCCAATCCTTTCCCAGAACGCGAAGCAGTGCCAAGATTGTCACGCTGCACCTCCGACATCGCACTAGTGGAAATACTGAAGCAGATGGATGCCCCTTCTGTGGATTTTCCATCTAAGCAGGAGTTACGGAACTAAAGGTACGTAGTAATCGACATGGAAGTCACGGGCGAGGCAGACGAGCCGTAGGGAACGAGGGAGGCGCATTAGCGAGCACAGGTGGCTACAGCCAGCAAGAGCACTGATTGAACGCCGATTATCCAACATCCATGCTCCCATAATGCAACCCTAGCTATAGGTTCCCCGCATCGATCCCATCCGCTGTCCCTTTCATAGGGCCGGCCGTTCCAACGAGGTACCTACTACCTAGAACGGTGTGAATGGGATGATCCATGATGTAGAACTTTAGTACCCATTAAAGCATGTAGACGTCGATGATGGATGAAGCCCATCGTGCGGGCAGCAGCCTCCCGCGATGCGACGACATGAAGCCATTAGTTCAAATTTGGCTGGCTGCCTCCTACCGCTGTCGCTGATGGGAAGCCAACGGAAGCCTATCGCATCGCACTTACTGTGTATGCAGACTTACCTGGTTGGGCTTCTTACGAGGGCTTGGCCTGCATCCCATCCCTGGCATTGGATCCACGTGTCTGCCTGGCGCGCCTTTGTGTCTAGCGAGCTAGGGCCGATTGAGGCTGAGTTCCGCCTTCTAAGCTCCTAATTGGATATTGGCGGGGACACGATAGCGCTGTCTATCAGCCAAAATAGGGGCGGTAGAGGCAGCAGAAAGAGGAAAAGGGAGGCGAGGGTGTCAGTCGAGATCCATAATACGAGTTACAGAGAATTTATAACGAGAAGATAAAAAAAAAGAAAAAAACTTACTATTAGGTGAAGAATCGAACTTAAGATCGCTAAGTTGTCTGACGCGAAGACCTCAGCCAAGACCTCGGCGGTGTAGGCCTCGCCACGCATGGTTCCGCGGAGGAGGCTTGACGGCTTGCCCGCGAGGCAGTTCACCGCCGCAAAGTATTTCTCTCGCGCCGCCACGTCCAGCCTCCGGAACTGGATTCGCTTCGCCGCCATTACCACCGCTTCTTGCGCTGTTGCCGACACCGACACGCAGGCGGACCATCCCCGGGGCCGCTTCCACCTCCGTGGCACCCCTGGGCCCCGCGAGGGCGACTCGCTCCAAAACCGCGCCTGCTGGTTCGGCGCCAATGAGGGTCGTACGGATGATACGTTATTCTTTTCCCTCACCTTCTTTGACTGGTAGACTTTCATAGGGTGTGGAAGACAGCTTGACTGATCTGGCTCGGTTTTCGCCCAGGTTACTGTTAGAGGAGATGCGGCGACGATAGAAACCTGGGCCGTTGGTGTTGGACTGCACTCGCCGAGGGTGCCGACGACTGGTACTAGTGCCGCAGTGACGCACAACGCCAATTTGGTTACATGCCCTGCGGTAAGGGGGGTTGCAGCTGCTAAAGGGCTACATGGAGTGATTTGAACGCTCTGATGGAACCAAACACAATACGAACCAAGCGTTGAGCAACTTTCGTTCTTACTCTTCTGCGGGAAGCTGGAGGACGGGGTCGCGGTTGGCTGCAGATGGGCAACAGATCAGGGAGTAACGAGCGGGGCATTCTTTTGCTCGGATCTAATACGCAGTTTTCGTATTTCTATCTCTTCCAATTGGTTACGCTCCTTTGTGCACTTCTAATAACTCATTCTACCATACTGCTGGCAAACACCTCGTCTCGCCAGCACCAAATAGCCGCCCACACGGCACCGGGTCCTACAAGAACCTGACCAAGTGCCACGCCTACCGCAGCTTTGAGGCCACTCAAAGTCCCCACATAGCCCAGCCTCCTGAGGTCCCAGACGGCATAGAGGTTCTGAAGAACCCAGACGACGTACGTCAGTCCTTCCCCGGACCGCAGAGGTCGCAGGGCTGCAAGGATAGCCGACGGGCTCTCCACGACCGCCCGGGAGGCCTTGAGAAGAGCGTGGCTCAAGCAGAAGGGCGCGCCACTGGCCACGTGGGCTGCTGCCTGGACACCAAAAGCACACACGTATAAGGCTCGAAGATAGTTCATGTCGCGTGTCTCGTACTGGCTGAGCGGGAGGTACTCTTGGACGTCATCCTGTCTCTTGGAGCTTCTGGTGGTTTTCTCACTGGGGCGGACCTTTGACAAGCCCCACGTAAGCAGCGGAAAGAGTACTGAGAAATTCATCACAGCAGACCCTAGGTCGGAGGGAACGCCCTGGTATATGTCGAATAGGAACTTGGCGGAGGACGCGAAGCCGCCCAAAGCGAAAGCCTGCAAGATTGATTTCGCCGCCGGGGGCGGAATGTGGCGATCTGGTGGGGATTCAAAGGCAAAGAAGGCATGCAAGAGCGCATACGATGGAATAGCGCGGTTGATGCCGAGTCCGTGGAGACCAATAGCTACCGCGCTGGGGACTCCCAGGAGGGAGCCTCGGTGGCCGACACGGTGGCCCTCGATGGTGTACATCAAGATTGGCGCGGCGTGCCGCCACAAAGACGCCACGCCGGCGGCGGACGCCGGGCCGGCAGCGGCGGCAGCGCGGCCCGCCCACACCGCGGCAGCCAAGAGGGCGCCAGCGTAGACATGGTGGACTGTCTGGGACGTCTTTGGCTTCACCGGGGGCGCGGGCCGCTCGTCCTCGAAAGGGACGGCCCGGGGGCGGTGCGGCATGGGCAGGCTCTGGATTCGCGAGGCACCCACGACGGTCGCGCCAATCCGTTGAAGGGTCCAGTGGGAATTGGGCAGCCAGGCCAAAGCCCAGCCAAAGAGTCTCGTCACCAGAGGATTCTCGGACGCCAGCAAGGCTTGGAGCTGGTGGGCTTCCTCGACGCCGTTGCGAATACGCTCGTGGCGCGCCAACTGCATTTGTGCAAAGATGCGGGCAAAATCGTCGTCGTTGAGACCGTCGAGCCCTTGGGGGTGTTCGTCGCGCGCCTGGAGCAAAGCGTTCAGGAGCTCGGCAGCGGATTCGATGGCGCCGTTTCCGCCTTGGCCAAGAATTGGGTTAGGCTTGCCCTTGGGCGTTAGTAAAAAAAAAACTGCGCACGTGGTCCTAGTGACGATACCCGCCCTGGGTGGTCTCCTAACGAAGAGGGCGCTTACCTTGTGAACAGCGTCGCCCAGGAGGATGACCCGTTTCTGAAACCATGTTTTGTACACCATCTCGTGCAGTGGCGTCAAAGTTGAGTGAAGCTTTTTCTTGTAGACGGTGCCCCATTTGAGCGTCTCGGTCAGTTGCAGATCGGCGTACTCCTTCGCAAACTCCTCCTCATCTTCTTTCGTGTATTTGGGAATGCTTTTGCCGCGGCGAACCTCCGGGAGACGGACAAAGATGAACCAGTAGAGACGGTTCTCCGGTCCGGAGATGATTAATGCCGAGTGCCCCGCGCCAAAAATATGGCCGTGGTCTCGCTCAGGCCAGCCCTCGACGTTCTGAGCTATGCCGAAGCTGCATTTGTACCAGCAGGGGATCTCATCTTCCTGGCGGGGCGGAAACGCGCTCGGAGGGCAAACGCTCGACGGAAGCTCTTGAGCTATTCGAACCAGTTCCTTCCTGACGGCGCTATGGATGCCGTCTGCCCCGACCACAATGGACCCTTCAAAGGTATCCCCATCCTCGGTTGTGACGCGAACGGCATCAGCTAGGTGGTCGATGCGTCTGGCTCTCTTCCTCAGCATGATGCGGCTTGGGTCTTCCAATTGGCTATAGAGAGCCTTCAAAGCCAATCGGCGATCGAACCAAAGCATTGGGTATCCATGCCTGCAGATACAATTCAGCTTGCATAGACGGGGTACCAGAACATCAGGAAACCTCACCGCTTCTGAACATGGTCCTGGAACTGGGGAAGAGAGCTGATAGGGTTTCCCCCGCTGTCTCGGAAATGGCAGTACAACACCAGTTCATCCGCCATGGCCTCGACAGCCTTAAAGCATCCGATTTGGTCCAAAATCCGTAGGCCACTGGGGACCAAGCCGATACTAGCGCCGACATCTGGCGTGATATCGTGGTAGGCTTCAAGCACGATGAAGTCGATGCCGAATTTCTGAAACATGTTAGCAAGCGTCAACCCCCCGACGCCACCCCCAACCACAATAACTTTGAAGGGCCTGTGGCCATCCATCGTGAAGGACGGACTTGGGAGTAATGGTGAGTAAATGGTCGGCCTCGGGCCACGGCGGGGGAGCAGCGAGCTAGCAATTCTATAAATGCAAAGGTAGGGAGCCCTGCCAACGGGTTCCTACCTAGCCCCATAGCCCGATTGCTCGACTTAGATAAGGCCTCTGGACCAATATTGAATAGTAGAAATTACGTACCAGACCCACGAATGTGCATGTGAGCTCCTTAAAGCCCCCCGTAAAAGGTAAGGGGTTGACACGGAAACCAAAATTGAACGCACTCCGTCTCCATTGACCCCTCCATCACCCACTCTACCAGCCAATGGGAAAGGGGCTGGGAGATCAATTCGACATTTTATTGGCCACGCCCATTGCGCTGAATCGTGACCTGCATTCTTTCCTGGCAAGAGGCCCGCCTTGGAGAGTGGCCAAGATATTTTCTTCATACAAGCGCCGCGGCGGCGGTTACAAGCAGACGTACCGGCTTGAAGGCCGTTACCTTGGACCGCTACTGGTAAGTGTCCACCATTGAGTGAACCAATGCTCTCGGTAGGGAATTTTAGTGATTCAGAACATCATGGGGTCATAGCAGAGCCGATGGAGGCCAGGAGTTGTGTGGGTGTACTTTGTGTTGCAAGCTGGAGTGTGACTTCTGTACGCCGTTGTTCTGCTTTGGTTTGGTTTCTTGGCAGCGCGCTCATTCCCCGACTCTACTAGCTCACTGTAAATAAGAGAGGCATCCTGCTTACAACTAGGGCTCCACGAAAGGTCACCCGTCTTTCTCCTGATTTCGCGAGACGTAGTTTCGTAGAGGAAAATACTGCCGCTGGAAATCAATTGGTCCTTCCCACCTTCAGCAAGGGTGGCCGGTAAGACATACTTCCAAAAAGGCAGCGGCATCCATTCTTGACATAGAGAGACCGCGGAAAGTTAGCTGTGAAGGAGCGCAGCCGGATACTATTACATAAAGTGGTGGGATTGCTTTACCTGATATGTATAGATATTTTCTGTGGTGAAAAGCGCCTAGGTAGTAGGCTCGCTTCAGTGAAGATGCGGCTCGCAAACTCGGCGAAGAGCGAGAGTGACCAAAGGAGTTTAAATATAAGAAAAGTGAATAACAGTGAAGATACAAAAGGAAACACCGATTCATAAAGAACGACATGATTAATAAACATACGAAGATACCTATTTATAGGTTATATCTTGGTTATGAAATCTTATAGCTAATTAGCTAGGTAAATCTATATACACTCTTAACTTTAAAGGGCAGGACCTCTTAGGCTTTAGGGGACTATAAGGGATCTAAGGGACAGGCCCTCCAATGCTCATCAAGTGTTACAAATGATAGAGGTTTAGGGGAAAGTGGTGTAGTATGTAGCAAGTTGTGGACAGACTCGTGGCAACGCAGTCACAACATATCAACCTCAAATTGGGGACTTGAGGTACATCTTTCACGGCTTCCACGGGTCCCGTGTCACGATTAGGTTGGTAAAGCATACCCACTTTCAAGCTGCGTTGCGCTCGCTCCCCACTTTATGACTGGCATACCCCGTCTCCTGCATTGACCTGAAGACTATTATGCGACCCGGAACCTTTTATCTTCTCTCCTTAGGCCCCGGAAGAGGTCCAGTCGCAACTTCAGCATCACTATCAACTCTTTAACACCTCCTAGCCGCCACCGAACGTCGACAACTGGGCAACCTGCTGGTCAACAAAGCCCTACACAGTATACCGTCTCTGAAAGACAGCCAACTCGATCGAATAGGTAGTTGAACCCAGGGAGCACAGCACCAGACGCATGCGGGCCGCGCAGGACATGGCCGACGCTATTACCAAAGTCCGCGCCGTCTTTCCAGCGCCGGGCCATGCAGCATGGGAGGCACCCATGCTGCGACTAACGCTGGAATGTGGAAACGAAGACGTACCCAGGGCAAGCGATAGCTGCGTGCCGCGCCCTGAGTTGAGGCTTCTGTCTCCTCCCCCGGCTATCGCGCGGCATTCCTTCGACTCGCTTATGTCCACCATGAAAGATAGACGCCTCGCTGCGACCTGTCAAAGTCGATCGCCCCATGCTATGTCTGCGCCGGAACCCATCTGCCGACCAGCTTCCGCCGACTCCGTCCCTCCCCACGACTTTTCCGACACCTATCTCGTCCCACCGACCCTCAACTACACTCTACGTGACAAGAAACTGCGTATAGCTCTCTTCTGGTGCTTCATCCTATTGGACTGTGCCATTGTGCCCGCCGGACTTTACTTCATACTCTGGTATGATGCTGGGCCGGGAAGCCAGGAAAGCCACCCGCTGAGTGCAAACACGGTTCTCAGTATCGTCACGGCAACTATAGGTGGCACTGCCATCCTTGAATTTGCCCTCAGTGTCTGGAAACTCTTTAGGAAAAGCAGTGATTGCCGGGTAAGTTAATGATGTTGCCACTCCCCCCCACCCCCAGGCTTACGTGATTGAGGCATATTCACTAACTTCCTCGGACAGGTTATTGGCGCCCAAGGTCGATGGGTTTTTGATTGGTTTCATTGGTGGTTTGGGCTGTGCCTGATCATCGTCATAGCGGAGGTGATTTTGTGAGCCCATCCTTGTCCTGATCAATGCCATAGGATGTCGCTTATCCGACGAAGAGGAACGGCATGGAAAATGCCCAACCGCCGGCTTCTCGCACTGCCATTGTCATCGCTTTTAGTCGTGCTCGGAACGGTGCTGTTGGTCACGGACATTCTACACTTCTTCTCCGTACGAGCGCCTGTCCGAATCTCGTCCATCCCTCGTGGCGCCCTGGTGCCTCCTGGTGTTTACCCCTTCGTCGAGGATATCTGTGCAGTCAGCGGTAATGGGAAAACCGAGTTCCGCCTAGCACTCGACCGCCGATACCAGGCAAGTCCGGCGTTCCGGGACATGCTGCGACAGGTGAGTATGTTCTGGGCTTTGGGGGCTCTAGCGGCCGCGGGCGGTACCGCTTACCTAGTGCTGTGCTATGATGACATTGATTTGGCGTTCCTATTTGGTTGGACCGTGCCATATGTTTGGGCAGGAGTTTGGATCATTATAACCATCCCTTGGGTGCAGCATATGTTGAAGAGGGAGCAGCGGCTTTGGGCTCAAGCCACGATGGAAATGAACATGCTTGCATAGCGGTCAAATCCGGTCCAAGTACTTCCAAGTGCGTAAGAAGGTTCCAAGACCGGCTGTCTGTATCACAGGAAATGCTTGCTGTCGTAGGTATTGACGTAGGAAGCTGAGAGCGTCATATTACGAACGGGCAAAGGAGTTGACTCTTCAATTACACGTTACATAGTCAAGTGAAGGACAAAACGTCACTGGAGCGTTGGTATATGCCTGCCAGCACCGTTCGAAACAAAACTATATGCGCTCAGTCTCTTCCCGGTGCAAAGATATGAATCGGGTGATTCCAGTAGTTCCGCTACCGACGAATGGCGAGAACCGCAGCGGCAACGCCTTGGGGGTCTCGTGCGTGGGGTGGCAACGTCAACATGAATAACGGCCGGCGTGAGGCTGATTTCCCCGGCTGTTTCGTGCTTGTATTCAGATTGGTGATCTCGTATTGCTACACCCATCATTGAAACACTGGGAGGTGCAGTCCAGAGAGGGCCAATTGGGCTCTCCCGGGACGATCCCTGACCGCCGCGCGGCTCCAGCAAGCCCGAGCCAATGCGATGATGAATCCCCTGTGGGCCCCCAATTCGGCACCCGCGGCTGTCCGAAGGCCACACACCCCACGCGCAGCTGGGCGAGCTAGTGAGTGAGTGTACTGTGTAACGCGCCTCGAATCTCGAACTGCGCCCCCCCCCCCCCCCCCCAACGGGTGCCTGCTGGGTGCTCGTCCGCGGACGCCCATCTGGACGCTGGAAACTTGCGTCTCCCGCGGATGCCCGTCGACAACCATTCCCGTCTCCGCCCATGCCCTTCAAAAGTCAAGATGCACCGGCTCAGCTGCCCGCGTCGTCAGGTCACCAAACCCTTCTCTCGCTTCAAGCATCACACAATGGCGCACGATAAGCAAAAGAAGCCCAAAGCCGCCGACGGCCTGCAGCGCATCCCCCAACCGCCCACCGTCCCCGTCGTGGGGAACCTGACTAGCCTCAACCTGGACGACCCCACGACCTCTTTTTCGCAATTGGCTGCCCACTATGGTCCCATATACAAGCTCTCCGTTCTGGGGCTGGACATGGTCGTGCTGTCGAGCTGGAAACTCGTCGACGAAGCTTGCGACGACAGCAGATTTCGAAAGTCCCTCAAAGGCGATCTCGAGGTGGGCAGAAGATGCGGTCGCCCTTTCGCAGTATTGCTCGGTACGGTGCAGGCTGACGCGGAGACGCACAGGAACTGAGGAACGTGGTGCACGATGGTCTTTTCACGGTACGTTTACCCCCACCCGCGTGGAAACCCACGGGCCAGCAACCGCCGGCTAACGAGGACGTCGCAGTCCCGGGGAGAGGACGAAGAGAACTGGGGCGTCGCGCACCGCATCCTCGTGTCCGCCTTTGGGCCATTGGCCATCCGTGGCATGTTTGATGAAATGCACGAGGTCGTCAGCCAGCTGGTGCTCAAATGGGCGCGCCAGGGCGCATCCGCACGCATCGACGTCGGCGAGGACTTCACCAGACTCGCCCTGGACACGGTGGCTCTGACCTCTATGGGCTTCCGCTTCAATTCGTACTACCAGACCGAGTTGCACCCCTTCATCAGGGCCATGTACGAAGTTCTCGAAGAGGCCGGCAAGAAGGGCATGCGCGTCCTGCCCTCCGTCTTCTATTCCTCCGAGAACAAAACCTATCGGAAGAACATCCAGCTTCTGCGTCGGACCGCCCGCGAGGTTATCGAGGAGCGTAAGGCGCAACCCGACGGCTTCGAGGGTCGCAAGGACCTACTGACCGCCATGTTGCGGACCGAGGACGCTAGGACTGGCCGCAAAATGACGGAAGAGAGCGTCATCGACAATCTGATTACCTTCTTGGTGGCCGGACACGAAACGACGGCCTCGACGCTCCAGTTTACTATGTACAACCTGCTGAAGCACCCTGACAAATACCAGAAGCTCCAGGAAGAGATTGATGCGGTGGTCGGCACAGAGCCCATCACTCTGGCCCATGTGACAAAGTTGAAATATTTGGATGCTGTGGGTAGCATGTTTTCGCCATCCTTGGGTGTGCTCGTTGCTAATCGCGTCGTTCCAGTGCATACGGGAGACGCTCAGGCTGAGCGCGCCCATCTGGGCTATAGGCAGGGAAGCCCCACAGGATGAAGTACTCGGCGGCAAGTACCTCGTTAAGAAAGGCGAGCAGCTGGTGTGCCTACTTTCAAGATCTCACCGGGACCCAGAGGTCTGGGGACCCAACGCCAACGAGTTCGTCCCCGAGAGAATGCTGAACGGGGGCTTCGACCGCATCCAGGAGCAATTCCCCCACAGCTGGAGCCCCTTTGGAACCGGCATGAGGTCCTGCATCGGGCGGGCTTTTGCGTGGCAGGAAATGTTACTGGCCTACGCGGCCCTGTTGCAGAGTTTCAACTTTGTCATGGACAACCCGGCGTACACGCTCCAGATCCAAACGTCGCTCACCATTCGACCCAAGGGATTCTACATCCGCGCTGTCCCTCGGGGAGGACTGACCCCTCTGCAACTCGAGGCACGCCTGGTCGGCGCCCTCGGGGGCGAGGCTAAGACGACCAAGCCGGCGACGGACTCGGACAAGACAGCCCCGAAGCTTGGACAAGCGACCTCAGGCCAGAAGATGGCCGTCTACTACGGTTCCAACTCGGGCACGTGCGAGTTCATGGCACGAAGGTTGGGCGCCGACGCTTCCGACCGTGGCTTTGACGTCCTGGTAGAGCCCCTGGACATCGCCAAAGGTGCCCTACCCAAGGATGTCCCCGTCGTCATCGTGGCTTCGTCCTACGAGGGCCAGCCGCCCCAGAACGCATCGCACTTCTTTGAATGGCTGAATTCTTTGCATAAGGCAGAGCTGGAGGGTGTGACCTATGCAGTTTGGGGCTGTGGTAAGACGGACACCCAAGTCGTCCTGGAGCACGGAATGTGTTACTGACTGCTCCCAGGGCATGGTGACTGGACGAAAACCTACCAACGCATTCCACGGCTCGTGGACGAGCTTATCGCCAGGCTCGGTGGGCGGCGACTGGCCGCCATCGGCGAAACAGACGCGAAAGTTCGCGACATGTTCTCCGACTTTGAGGCCTGGCAAGACGAGACGCTCTGGCCTGCGATCCAGAAGAAACTCAACATCAGCGCGAGCCAGGAAAACGCAACCAGTCGCCTCAAAGTCTCTTTCTCCACGCCGCGGACCTCGGTTCTGCGACAGGATGTGCAGGAGGGCCTTGTATGTGGCGTGCGGACTTTGACCACGGGCGGCGCTGACGAGGAGAAGCGGCACCTGGACATTCAGCTGCCGACCGGCTGGACTTACAGGGCCGGCGACTATCTGGCCGTTCTCCCGCACAACCCCAAAGCCACGGTGGCGCGGGCGATGCGACGCTTGCATGTCGCTTGGGACGCGCACGTATCCATCAAGGCCATGGGAGCGACGACGCTCCCCACTGACGGCAGCCTGCCAGTGTCGGAGTTGCTCGGTTCGTACGTGGAGCTGGGCCAGGCCGCCACGAGAAAAGTACGTTGAGCCGTGGGAACGGGACCCGGCTGCCCTTCTATTACTGATTACGACTGTCAGGATGTGTCGACGCTCGGCCAACTGGTCGACGACGCGGGCATGAAAGCGAAGCTGGAATACATGGCGACCGAGGGCTTTGACGACGAGGTCCGAAAGAAGCAGCTATCCGTGCTGCACATCCTGGAGGCACTTCCGGCTCTGATGATACCCTTCCACGTCTTCCTATCACTATTGCCCCCCATGCGCGTACGCCAATAGTAAGCGTCTCCTCTGCCAGCGAGAGAGCTGTGCGCCGTGGTACTTGCGCTGACGCGACCACAGCTCCATTTCGTCTTCCCCGTTGGCTACGCCCGGCCTGGCCTCTTTGACATACGGCGTCGTCGACAGGCCCGCGACGTCCGGCGCCGGCCGCCACGTAGGCGTGGCGTCGTCCTATCTCGCATCTCTGGAGGAGGGAAACAAGGTGCAGGTGGCGATCCGCATCGCCACCAAGGGGTTCCAACTGCCCCTCGAGCCGCATAAGACGCCCATCATCTGCGTCGGGGCCGGCACCGGCCTGGCGCCCTTCCGCGCCTTCGTGCAGGAGCGGGCCATTCTCCGAGAAAGCGGGCAGGCCCTGGCGCCGGCGGCGCTTTTCTACGGCTGCCGCGACCCCGCCGTCGACGACCTGTACCGCGACGAGTTCGACGCCTGGGAGGCGGCGGGCATCGTGACCGTATTTCGCGCCTACAGCCGCCAGCCTGCGCGGGCCGGGGGTTGCCGCTACGTACAGGAGCGCCTATGGAACGAGCGCACGCTGGTCGGCAATCTGTGGAACACGGACGCGCGCATCTACGTCTGTGGCGCCAGCCGCATCGTGGATGGTGTTAAGGAGGCGTTCGTGCGCATCTTACAAAGCGAGAAGGAGCAGCGCGGGAATCCCATGTCCTTTGAGGAGAGCCTGGAGTGGTTTGACAAGCACCATGCGGAGCGGTTTGTTCGGGATGTCTTTGACTGAGAGACGGGGTCCTGATTAGAAAAAGTCGCATGGGGAGTAGCGGAACATCACGTATCATCGGGTTTAGATTAAGCATTTCGAATTTAACAACGTACGGCTACCCTGTTTACGCATTATACCGAGCCATTCTCTGGTGCATCTGTTCTCAATTCGAGGAGTCGACAAGGAAAAACGTCGAGAGTCAAATGCAAACTGGGAACTTCTCCTCGGAGACTGACTGTGTTGACCAAACCTAAAACATCGTTTTGGGACTCCTCTGTCCGCAGGGATCCCATCTTTGCGTTTGAAGATTGGTAAAGCCGGAAACATAGCTTAGATGATAGGTGCCCTTTCAGCGCAGAGGTAGCATTACACGCAAGTGACATCCCAACGCCTGCTATTCACAGAGATAGTTTACATGACATCACCTGGATGGCCTCTTGCAGCCTTTTCATCTGTCTTGAGTACGATAAACGAGGGACTGTATCCAGTCGCTCGCAGGAGTACTAGCAGTCTTTGCTGCGATACAGTCAAGCAAGTGATTTTTCAGCCCCATCACTGTAGCTTCGGCTGTCATTCCCGAACCGGCATGCAGAGGAAGTTGGCCTGCATTGACGCTGCTGAGGTAGGAGCCCGTCAGGCTCGCTCGTCCGCGGATCCCGTGTCCCATCTGGCCTGCTATTGGCTGGTATTATAGCGGTGGAGGGTGGGATCCGCGGATCGCGCGAGTTCAATTGTCCACTCATGCGCCTTGGCGTACGGGTGTACGAGCCCTTTTCCGGCCACCCACGGCCGCCCGACGCATCCCACGGCGGCACTTAAGCGACTGCGAGCTGTTGTTGATATATCATGATCTCGCCACGTCCAAACAGAGAACATGACAAACATCCTGCATCCGCCATTCCACCACTAGCTAATCATTGCCCAACATGGCGACGGGGTTAGAAGCGCAATCCATGCCGGCCAAAGTCTCAATAGACGAGCAACGGTCGTCAGTCGACTTGGACTTGGACGTGAGGGACCTTGCGCTTAGAGCAACCGCCACTTGTCCGCCGCTGTCGCTCGAGGGCCAGTGGCGCGAAGTCCTCTACCCTCCGTCCGGCAGTGTCTTGGATCCCCAATCGCCGACTTTTGATAGCCGGCTGTGGGTCAAGACCTTTTTCGACCTCTACAACTCAAACCTGCCAGCGCGGCCTCGGAGTTTGGGCGTGGCTTTCCGCAACCTAACGGTGCAGGGGGACACATCCGGAGCCCAGCACCAGACCACAGCCGGCAACGTTTTTCTACGTGCCACGGAGTTTTTAACGAGACGGCTTGGCAGCGTGCTGCAGAGTAAAAAAGTCACCATCTTGCGCGACTTCGAGGGCATGCTCGATGCTGGCCAGCTTTTGCTCGTTCTGGGCCCTCCGGGCGCGGGTTGTTCGACTCTACTCAAAACTATGGCGGGCGAGACGGCAGGGTTGCGTGTGAGCCCGGAAACAGATTGGAATTATCGAGGTGGGGGTCCAGCTCTAACAGTGTCGCTAACACTCCCGAGTACTGACAAATCGGGGCTGTGTGGCAGGAATCGACGCAAAGCTCGTGCGGTCTCGCTTTCGGGGTGACATTCTGTACAATGGCGAAAACGACACCCACCTGGCCCATCTCACCGTCGGTGAGACTCTCCGCTTCGCAGCGTCCACGCGGCCGGTGCTGAAAGTGCCCTCCGGGTTCTCGCCCGCCCGCGTCACCGACATGCTTTGTGACGTCGTCATGTCCGTCTTTGGCATCTCGCACACCGTGAATACCAGAGTCGGCGACGACTTTGTCCGCGGCGTCAGCGGCGGGGAGAGGAAGCGAGTAAGCATTGCCGAGTCGGCCCTCACGGGTGCCCTGCTGCAGTGTTGGGACAACTCGACGCGCGGCCTCGACAGTGCCAATGCCGTCCGCTTCTGCCAGAGCCTACGCGACCAGGCGGACATATTGAACATCTCAGCCGCCGTGGCCATCTACCAGGCTCCGCAAAGTGCCTATGAGGTAGGTTCCTCGCTCTCCCAGTCATTGTGTCGCATGTTTTGCTCGTGCTTACATGGGCAGCTGTTCGACCGCGTTACGTTGCTATACAAGGGAAGACAGGTATTCTTTGGAAAGGTCAATGAGGCCGCAACTTATTTTGAGAACCTAGGCTTCCAGCGTACAGCACCCTCATTGCCCTTCGGATACCCAGCAGCAGTATGCTGACCACATGCGTAGGTCCCGACAGGCAAACCACGCCGGATTTCCTCACCTCTATGACCAGTCCCTGCGAGCGCGTAGTGCGGCCGGGATTTGAGAACAAGGTCCCGAAGACACCCGAAGAGTTTGCCGAACGCTGGTTCAACAGCAAAGAGCGTCGGGATCTGCTTTCCGAGATAAAGGAATACGAGGAGAAGCATCCGCGCAACCAGAGGTACCTCGAGTACCAACAGTCCCGCCTTGCTGACCAACAAAGGCACGCGCGTTCCGGGTCTGCCTACCTCATCTCATATGCGGCCCAGGTTCAGCTGAACATCTGGCGGGCCTACCGGCGACTCGTGGCAGACCCGTCCTTCACTGTCGCCTCCTTGCTTTACAACCTGATCATGGCAGTCATGCTGGGTAGCATGTTCTTCAACATGGAGGCGGATTCGTCCACATTCTACTACCGGGGTGGCATCATCTTCTTTTCGCTTCTCTTTAATGCATTCGCCAGCCAGCTGGAGGTACAACGCTCCATCACATCCCTGGCGAGCCAAACATGCTAACAAGCGATCTTTGCAGGTTCTGACCGTCTACGCGGAGCGGCCGGTCATCGAGAAGCATAATAGATACGCGCTCTACCGGCAGTCGACGCAGGCAGTGGCCGGCTACCTGATGGACTTGCCTTACAAAACGGCCAACATGCTAGTATTCAACCTTACCGTCTACTTCATGGCCAACCTACGACGGGACGCGGGCAGCTTCTTGTTCTTCTGTCTGACAAGTTACCTGACGACGCTGGTCATGTCGTGTCTCTTCCGAACCCTGGCCTACCTCACGCGCACGCCGGCGCAGGCCATGGTGCCGAGTTCGCTGTTGAGCCTCGGGCTCATGATTTACACGGGCTTCTGCATCCCGCCTTCGTACCTGCCCGACTGGTCGCATTGGATGATGTACATCAACCCGCTTTCGTACGCTTTCGAGGCGCTCATGGCCAACGAGTTCCACGACCGCAACTTCCCCTGTTCGAACGTGGTGCCGCGGGGCCCCGGTTACGAGAACATGTCTCCCGAATCGCTGATCTGCTCCTCCGTCGGCGCTCAAGCCGGACAGTCCTTTGTGAATGGCGATAGATATATCGGGCAATCCTTCGGTTACCTGAATGAGCACAAGTGGAGGTAAGCTGAGCAATCGTGGAAGCCAAAGTTGAACATAAAACGACTGACTGCAAGCAGGAACATTGGTATCCTGTGTGGCTTCCTTGTCGGCCTTTTCATCGCATACGTTGTCGCTTCGGAGATGGCTCAACCGGCTCGGAGTAAGGGGGAAGTACTGGTCTTCCGACGAGGCAAGCGCCCCGCCAAAGGATTGGGGGCGGCAAACGACGACGTTGAGTTCCAGCACGAACTGGCCCCCGTGGGGCAAACTGTCGGGGCCGCGGGGAAGAAGTCCCCAAGCCCATCGGAAGATCGCCCTATCTTCCACTGGAATGAGATTTGCTATGATGTGGATATCAAAGGGAAATCGCGTCGGATTTTGTCCCAAGTTGATGGTTGGGTTCAACCGGGTAAATCAACCGCCCTGATGGTACGTCCTTGGCAATATTGGCTCATTCTCTCGCGAGGGGTATCTTGAGGCTAACTTGAGACAGGGGTTCTCGGGGGCTGGAAAAACAACCTTGCTCGATGCCTTGGCGGGCCGGGTTACAACGGGCGTCCTCGAGGGCGAGACCCTCATCAACGGTCGACCGACAGATACCTCTTTTCAACACCGCGTCGGGTACGTGAAGCAGCAAGACGTGCACCTCGAGACCATGACGGTGCGCGAGGCCCTCGAGTTCAGCGCCTTGCTGCGCCAGTCGGCCGGTGTTTCGCGAGCGGAGAAGCTGGAGCACGTCGGCCGCGTGGTGACCATGCTCGAGATGGACGAATTCGCCGGCGCCGTCATCGGCGAACCGGGCCAAGGCCTTAATGTCGAACAGCGGAAGCGTCTCACGATCGGCGTAGAACTGGCCGCCCGACCGGAGCTGCTTATCTTCCTGGACGAGCCGACGTCAGGCCTCGACTCACAAACGTCCTGGGCCATCTGCAACCTGATCGGGCGACTCACCGACAGTGGGCAGGCCGTCCTGTGCACGATACACCAGCCTTCAGCCATGCTGTTCCAGCGGTTCGACCGTCTGCTCCTTCTGGCCCCTGGTGGCAAGACCGTGTACTTTGGAGGTATGTATCAACAACCTAGGCAGCTCCTCTCCAACACATCTGTCTGTCCCCTGGCACTCCATGGCTGACCTACGATACCTCAGAGCTCGGCGAGAACTGCTCCACGCTAATTGACTACCTTGAGCACAACGGAGCCCCGCCCTGCCCTCCCGAGGCCAACCCCGCCGAATGGATGCTAGATGTCATCAAGCCACCGTTGGACGGATCGGAAACCATCGACTGGCACCAAGTGTGGCGCGACTCCGCCGAGTACCGGGCGGTGCGGGAAGAGATGGCACGCCTGCACGGCCTCTCGGGCCAAAGCATCCACGACGACTCATCCAACCAAGAGTTTGCGGCCGGTTTCAGGACACAGTTCGTGCAAGTTCTGGCCCGTACTTTCAAGCACTTCTGGCGCTCCCCCACCTACATATGGTCCAAATTGAGCCTCATCGGCCTTTCGTGCCTCTACCTGGGTTTCAGCTTCAGCGCCAACCTGACCCTGCAAGGCATGCAGAACCAGTTGTACGCCATCTACCTCTTCTTCATCCTCTTCAGTTCCCTCAACGAGCAGATCATGCCCATGTTCGTGCCGCAGAGGGCGCTGTACGAGGTACGCGAGCGGCCATCCATGATGTACGGCTGGTCGACGTTGCTGCTTTCCAACATCTTGGTCGAGATGGTGTGGAACGTAGCCGCCGCTGCCCTCGCCTACTTGTGTTGGTACTACCCGGTGGGCTTTTCCAGCCTCTTGGGTAGCCACAGCAACGAAAACATATCCCTGCGCGGCTTCCTTGTCTTCCTCTTCATCTGCATGTTCCTCCTCTTCACCTGCACCTTCTCGCACATGGCCATCGCCTGGATGGAGACAGCCGAGACGGCGGCCGTGCTGGCCAGCCTTCTTTACATCTTATGCATATCCTTCTCGGGCGTGGGTGTCGCCCCTGCCGACTTGCCCAAGGTTTGGACCTTCATGTACCACGTTTCCCCCGTGACCTACATGATCAGTGGGGCCATGTCGTCGGCCATGACGGGCTACCAAGTGACGTGCTCCGTCAGCGAGACCCTGCATATGATGGCGCCTGCCAACACCACATGTGGCAGCTTCCTTGCCGCCTTCCAGGCCACCTCGGGTGGCACGGTGCTCGACCCGGATGCGATGGGCAGTTGCGCATTTTGTCCGCTGGCTACCAGCGATGACTTCTTGGCTCGCTTCGGCATCTATTATGCCGATCGATGGAGGAACTTCGGCGTGCTTTGGGCATACATCATGGCTAACATAACGATAGCGTTGGCCTTCTACTGGCTGGTCAGGGTTCCTAAAGGCAAGGGTGTCAAACGCGTGGTGTAGTAGAGCCGTGTGTTTTTAGGCCTTTAGAGGCTACTCCCAACCTCAAAACGGGAAACCTTGTGCGATATCGGATAGGTTAAACGTAATCAACTTATATGTTTGAGTAACAGATAATGTCGTATTTCGGGTTATGTTATTAAAGTACTTGTTTAAGGCGGCCGGTGTTTTGAACTGCATTACAGCCGCTCCCAGAAGACCCCAACAATAACCCAGGGCAGAGTCTCAGTGTTTCGTTGCCTTTGAGCGTAACTCCTCAAAAAGAAGTTCATATCCCTGTACAGCCACTACATAGTAACAAAAACGAGCACCGGTGAACCTCCGACCCCGTGCGCCCTCTCCACCAAAGTTGATCGACATCTCGCATCAAGGCGGACTAGTCACCCCGCTGTTTAAATGGTAATGATCGACATCATCCCGTAAGCCATACTGTCAGCCTCGTCAGCCAATTAAGTCCGCCTCGTCTCTCGGAGGTAGTTAGTTTACGGTCGTCGAGCATGGCGGTCAAGTTAAGAGTGTCGTCATCAAGAACGAAGGAACAGGTCTATATTATGCTGCCTTCTCATCTCGTGGGATGACCTCTTTCGCCCCTATTCTCGCATCTAGCCCTGTTCGCCATCTTGACATCCCATCCATTTTGCCATCCTCACTGTCTTGCTACAATACAGCTCCAGTCGGCCCCAACTGCCCAAGATGCTTTTCAGCAAGTTCTTCACGGCCGCCGCGCTCCTGTCCACCTGCGTTCTGACAGCTCCCGTCCCCGGCGAGGGTGATGAAGGCTATTGCGCCCTTCTTGGTATCTGTGGGCGTGACGTGGTCGAGGACGTGGCCAAGCGCGTACCTGGAGAGGGCGACGAGGGCTACTGCGCCCTTCTTGGCATCTGTGGGCGCGACACGACCGAGGAGGACGCAACCAAGCGGGCCGTGGTTGAGGAGGCCATGGATGCCGTGGCCAAGCGCGAACCTGGAGAGGGTGATGAAGGCTACTGCGAGCTCCTTGGCATCTGTGAGCGCGACACGACCGAGGATGATGTGGCCAAGCGGGCCATAGCCAAGGAAGCCGATGTTGTGGCTAAACGCGAACCCGGAGAGGGCGACGAAGGCTACTGCGCCCTTCTTGGCATTTGCGGCCGCGACGCGGCCGAGGAGGATATGGCTAAGCGTTAAGTCTTGGAACCTGGTCGAGAGGATCTTCCATTCGACACTCACTAAGTACCAGTAATGCGGCATCTTCCACTAATACATCACCTTCTCCTAAAAACCCCAGAAAAAGTGATTTTCCATTCGTGTGAATAGTCCATCAGGGGTTTCCAGGTGACAATTCCTGTATCTCTGGCAGCAACTCTCATATGCCCGACCTATGCTGCCGCAGTGCTGTCTATAAACGCTCATTTGCAGCACACTTCGCGCCCAGACAGCCTTAGACGATGAATGGAATAGTCGTTGCAGGCGCGGGCTAGCACAGTACCCTATTCGTTTTCTACTGGTGTCGTTTTATGATAATCAGGTTTCTTAAATGGCATTTTATTTTCCAAGTTAATAGGCCTAATCGAGGTTTCATAGAGAAGAGAAGGGATACTGCTTAGTAAACTAAGAGGATAAGGAGAACGACGTGAATGGCAATACAAAAGAGCTTCGCAACACTCGTGAAGGACTGTCCACTCTAACAACAAGCATAACAGCATTACCACAACCCCATTTGAAGAAATCCGCAAGCGGGACTTGTTGACGATTTTCAGGTTCGCAGGTTGGCAGCAATACTTCCTTGTTCTTTGACCAAAGATCCTGCGCAACCCTCCATAGCTCGATCGAGATAGGTGCTTTCCCTATGTTGGGGGGAAAATACGCAAAACCCTTCGCTGGCGAAAAAGTTGGTACCTCCACAGTCGGGATCGCTAGCACACTCGGCAGCGCACTCTGCAAAGGAGGAATTCGTGCCAGGTGCTGACGAGTGTCTATCGGCATCGTCTGCCAGTAAGCACTGCGTGCATCGGAGTTTGAAATCTTCGCCTGCGGTTGTCACAAATTTGCCATCGTGATCGGGACAAATGGCCGTATCCGGCGGTAGTGGCGTGGACGTGAGACCACCGCAGTCTTGCTTACAACCCGAACATGCTCCGGCACAGCCTAGAGAATGTGCACTCAAAAAGGCTTTGGCGTCGATAGCCGGCGCTCGGTTATTTTTGCTGAGAAAACACTTCTTTGTTCGGGGCTCGTAATCGACACTGGAGCAGCCCGGCATTGTGGAGCAGACACTCATACACGACTCAAAGGACGCCTGCCGCTCTATTGCGAGGAAAGCGGTCCCGTGGCGCT
This sequence comes from Nigrospora osmanthi, assembly GCA_029489945.1. Lineage (NCBI taxonomy): Eukaryota > Fungi > Ascomycota > Sordariomycetes > Amphisphaeriales > Apiosporaceae > Nigrospora > Nigrospora osmanthi. The sequence goes on along the minus strand of CP120503.1, from coordinate 6,969,292 downwards.
TTTCGCAAGACATAAGGAAATTCTGGACCGTATCAGAAGTGTAATATATCATAGAGAAGGGAGGGTCTACCTGGCCGGTCGGGGAGTGGAACAGCTGTCCATCCGCTTCAGGACACTCGGTCGAGCACATCCTGGCGTTGGATAGTTTAGCGGGGACGGTGGGAGGGTCGATAGCGTAGGCGTAGTGAATCTGCTCGATCTTCACATTAGAGAACTTGCTGTGCGTGTAGAGCTTACACGTGGTGTCACCCCAAATCGCCCAAGTCACACTGAATAGAATAATTAGCCTACAGCAAAACAACAGAGGGTGTTAAATTATACCTCTTGCATCTGATATCGTTAATGCATCTCTAAAGATAGTCGGCATGGCTCGTCGCCTCGAAGACGTCAATAGCCACCGCTCCGTCTGCGTCAGTACAACACTGGAGCCTAAACCATGTTCCGTCCGAACCCTCAAAGATTTTACCGTCGTCTAGGTTCATTAGCGAGCACAACGGCCGGGCGGTTGTGATACGTACCACGAGGGCATAGCACCCCTGTATCCAGGCTCGCGACTTGTGGTGTCGCGTCGGCTTCGGAAGCCCGATCCACGGGGCATTGTGTTTCTGTCCAGCTGTGGCCTTCCCATGGCCCTTCCGCAGGTCCGGCGGCTTTCTTGAGATTGCAAGAATTCGCCGAGGGGATGAAATCGACAGAGCCGCACTGGGGTTCGAGGGCGCAAATATCTGCACACTGCTGCCAGCTGTACCCATCTTCAACCCGAAGATGGCCAGCCTGGCCTACATTGGCATTGCAGTGCAATGAGTATTGCTTGCCACCACTTATTTCCGTCAGCACCGTGAATTGCGTTGGGGAGGGTAAGCTCACGTTGAATAGGTTGCACCTTGATCAGCCGGGCACGACCAGGACTTCTGGATTGACTCTTCCGGCCACCACGTGTGATATGGCTTACCGCCGCCGTTGTAGGTTTCGAGCGGTCCTGAGTTGGGCTTATGATGGCACGACTTGCCCCCCTCAGCCCATATGGGGGCCCAGCACCTCGGGTTTTGAGCGCATTGGTCTGCACAAGCACGAAAGGTTTCGGCAGGCTCATCGTGCACACCCGCAGTGCTGATGGCGATGTTGCACATAGCCACATACGTTTTTCCATGTCTGATAGATACGCCATCAGTAAAAGCCAACTTCGTTCACCATTTGTACTCACGTAGTATATTTGACTCCCTCGTCTTCTGGGCACTTCACATCCGGTAGAGCTGATGCCGATCCCGGTTCCCCAGGGCTGGGAGTCGCAGGAGGCTCTCCAGATCCGGTGGCGGCATTGGAATCCTCTTGATCGGGCGGAGGAGGCTGGGTAGGATCGGTAGTGTCGAGGGGGACATCTTCGATAAAGACCCAACTGTAGGCACTGGCATACTCCTTGTTACTGATACCGCCGGCGTTTCTCAGTCCGCAGTCTTTGTCGACGGCGTCGAACTGAGCATTGAGGCATTTTGGATTGTCCGAGCAAATCTGGGCGCACTGAAGGGCGTCTTCAGCGGGAACCGTGTCGAAAGGTCGTTTGTTCAACGGAACACCGCAGTGAAGTTGAAACTTCTTGGTACCCCTAAGTCACGTTAGATTCTCCCTCGGACTTGGCGTTTACACATTGACATACTTCACGACGTGGGCACCATCATCGCCCGGGCAGCGGACAGAGGTGACCTGACCCAGAACTGTGCTGAGCGAGCAAACCAATGTGATCCAGCGGGAAGCACGAGAGGCCGCCATGCTGGTAAGTGATGATGTTCGGTATGGAAATATCAGTTGTTGTGATGAGAAGGGAGGTGTGACAGTATGGAAGGGGGGGAAGTCGGCTCGTTTTTGTAGCCATAAAGAGGCTATTTGGAACTCTTCTTGCAGTGGCATGCTTTCAGTAAAGCTCAAAGCCGATTGGGGCCTGGAAGCACTCATGATGATGGCAGACAAAAAGCCTAACGATGGAGATCCCATCAATGCTACTGCTTGAGAAGTTGGGCATACTATCTCCATTCTGTCCGCTCTTCCGGCCTCAAACTCGCTGCTGCCAAGCCTCCAGCCTCACTGTTAATGGTTATTTCAAGACATAGTTGCTGTAAAAAGACCGTCTGAAAGCCAGGCCCATTGGACCGTCAGCTAAGGTGTCTCAGCGTGGATTCACTTCTGAGCCACAACACGCGCTGCATACACAGGAAAGAACATGGAAGAGAGGACAGAATCTTGTTTACCGTATAAGTCTCAGAAGTGGGTTGGAGCCCTCTGAAAACCAGCGCCTCTAGTTCTACCACGACGACACGGAGCTAAGACCGGATGCCACGTCGTTGGGTTCAGTAATCATTGGGGCATTACCAGATACCTCTTCCCATGGAAGTGCATTGTAATGACGGCGGTGGCTGGCAGGAATCAGCGCTCCACGGGCAGTGGTCATGTTACCTGTTATATAAACAGCACCCGACCATTCCTTGAGTGGAACATTTGCACCGCCCAAGCGCTTCAGATCAAAATGAAGAGCCCCGCAGTTGCAAAATTCTTTCGATGGGTCACCATCAGCAGTGCCCTGAGCAGCATCCTCGCTCAGTCTTCGGCCGTCCGCTGTCCCAATGACGACGGCCAAGATGTTATTGGGTACAGCCACCTCCTGCATACCCAACCCAAATTTTCTAACGATACATTTAGGGGAACAAGAAGTATACTCTTGTGTGCGGAAAACCTATTAAAGGCAGACCCTTCAAGGACCCCATTTCGTGCAGAAGCGCCAACGAGTGTGCGAGACTCTGTGCGGCAGAGCCCCAGTGCGTAAATGCACAATTCGACATAGAGGATCTTACATGCAGCTTGAAAGGAAACAAGCCAGTCGTGGATATGGAGTCGTAAGTAACTTGCCTCCACGACTTTCTCGCCGAGCACTTTCGATTAGAACCCAAATACCAAAACCAAGCGGCTATTGCGAGAATTTGTTAACACCAGCTACTTAGCATCGGCGCGTACTCCTTGGTCTTTAAGGAAGACATACCCGTTGGATCTCCCGGTGATTCGGCCCCCCCCAGTGGCTCCGAACCACCAGTGAACTCCGATTTGCCGGAGAGCCCGGAACTTGGCTACGCATGTCCCCAAGACGACGGAGCTATATACAACACGTTTGTGCCATCATTATTTCCATCTTTATGATAGACAGCGGCGCTGACATATAATAGCAACGGATTCACTTATCGTCTGCAATGCTACGCGCACATGAATGCCGCAGGTCCTCTGCGGGCAGTAGGCTCAGACTCACAGAAAAAGTGCGCCGATTTGTGCTCTCTGGAGCCGGAGTGCGGCTCTTGCGACTACGAACCAGCGGCTAAGCTTTGTCACCTGAAGTTGCGCGAAGGACCTCCGAGTGATGGCGCGAGCTGGCACGCCTGGGTTCCCACGCAATCCCTCTGCCCATCACCTCGGCCATCGGTGCAAAATATCCAGCCGGAGGAGGTTGACCTGGAAACAGGCCTCCAGTGCCCACAGAGTTAGTTATCCTAGGAGCTGTACTCGGCAGTGTCCCCCACTCGCGTGCTGGCGCTAATCCGGAACGCGAAGATGACGGGAAAATGGTCAAGGCCGCAGACGGGACCTACTTTTATCTGCAATGCTGCACCGACACCGATGGCGCGGTGCCTATTGACGCTTTGCAAACAACTAGCCACAGTGACTGCATGCAGAAATGCGTCGAACATCCGCAGTGCTCGAGCTGAGTATAAGAATATGGAACGAGTTCTCCTCTAACGCGCCCCATTCTAGCGCCACCTACGCAGTCATTAGCGACACAAACTGCAAGTTATACAAGCAAGGACAATTCTCTTCTACACATATCGAATACGGCTACTATCTGTTCGCTATAGATCCTCCGGTCAGCCCCGTCGAGGCTTCGGAAGCCAGGATGTGCACGACAACATGCCCACAGGCTGATAGTCAATTGTACATCAGCCCGACAGGCGAGGTGAGCTCACAAGACACCTTGCAGACGCCGCTGAGACGCTAACCGCATCCAAGAATTTCCAAATGGCTTGCAAGAAGCGTCATGGGACCACGTACCTACACCAAGCCCGCGTGCGCAGTTACGCCGATTACATGGGTACCTGTGGCGCCATGCCAGCCTGTCTCAGCGTCGATTACGAGCCACGCACTCAGAAGTGCTATTACAGCAACGATGTTCATACGCCTACCATTGACGCACCGGCATTCATGAGTGCGCGGTCGCTTGGTTGCGCCGGTGCCTGCTCGGCTTGCCAGAAGGGTTGCCCAGGTGATAGTCAAGCGCCCGCCCTCGACGGGATGAGCTGCCCCGCTCTTGACAGGACCATCATCACGGCCAGCGGCCATGATTACCGGGTCTATTGTGGCCCTTGTTTGCACGCATCTACCAACGACAAGGGACCTGCGGGAGCGATGCCCACGCTTACCGACTGTGCTAAAAGCTGCGCGGAAAACAGCAATTGTGGAGGGACCAACCTTGTTACTGAGGGCGAGGCTCATCGCTGCGAGTTTTACTCCTCGCGCAGCTGGCAACTGTGTCGCCTTGGTGCAACAATAGGGGAGCTTTCTAGAAGACATGGAGGCGACGGGTGGATTGCGCTGGTAACAATATAGCTTTAAAGCGACGGGAATGTGAGCCAGTGGGGAGTGGTACTGTACACAATCAGCGGCATCTAAGCACGTAGTACATTCATAGTTTAAGTACTCTAGTCTACTCTACTTGAATCTGCCTAAGTGTGCCCAAATGCGCCCGAATCTGCCTAAATATGCCCAAATGCGCCCGAATCTGCTCGTGATGCTCATCCGTATGATCCACATCACCCCCCTTCCCCCCTCTCTAGATTTGCGTATGTAGCCATTGTAACCTCTCGGCGCTGTTCAGGGTTACCACGACGGCCTCGCCGTCGCCGTGCGCTTCCAACCGCCACGTGTGCATCGTGGGGCACCCCTGCGTGATCGTCCTCACCCGCCGTAGCTCGCGGCGCCCCAAGTGTAACAGCCACAGTGGCCCGTCCCCCAGACGCATGAGCGCCAGGTCTTGTTCGACCACGTACGTAATCCTGCGCCCCTCCAAGTCGCCGGGCCCCCACCCACGGGCGCCGTCTTGCAACCAGGCCGCCAGGGCCGCGTCGTTGCACGCCATGGCGCACAACGTGCTGGGCGCCATTTGCTCCAGGGCCTGCCTCGACCCCCACAGCCCCGCGGCCGCGTCGGGCCATCGCTGGCCTACGACCAACACGAGCTGCCACATCATGAAGGCTACATCGCCGCACGCCTCGTCTAGGTCCGCACGCGCCGCTACGCCCTCGCGCGCCGCCTCCGCCAGCCGTTGCACGGCCCCCGTGGGCGCCGCGGCCTCCGTCTCCAGCATCCGCACCAGCTCACGAGTCCACCGCGCCGTGTCGCGGTCGAAAACTCGCGCCCGCACCCGCACGAAGCAGCGAAGCAGCAGGGCCTGCAAGGAACACCCCGACGGGCCCGCCCGGGGCGCGCCGAGCTCCCACGTGTCCAGCAGCGTCCAGGCCCGGGCGCACGCCGCCTTGGCCGGCCGCGCGAGGGCCGCGTCGCCCAGGAAATCGGCCACGACCGTGCTATCGGGCTCGAGGTGCAGATCCTGCGCCTGCATTAGGTGGCGGGCCCATCGCAGCGCGCGTTCTAGTCGCCCCTCGGCGCTCCGGCGCGCCGCCGCCTCCGTCACCAGGGCGTCCTGACTGCCCTCCTCCCGCATGGCCATCTGCAGGCTGAGCTCCGCCTCGCGATTGTCGGCCGCCTCGGCCTGCGCCGCCACCTCCTCGTCCAGGTGCGCGCAGCGGGCTTTCGCCACGCGCGCCTCCTCGTGGTACATGGCCCGCTCCTGCCGATACGCGTCGCGCTCAGCCTTGACGTGGCGGAATCGGCGCTCGAGGTCCTCCGTCTGGGGCATCAGCTCCCTCAGCTGGGAGGCTAGGCAGCGCTTTTGCGTGGCCTCGTCGTCCCTCGCTTGCCGCAACCGCTGCCGCGCGCGCGACTCCCGGCCCAGCTGCGACATGAAGCTCACCTTCTGCGCCCGCTCGTCGTCCCTCTCCGCCGTCACCTCCTCGACCGTCTCCGACACCGCGTCAAACCGCGCCGCCAGCTCGCCGTTCGACACCCGCATGCGGCTCAACTGCGCCAGCGACTCACGAGCCCGGGCCCTCAGCACCTTTCGCGTCCTGCGGAGCCGTCGGGCCACGGTCGACTGCCGGCCGTAGATGCGCTGCAGCTGCGTGGCGAGCGCCGCGTTGCCGTCGCTTGCCTGCCGCAGCTGCACCTCGAGGTGGCCCTTGTCCGCCGCAAGCCCGCGCGCCTGCCCGTCCTTGGTGCTTAGGAGGAGATTCTTCTCCTCGATGACGGCTTGCGCGCGGCCCTGCTCCGTCGCCATTTGCCCCTGCAGGCTGGTGACCCTCCCCTTCTCTACGTCCAGCCAGGCTTGGAACTGCGACTTGGCCTTCCTCTCCGCCTCGACGTCTTTCTCAGCCTTGTCCCGCTCGGATCTGGCCTGGTCCTCAAGCTCGCGTTTAGCCTGGGTCGCCGCCGCGAGATCGCCCTCAAACTTGTCCTTGGCCTTCCTCACTGCCTCAAGGATGTTCTGGGATTGGTCCAAGTCGGCCTGGAGCTTCGTCCTGGCCTCGAAATGGCCCTTGGCCTCGTCCCGCGCAGCCTGGAGTTCGGCCTTGATCTTGGCCTCGAATTCGGTTCGGGCCTTGATCGCCACTGCCAGATCCCCCTCGACCTTGTGCTTGGCCTTCTTCTCGGCCTCGGCCTCATGCTCGGCCTCCTCCCGCTCGGCCGTGGCCTTGACCTCAACCTCGGTTCTGGCCCTCTTCTCCGCTGCCAGATCTCCCTCGATCTTGTCCTTGGCTTTCGCGGCTTTCTCCCGCTCGGCCTTGGCCTTGGCCTCGAGCTCGGCTCTGGCCCTCTTCTCCGCTGCCAGGTCCTCCTCGACCTGGGCCTTGGCCATCCTCACCGCCTCAAGGTCTCGCTCCGCATGGGCCAACCTGTCATGACAGTCGGCTTTGGCCTTGGTCGCCGCCTCGAGACCCCCTTCGACCTGAACCTTGGCATTCCTCTCCGCGTCGAGGTCTCGCCTGCTTCGCGTTAGCGCATCTTCGAGTTTCAACTTGGCCTTGATCTCTGCCTCAAGATCACCCTCAACCTGGGTTTTGGCATTGCGGCTAAGCGTTAGCGCATCTTCGAGGTCCAAATTGGCCTTGGTCGCCGCTACGAGATCTTCCGCGGCCTTGGCCGCCGCCTCGATCTGCGCATCCAGATTTCGACCGGCCTGGGCCAATTCCTCCTCGAGCCTAGCCTTGGCTGTCTCGAGAGTCGTCTCGCGGGTTTTGAGGCCCGCATTCGCGGGCTCGAGCTCCGACACCCTCTTAAGGGCTCGTTCCGTCGCTTCCTTGTCCCCCTCCACCTTTTCCCGCTGGGCTGCAACGTCCTGCGCAAGCGTTTGATACTGCTGTACCGCCTCTTCGACCTTCTCCTTCACCTTCAAGGTTTGATTGGCCATTTTGGTCTGTATGGCATCGGCGCCATCGAAGGCAAGGGCCTCCCCCAGGTCTCCCGGGGCCGAGTCATGAGGCGCGCACACCTTCAGCATGTCCTCGACCTCCGCCAGCTCTTGGTTTTCCGTCTGCGTGTCCATGGCGAGTGCTTGGCGAATGGAATAGGCGGTTGGTTAGTTGAAATGGCGATTCGGATGGTGTTTTTGCAAGAATGACGGGGTCCGGGTGGAAATGCAGCTGCGAGCCCTGAGTAACCCGTTCCCCGGCCCTCCTCCCTCCGGGGGGAAGGCGCGAGTGGTCCGGCTACCGCTATGGCATCTCTCCTCACAGAAGGCGCAAAAGGCCATGCGGGACACGCGGGACACGCGGGACACGCGGGACACGCGGGACACGCGGGACTGGCATCCATCTCGCCATGGTTGGTATGAACTGTTCCTATTGATCCCATAGCCCAGCTGTCTCATCGGCTTGCGTCTATAGAAGTCTTCTCCAATGTCGCAGAGTACGAGGTGACTTCGCCCGTGGGAACGGGCCCTATACACAGGTGCACCTGCTGGACGGGGCTGCATAAATGTTACCGGCACTCAGGGCAGGTGCGGCTGGCATCGCGCCGCACCCACTTAAGTTGGTCCTTTCGCCTGCCCCCGGTGCCGCTTGCTGTCACTCTCACTCCTACATCATCACCGAAGCCAGGGCACGCGCCTGCCACCATCCCATCATTTCCTCTCCTTCCGCAGCGCCAAAATGTCGTCGTCGTCGTCCAACGTGGTTCCTTTTGTCGCCTCGGCCACGATGCCCATGGTGACGCCGGAGGAGGGCCGCCTGGTGCAGATGCTGGACGCGGGGGCGTCGTACCGGGAGATCTTCCACGCGCTTCTGCGGCAGGAGGAGCTGGTCGGCTCCGTTCAGGCCGACAAGCTCGCCGACCGCGAACTGCTGCTCACCGTGATGCACTGCATCGACCGGGACCTGCTGCGGGGCATACTCACCAAGACAGTCGGCCTCCGGCACTGGCTGGGCATCAATCGTCCGTTGTCGCGGGATCCCGGCGCCTACGTGGTCGCCCCAGCCATCTACGGGCGCCGCGGTCGCTTTCTGACTGGGGAGGAGATGCGGAGGCTGCTAGACGACCTACAGGTGTACATCAAGTCCGCGGAGGTGTGGCATAGGAAGCTCAGCGACGATGTGGCGGGCGGCAACCTTACGGTGGAGGAAGAACGCAATATGAAGGTCGCCAAGCAGATTGACAGCATGCATCACACGCTAAACGACGAGAGCACGGACAGCGTGCATCCGGCCCTCCGCTACGCTGAGACGCCGACGCAGATCGCCAGCCTGCGTGCCTGCGCCGACATGTTGCAGGGCTGGGTGGACGCGCTCGTGGACAACGAACACGACCCCATCCAACAGGCGCCCTTGATGGTGGGGAGCGCGGGCAAGGTGGACGCACGGTTGTTGCAGCACGAGATGACCGGGGACGGCCACAGCACTCCCCGGGCCTGGGCCGTCACCGTGTCGTGCCTCAAGTACCGCGGGCTGATTGTCGAGGCCGTGGGCGTGCCCGTCACCCGGGCTTGGGCGTTGGAGCAGGTGAACGCCGGCGAGGTGCTGGTGACGCTGCTGGCGGCCTCCATAACAGGCCTGCGCGGCTTCAACGTTAAGCAGCCGGGAACCCGGGCGCCGAAAGATTTCCGGCACGAGGCGTTCCACGAGGCCAAGCTGAACGTCTTTGTGCGATCCAAGGCCATGAAAGAAAACCTGACGTGCACATCGGACTACCTCAAACGGCTCGAGGCCGAGAAGGCTAAGAGGGTGGTTCTTACCCCGGGCTTGCACGCCCAGTGGCTTGAATACAAGGCTGCGAAAGAGATGAAGAAGGTGGCGCTGGCTAAACTGGCTGCAGTGCTAGCGGAATACCGGCGGGCTCACCAGTTCCTAAATGAGGTGGAAGAGTGGGTCACGATGGTGAAGGCTGAGGTCGAGGCTTACAAGCAACGAAAGGGCAGTACGTAAGTGACACGCCGTGATTCGATCAAGGGCTGAATCCACATGGGAGGCTCTTCTACTCCGCTGTAGTGTTTTGCTCGTTCCGGCTTGGAGTTTATGGCATGGGAGACTAGCTTAGCAACAGCTACATTCATAGTACATGGATGTTGTGGATGGTCGTTGACCATCCTAGATAACATAGCTTTAACTATGACACAGCTCTCCCTAGAAAAGCCACAGTTCAAGTTACATCACAACAGTATAGGAAGTTGCTAAGCAAGTGCTTAACGTGTACCGCCGGCATAGCTTACAATTTTTATTTACTTATAAAGGTAAAGGCTTTTACTAAAAGTAGAGTGTAGAGGCTACTGGCTCCGCTAGCTATGATCCTGGAGGACAAAAACCGCCCCGGCGTGCTCAGGCGACCCTACTTCGTCCTCCTGCAGATGGTGGTGCAGATGGCGGGGAAGCCGCCTATTCCATTCGCAAAGCCACTTGTGGTAACACGTCGGCCTCTACCAGCACTGGGCAACTACGGAGGGTCAACCCGCCCGACTAGGAGCGGCCACGAGAATGGCACGGTTTATGGACAAGCTGAGCCGCTGCGGTCTACCATTGCCGGCAGGAATCGATGGGAACTTCTCCATGAGCCGCAAGGAACATCAGTTGATAGACAGCTACCTGGCCTGTGCCTTCATTTTTTACGTTGTCAAAATCGTAGCTGACAAAACCACCGGCCTGCGCGCGTACGTGGCCAACCCGCCGTCCCGTTGAGGCCCCGGCCGATACCATGCTGAGCACCTGGGCCTGCTTCAACCGCCACAACGAAGGTGTCTTCTACGCCTCTCAAAACGGGCTGTTTGATGTGAACGAGCAAGGAACGTGGGTAGTCACGCGCTCAACCTACATCAGCCGCCAAGAATTAGTAGACCGGGGACTGGATGAGGGTCCACGACCGCGGATGAACTATGCGACCTGTAGCTAGACAGGATTGAAATATGGAAGGAAAGGGCCGAGATGGTCACGGATGAATCGTCGAGGGTGTCTGGGACATTGCGTAACATTGCGACCTGTACTGGCGTAGAGTAGGAACTACTCGAAGAGGTAATAAATAACGTGAAAGAGACTTTGAACATCGTTCTATTGACTGTGGGAGTCTTCCCTTTGCTAGTGTTATGTCGGGAAGGCAGTGGTTCGTGGCGGGTAGGTGAAACTATCAAGAACCTTTAATTTTCTACCGACTACGTAAGTAGGTACCTAAACAGGGGAATGATACAAAGGTACTTGCCCGCCTGTGAGGGCTGTTGCCTGGAACCAGGCACCTTGGGCTCTGCGGGGCCTGGAGGGTGTGTTTGAGTTCCGTAAAATGGTAAACCTAACCAGTTCACCTTCAAGTTCGTGAACACCCCGACATACTCGAACCCGGACTCGTGAGCGCCGTCCTATCCCATCGAAAACCAACTGCTGACCCCCCAGACATCACAAAAACACGAAGCAAGACCAAGCGAGATGTCTACCGACAGAGTCATGATCGCGATTCGCGCGGTGCTTAGCGAGGGCGAGGAGCGGAGATGGGAGGAGATTGTGGCGTTGGCGGAGAAGGAGAAGGCGGGCCGCGGGGCCGAGGTGCGCAAGCGGCTTCCCACCTTCTTGGAGGAGACCTGCCGCGCGATGGATCCGACGCCCGCCGAGCCCAGGCTTAGCAAGGAACAGGCCGACGCGCTGGTGCCGTTCGTGCCGGCCGCCCGCATCTGGCGCGAGGCGCTGGAGCGCGCCCTGGATATGGCCGTGGACGGAGACAAGCAGGCCAAGGAACGAGCCTCGTGGAAGATCGAGGACCCCGCCTTGCCACTGCACTGCGTGGTCTTCAGTCAACACTACGCCGAGTACTGGGCCAAGTGAGCGGGCGCGGCCACGCCCGAGCTCGGCATCCAGGCGGCGGAGGGCCAGAGAGCGGCCGTGTATGAGGAGGCGGACCGGGGGAGGGCCAGGCGAGGGAGTACGAGGGTGAGTGTATGGACGAGCTGCGGGTAACGCGGGACACCACGGTGGTGAATGACAAAGGACCACCACTTCTACTACGTCCTGGTGCCGCGCGCCATGAACCTCATCGCCGGCTACTGGGACACGCTCTAAGCCGACCTAGGATCTGTCGTGACAACACGGTAAAGCTTAAACACCCGGCAGATGTTCTACATGAGGAGGAGAGCAGTCGATTGTGTAGACTAACGAATGCGTGCCAAGGCGCTGCAAGACCTTGCCATCGATGCTAGTCACCTGTCGTGAATGAGGCGTTGACGTAAACATTTCCCGGTGAAACGCATGTGTACCCCGCGGAAGCTTCCAATGACAGTAGCATTCTGCTACAGGTACATGTCTAATACCTGTAGCGTCTCCTACTTACTCCTGTAGGTACATAGTACCTCTGCCAAGATGATGTTAGGCTACTACCCCGCCAGTTTCCGGGCAGACCCGCTAGAACCCTGCCAAGATCTCTCTGCTTAGGGCTGCCAGGCCCCTGTAGCGCCCACTGTAACTCATCCAGCCACTCGCGTGATTAGGCGCTTCGGTCTCCAGAGCCGAGAGCCGCAAACCCAAACTCAACCCCGCGCAATCTACTTTTCGCAGACACTAAAACCAACACCGGACCCGTTTCACATCATCGCGTCCAGCATTCCATCAACCCATCCATCAACGCGATAACATCACGATGAGCGCGTCCGGTACCGCCGACTCGGGCTCTGCAGGCGGAGCGACGGCTCGGGTGGAAGACCTCAGGGCCAGAGTCGACGAGGCAACCATGCTGCTGACCGCCATGAGCGTCTCGGAGGATATCCCGGCCGAGCTGCGGGGCCACCTGTCCGCCGTGGCAAGCAAGTTACCCGGCCTGTCAACTAAGCTGGTGGAGATTAAGGCGACGTTAGACGAGAAGGAAGCCAAGGTCGACGCCATCCTGCAGTTGAGCAGCATGGTGTCCAAGGCCGAGGCCGTGGTGAAGGGGGCCACGCAGGTAGCGGACGTCAACGAGGTGCAAGCAAAGCTGATCGAGGCGCAGGCGAGCTACGGTGACCTCCAGACCAAGACCAAGGAGACCGAGGCCGAACTGGATCGTGCGCAGCGCGAGTTGCAGTCGGTGCGGGAGATATATAACGCGCTGCTGCGGGAGAAGCAAGAGGTTGAAGCCGAGCGCGACCAAGCCGTCTGCGAGAGCCAGATTGCGCGGGAGCAGAAGGAAATGCTGGAGCATCGCATACAGAGTCTACAAGAGGAGAAAGACCGCCTCGCAGCCCAGCAGCGGCAAGATCAAGAAGCCCGGAACACGGCGGCCGCCCTCGTGGAAGGGCTCGAAAACCAGCGCCAGGCCCTCCTCGTTCAGGTTCAACTGCTCCGCGATCAGGCCGCGCGGGACGCCGAGACACTGGACCACCACCTCACCCAGGCCCAGCGGGAGACAGGGGACAGCGCCAGTTGCAGCAGCGTTACAACGAGCGCGAGGAGATCTGGAACACCGCCGGCATCGTGGCGAAATCCTTTGAGTCCGCCTGGGCCTGGCACGACAAGACCAAGGCGTCTTCTCAGATACTAGAGCAACGGGTCGTTGACCTCCAGCAGACCGCCGAAGCGCACTCGGAGCAAGTCGTTGCGAAGGCCCGCGGGGCTCGGGAGCACGAGCGAAACGCCGAAGAGGCACGACGCGAGGCAGAAAGCCATCGGGCCGAGAAGGCGATCCTCCAGAACCAGCTTCGCGCGAGCCGAGACAGTCAAGCGGCGCTCGGGGATCGGCTTGCCACGACGCAGGCCGCGTTGGAAACGGCACAGGGCGAAGCCAGGGACCGCCAGGCACTCCAGAACCTGTCCGACGTGTTACAGACGCAGCTGGACGACGCCCAGGGGAAATATTCGAGTGCACAAGTGTCCCGTGGTCGGGCCAAAGAGTTGCGAGACCAGCTCAAAGTGGTCCTCCCGCGAGCGCAGGAGGCGGAATGGCTTCAAGGCCAGGTCCTGTTACTCCAAACGCAACTGCAGGGTGCCTGCATGGAAGCGCAGAAAGCGGAAGCATTGCGCAACCAAGTGACGAATCTGGATCAACAGATGCAGGAGGCCCGTCTGCAAGCACAGGAAACGCCAGGGCTGCGCAACCAAGTCGCGCAGTTGAACAACCAGCTGCAGGAGGCCCGTCTGCAAGCGCAGGAGACGCCAGGGCTGCGGAATCAAGTCGCGCAGCTGAGCAAACAGCTGCAGGAGGCCCGTCTGCAAGCGCAGGAGACGCCAGGGCTGCGGAACCAAGTCGCGCAGCTGAGCAAACAGCTGCAGGAGGCCCGTCTGCAAGCGCAGAACACGGCGACGCCGAGGCCCGAAGCGGCGCAACTACAAGCGGAAAGGATTACGGAGCTCCAAGGACGACTCGCACATTCGGAGTCACAAAGAACGGCTGCCGTCGAGAAGGTGCTAGCAGCCCAAGGCCTGGAGGGCCAGGTACAACTGTTGAAGGAGCAGCTCGCAAAGGCCAGCGAGAAGGAGCGAATGTACGGACACGAGCTCCAACGCGCGCAAGAGGCATAGGCCCATGCCAATAGCCAGCTGGCGTCGCTGGAGGGCCGCCTGGCGGAAGAGCAGCACCAGCGCGAGCAGGATGCGATCCAGCACAGGGCGGCAGTATGTAACCACGACTCCCTCCGGGCAGAGGCGGCGCAGTTGAAGGAGCGCCTCGAGGAAGCCGAGGCACGTTATCTCTGGGGGCGAGACGAAACCAATGACCCCGAGGCGGAGCTGTGGCGCGACCTGTGCGCAGCCCACGACTTCGTATGGGAGTGCCTGCGCCCGCGAGGGACGTGTGCGGGGGGGGTTAGCCATGAAATGGTCTTCAAAGAGATCAGCCGCCTTCTGGCCGTGCCGGGGTCGGTCAGCACCTAAGGAGGTTTTTGAGGGAAGGACACTCCGAGTGGTTCTGCATAGACATGTTGGCAAGATGCGGCCCCGACCGCTTTGAAAGCTATATCGCCGACGGAGAAGAGCAGCTCGTGCCGTGCCGAATCCACCCTGGAGGATGTTATCAGGTCCGATTGGAGGGAAGCGGATGGAGTTCCAAGGTGACGTGGCGGTTCGGACGGGTACTTGAGTGGTGTTAATTGAGAGGTCGTGCTCTGGCAAAAGGCTTTGATAGACTTGTTGTTGTAGTAACTCGATTCTTGTAACTAGTAATTCTCCCATGGACTTAGCAAACCGTGACTATACACCGCGAACGCGTTCATGCTCCTCCCGTGACAGTGGTAAACCGCATGGGTGTTCGTATTGCAGTAGGGGGGACATGATACAAATAGACCCGCCCAAGCCGCGGGAGAGCTAAGATGTAGAACTAGCTAATCTGTTGCCCTGTTCAAATTTGACGAGGCCTTGCCAGTATAACCGTGCAGATGTCACTCGTGTTATTCCCCGAGTCTGCTGTAATCGGGAAGATGTCACAGGTGGGCAGTGCGCTAGCTAGGTACATACCTAGGTAAATATGTAGCTCGCGCGCGCAGCTCACGGGCTTGCCTGGAGTGCTCCTCAGCGCGTTCAACATCTTTTTCTGTGACTGCTTGCAGCGCTGCCTCTTTTCCAGACATCAGACACCATCCAAGCTCTTAATAGGGCTGGCTACAGTACCTACTTGGGCCCTTTCGCTTTGGTACGTATCTAAGCACCTACTTGGGCCCTTACCCTTTGGTACGTACCACTGGTCCATCTTGGTGTGTACTGGCACTTAGGCACCCACGCAAATATTTCGAATCCCACTCTCAACCATCCTTTCCTCATCATTCAACAATCGCAGACCTTTACAGTACACGCAACCTTTCTCGTTGGACGCCGGTATCCCAGAGGCCCCAGTAAGTGTGATACGGTCTGCTGCAGATGGTTCGATGGCTGACTCGCAACAGGAACCTACCTATATGCCTCCCAACGTCCTGCCATACCCACCCAGGATGGAGGAGAACCACTTCGCGATGTGCCTGGAGGCACTGGGGGACATCCGCAAGGACTATCAACACCGTGAGCTCATGTTGAAGGCTCTGAGCACGCATCCCAACCCCTTCAGCACCGCCGCCGTCGATAACGCGCTCCGCGCGGCCCAGCCCTTCCACCCCACGGGCCCCATAGACTTCAAGCAGGCGACCGTCGTCGATGTCGCCCTGATCGTGCTGCGCCACGTGAGCCGAACGGTCTATGCCGCTGAGTGGGTCTGGCCGTACGCGAAGGAGGACATTGATATGGAACTCCGATGCAAACAAGAGGAAGAGTACCCGCTGCTGCGGGTTATGTGGTGCAACTTCGACCAGTCGGGTCTGCGCCATATAGCTAAGATGCAGCAGGACTCGATGGTCCGCTGGTACGCGATGCGGCAGCTCTGTCACGCACACGCCGCGACGCCCGAGACCTTGACGTTCCTGGACGTCATGGAAAGCGAGCAAATGCGCCGCTTGTTCTGGTCGCGACCGTCGTTCCACCTGCGTCACGACTGCCCGCTACGCCTAGACAGCGACGGCGACTGGGATCACGTGCAAGGGAACGCGGGCATGATGGCCGGGGAGGAGCTGATTCATCTCAAGGACGACGACGAGGACCTCGGCGCGCTGGTCGAGAAGTATTTTGGGGGGTTCGACTCGGACTACGGCCGGGGCAAGGTGAGGGAGCTCTTTTTCGCGGCGGGCAACGGCCTGGTCCGCGTCCACTACATGCCCACGCCGGCGCACAAGCGTACGTACCAGAGCCTGCGGTGCTTCACGACGCGGATTCTAGCCACGGTTGCTACTCCCGAGCCGACCACCATGGACATCGAGGAGAGGACGGTGTACTACGTCTTGAGGGCCGTCGTCCACATGGCCAAGGGAGGCGGCTTGGGCGTACGTACCTACCGGCTGGACGGCCAACCTTTGCCTCTGGACCGGGGGATGCTAAGTCTGTCCGAGGGATGGAGCATCGGTGATCGGAGTGAGGGCGAATACATGCTCTACTACAAGGAGGCGGACGAAGCGGACCAGACCGGCAACGATTTTCCTGAGAGTATCCCACGCGACACAGTAGCAGAGGAGCTTCTGTCCCGCCACGCCTCCTTGTTGAGTGAGCCGCCCTTCTTCGACAGTATCGCAGCCGGTCCGCCTCCCAACGCAGCCGGTGCGCCGCCCAACGCACCCAAGGGACCGAAGGGCAAAGCATCCACGGGGCCGCCATCCAACGCACCCACGGGGCCAAGGGCAATGACAGAGGGCAGGCCTCGAACGAGGAGCCCCAGCAGGCCTCGTGCGAGGAGCAGCAGGCCTCGCGAGGCCACTCCTGGTAGACCTTGGCCGGACAGACGCTAAACACAGGCAGAAGATGACGTCGGATGCGTCGACATGACATGGTTGAGCTTAAGCACCCGGCAGATGTACATGAGGACGAGCAGTTGATTGTGTAGAGTAATGAATACGTGCTAAGGCGCTGCAAGACCTTGCCTTCGATGCTAGTCACCTCTCGTGTGTGCCTCTTGTGTACGCGCCTCTCTTATGTGTGACTCTCACGTGTGCGTCTCTCTTGTGTACGCGCCTCTCTTACGGGTCACTCTCACTTATGCCTCTCGAGTGTGCGTCTCGCGTGTCCTTTCTTTACGTGTATACGCCTTCCTTACGTGTATTTATTTATATATACCTTTTTAATTTTTATATTTTTAATAAAGTATAACTTAAATATAAAAAAGGTTTAAGAAAAGTAATTATATAATATAAAGTTTATATAAAATATTTATATATATTTAGTAAAATTATATATATAATTTTAAATATATAATTTTATATTAATTTATATATTTTTATTAATATATATATATAATTATATTTAAATAATTTTATATTTATTTATATATTTATATTAATATATATATATAATTATATATATATATATAATTATATATATATATATATATATTAAAATTAAAATACTATATTATTAAAATATTAATAAATAAGAAATATATTTTATAAGAATAATAAATAAACTAATATATTTTAAATATATATAAATTTATTATATATATAAATATATATATTTTTAATAAAATTTTATTTTTTTAAGAATTAAATATATAATTTATTATTTAAATAATTTATTATTAATATTAATAACTTATAATCTTTAAGTTTATTTATAAATATAAATAAATAAATTTTATATATATATTTATTTTATTAATTTTCTTAATTTATACTTTAGTTTTATTAATATTATATATATATAAATATATATTATTACTTTTATATAAAGTTTTAATTTATATATATATATTTATATTTATAAATTAAGTATTTATATTTATTAAATAAAATATTATATAAAAAATTATTTTTTAATAATATATAATATAAAAATAATATATATTTTAAATTATTTTTATTATTTATATATAAGATTATATATATATATTAATAAATATATATATACGTTTTTATAATATACTAAAGAGTAGTAAATTTATTCATTTACGAATCTTTCTAACCTAGCCTTCGAGCGCGGTGCTAACGACCTGATGTCGAACCACTCGAATCGAGACGACGCGATATACAACTTTGAGCTTATGTTACGGCAGCCTAGGCTGGCGGTCGGAGCCGGCAGAACAGGTGGCCCGTGCGTCCACCTACTTACCTCGCGGATAGCGCGAGACCTGTATTTCCCTTCCTTCCCTTCTTTCTGTAGGTTAGATTCCACAACGCAGATAGACCTTATGGTCCCCTAAGCCTTGGTTCCTGCACCGTGACAGCTTATAAAGAAGCGCCCCTCGAGCCCTGTGAGACCTCGCTGTGGGCTGAAAGGCCCCTTCATTGACTGAAACTGGAGTTAGGTGCGATACCAGCAGCTGAATTCGCTGTGCGTACGTGTCGAAGCCGCATGGCAGGGTCAGGACGTATCCATCCAACACAGACGGAATCACCCATCAACCACCTTTCCATGCAAATGAGTGAGTGTGGATTAGTAAACCTTCCATCTCAGTATGATAGGGTCTGTGATGGCATTGCATCTCACTGTTGAGCCGCGAATAAGAAATGCAATGGATCAGCGGCCTGGAGGGGGGCTTAG
This sequence comes from Nigrospora osmanthi, assembly GCA_029489945.1. Taxonomy (NCBI): domain Eukaryota; kingdom Fungi; phylum Ascomycota; class Sordariomycetes; order Amphisphaeriales; family Apiosporaceae; genus Nigrospora; species Nigrospora osmanthi. Next base: position 6,950,669 of record CP120503.1, on the reverse strand, counting down.
GTACCATCCAGCCCAAAGAACTGTCTAATTATATAGCCTGTAGACTGGTCCCATCGGTCACTGCGGCCATCGCGTTAAGCACCCCATGATGACACTGAGGAGCATAAAAAATAAGAGTATATGAGTAATACGGCAAACATGCTGTCTAAGCTTGTTGAAGTCAGGTGGTTGAGGTGTGTGTATTGAGATAGATAGATTAGTTAGTTCTCATCTTAAGGAAGCCTGTTCCAGTTCTCCTTATATATACCCTTTGAGGGTATCACATGACTGGATTATGTGATCGTCCCTTTTCAACAGAGCTCATAACACCACTTTTATCATGTATCACCACCCGGGCTTGCCTTCGCACCCCCGGCGAAAGCCGCCATTCCACATGCTCACATCCGAGTACTTGCCGCCGGCGTTACACTTTCTGTCAGAATTCCCAGCGTCCATGCACAGATTCGTGCAGTCTTTTCTGATCCCATAATCCTAGTGCGCCACAACTTCAGTCAGCACTGTCCATACCTTTTCCAATGAGTCCAGGGCAACTCACAAGAACGCAACAGTGGGAGCCATCAGGGTAGAGACACTGGCACATCCCGTCGGCCTGCACGCTGATGGCAGCGACGAGGAAGGTGATAGCGGAGAGCAGGCGGACCATTTTATCGTGGCGCAAAACAAGATACAAAGATTCTGGGTAGTTGATCAGAGATGTGGTTGAGGAGTGAACCAGTCGAGAACACTTCAAAGCAAGTGCGAGTACTGCATCTTTAAACTCACCGGATGATCGCAGCATTCGCCCTGTTCGATGTGCCAACCCGTTTGAGGTTCATTATTATTCGCACGACAGTGGAATTTCTCCTCCACTATATTTGTCGGTATGCTAGCGTGACACCCGGACCACAAAGTGCGTAGATCGTCGTCTCAAAGTGGGACGAGCCGAACTTTAATATAGCCATTAATATTCTCAAATGAATCCGTGGTATCACCACTTTTTCCCCACGTATGCATGATTCAAACCGGTGATTCGGCAATACAGTATCGTACATGGAAACATACCACGTTCAGCTTCTTCATGGTGGAATACGTGGATCTCATGATTCCGAACGTGCCGGGCGGGCATTTTGCGTGCTGATAAAAAGGAGAATATCCAGAGTGGTCCACGTCGCGCACCCCTACGATACGACGTTGGGACTATAAGTATCGCAGTATGGCTACCCAGCCTATGCGGTTGGTTGATTCTCTGCCCATTTGAATATTACGATTGCACACTCCGACCCTCGTTCAACCCTATAACACGCAATCCGCTACCATGGTCCGTCTTACGTCGCTCGTTGGCCTTCTCTTCGCGGCCGCCGCCACCGTTAAGGGATGCGGCTACTGCCAATGCAACTACGCCGACGGCTCTCACTGCTGCGTTATTTCGGTAAGTTACGCATACTCAAGACCCTCTAAAGGTCCCGGACGTTCAGTATTAATGGTTCATGCGACATTCTAGGCCGCTGGCGATGGCGATAATGACTGCCAATCCGTCTGCTCAGGAGCTCAACAGGCAGGCCCTAATCAGTTCGAGCCCGGGCCATCGTGCAACGCCAACGGCAAGTACACCTGTGTTAGTGCCTGGAACGCCCATTTTCGCACGAAGTGCCACGGCTATCCCTCGTAGAATCATTACAACCCTGCTTTTGGCCGCGGGTATGGTTCATAGCTGAAATCAAAATCACACAAAATACTCTACTTGACACCGTCCTCTCGGTCGCCCTCGTAGCCATTCTGTTAGTAAAGGGCCTACAGCCTTGGTGAATGTCAGTCACTTGGTCTGGCGGGATATCCCGTTTAGGGGCATGTAAGCCATCTCAGGATCCACTACATAGAGCAAGCATCCCCATCTTACAATGGCCCTGGAATTGCACGTGTATTTTTTGTGATGGTAGCAGATCCTGGACCTCATAATACGTCAGGCACGGAGCTCGACCCGGCCTTGCATCCGTGATGTAAGACGGAGTGTGCTACTATAATTAACCTACAAGCTCGATGGTGCCAAATAAAGTTTCGCGGGTACGTTAGCAATGCGAACTCTGGGAAAAGTAGGTGAGAAAGAACCCTGCCTGTTCAGGTGGCGTCCCAGCTTGGCATTGCGGCTGATGCGCTGCCGGTGACGCGTGATTAGCGCTCGGCGGTTGCCGTGTACCTACCACGCTAACGTGTTACGCATTCATTTATACAAGCTGTAGTAGACAAGGCTGTCACCTCCTCAGACATACCGGTAAGTATAAGCAGTGCAACCGAGCACCCGTGTGAAGCGGCGAAGTAGTATCAACAGTACGCAGGGGAGATCCATGGTGGTCGAATGTATGGAAATGTCCCCATAATAGGTCCACACTGCACCCTCAAGATGTCCGCTAAATTGCGCCGTCAACCACACCATGTGCACGCCAATCCCCATACCAATATCACAAAGACGTGCCAGAACGGCTGGCACGTGGGTCTTGGTGGGGACAGCCAACGTGACGACCACTCGTCTAGGAAACCTTGAAGGCTGCCCCGTAACTAAGGGCTCGACACTCGGCTGCCCCGGATCAAAAGAAGAAAATGGCAAACAGCTTCACTTCGGGAGCCGTGAACCCAGCGGATACGAACAAACATCACGACTCATGCTTGCGCCAGCCGCCTTGAACATCATTAAGTGGGCTAAATAGCGCCTCCATATCAATCTTAGAATGGTAGCTTGGTACGCAGGGTCTACCACTACCCACTGGAACGGCGAATGTGTTGTCCGTCTCCGTAAGCACAAAACTCGCGGATAAGAAGGATTTGAGGCAGACGACCGGGCTATATAAGGCGGCGGTTACGCCGTAAATCTCTGTAAGTGCTCTAGATTACACCATCGCAACCATTACAGCTTACTTCAACCCAACCCGCTCTCTCCTAAAATTCCCTCTTAACCGCCACCATGGTTCGCATTCTGTCGCTTGCCTCTCTGCTGCTCGCCAGCGCCCTCACATCCCAGGCTGCTCAGTTTTGCCAGTGTCTTTTTCAAGATGGCTCGCACTGCTGCGTGTACAGTGTACGTGGTCTCCAACTTTAACAACCCCTGCTGTCGAAGCACGGAAAGAGGTCTAACTGGAGTTTTTGCATCTACTAGGATGTTGAGATTGGCAATCTCAACTGCCAGAACGCCTGCCGCGACGCCCACCGCGCTGACGGTGCTACGAACCCCAACAACCCCCTGGAGGTCGGCACGGCTTGTGCCGCCGATGGCAAGTACGACACGGTCAGCGGTTGGAACGCCCAGTTCCGTACGTCTTGCTACAAACAGTAAGAGGATGGCATTCACCACACGCACCTATATAGTGTAAATAAGGTACATTTTAATTCAGTTGGGTCTGGAAGTTCCTATGGTAATCTCGTTACCCTCTTGAAATGGATGGTTCGCTATCGTGAGAATCCGGATAGAAATGAACAAGACTTCAGCATGACAAGGTCGTGACTCATATGGATGCGCTCAGCGACGGCTATGGGCGCGGCGCGGTAAACACATTTGGCTAAAATAGAGTGATCTGCTTCAGCTGGCTCTCGTCGTCGGGCCACCGCCCTCCGCTCATGGCATTTGCCATGTACGCTGGGGCCACGATTCGGTAACCCGCAATTCCTTGCGGCCGGAGCACCATAGGCCAGCCTCCGCCCATGATGAGCCACACGCTGTCGCCCTCTCGGCAGGTGTGATGTGCGCGGCCGAGTTGGCCATCATCAAGCTTGATGAAGGCGTAGTTCACGGTCCGGTTAACGTGGTCTCTCTGCACCGCGCTCGTCTGGCGTTCCCAGTCGGACGGAGAACCGTATTCCTCCCAAGGGCTCTTGAAATAATCTGGAGGATTAGGTCCCGGCTCTTGGAAAGCCGCCACAGCATCTTCCATCCGGGATACCTCATTGTGTGAGTCCAGACTGAAACCTCAGGGCGGCCCACATTGATACGGAGACAGAAGAGCTCCAGAATAATGTAGATATCATAGGAAAGAATCGCCTCCTTGTTGGCCAGGAACCATTGCAGACATTTGCCGCGAAAGTCGTTTGATGCGATGGCGTCCAGTTTCCTTCCATCGCTGGGCGTGCCTGCAAGTCGTGCGCTGATGTACCCAAGGCGCTCAGCTTTTATCTATCTCTAAAAGCGAGGTGTCTAGCCTACATGTTCGGACCAGCGGTACGAAACACGTTTACTAGGCGGCTTTTTCCCCCGAGAAGAGTTAATCTATCACTCTTGTTCTTGCTTAATCTGTTCTCCATTGAGGCATAATTTAGGCTGTATGTCCTTATCTAGGCGGTGCTTGTAGACGGACTAAAGCTATCATTCGCCCTAGTTCATAAACACGGGGTTGTCGCGAATATCCGTAGCCGGGTATTTGTGTTGAAGGCCCCAGACACCTATGAGATGGTCTTGGTTCCGTTAGCGGCCACTGCCAGAGAGTGCCTCATTACCAGGTGATTCAAGCCATTCCCGTCACGCAGTCTGACGTCCACACGCTACTCGGTGACCACAACAGCGAGGCTCATAACAAGCCCACACTCATGCCCAATTCCCCGACGAATCCTCTTTCTACCTCGGCTGAGGCGCTGTGGGCGATGCTTAAGTGTCCAGTGAGTGTTTTCAAGCCAGGACAATGACATGACCTGCATAGAATATTAGCAGAAGACCTGAGTCCCTGAACTCAAAAAGGGATTTACCCCTTCAATGAGTCAAGGATTCCCATCACCACCACCTTCGTTTAAGAGGGAGTTGCAAGGAACCGCCGCCGCATCCTAGCCTACATGCACAGGAACAAATCGTTTGGTACTATTCCATTCATAGGCAGCTCCCCGAGACGGTACAAGTTAATCCCATTCTGTCATCATCATTTGACCAAGACTCGCAACGAGCGACTCTCTAGGGAGCAAACAGTGCCGCGGGGTTCTCAACCATCATTTTCCGCCACTGCTCGTCCGACAACCACGCGCGTAAGTACCATAACTCCGCGTCCGTGTCAACGCCGGCCAGAGGTGGCGACGGTTCGAGTCCGGGAGCGCTCGAGTTGACGTGCGGCCAGTCGCTGCCCCAGACGATGTTTGCAGGCTCAGCCTCGGCGAGGCGGCGTACGACGCCCTCCATGCGCTCAATGGCGCCGGGTGACCGGCGGTGCAGCGCCCCGATCTTGACGGTGATGCGACCTTGCCTCAGCAGGCCGGCAAAGGCTTCGAGTTCGGCTGAGCCCAGATCTGCCGGCGTCGCGCTGCCGCAGTGGTCCGCGACGACCGGGACACCCGACAGCGGTCCGTCCGGGGCCGTGAAGTCGGCGGCGAGCCCGGCCCACACAGCCAAGGGCAGCTGCGCCGAGAGGCTCCAGCCGAGACGGCGTACGGGGTCCAGTGCGGCGGCGCGCTCAAACTGCACGCGGGCATGTGTCGTGTTGCTGTCGGTTGGCCCACGGATCCGGATATTACGCACGCCGAGAGCATGCATGCGGTCGAAATCAGCGGGACCCAGGCGCTCAAGTTCGCGGCCTGGGTCTGTGTCGGCGAAGACGGCCCCGCGGAACGTTGTATCCGGGCAAGTGACTTTGGCATGTTCCAGGTTGTCGATAAGCCCAGCCGGCCCGTCCTCGATGCTTGCCTGCACCAGGAGGATATGGTCGGTGTGGGCGTTGGCGCAAAGAGCACGCAAAGGCGCCGGCTCGGGCGTGTAGGCGCGAGAGGGCTTGAAGGGGTGGGCGGCTGGATCGAACGAGTGCGTGTGGCAGTTCCAAGAATGCGGCGGCACCAGCGCCGCGCACGCGGTGGCGGCCGTTGCGGCTTGGAGAGTCAGGGATCGCCAGAACATGTTGCTGTCTGTATGGCGGTGGTTTGTGGAAGCGGAAAAAAGAAAAGTCGATGCACCGACGGGGCTTTTAAATCTTCTGGGCAGAGTTCGGCAGTTATTCAGGGGGGCGCTAACTTGTCGTCGGACATCGGCCGAGGAGCGGACTTCATCCGACGTTGCTTTACCCACTTAAAACCCGCTTCACCGGGCCATCCGGGGCTTCCGTGCTGGGGAACCGGTAGTTTGGGGGTGGGGGCAAAAGAGACGCGACCCTCCCCACATTAAGTACTTATCAGCAGTGAAAGCTAGAGGTATCAAGCTGCGATTGTGGAACGGGACCTCGAGAAAACGGTGGTAAAGTCCAGCTTTGCTAGATTGTCTGCATCCCAGGACAGCCAGGCAAGTCGGCCGATTCGAAAGTTTGCACGTAAGACCTTAACACAAAAGGGGAAGCGGTCGACCTAGCATCACATGACCCGTAGATATAAGGTTCAGTAGAGCTTTACCGAATGTGCGATTCAACACTGTAAGGATACCCCTATAACGTTAGCGAGGCATAGAACGGTCCGTCCTAAGAACCTAACAAACTGCTCGCTTGGAATCTGAAGCACTATTATCCGCTTCATAAAGAGTAAAGGCAAGTTTAAGTGGATGATTATACCAGCGTTAAGAAGATATTTCGAGAAGAAACGGTGATCGTTTAGTGTAAGTTAACATCCGTAGACTGCTAACCTTCGTGGCAACAGGCTTTTGCCCCTGGGCGAGAATCTAGGAAAGCTAATAAACCCCGTAACAGCAATTTATATTGAATTCTACATCCTAGGTAACGACAGGTTGAGGCACTCGTGCCTTACATCCAGGAAAGAGTGTGCCTATAATGCCGAGCATTCTATCCATCTGCAATATCATGTTCTTGTGAGCAGCGACTCAGTCTTCCATTTACTGCTGTACACTGTCCCACTCCGCCAGCCCGAGGAAAGCCCGGCAGGCCGCCACAGCAAAGTTTGCCGCCTACTGCTCAGTGGCATCTGCCGTGGCTTCCTCAATGACGTTGTTGGCGGCAGACCAGGTCCAGGCGCCGCCGCCTCGTCGAGACAGGGACCCGTCTTGCTTGGCCTCGTCGATGACCTTGTTAGCGGCGGACCACGTCCAAGCACCGCCGCCACGTCGAGAAAGTGACTTGTCTTCCTTGGCCTCATCGATGACCCTGTTGGCGGCAGACCAAGTCCAGGCGCCACCACCACGTCGAGAAAGTGGCTCGTCTTCCTTGGCCTCGTCGGTGACCTTGCTAGCGGCGGACCATGTCCAAGCACCGCCGCCACGTCGAGAGAGAGGCTCAGAACCAGGCGTGTCCTCTTGCTTGGCCTCGCCGATGATTCTATTGGCGGCAGACCATGTCCAAGCACCACCGCCACGTGCGGACAGGGGGTATACATCGCTTGTGGTCTTGTGAGGAAGACTCCCAGGCTGGGGAAGGGCGAGAACGGCACTGCTAGCCATGAGCACCGCCAGGAAGATGTTTCGAGCGGTCATTGTAAGGAGGTTTATTTGCGACCGGTATCAAAAGAGTTGATGATGGGTGGGTATCTGGAGTGGAAAACCGTGTAAAGGCTAGAAGGACTTGTGATGGTGTGCGAACTGCTGATCCGTGGAGTCTGGAAGTGGACGAAACACGAGCTATATATATACTTCATTCTTTACGCGAGGTGAGAAGCAGAGAGTGAATTCTCCAGCCCCCTCCCCAAATCATGTTAAGCGACACCTGCTACTCTCGCGCTGCCGTCTTCCGAAGTACCTTAGAGACTCAAGCTTGCTGGTGTCGCCAACTGCATATGCTTGAGAGTAGCGCGTCTGGGGTTTCCATTGGCTTTCGGTCTCCATTGCGGCCTCTACCCCATGTTGGACCTCTTGGCCATGTCCGAAGGGTTGTATATCACACGGAATAGCCAATCGTCGAGAGCCATGGGATCAATAGATTGCTTTGTCGCTGTCATAAACCCGCTTCTATACTGTCGTGCCGGTGACAAGCCATACCAACAACATGTAGCCTCCTCTATTTGTAAGCCAAGTTATATTGTTGGTGGCCTCCGTGACTTGGCTTGGCCATGCAGCCTCGGTAGGATGCACTCTTTTCCACTTCTTCCCCAGTGGCTGCATCGCTGGGTGGAACATTGGCGGCTCATGGAATACCACCGCATATACGCAAACAGTCAGCCCCCATTACAACTTCCGGTTACCCCTTACTTCGCTTGACATAGACAGGAGACTATCTCTGCCAGTTGTCACTTACCATTATTGCCGCCGCTGCCGCGATCATGAATGCAGGGATGGCGCACAATTCAGCAGAGGGCAAACTAACAATCCAGTGGCAGGGGTGAGTCAGTGCATCCCGGCGGATTTTTCTCGTTCCGGCTATTCCCAGAGACCGGTGGATACTTCTATGAGATCCTACGCCTCACGTCAAACAGACACAGGTTGGACGACCAGAATAGTCATCTGGACGTATCCCACACCATTTTCATCTAGCCTGGTGCAGAGACCATGGTGGATTGGATTTCGGTTTCAGGCATGTACCATGTCAAGATAATTAGTTGCGGTGGCGTACCTCGCGAAAAGCAGTCGCTGCGCCCATTGGTTCAAGGTGAGTGGTGGCTTGACCGGGGTGATGCGGGGTTCGTCAAGTTTGCTACGACCGCATGAATCAAGAAATCCCTGCTTGGCATGCGGTTTGCGTAGCTTTGAGTTGGTGATTGAGAAGCATGGTTCTTGAGTAGGAACGGCTGGATACCCGAGGAATCATGGGGTTGAAGCAACTCCCCCGTAACAGCTTAAGATCCAACATTTATCGAAGATCAGCTCTGACAATCGTACTCCGAACCTTGCGCAGACCTCTTCACCTCTCATACCCTCACACCAACCTATACATTGGGATACTTCTTTTCAGTCCAGGTTCTCCTCAACATTGCGCGCAAGACACATCATGAAGACGCATGACACAGACACTCCCGACTACCAGAAGCTCCTCGATGACGATGGAGTCACTGTCTTTCTCTGCTACCGCTGTGAGACAGTGGTTAGCCGCAAGTCGACCTCTTCCCGGAGGATCATCTATCGCTACGTTTTAGCAACCATTTTTGCCCTTCTTGAAGCTGCGCTCATCTTTCTTGCCGTTGCCGGCGTGAAGTCATTGTGGTTATCCCATCGCATTGCGACAAGGCTAGACGTGAACGAGTATCCCATGGACTGTGAGTCACTTTGGCCCGCCGGCTCGTTATCAATATCTCCACACATACTGCCGTGCTAACGTTTGCGTCACTTGAGACTGGAGTCTCGAACACCAGAACATCACTGCGACCTCATTCCGCATCCATAACGCAGCTGACAAGATGCCCGAAGCAGAGGAGTTTTGGCGTGAGCTTCTGAAGGGTAAGTATGGTTGACTATCCTCTAGCCCTATGTATACGTTGCTATGGTCTGTCGACTATATTGGTATCGATACATGGAGCCATTTCTTGAGTAACTCTTCTCTAGATGTCGGCATTGTTACAATTCATGAACAGTGGGCGGCTGACAACGGCCTGCCGCCTTCGCTCCAACACCCCGACGACGATAGCCATTACGTATACCAAGTAGGGGCTTATCATACTTTCCACTGCCTCGTAAGTGAGATCAGGTGAAATGACGGTATACTGGAGGCCCACAGACTAATAAATCCGTCCAAGGAACATGTTCGTGAGGTGCTTACATCCTCCGACCCAGAACATTCACGCACCGACCGACACACACTCCACTGCATCGATCACATACGGGAACGTCTCATGTGCCACCCAGACGCCTCGTTTCACGGCACCATAGACTATGTGCAGTGGGATGTGCATCCGGAGGGACATCGTTGCCGTGACCTGGACGCCTTGCAGTCATGGACCCACGACCACCTCTGGGCTAATTATTCGGCTTTTTACGCTGCGCGGGGCTTTCCAGAGATGAACGAGAACTTCGGCCGCCAAATGCGCGCCGATGAGGAGGCGCACCCGAACGTGCCATGGGACCACGTTGAAACAATCACCCACGAGGGCGCAGGCCCTGCCGGTGAGGACATTTACCACTTCGTTCATCATCACGAGAGGGTGCTTTCTCAGGGTGAGAAGGTCCAGAAGCTTTGGTTTGAGAAGATGCACTTGGGCTCAAGTTGAGTTTGGGATTCACAGACAGTCATGTGGGTAAAGTCTACTGTCGCATGTCAGAGGCCGGGCGCAACGTGGTTGCGTTATTCATTACAAGAGGACCAATGAAAGCTATCTGTAGGCGCAGTAGTAGATGGTAGCCTTGTTGGTAGGCGCTGAAATAACCTATCGCTTGGAGCTTCTGGTATTGCTCGTTCAGAATCCTCCTCTCGTTGCAATATAACTCTTTGTCTACTTTCGTAGAATAACATTAATCGAAGCTGCGTTAGTGCATACGTTTTGAGTGAATTCGTTAGTTGTTATATGGCCACTGTGTCCGCAGCACAGGCGGTGCTTACCTAGAAGAAGATGATGGACATATAAGTCCCGTCCAAGGTAGCGGTCGATGGTTGGCTGAACCCGGGACTAATCACAACCCTGCCTCCCCTTTTGTCATCTACAGGCCCGTGCGAGACCTGAATCTTACATCGCATACTGCATCATGGCTACTGCAACGCCCTATAAAGGCCTTGAAGGTGGACCTCAGGCCAGTGAGTCTCTTTCCCCGACTTTCCTGCTGGTACTCCCAGGGCGGCGATCACGAATACGCCGTGGCACCACCAACCGCCGTCGGCACCCATTGCCATTGGACTACGAATAGAATCTCAATTTTGACTGAAAGAGTAGAGTCTTGGGTGGGTCAGCGTCACGCTTGATGTATGTATTCCCCATGGCTTACAGAGTACATATAGCCGCTACGAGCTTTGCCGAATGATGACCGGTGTAAGGGCTGTTCCTTATCGTGTGCTATGAATACTTACTTAGCTAAGCAATGCGTATGCCAAGTCTTGCCGGAGGTAACAATGTAAGACCGAGCGTGCTGCATAGGACACAAGAGAGATGACTCGTCCCAATCTCTGGTCTTGGCAAAGCAAGTGCCCACGCCCTGTTAAATAGCCTTTTCCCCACCGTTCCGGGAGAGAGAAAAAAGCATTACTGTGTCATATCGTACGACTGCAAGGACGTACATATAACGAGCACGCCATTCCCATCCACAATTGCAACTTGGCTCCAGCATCTCGCAACCCGCATACCGCCCACCAGAGTCTGTCACCTAGCGCCGTGAATCGCCATGGCCGACTCGGACGCCCCGCAGCCACACAGCCACCTGCCGGTCATCCACGCCGGTCTGTACCGGACAGGCACAGCGTCTATGGCCCACGCGTACCGGATGCTGGGCCTCCGGGCGCACCACGGCCACGACATGATTGACAACAAGGCCGAATGGGCGCTATGGGAAGAAGCGGCCGAGGCGACGTGGCCCGATGCGCCCGGCGCCCGGCCCCGGCCCCGCTGGACTCGTGCCGACTGGGACCGCATCACTGGGCCCTACGATGTCATCACCGACATCGGCTGCCTCTTCGCCGAGGAGCTGATCCGCCTTTACCCCGAGGCGCGCGTCGTCGTCGTCGAGCGCGACGTTAACAAGTGGCTCCCGAGCTTCGAGGAGGGGGTCGTCGAAGTCGTTTTCGGCTGGTTCAGCGAGGTCATGCACCACGTGGTCCTGCCGCTGACCGGTACACGGATAATGTACGCCTTCCGTAAGACCCTGCTGGGCGGATTCGGCGTGCGCGACGCTGCCGAATTGCGGGCGCGCGCCCCTCAGGTCTACGCCGAATACTACCGTCGCATTCGCGCCCTCGTGCCCCCCGAGCGCCGGCTGGAGTACCGCGTCGGCGATGGCTGGGAGCCCCTCTGTGCTTTCTTGGACAAACCGGTACCGGACGCGCCATTCCCCCGCGTCAACGAGGCAGCGGATCATCAGGCCAAGGGCAACGCATACTACGTGAGGCAAGCGAAACGGGCACTTTGGACGGCCAGTCCTTGGATCCTGGCGACTGTGGCTGTATACGTCGCAACAGTTACTACCAGGCGGCTGAGAAAATAGGAGGGGCAAGCAGTGATACGTAACAGGCTAGTCTTGTTCATCATAAATAGGTACTTACATGTAGGTTTAAAGGGTACGTGACCTCGGCAAAGACAGGGTACCTACAGGCATCTTCCCCCCAACTATGCAGGCTCTGGAGGTCACCGGCGTATTAGCCATGCCAGCCTCGCACACTTTCTTCAATCAAGAATGCTTCACACTATCATGGTGCATGGTCGAATCTGAGGAGAGCAGACCCCAGCAGCATGCCGGGGACTTGCGGGGTAATGTGAGGTTCGTATTTTTTTGGTGCCGGACTCTGCATCCTGCGTCAAGCTAATGCAAGTGCAGTTTCGGACACAAGCCGGTGAGAGGGGAGGGGAAGCAATTGAACCGACCGGTGCTCGGTGCTAATCTTCTAATTACCTGCCGAAAGGAGCGCCTCACAATGCCTATCACAACCCCGCTATTTCTTGGTGCAGATGCGGGTCGGGCTTACCCACGACGCGGCCTAGGAAAAGTATGTACATGTATGTAGTTAGTTACTTCTTCACAGTAGGCGAGGTAGGCCATCGTGGCCATCCATCCTTCACATCCCATCCCCTGTGCCCCTGCTCGCCATGCACCTCTCCTCCACCCCAAAAGTACTAACTCGGCGCCAAAAAGTACACCGCACCAAACTCCAAAAGAGGAAGCCGTCGCATTGCCAACACAGCGACTGGCCCGAGCCCAGCCACTACCAGAGCTCCCAAAACATTCGGCATCGGCCAAGTGCATAAGGCTGGCGGGGTTTGTGGGCCTCCAGGACCTTTTGTGACCAAAGTGGCGACGGGACCCTAACGGCCAACTCGGTAACAACATATCGTCCGCCCACGGTGCTTGAAGTCCAAGAATGTTTATTTGAAGCAAGAGGCCCGGTTACGAAACGCAATTCAAAGCTCCGTTCGAGACTCGCTTTACTCCATCAACCTCTTTGCCGTTCCACACGTTTACATACCGTGACAAAAATCATGGCCCCCGCTCCTACGACGGAAGACACGGCGCCAGCCCTTGCCAAGGTGGGCGACTCGCCCAACGACTCCAAGCCGGGATCGGTCCTGACGGACAAGGACCGTGAGGATCTGGCCTTCGTCGACAAGTACAGCTCTCCAGATGTCTACATCAACTCGGCAAAGGACACCCTCTGGCACCCGTGGGTAGGCACTCTCGAACTCAAGCCCCTCCGTTTCGAGACGAGGACAGGAACCTTCGTGATATGCCTTCGGACGCCCGTCGACTGCTGGCTCGGAAAGCATAGACACCGGGGCACCGTGGCGGCCGTCACTACGGCCGGCCCATGGCGATACAAGGAGTAAGTTCCCGCATACTGCTACGCCCGGTTCTGTCGACGAAAAAAACGGCGTGACTCGGTTACAGGACTGACTTGATACTCCCTAGGTACGACTGGACCGCTAACACGGGGGACTATGTTGTTGAAAACCCCGGCACTATACACACCCTGTTCCTGGGGGCTGGAGCCGAGGTGCACTTTACTGTCACAGGCAGCTTGGAGTTCTTGAATGACGACGACAGCCTGCGTGAGACGATGGACTGCTTCAGCTTTGCTAAGATGTACTACGATCACTGCAAGGCACACGGCATCGAGCCTAACTCGAAGCTTTGGTATTAATGTTCATCTCCCCTTTATAGCCCCAAACAAAATTCTGGAAAGGATACGGAACCCATCAAGAATTGCCGATCCACGCTTGTCGTCGGTTAGGTACTTAACCAGGGTAGTCTCGAAATACCCCATGCCCTGCCGTAGGACCCGGACTGCGTTTTTCAAGGCGTAATTTCAATGTCCTGTGTTCCCTGTACGGCGTGTACTGTGAATACGTCCTAGTGACGGTTTCACGCATCATGGGTCTTCGGGTGCCACTTTCTGCATGAATGGTCTGATAACCGCGTTAACTACCTGGATCCTCTTGGTCTCCCGGGCCAGTCAAATGCTGCTACCGAGCCTTTGGGACGCGCCCGACCTTTTCGGGATGTGGATGGTCGTACAGGCCATGCAGTTCTGATGCCCGGGCCCTTGGGATGGCATTTTTAAGAACCGAACGGAACGTGCCCTGCACATGGACTTCTGCACGCCATCATCCAGTAGTCGCTTAACGACGGGGTTTTTTGTGGAATGCCGTAACCCCTTGTTCCGCTGGCCGCTCCACTGTCCCTCCGCCCACCGTTGCCGAACGGGAGCGGTACCCGACGATATCGCTCGTTATCTAAGTATTTAATCGGTATAGTCTCTTTTCCCCTCTCCTTTGGTGATCTGTTTTCCATAACATCTTCTAGGCCACGCCCGACCTTCCTGTTGCACAGCACTCATGGCGTCAAGAACCGAACATGAGCCAGTACGCGTGCAACTCCCGCCCGTGAACTGGTTCCCTTGGCAATGGGTAAATAGCTTGACAGTGTTTGCTGCCTTGGCTCTGGCCTATGTTTTGGGCCAGGCTATTTATTCTCTCGCCTTTCACCCTCTGGCCGGAGTTCCCGGACCAAAGTTCTGTGCCGTTAGCCGCCTTCCTTACTGGTACTACTATTTCAAAGGGCGAGATGTCCGTTGGTTACACCAGATGCATCTTCGATACGGACCAGAGCTTCGTTTCGGACCTACGGATGTCAGCTATACGACGGCGCGCGCTTGGCAAGATATTCACGGCTTCCCGAAGGGTCAGAGCGAGAACCCGAGAGCGCCCGAGTTCTCGGTTCAGCCTGTTAATGGTACCTACTCAAACCTTTATCCCCTGGGCTGCGAATGCCAATATCGTGCGGCTTGTAAGCTCGGTCTAACACGGTATCACCGCAGGCGTACCTAGCATGCTGAATGCCAATTTTGAGAATCACGCCCGTGTGCGCCGCCTGTTCTCCCCCGCCTTTTCGGAACGGGCGCTCCGCAGCCAAGAGTCACTGTTTCAGCATATGTAAGACCTCATTACCGAAGCTAAAGGCATGCTTTGGATATTGACACAAGCCCAACGCTCTGTAGCGCCCACCTCCTGCTTGAAAACCTTCACGGCCTTGGAGCAAACGGACAATCCGTTGAAATGACCCGACAATTAAATTTCGCTACATTTGATGTTATGGCAGAGCTTTGCTTCGGCCACCCGCTCGGTCTTCTGGAGAAAAATGACTTCAGCCCCTGGGTCCATTCCATATTTGCCAGCATTCGGATGCTCCCTATGGTCTCCATGATTCTCTACTACCCACTACTCACAACCCTTTTTGACTACCTTCAGCCGCAGTCAGTCACCCAGCAGCGAAAGCTTCATTGTCAACATTCGGCTGATCGCGTGAATCAGCGCCTTCGCGAGGGTGCCACGGGGAAGCCTGATATGTGGCAGTTTGTTGAGGACGTTGGAGATGAAAAGTTATCCCTAGAAGAGATGCACTCAAATGCTGAATTATTCATGCTCGCAGGCTCTGAAACTTCCGGTAACCGAGATTCTCCTTTACCTCTTGCCGACTGGCTAACTGGTGATATAGCCACTGCAGTTAGCGCAGTATTATACTGTCTTCTTGCTTACCCGTCGACAATGAAACGCTTAGCAGCTGAAGTGCGCGGCACTTTCAATCGGCGTGAGGACATCACTTTCGAGCACTTGGCCAGACTGCCATACTTAAATGCTTGCTTAAAAGAAGCACTACGTGTTTTTCCACCGGTGCCCATTGGCTCGCCTCGCGTTATTCCCCAGGGCGGCAGACGCATACTGGATCGTTGGGTTCCGGCTGACACACACGTTGCTGTACGTGGCACTTAGTCTTCCCTGTTGTCACTTTTGTTATCGGTGCTACCCTCCATTGCCTTTGGTCTTTTGCCTCTAAAATGGGAGGTGATAGACGGGGCAAGATTTTCACCGCAAAACCATGATGCCAGGGCCTTTTACTGATACTGGATAGGTTCATCACTTCGCTATTAATCGCTCCCCCGCAAATTTTAGCGATGCTGAAATTTTTGTACCCAGTCGTTGGTTACCGGAGGGGATAGAAGGACGGTACTCTGACGATGTCCGTGAGGCCGCATCGCCATTCGGCTGGGGCCACCGAAATTGCCTAGGACAGAGGTGAGCCCGCCCCCCCCTCCTCTCCCATTCCGTCGACCTGCTACGAGTTCTATGCGGTAAAGACTTACTGACGCTCCGTTTCCATGTAGTATGGCTATGCATGAGATGCGTCTTTTCCTCGCTTCTCTTATCTTCGCTTTCGATTTTGAGCTCTGTGATGAGAGCCAGAACTGGACAGATGCTCGGACTTTTGCGTTGTGGGAAAAGAACAACTTGGTGTGTCGGCTTAAGCCTACAGGAAACTAGTTGTCTCTCATGCTACATGATTCGTTGAAGCTACCACACAGAAGTAGATCATGTGCCTGAGGTGATGCTATGTGCACCATTCTGAGCACATCAAGATTGATGGCGCCATTTTCGTCTAGAATAGTACTCCATACGAAGGTGGAAACAAAATGGAAAGAACAGCATCTAGATCTAGCGTACATACCCACTTTCGAGCTAGGAGATAGAGAAAGCAACATGTCTCTAGAAAACTTGACGTAAGTGGCCCGGGATTCGGGCGACGCGAAGGGTTGAGCTATGTGAGATCTTATTGTCCCAACTTGGCCTTCAGACCGGCGGCCGCGTTTGCGGGCCGAGAGCTTTACTACCAGCTCCAGAAATTTAAGCAGCTCAGCCTCGACGAGAAATAGAGACCCTGCGCTTCTACGTCGCGGCGTGCGCGGACGTTTTCAGTCTTATAGCTAGCGTCCTCGATTGGGCAGATATTAAGCATACTAAAGTACAATCCTTAGGCCCACTAGTATTACGTGAAGTCCTTAAGAAATGTGTTAGCGGCGGTATAATTACCCAGACCCGGCTACTTAACTATAGTGGCTAAGGAGCTGGCTAAGACGTCGAGCGATAGTGCCTTAGCGACCTCAAAGGGCTCTTGCAGATCCCATGCACCTTACACCTTGGGCGCGTTAGATGCCAGCCAGTCCTCGAGATGCCGGACACGGTGGCTTTCTGGACCACGATTGCCAAGTGAACGACGCCCTTGATGGGCCGCGGGACCTGGCTAAAGGTTGCGTCCGTACGTAACCTTGCTTGTGAGACTCCTGCCTAGCAATTGGTCACCTGAGATGAGCGTGCTTCCCGAAGCACCTAATTATTCCAACGGACTTTCTAGAAGGGGGTGTCTACAGCAACTGATTGCATCCCTGACGGTTTAACCATTGCTTAACAAGGGGTTTTTCCCTCCCTATTCATTCGGATGATGACTTCGGAGTTGCAATCAAGTTGCTTATGAACCCTAATCGAAGTATGGGATGAGGTCGCACAATCGTGAACCCTGAGTCGTGTGGCATCAAGCTCCCATTCAAGCCACCTGCGGCTCACTGTTTCCATGTCTCACGTGAAGACGTGCCAGCCATGAGCGGGACATGAAGATGCGAATCTTCTTACCCCATATCATGAATACCACCAACAGGATGTTGTTAAACACCAAGACGGCGGTAAATATACCGGATATAACCACAGCATAACCATCCTGCAGAATCCAGTCGAGCAGGTTGAGGGAGAGGCCGAAGCTGATGGCCTGCTTGCCGAGGTTCATGGCGATAAGCATCTCGGACGTGTTTGCGTTGTAAGAGTCGACGGCGTAGGCGAGGGCAAAGGAGAAGTAGAAGTAGGAGCCCCACGACTCCATGGCGACGCCCATCATGTAGCCCATCCAATGCAAGTTCTTCTCGGCCGTCAGCCCGTACAGGATCAGCCCCGCCGGCGCGATGACCATGGCCGGCAGCATGACGCCCAGCCGCATCTCGGCCTCGCGGATCCCACCGTTGCGCCGCGTGAGCCGCGCCGCCAGCCGGTCCGAGGATGACGAGAAGGGCACTGCGACCAGGAAGCCAAGGAACGCGGCCAGCGCGTTAAGACCCGAGTTGCCCTGGGTTACCGAGATTAGTCTGACGTCTGGGGCGATGGGGTGATATTGAGCTACCACTTACCACACTCCAGTTGTACGGTGGCGCCACAATCTTAATGGGAAAGGTGTAGTTGAACGCAAACGCGCCCATGCCGATATAAATGCCAAACGACAGGATAACCCAGAAGACCTGCGGGACCAGAAAGTAGGTAAAGGACATGGCGATGGTCATGAAGAAGCGAGCATTGGGATCACGCCGGCCCAAGACAGAGAGGGTCTCGCGGTACGACTTGCGCGGCGGAGCTACGGCCGCGCTGGGCGACGCCTGCTCTTGCAGTGTCGCGACGGGTTTCTCGGCGTCGTTGTCGCTGGAGCGGCTCATGGCTGTACCGAGGACAGCTGGAGTGGCGGAGCGCCGGTCGTACGACGACTCCTCCACGAAGAGGAAAGTGACGACAAAGAGCGCGCCGGCGAGCGCGGTCGCCACGTAGAAGAAGAGCCGCCACGAGTAGGGCTCGACGATCATGTGGGCTGAGACTAGAGGCGTGGCCGTGCCGATGCAAAGACAGACTGTGTAATCATCAGCTGGGGATCCGGGCAATCAGTAGCACAGTGGGAGGAAGGTGACAGGGTTGGACCTACAGGTGTAATAGCCGATGCGCTTGCCACGCTCGTGGAGGAAGAAGATGTCGTTCACCAACTGAACCGGGATGGCCTCACAGACGCCCGATCCAAAGGCAGCAAAGACGCGGGCCACCATGAGGCCATCGAAGCTGGTGGCGCGCGAGGCACCGATGAGGCCGGCAATGAACTATTACCGCTTCAGTTAGGCGGGGCCGTGGCGGAGGAGGCTCACGGCGATGTCGGGGCAGCACCTACAATGACCATCGACCCCAGCATCACGGGGCGTCGGCCAAACTTGAGGTACGACGGTACCAACAACAGCGACCCGAAGCCATAGGCGAGGTTCGGGTAGGATATCAAGTTGGAGGCCTGGGTCGGGTTCACGCCGAATTCCTTTGCGTAGAGCGTGATGTAGGGCGCAATGCCCAGCAGGACGGCGTTACCAAGGAACGAGTAGAAGCAGCATACGATCAGGATGATGGTTTTCTTGTAGTTGGGCCACTGGGACGCGGAAGCGCGCGCTCGTTAGTGCCAAGGGTTCCCGGAGGCCACGGAGGCGCCGGGATGGGCGAGGCGAGAGAGGAGGTCGAGGGGAGGGGGCGTTGCGCTCACCTGCAGGGGATCGTTGGGGTCCTCGGCGGGGACGGGGAAGAGTGCTTGGCCGTAGGCCTGGTCGTCGTCCTCTGCGAGCAAGCGCTCACACGCCGAGGTCAGTCATGGGCCTCAAGAGGCGGGCGGAAGATGTGCTTACCGGTCGCACGCAAATCCACCGTTCCCGGCACGGCGCCTTCGTGCGCGTGGCTGCGGGCGGTGCGGGCGTCTGTCAGCAAGGATTCCCCGCAGCAGACTTTGGCGGAGATAGGGGAAGGTGGGACGAACCTGTGCACGAGATGTCGGCTGGCGTTCGGCTCGTGGCCCGCGGTCTCGGCGGCGTGTTCCATCATGGACAAGGCGGTGGGCAGCTAAGACGAGAGAAACGGGAGATGAAGAGGAAATCAAGAAGCGCGAGCGCCGTGGTCCACGACGATGCTTAATACCTGGGGAAGCACCTGGTTCATCCACGACACACCCCGGACCCCATGTAACCCCATGTCCACCTTCCCCCTCCCTGACTGCAGCTGAGTTTCCTGGCAGGTCCAATGCCAGCCAGGCCTTTTGCCACACGAGACGCGCAGCAGCCCATACACCGGGTGCCTCCCAGCCGTCCTTTCCCAGTTCATCCAGTGGTGACCCGGCTGGGCGCCGGCAGTTGGTCGCCATCCTGCCGTGACGATATCCAGGGTCCTCGGGCAAGTCGTGAGTCCCGGTCGAGAAGCTTTCGGTTTCGGCAATTGTTTGTTTCATTCCAGCCGACCAAGGCCGGCGGCCGTCAGATCCGCGCAAGGCGGGGGATCTTCACTATCGGTTTCGCCTCCCCGTTGGGCGTCTGGGGTCCCTGATCCACTCCAATACCACACTACCCCATCGGCACTGGATGTAAAGCCGACCCTAGCTGCGACGGGATGCACCTGGGGTCGAGAATGACGGTCATCTCGGTTTCGCCCCAGCAATTGGTGCACTTAGACATGCCGGTGTTCCCTTGGAAAGGCAGTCGCCGTCAGCTCCGAAACCCATGTGGGATTCGATCGTGGCTGATGGCGGCCCCCTTTGCTCCCCACAGGGGCTCAGCTCGCGCACCCCAATGGTTCGCGGCTTTCTGCTTGATGATGTGCAGAGCTTGACCGAGTCCATTCTGGGATTGCCGATAGCGGACCATAACCGGACTCACATAATCGATCCACGTTCCGAGCCCCCTCCCGGGAAACCCGGCGATTTAAATGTCCCGTAGAGTCGGGCTAGCAGGAAACTTTAACAAGCATATGCTGGTGACCTTCGTGTTTGAAGATTTGATCCTCACCTCCGTAAAATTGAAAACCACCGCAGTACGCTCCTTTGCTTTATTAACTCCATGTGGTTATAGGGAAAGATTGGCCCAACTGCCCTTCGCACATACGCAACGTAAGGATGATTGCTGTAGGAGGAACACAGGGCAGCATAAATCCGCTCGGGTCTTTCCGCATCATGCAAGGCAACCCCCGCTTCGAAATACTGTCAGTGCCCTACCCCGGTCCGGTGCGGCTCGGTGCTACCCCGGATGGGCGGGGCGCACGGAGTTATGGGTAACTTACCTATGTACTGGCGACTCAGTCTCAGATGACCCCGGTTCTTGGGTCGTTCCCTTTGTGCAACGTGTGTTAGCTGAAGCTTACTTTGTTGAATGCCTGGCCCTGTAACACTTATTCGAAAAGTCTCGGCCCGGGCACTCCAGCCAGCTTCACCTCACTCCAAGAATGGTGCCTTGAGTACGAAGAAGACTCTCTTTTCTGCCCCAGAGCTTTTCATGCAAGAGACGCAGAGACACGGGCCCGATGCGGGCTTTTAACTGAAACATACACCTCAGCTGTGACCCTAACGACCAGATCACAAAGGTGCTATGATTCTGTCTCGGCATCTAGCTCTGTTTCCGGTGAAGGCATCTCGGACCAAAAAGGAAGTAACAGTTCCCATAATTCAGGACCAACGAATGCTGGGAAGGAATACGGGGTAAAGAAAGACGTCACTGCCCATTCGTACCCTCTACGTCTCTTTTCTATCCATCAACCTATACTGCAATACAGACAATCTCGTCCGTGCCTCACGGCGTTTTGCTTTGCCGCTCTTGTCCGCGCCGAGAACAAATACTTCAATCCCAATTTCGATGATCTTTGCCCTGCGCGTGAGGGTCCCGTGGGCGTATACAAAAACCTGAACTTTTCCGAATTCCGTACGTCGCGTAACTGTTCGCTTCGCGGCATATTATCCCCTTCAGGCTATGGTACTGACCAGATCACAGGACTGGCGCAAACCGGGGCCCGCGACTCGCCGATACAGGGCGTGCAGCTGTATACCACGCCCAATGCCATCTACTACGACGGCGGCCAAGCCATTCTGTACAGCGCCAACAACGGGACGTTCCACCTGAAGCGCTTCAGCGCCAGCTGCGTGGCCCACGGGAAGCCCACGCCTTGCTCTGTTTCCTCGCTTACTACCGGGACGAAGAAAGGCCATTCAACGGTCAGACAGCGGTGCTCTTCACCCCCACGGCGGGCGAGTCCACGGCGCCAATAACGATGGGTTTGTTAAGCTCCTGGAGATTCTTCAATCTAGGAAAGGTCAACATCACCACGACGTACAAAGAGGTGAGCCCGGAGGAGGGACGCACCATCTTGAACGATGTTGTGTACTGCTGGGAGGAGGAAGTGGCGTCGTGTTGGCCATTCAACGGCTAGTGAACAAGTACCACGGTCCGTATGTTTTATCACAGAAAGCAACTACCGAGGTCTCCACGACGCGATAACAGTGGGTTTTCTGTTCGAATGGGAGTCCCGAGCATGTTTCCAACACTCTTTGACCTTATCGGCGCCGGCGGGGGAAATAGCCGGACTGTGGTGGGGACCAGCGCAGTATTTCAACATAACACACTGCTGCCTGGGGTGGCCGTGGGAAAATTAGATGCCGAGGCCTCATTGAAAGACATGAAGCGGGGCGTTATGGTACCACCTAAACAAACCGAGGGCACAGCATGGGTCAACGAGGGAACCCCTCCTTGGTAGGAAGTTCAAGAGCTGGGAGGATTTGTCGGGTCTATTTCGAAAAGAACTCGTTCAACCCAGGCATTATATATCTTCAGAGCAACAAGCAAGCCATCAATAATTTCAACGTCAGAAGAGAACACCGCCAATACCGCCGCCACATGCTGGTACCAACATCGCCACCATCTTCACAACCCTCCTACTCCGGCCGGTCCAACTGGAACTTCCACGTCAGCGGGCGCGCCGACTTGACGGCACAGCCGCGCGGGGCCTCGACGCCGGCGAAGCGGGCCTGGATCCACGAGAGGATGTAGGCGTGGGAGGCATCGACGGTGCCGTCATGGCCGAGGGAGGGAACCTGGTAGAGCTCGGCGCGCATCGAATCCTCATGCGCCTGGCACAGCTTGTCGAAGCTTTCGCGCGTGTTGTTGGCGTACGTGAGCATATCCCCCAGGCTCTGGACGACGAGCATGGGGCCCGCGAGGGCGCCGTTGCGGTCGCCGTTGTAGCGTTCTTGCCAGTCGGCGAACTCGGGGGCGTCGAGCCAGTCCAGCGACTTGAAGATCTCGTCGGTGGTGAGGTTGCGGAACAGGGACCCGGCCGTGATGAGGCAGCCGGCGTCGAGGGCGCGGGGCATCAGGGCGAGCGCGCGGTCCCTCAGGATGTCTTCGGGGCGGAAGGTGCCCGGGTACAGGTTCTCGAGGCTGCGGAGCATGATGAGATAGACGGGATCGCCGAGCGGACCGGTGGCGCCCGCGAGCTCGATGGAGCGCGGGATCAGGTCCGTGGGCCGCAGCGCGGGTGCAATGGCCACTGAGCCGAGGAAGCGGCCCGCCGCCCCGAGGGCCGTCTGGTTCTGCTCAGCGAGCCGCTGGTTCGTGCGCCACGCCGTCATGCCGCCCTCGCTATGGCCCACGACAACGTAGTCGGTCGAGAGGGTGCCGGGGGCCAACCGCCGGCGCGCCGCCGTCAGCGCGTACGCTGCGTCGGCCGCGTGCAGGTAGCCGGCCTCGTACTGGAAGCCGCCGGGGACGTTGCTGCCCTGGCCAGCGTAGTCGGGCGCCACGACGGCGTAGCCGGTCGTGGCGTAGAAGAAGGGCCCGCCCCAGCCGTAGTAGAGCTGCTTGTTGTTGCTCGGGGCGCACTGGCGAGCGTAGCCGGCGGTGCCATGGGTCCAGACGACCGTCTTTAACGCAGCCGCCGTCTCGTTGGCGTACGCCGCTGCCCCTTCCGTCGTAGTTTCGGCTGAGAGGGGCAGCAGCACGAAGGCGCTGGCGGGGATGGGGTGGCCGTCGATGTCCTCTGTCATGTACAGCAGGCGGTTATAGGATAAACCGGCGGGGATCTGGGACCAGTTGACGTTGAGCATGTCGCGCGGCACCTCCTGCCAGCGCAACAAGTCGCCGGGTCGGGCGCCCGACGCGTTGGCCGGCGTGTCGTAAAAGGGGTCCTGCGTGAAGTTGGCCGTGGCCCAGAGGGCGGATTCCTTGGCCAGCGCGCTATTGAAGGCCGCCTCGCACGCAGCATCGCAGACGTCGTCGCCTGCGCCCTGTGCTTGGGCGATAGGCGTGAGCAGCGACGCGGCGCCGAGAAGGACTTGCTGGAGCTTCATGATATTGGGGAAGGGGGGGGACAGGGGTTGACTGTCAAGGGCTCAAGGTTTCGGTTGCTGAACCTTGGGTGAAGAGCCTCTAAGCAACCTGGGATCTCGTGGTGCCTCCACGGGTCTTTATATGTGCATGCCATCCGCGAAGGGGTCTTTCGTCTCCGTGCTACTTTTGCCGATGTATTGGACCGGTGTCCCCTCTCGGTTGCAGCTGCAGCCCCCGCACGGTGGGAGGTTCCGTCACCGCCTCCGTTGCCTCCAAGCCGTGCCTCCTCGGGGACTGCTCGCACTGCCGCTGTAGTAGCGATCATGTGGCCTCCCATGAAGCTGGAGAAGGCTACTAGAAGCTGTTCGACCCTGGGCCCCTGTGAGCCGCGTCGATTACCCCACATGATCATAGTCTACTTTCGGATGGAACAGAATGGCGGCGTAGAGGAGACGGACCGGCAGTTGCCAAGGTGCTTGGTACTAACGGCCTTCCGCTCTCGAACACGGGGCGTGGCTCTGTCGTGACACGACTGCTGCGCCGACCTGGACTTACTCAGTATGGGCGGAGCGGAGTGCAGGGGCTGGCGGGCGAGGGGGCCACCGGGAAACCCCAATGTCTGCAGGCTGATCATCCCTGTTAATCTCCGAGGGCTGGCACCCATGACTCGGCGATCACGTTTTCCTGTTCTGGTGGAGGCCCTGTGGTCCCGGTGCGGTGACGCCACGCCGATGCCGTTAACAGGAAGTGAGGTTGTTCAAGGCGGTTCAGATCGCGTAATAGCGTAGTAGATTGTCGCGGCGCCGGATTGCTGGGCTGCCGGCCCGCGGCTGCAGCTCGGCTGTGCTGCGGGGGACCGTGGTTGCAATAGGCTTTTAGCGTTGGCGGGAATCAAGCCCGGGAAATGAGCTCACGATCTGCGTAACCGAACCTGGTGCGGCCCCGGCGCTCCGGGTCGGCGAGCATCCGGGCATCCGGCCACGTGCGTGCAACCCATGTTGCGAACAATCTCATTTTCCCGTTTTGGGGCCGTAGTAGCTACGACTGTACTCGGTTTAGAGCCTCGCCATGCGGTGTAAGGAGGGGCATTCAGACCCCTAAACCCAGCCTCTCCTCGACGACCTTGACTATCTCGGTCCATTCCATCATGGCACCGTCACCCACGTCGCCGCAGGCCAGCGTCTTCTGCTGGGGCCGCAGCACCTCGAACCAACCGTCGCCGTCGCCCGCCGGGCCGATGCCGTACTCCTCCTCGAGCACGCGGACCTGCTTGGCCGTGATGGGGTGGCGCCACATAGCCGTGTTCATGGCGGGCGCGACGATGATGCGCTTCGCGCCCCTGGCCCTACTGCGCGGGGCAGCGACGACGTCCTCTCTGTTGGCGTCAGCCGCCGGCTCGGCGGCGCCGGCAGAGGCCAGACCGGCAGAGGCCAGACCGGCGGTGGTATCCCGCACCACGTCCGAGTCGAGCTCGCCGCGCGCGTCCCAGGCGCGGACCACGCTCGTCAAGATGCCATCGGACATGCCATTGACGATCTTGGCCATGGTGTTGGCGCTGAGGGGAGCGATGACCATAAGATCAGCCCATCTTGCGCGGGGTAGCAGCAGCAGCAGCAGCAGCAGCAGCGAGTCAGCACGTTTAGCACAAGGGAGGGGGTTTTGACACAGCTCAATGCAGAAAAGTGGCATAATACACGCACCGGCGCAGTTCGATGTGCAGGATGGCGTTGCCGCGCTTCCACGGCTCGTGCCACTCGTCCTCGTCCAAGTAGACGCCGTCGACGCCGGGCATGTCGAAGAGACTTGAGACGGGCGGCTGCTCGGGCGACTGGCCGGCCAGGAAGCGGGCGGCGGCCGGGGTGAGCAGGACGCGGATGCTCAGGTTGGCGTGGCGGCTGCCGAGGGCGCGGATGATGAGCGGCAGCTTGATGGTGGCCACGGAGCCCGAGGCGGCCAGGAGCAGGTGCATCCGGCCGTCACGCAGCGAGGCCGTCAGCGAGGCGAGTGAGTTGGTGGCATGGCGGGCGTGGTGGCCGTCGTGCCCGGCGGGAATGGCATGCAGCATCGGGGAGAGATGGCGCGAATGCGGTGCTTTCGTTCTCTCGGGGCTCGCGGGAACAATGAATCAGAATCGCATGGGATGATGGCCGGGGGGGTCCTGGACCGGGTGTGGGTTGGCTGGTTTCGGTGCTGGTGCTTCGCAATTGGGGGATTCCACCGTTGGGATAAAGTCCCCGGTTCGCCCGTTGCTGCCAGGGGGGGTCAGAGATGGCGGGGTCTTTATATTCATCACGGGTAATTGGAAGCCACCCATGGCAACGGGATTCACAATCAGTACCCCAAGTCCATCATACCACCGAGAACGACGGATGACCAGAGAAATTCTTCATAGTGTTCAGCCGGAGGATGCCTAGCTGAAGTCGTGTGAGAGCTCCCAGTTGCCCTCGCATGCAATTACCGGTCTGGGCTTGGGGAGCGCGCGACATCGGCTGCATGGGATCTTTCAGCGCTGTCGGCAGTGATAACGGGGGGTTCATTCAGCCTTGCAGCTTCAGTTTCCCAGTGGACGACCCTCCCGCCGTCGCCCCTCGAACGGACGAGAATGGGCTTCCCTAGCGCTAGAAGCCGCTGGGAAGCTTACGTCCAGACGCCCCCTGATTGGCCCGTAGCTCTTTATTGCATGTGCGCGCCCTGTCCAAGCTCTTTTACATCATCATCCCGCGTGCGTCGATTGATTAAAAATCGTCCCACCGATAAAGAAAGTCGGCGATCGCCAATCGAGAAGAGCCGACCAAGCCGCAACCGTTCCGTTTGCCATTCCCGCCCCGACCCTCCTCGACCGACATTCCCGACGTCTCCTCCCCAAACCGCACCACGTCGCCCTACCCGCCCTCCCCCAACATGTGGTCGCGCACCCTGTTCTCGTCGGTACGTGCCGCCGCCCCCTCTCTTCCACCTTGGTCTGCCGGCGATGAGTAGCTGACGCTCCGACGTGCTCCGACAAACAGAGCGTTCGCCAGGCCGCCCGGCCGCTCATGGCGGCGGCGCCGCGGCCCGCCATGGTCCCCCTGACGGCGTCCAAGCTGCGGGCGCCGCCGCCGTTCCTGTCGGCCTTCCAGACGCGCCTGCTGTCCGAGACGACGCGCCAGGCCATCACCAAGGCCGTCGGCTCCGCCCCCGTCGTGCTCTTCATGAAGGGCACACCCGAGACCCCCCAGTGCGGGTTCTCGCGCGCTACCATCCAGGTCCTTGGCCTCCAGGGCGTCGACCCCGCCAAGTTCGCCGCCTTCAACGTGCTCGAGGACGAGGAACTGCGCTCCGGTATGTTGGCCATGTCACTCCGTCCCACGCCCCAATTACATTACGTTTTCTCTCTCTCCTCTGATACTGATGCACCTTCGTGTTTTACTCTGTAGGCATCAAGGAGTTCTCCGAGTGGCCCACCATCCCCCAGCTCTACATCGACAACGAGTTCGTTGGCGGCTGTGACATCATCCTCTCCATGCACCAGGACGGCTCCCTGGCCAAGATGCTCGAGGAGAAGAAGGTCCTGGCTCCGCTGGAGGACGCCGATTCGCAATGAGATTCCGACGAACGAGGGGAAGGAGAAGGATGAACGACCATGGGGAGGAGGGTGTACGAATCACGCGCCGAATGTGTACAATACCCACAAGCTTATCAGCGAGCGGTCAAGAGACAGAAGAGAAGCCGTGTATTACGAGGTCTACGAGGCGTTAGCCATGTGTTGCGCTGCCCCTGGTGCAGCCCCCTCACGGGGCCAGCCCGGGGAATGCGACGGAACCGGCGGACGGCGGCGGCACCCGTACGGGGCTCTCTCCTCTATCAGGACTATTACTGCGGAAACGCACCGCCGTCCCCCCGGAAGTCGCTGCCGGCGGACCAGACGCCCGTGTTTTCGACGGGGTCTAGGCTCCAGCGGATGATTTGGCCGCGGCCGAATTGGCCACGCTGGTGGCCGCCGAGGACCTCGACGTCGTGGCCGAGGGCGCGCAGGCCGGCAACCGTGTCGGCGGGCATGCCCTCCTCGACGTAGACGGTGCGGTCGAGGGGCTTGCCCGGCGTCGGCATGCCAGCACCAATGCAGACGCGCGGCGCGTCGAGGGCCTGCTGCGGGTTCAGCCCGCCGACGATCTGGCCCAGCAGCACCTGCACGTGGCCCTGCGGCTGCATGAAGCCGCCCATGACGCCATAGACACTATGCAGGCTGCCGTCGTGGAGGTTGGTCACGGCGGCGGGAATGATGGTGTGGTAGGGCCGCTTGCGCGGCGCCAGCACGTTGGGGTGGGCGGCGTCGAGGCTGAAGTTGGCGCCGCGGTTCTGCAGCGTGAAGCCGCAGCCGCGTGGGATGATGCAGGTGCCGAAGCCGCCGTAGTTGCTGTTGATGAAGGAGATGGCGTTGCCGGCCGCGTCCGACACGGCAAAGTAGACCGTGTCACTGCTGGCCAGCGCCGGCGACCCGTGGTGCACCACGTCGGACGCCTTGGTGGCGTCGAAGAGCTGCGCGCGCTCGGCCAGGTACGCCGACGACACGAGCTCGGCCGTCGGCACCTTCTCGACATTGGGGTCCGTCACCCACCAGCTGGCGTCGGCGAAGGCGATGCGCAGTGCCTCGACGATGGCGTGCAGGTAGGGCGCCGTGTTGAAGTCGGCGGCCGTGAAGGTGGGGATCTTGCCGGCGATTTCGAGCTCCTGCAGGATGCCCAACGCCATGAGGGCCACGATGCCTTGGCCGTTGGGCGGGTGCTCCCACAACTCGAGGCCCACGTCCTGCTGCCCGTCGGTGGGAGGGCCGCCCGCTATGCTGCCACGCAGCGCCTTGGCCACACCCTGCCCGCGGAACTTGAGCGAGATGGGGTCCACGGGCTCGCTGCCCTGATCGAGGTGGTGCGCCAGGTCCTCCAACTCCAGGTGGCCGCCCAGCTCCCGCACTACCTTGACGAGCTCCTCAGCCACGCGCCCCTTGTAGAAACCCGCCTTGCCCTCGGTCGCGAGCGCCCGGAACGTCGCCGCCAGCGTCGGGTTCTTCATGATCTCGCCCGGCCGAGGCGCGCGCACGCCGTCGGGCGCCCCGGGGTCATCCTTGAGCATCTCGCCGAAGTTGGCCGAGGCGGCGCGGATGGTGGGCTCAGCTTCGGACCACTAATCACCGAGCAGGCGAGTTTCGTCAGTGACTTGGAAAGATCGGAAGGGGGGGAGGGCAGGGATGCCTATGGGGAAATTCGCAACATACGTAGTAGGCCACCAGCTCAGACACGGGGAAGCCCTTCTCGCCCAGCTCGATGGCGGGGGCGAGGATCTGCTCCATCGTCAGCTTACCGCTGCCGAAGCGGTCGACGGCGTCGCACCAGCCGGCGGCGGCGCCGGGCACCGTCACGGCGTGCACGCTGTCCATGGGGATCTTGCCGGGGGCGCCGTCGGCGAGGCCCAGCGCCGCGCGGATCGTCTCCAGCGTGCACTTGCCGCCCGCCCGCCCCGAGCCGTTCAGCGCCGAGATCTTCTGCGTCTGCGCGTCGTAGTAAAGACAGAACATGTCGCCGCCGATGCCCGTCGACGCCGGCTCGGTGATGTTGAGGCCGGCCGCTGGGCGGGGGTCAGCTCTGTCCTGCACATGTATGGGTTTCCTCTAGTTCCCTCCATCCCTGGGTCGGGATCACGGGCGGCACGTACCGACTGCTACCGCGGCATCCTGGTGGATTGAGACTCGTCAGTAAAGGCCCTTTCTTTTTTTCGCCGTCCCACCTCTCACGTAGCGCGTCTTTTGGGGTGGCTCCCACTTACAGCGCAGTTTCCGCCGGCCTGGAGCACCTCGAGGCCGCATTTCGCCGCCAGCGGCTGGGTGCAGGCGACGATTCCCTTGGTGTTGTGCACGACGCTCCGCCGGCTGGGGAACTTCATCACCTCGTCCGAGGCGGGCGGGAAGACCGAGGGTACTGTGAGAGGCATGGTGTTCTGGATCGCGGGGCAGGTGGTTTCAGTCAGGTGCCCGGTTATTGAAGGTCGTGGGTGGGGGCGGGGCGTGTAAGTCGCGGTTACGACAGCGGCGGCGACACCGGCAACAGCTGGGCTGTTTGGATCCGGGAAGATGGGGAAGCAGGGAGGAAACAAAGCAGCGCTAATCACGGTCGACGGGGTGTAGGGGGCGCGAGAACGGGTACTGACTTTATTTTATATGGCGCCCATCAGGTAATCATCGTCCATGATAATGGATGACTGGCACCAGCGCATATGAATAGGTACTGGTGAGGGAGGGGCCTGTCGGCCCCTCGTCACTGTTGGAGCTCCTACTAACGTTACCATGATCACCACTCCAACCCCAACCCCACCCTTGGAGGAGGGGTAGTGTCTACCTCGTTCGTCTACTGCCATATCCCCCCCGAAATTCGGAGCATGCCGGTCCCTTTCCCATCTGTTAGTATATGATTGCGTCAAACCCCCGAGCATCGCGGCCGTCTTAGGGCTCGGATGGACATGCCTGTGCCTCGAAACGGCTGCCTTTTCGGGCCTAGCCGTTTCCCCCCCGCGGCCAGCTTTCGGGTCCTCGGCTTTCCGTCGGTCCATCCCCGTGCGCTCTCGTGGCAGTCGGCAATCTGCATCCCAGCTCTCCATTGCTTCCCGTCACGCGCACCTCTCCTCTCCGAACAGACGTCCTAATGCCGCCATGGCACACGTGGAGGGGAGAAGAAGTTCGCCCTGTACAAAGTAGCCAGCAGCTATCCGTGCATGGATGTCACCTCCCCAGGGGCAGCGAGTCGCTCGTGCCCCGCGAGCGACCCTACTGTGTACTGTGTAACTCCCGTCTGGAACCCCAGCTGGGGGTGGCTTATCCAACTTCCTCTTCAGTGGGCCAGATCCAGGAATGAAGTCGGGTCCTCCTATCAACTTCCCTAGAAAGGAGATTCGAAAGAGGTCAGATAAGCTTGGGGAACGACCTCAACCCATTACAGCCTCGCGCGACGACCGCACTTCTTGTCGAAGTCTCTCTGCTTATGTCTTTCGGAGGCCCCGTTCGAGTCTTCGCCACTACAGTCTGCTGGAAGCCAGTGTTCCAATCTCACCACCTCACTCAGGGAATGTTGTCGTCGTCGGCAACGGCAGTGGCGGCGGCGGCGACGGTGACGGCCGCCACGGCCAACCGGACTCGGTAAACGTATATTCAGAGCCTAAACACGTGGAAAGACGTTCTGGGTACCGAGGCTGACAGCCCAGCACTTGATAAGCACGAACTCCGTGATGCCGACTCACGAGTCCTTCTTGGTCATTTCGTTATGCGCATTCTATCTTTGAGCTAAATCTAACAGCGGAACCAGGCCTCGGCTCACCAAACCACCTCGTCACAGCGATAATCCTGTACATGCGAGAGAGCCCACATCTCCCTCGCGAGATCCTCGGCCGAGGCACGGCGACGGTGACTGGAGGAAATGGCCAGCTTTCTAAACTCGTCTTCGGTGTAGAGGGCCCCGAAGTTGGTCGTGTAATCCCGAAAGTCGTCGCTCCCCTTCCGTATCGGAAATCCCAACGCCACCATTCTGTCCTCGTCCCAAAAGGGCAGACCGAAGCTGCGCATGCGCTGGCGGATCCCTGCGATCTTGTCATTGCTTGGAAAGGTCCATACGCTGGATAGAAGTCGCCCGTAGAAGGCCCAGCTTGGAGTGTCGGTGTCGCTCAAGATATGCGCTTGACTCTCCGCCGCTACCCTGGAGCCGCAACAAGTGCAGCGCCGCAGCAGCGCCCAGACGGATCCATAGCGTTCGCGTGCCATTGACTCCGGATCCGGCACCTGCATAGGAAATGATAAAGGGCCGACCGGAGGTGAGAATATCATGCCATCGGTCTCACTCGGTGCGGTGGCCGAGAGCCACGGTTCCCACCCCATATCCTTCCAGAGCTGCTCCAAGGACCAATACTCCCGTGGCCGCGCTTGGTATCTCAACTGATCCGCCCAGAATGCGGACCGTTGCCGCGTGTCGATGATGCTTAGATCCTCCGCCGGCAACTGGTCATCCCAGGCAAAGGGACTGAGGAGCTGGGCGCGCCACAAACACATCTCGACCCGAAACGCCTCGTTGGCCGACGGCGGCACCAGCGCCCACCGGGGCGGCTCACTGGGCATGGCGGCGCATCGCTGCAGGCGTTCTTCGAGGTAGAGATGGGCTAGCACGTGTGTGTCGTGGGCTAACCGGACAACATTGCGCAAAAGCCCCGTGGGGACCTCGTGCCGCCGAAAAGGGGGGGATTGGGTCCAGACAAGGTGGTTCCCGGGGTTGTTGGGGTCGCTGCCCCAGGGCAAGCCGCCGCGCAGCGTGCCGAGATGCGCGCGCACCGTGGCGCGCAGGATGCCGGCCAGCGGTACGGGGACGGCCTGCTGCAGAATGCCCTCAACAATGGTCGAGTCGTTGGCATCGAAGAGCGCCGACAAGGTACGGGACGTGCAGACGAGGGACCACAGCGTGCTGAAGTCAGGGCAGCTCGCGAGGACCTGTATCACAAGCTCGTTGGGGAGGCGGTACAGCCCCGCGTCCGGGTTTGTCGGCGCCTCGGCCGGCGGGGGCTCAAAGCCGAATGCCCCCGGCGGGATCTTGACGCTCGACAGCGCAGTGCGAAAACCGGGGAACCCTGGAAGGGCGTTCATGGTGATTAGTGAGTTGGGGAGAATGGGAGAGAGGAACAAAAAAGGTCGTTTCTTGCAGCCAAGACGGCGCTGAGCATCATCCTCGGTTATTATATCCCTGCGAGCCTTGGTGGCTGGCACGCAGGTGGGGCGGCCCGGGTGACGCGGGCGTTTAATCGCAGGCCTCTTAGGCGTTAGAGTGATGAAAGGCCGGAGGCCCTTTCATATGATGGGCGTTAAAAGCAGCCTGGAGGATGGATGCTATCGGACCATGGCGGGAGTCTCTCCTGAAAACCGTGGGAACCGTCGTAATCTGGCGCGAAACACACTCGGCCCGGTTTCGACTCGCTGACCCGATTTAGGCCTGATGTCGAGCCATGATGGGTTGAACTTGAACGGCCTCGTGCCAGCTGCCCATCTCACGCGGTGTCTGCTGGGCGGCGACGGAGACGGGGGGCGATGCGAGAATACTTGTGAAGTATTCTGTGCTGGATATGAAGTCTTTCGGGGAGAAGCCGGGATGTGCAGCTTCTCCGATTGACATCCAGTCCTCTCTCCGGCCTGCACGCCGCCAAGGCTCCTTCCATCTAACTTTGCAGTGATGGTGATGTGGCCATAGCTTCCATAGCTGTCTGTGGAAGAAGCCACAGCTCTGGGCGTCGTCATGTTGTTCTAATTTGGAAGTTACCAATTGCTGGCACGTGGTTATTTGTATGGAGTCACTATGCGAGCGAGGTGAGACTTTGATGGGAAGTAGGTTGGCCACGCTTTTCGGCCCACGCGCTCAGCAACCAGCATCCAAAGGGCAACGAACCATCCATCTTCGTGTCATGGGCCGTTACTACCGCACCAGCGACCGCCGCGCAACTCGTCACTAGCTTCGGACCCGATAGCCACTTCCCCGCCTTCGTAGGGCGTCATCATCCATGGGCCCCCGGACTTTGGGAGGGTCGGTAACAGAGAACAGTTCGCGTCGGCAAGTGAGATCGGCGGGAAGCCTCCGAGATCTATTTCGGCAATTGCGGGACGATAAGATGAGAATTGTGGGAAAGCCGAGACCCACTTGGAAGTTCACGCAGGGTCTTTTCATCCATGAAACCTTGAGAGATGCCCCCTCCCCTGAGCCGTCAACTGCATCCTGGATATTCGTCTGCTGCCGCCCGGTAAACCCGTTGCATTGGGGCATCCCGCACATCTAGGCCACCTCCACTATGCCCTTCACCAACGACTTCACCCTGCCGCCCAGCGCCAGCGGCCTGAGCCTCCCCGAGGGCCCGGCCTCGAAGCTCTTCCTCATCTTCACCACCTCCAACGACCCCACCACGGGTGCCAGCTGGTGTCCCGACGTGCGGGCTGCTCGTACGTGCCATCCATACTTCTCTCTATTTCCCTCCTTGGCCTTGGGTACCCATTGAGCCCCCGTTCCCGGCCTCCCAGATGCTGACCTAGGACCTGTCCGTCCCCCCTCACCGCAGTCCCCACCATCCAGGCCACCTTCTCCCCCAGTGACGCCCCCCAAGCCGCTATGGTAGAGGTCGGCCAGCTGTCCGAGTATGTTCAATGATATCTTATCTCCTCTGTCCTCCCAGGCCCTGGTGGTTTGCCTTGGGCCGGAGAGGTGCCCGCCTCCCGTGGCTAACGTGAAGAACACCCCGGCCGCAGGTGGAGAGACAAGACCAACGTCTTCCGGACCCAGTGGGGCATCAGCAACATCCCTGCCATCGTTCGTTTCGAAAAGGTCGATGGTCAGGTGGCCGAGACGGGCCGTTTGACCGAGGGGGATATCCTTGACGAGCAGAAGTTGCATTCCCTGCTCGGCCGTGCCTAGGTTGAGGTAAGGGAGGTATATTCTGGCGTCTAGTAGGCAGCCTGGGCCACGACAAATTATGCAGTCCCGCTATAGAATGGTTCAGGGTGTGCTTATGGCAACTGATGCCAACCGTTGAATAGACCTTTTGAAAATTTGACGCGTCCGGGACAGCCGGGGCACCTCACAGTCGTCTCGCACGCAGTTATATACCAAGCACACTCCCTTTGGAAGCATATTAAAGTGATCACTCATCAGGATAACCGCACAAATTTTGCTTTAGAAGAAAGTGACCTCGCCGTACTCTCGTTCGTCAGTGCGTAAACATTCCAGCGTGGGGACACCGCAAATCGGGATGGGTGTTGGCCCTTTGGCCTTTGGGGGGTGTGAATTTTCTGGTGCTTTTCTCGACGTTCATGCGGCATCGGTCGGGCCAGTTCGCGTACTGTCATGCTCCCATTGCTCTGTTGTTTAAGCCGACCGTGGCCTCACCACACGGCAGCGGCGCGTACTTGCTAATCTAGAAGTTTCCAGGAAGCTGGGAAACTTTTTGCCAATGACCTGGAGGCGCCAGGTACCCAGTCTTTCCTTCCCTTGACACTACCAGGAGGCTTCGAGACAGAGAGAAGCTGATGCGGCCATTACTGCAGCCCCATCCACGACAAGGCGACCTCTGGCCCGCAGTTGCACTTGGTACCAAAGCCCTTCGGTTCCATAGGGGCTGACTGCCCGTACAATGTGCAAGTACCGTCCATCCATGGGATCCAATCCATGAGGCCTTCTCGCAGACGTTGATATCCAGGCCCATATCGGCAGTCGCAGGGGCTCACGAAAGACTCGTGGCGGGTCCCCTTGTATTCCGAGCTCAATGGACACGGCAAGAGGCGACCTGAATGCACGTACGTTTGTGGGATGATGGGTTTCAGTGCTCCTTCCTTTGGCAACACATTCGGGTGGGTTTGGCTGTGGCTTCCTTCGAAAGAGAAACAGCTTTGGCAAGGGGACTCGGGGGAGAAATGGAATCTCCCAAGACCGCAATTTTCATCGTTGGGCTTTCCAACGTGCACCAACTCCAGCCCACGACTACATCGGTTCTTCGCTACCATTTTGGCCTCCTAGCACTACTGGGAATCCATTTTGCATCCGCATCGTATTTGTTACGGAACACAAGGGCAGGAATCAACTGTTGCTCGCAAGCATGTTGTCACCTCGGCCACGAACACCCTCAGGCACCAACCTTGGTCCTATACACTCTCAAAGAAGGTCTATGGTGGTTTTGGACAGCTGTGCCGGCATGGATAGCACCCCCTTCATTAAACGAGAGCCAAATAATGAAACGACCGAGGCTTCCAGCGACCGTCCCCGCAGCACTGTCGATTCCGGCTCTTCCAAGAACCTCCCATGGCTTGGTCTCGCGCAACTTGACAACAAAGCCACCCAAGGACTCGGTTACTCTTCGTTCGAGGATATTATATACTCTCCTATGGGCAACAACCCTTCCTCAAGCCTGCCCAGATCCAGGACGACGCCACCTAAGAAGCCATCAGAGGGTGCCGTGGTCCCTCAGAGAGGCGAAGAACTCTCCATGTTGGAGAGGTTTCACCTCGTATGCGAATTTGAGGACGTTCTAGTCGCCGTGCAGCGCGTCAACACTCTGCGGCAAAGCCTCTACCGCCTCCCACGGGCCGAGTACAACGACAGCCTCGCCAGGAGCATGCGTCAACGCATCGTCGACCTCAAGAACCAGGCAAGCCAACTTTTGAACCGATACGGAGAGACGCCCACCTTCCGCACCCTCGTCTCCCGGTTCCCCGAGGTGGAAACCTTTATCCGGGCCTGTGGTCCATTTGGGCCACCCCCGTCGTACCAGCGGCCCGGAAAGCATACTGGTTTCAATCATCGCCTCAAGAAGAGCAATAGCAACAAATATCTGCCGAGAAACTCCAAAACTACCCAAGAAGTGCGGCAGCTGATGAGGGAGTTGTCCGTCGCCCCTCCGCAGGGTGTGGCGAGACACCCATACATCAAAGCCGAGCCCGAAGACTGAGCGATAGAACGCAGAGAAGCAACCCGAAGCTCGTAAATGAGGCCCATGGCAACCCACCTTTCGTATGCCGGATGGGGCATCGGGGATAGCTGGCATACGCACGTTCGCTTATTGTAGAGGGGCTCCTGTGAAGCCAGGCTCAATCGCTCGTTTGTGCAAGAGGATAAGACCGGAGATGGTTCAGAGCAGCTGGCGATGGTGTGATCGGGTAGGGTGGTCGTAATAGGTTCGTGTCAAACCAGCGGAAAGGTCCAGCACGACTGTACTTTTAGCTCGAGGCCGCGGCATCGTCGGTGGCTTTCATCGCCTCAGGCGTTTGGCAGGATCATACACACCTACCCGGCAGCAGGGGCGTGGGGGAGGTTTAGTCTAAGCAAGTGAACTATTGTTACAGTCGTACGCTGACGCTTCCTTTACTTTGGGTTCCTGTTTTGGTGTTCGTCCTTGTCCTCACGCCCAGTGCGCCGATGTCGGCATTTTACCGTTTACCGGATTTACGTACACGCGGACCGACATTGAGTGGCCAATGAGGGCCAAGAAAAAAACAGATTTGGTAGCCGAGGGTGATAAAAATTGCGACAGGGACATAGACGCGTGCCCCTGAAAAGCCTGGAGTGCCCCGATACGCCGGGGCTTTTTAGTGGTCTGCACGCACGAGATATCTATCCGAGTATAGATGTGCGGTGAAATGCGGCCAGGCCCCAGTGTCAGGGGGGCCACGATGCATCGGTGGCTTCCGGAACGAAGCTGTCGCATGCGGGGAGTCCTGTAACCCGCCTGGCCGTGGACGAAGTACTGGGCGTGGCGGTGGGCTACATACTGCCTTGAACTGTTGGACGGGCCAGTCTGAAGAGTCGATGTGATGGGTCAACAAGCCATGTCGCCAAGGCGTGTGGTTGTCACGTTGCACGACGAGATGGAGCGACGGGGACTTGTTGTTTTCCTACCTGCCGAAGTGGGCTCCGGGCCTTCAGGGGCAATTGCTGCAGTCCCTTGCGCTCAGCACGGGCTTCTTCCACAGGCCCCAAGCACATCCCACACGACCTACCTCTGCTGCGCGGCATTGAGTGCCGTCGTAGTTGGTATCGCTTGGCCCCCTCAGACTGCCGGACGGAGATGGGCGGACCTCTCAGGGGGGCTGGAGGCCGCTCTAGACCGGGGTTGCCAAGGGACAGCGGAAAGGGAGAAGCAAAAAGCGCGCCCTTCAGCAAAACGGAGCGTCTGCTTATTTGCTGAGTGGCGCGCGGTGTGGCCTGGGTGCGACAGTACACGCGGGCTGAGTCATTTGGCGTCGCCGACCCTTCCCTCCTGACTTGACAGGTCGTATGCGTCGATGGCATTGAGAGCGGCCCGAGGCTCATTCCGACCCGCGCAGCGTCCTCGTCGGGGCATCCCGACAAGCGCCGGGACAACAGAGGGAGCCGGGAGTCGGGAGGCAGGCCTGGTGGCGGCGTCAGACCCTTTCGGTGCAGGGAAGGGGGCAACTGGACCCCGGCTCCGTCGGACGCCCACGAGAGTAGTACCAAGCCCGTCGGGGGGGGGGGGGGGGGGGGGGGCAATAGTTGTCACTCAGACGCGCGTCCGAAAGAGAAGAGAAGGAGTAGACGATATCGAAGGCCTCCTCATTCATCGATCGATGGCGGTTGAGCAGCCGTGCGTCCCTCGCTGGGAAGCGTGGCTCGTGGGGAGGGCCAGGCGAGGAGGTGGGTACGGCTACGGTACTTTTTACTTACAAACACCAGGACCAACTGGAAGTTCGGGTGTTGCCACCCATTTATTTGCCAGGGAAATGCGGGACGGGTGTTTCCAGTTGTAGGGAACCGGATGACACGCACACACGCAAACGGTGCCTTGCTGTGCCCTACCAGGCGAGCCAGCTGCAGGTTCCAATTAATGAAGGGTGGATAACGCCCTCTGGGGCCTTGAGGCTGCGAAAAGTTTCACGAATCAGTCTTGGACCTCAAACAGGCGACCTGCTCCATGGCTGCTGGGTCGAGTAATGCGACCAACCCCACAGTCTCACAAGGAAGAGGTTGGAATGCCATGGCAATATACTTTCGTCCGGCAGGTAGGTACGAATAGGTAAACAGACAGCGAGACAGCCAGACAGCCTGACAGCCTTGAGGCGTTGGGGTGCAGGCGGAGGTCGGTCGGCGGGTGAACCATCCTCTCTAGCACCGCAGCCGAGAGCGACCGCTGACGGCCCAGACGCCGGCAGCCGGCGAAGTCTCCTTCTTTTTTTTTCTTCGTCTTTTCCCCCCCTCTTAGGCACTAGGTAGGTACCTATAAGCATCCAGTACCTATGCAAGGCAGCTAGTAGTCGATCCCCGGGACGCCCTAGTTGGCGTGCATCGCGCGGGGGGCCGTCGGGACTATGGCACGGCGTATTCGGGACTACGGAGTAAGCGCGGGAGAGGCGAGGCGAGGAGGCAAAGAGAGGAACGAGCCTGCCCGCGCGGTTCACGGGCAACGGCGTGGGGACCATAGATGCTCGCAAAGCCGCCCCGATGGGGCATCATACATCAGTAATAATGTGGCAATGCTTTTAGTTGGGCCGGAGCAAGATGCCCGGGCACCAGAAACAGAGGCGAGAATGAGCAGCAGGAAGCAGCAGCAGCAGCAGCATGAACAGTGCACACCATACGCACAGGGGCAGGTACGGCAGGCAAGGAACGCCCCCTCACTAGGTCACGACCTCTTAGGGATCCCCGGTTGTGACTGCTGCTGGATGACCACGCTACGGCCTTTTTGGGCTTGGCGGCGGGTCTGGCGCGCGACTCTGGCAGCCGTGCCTTGTTAGTCAGCGTGCGGCAGTCGCTTTTTTGACTCGATGCCGCAGATGGATTCCATAGCGAATGCCATTTTGACCGTCAAGATGCATCCCCCCCCCCCCCCCCCCTGCTTGTGCCGGTCACTGGGAAGAAGCGCAGGCGGGCACGCCGGAGACGCTTCCTGGCAAATGAAGAGCTGCCATGGCTTGCATCGAGCCCTCGCGAATCTCTGCTCCATCCACCGCCAGCCAGCGGCCCAGGGCAAAGGTACTGTGTAGGGAGCCCCTGTCCCATCCCATCCTGCCTCCTGCTGCCCTGTTGGCCCTGCTGAGCTGAGCCTGCTGCAGGGTGGCATCACATTGGAGGCGAGACAGGGAGCCAGGGAGCCAGGCACCCGAGCACCCAGGCGAGCCACCTGGGTTCACCAGGGGGGCACCACCACGAGACGGCCCGGCCGCCAGACATGTACTGCGTGCCTACATCTTACAGACTCAACGACCGGCAGCCGACCCGACGACCCCCCAGTGCCCCCAGCACCAGCTCCCCGCCTGCCTGCCTTCAGCTCCCCAGCGCCAGCCCCGGCGAAGGGCCACGAATCGGGTGCTGACGCAACGGCACCGCAATCGACTTTTCAGTCATCGATCGATCTAGGCCGGACAGCCTCCGCCAAGCCCCTCCCCCCCCGACTGGCCAGTGACAGAAGCCCTGCCCGGTCTGCCAGTCTGCCAGGCCTGCCTGCCCAGCAACCAGAGGCGGCCAGGTTTGCTGGTCCATATTCCGTCTGCCGCCAGTGTCGCGCCCGCGCCTGATGCTGAGCCTGATCCGGCCTGCGGGGCCGAGGGCGCGGCCGTGGTCACTGTCACTGACGCTGCCCACTCGCTCTCGCTCCCGCGAAATCTGCCTCGGCGCCGCCCAACCACCAGACGACTACCTAAACTGTCGTTGACACCGCCATGTTCCCGCGCCTGCTGCCGTTCTCCCCCTCCCCGTCATTGCTGCCGCCGCCGTAGTCGTTGCCGTCGCCGCTACCCTCCCTCCTCTCCGCTCCGGAACAGGCAGCTGTTATGCTCCTTGGGGAACCATTAGATGCACGCGGCCATGTCCAAGCACTCGGAACCCCAGCGCGAGCGTGAGGTCCAGCGCCTCTACCAGGGCTGGCTGTCTGCCCAGGGCTCCTCGCTCAACGTCGCCCTCAACGTCGACAGCATCGCCGCCCCCGACCTGCACGGCAATGGCTACAAGCCCCAGGCCTCCGAGGACCGCGCCCTCACCGCCTTTGCCCAGCTGGCCGTCCTGAAGCTGGGTGTGCGCCGTGCCATGGTGTCGCTTATTGACCGCGACACCCAGATGATCTTGGCCGAGGCCACCAGCAATCTGCGCTTCGGACAGAACCCCGACGACGACCTATGGCTGGGAAGCACCATCCTGTCGCGGCCCGACGCCGTCTGCGAACATGCTTTGCGCAACACGTACACCGCGCGCGACCCCGAGGACGAGACTGTCATTTACACGGCCCCCGCCCTGGTCGTGCCCGACTGCCGCCTCGACAACCGATTCGACACGCGCCCTTACGTCGTCTGCGAGCCTGGCGTCCGTTTCTACGCGGGCGTACCCATATCTTCGCCCACGGGGCACCGGATCGGCGTCTACGCCGTGTCGGACGAGCGCCCGCGCTTTGGGCTGACCATCGAGGAGTTGCACTTCATGCAGGGCGTTGCGGCGGCCGTGATGGACCACCTGGAGTGGGCGCGCGACCGTGTCGACCGCTTCAAAGGCGAGCGCATCGTCCGCGGCTTGGCCTCCTTCATCGAGGGGTCGTCAGTCGCCGACCCGTCCGGTCAGGAGACGGAGCTCTCGAGAACCCCCTCTGCATCCCGCCCTCCTCAGATATCCTTGACCTCGCGCAGGCGACCGCTTTCGCGCAACTCGTCCTACAGCCGGCACACTAACAACACGGACGGTACCAGCAATGGACAACCGCCCACTCCCGGCGTTTCGTCGGCAACTTCTTACATGTCCGCCAAGGATAAGAGCTCCCCCAAACAAGGGACCCAGCCACCGCCGAAGCCCGACAGTCTGGCCCGCATGTTCACACGGGCGGCCGAGCTATTGCGCCAGTCCACGCTCGCCGACGGTGTTGTTCTGTTTGGCGCCTCGGCCAGCAACAACAAGCAGCTGTCGCGCGGCACCACGACCTCGGGCGGCCTCCCATCGTCTGACGACGACGAGCTTTCAGTTCCCGTGACCTCGGGCTCGGAGGGCGTCGGCCTGGATAGCTCCGACTCGGATACTTCTCCATCGGGCCGACCCTGCAAAATACTGGCCTATGCCTTGGCTGACGAACAGGCGCGCGCCGACATCGAGCAGGGGTCCGCCTTGACGCTCGGCACCCTCGAGAAGTACTTCTCCCTGTACCCCAAGGGCAAGACGTTCTCTTTCACCAACGAAGGAGCCGGTATCTCCTCCGAAGACGACAGTGCGAGCGATCGAGAACCCGGAAAGACCACGACCGATTCCGACCACGCGACGAACGGGTCTCGAAGGCGCCGCGCGGCGAGGATGGACCACAAGGAACTGCTCAAGAAGATTCCGGGCGCCAAGTCGGTCGTGTTTGTGCCCTTGTATGATCACAGCGAAGACCGACTCGCTGGCGGTTGCTTCCTGTGGACTTCGGTCATGGGCCGCATGATGAACTTGGATGAAGATTTGTCGTACCTGCGTGCCTTTGGTAACAGCATCATGAGCGAGGTCGGCCGTATCAACACGCAAAAGAACGAGGCGGCCAAAACAACCTTTATCGCCAGCATGAGTCACGAATTGCGCAGCCCGCTGCACGGCATCCTCGGCGCTGCCGAATTCCTCATGGATACGGCAACCGACTCGTACCAATCTGGCCTCATCACGTCCATCTCGACCTGCGGAAAGACGTTACTGGACACGTTAAACCACGTTCTCGACTACAGCAAAATCAACAAGCTGGGGCGCGCGCAGATGCGAAGGAATGCCCGGCAGAACAAGCTTATTAACCTGGCTTCCGACTCATCCCTGGAAAGCCTGAACATGACGGCTGTCGTCGATCTCGCCATCCTGGTCGAGGAAGTGGTCGATGCGGTCACGGCCGGCCACACGTTCAAGAAACTGCCGGGGCTAGTGCTATCACAGACTTCCAAGTCCAATGTCAGCGCCTCGGTGAACACCATGTCGGGCGGCAACCACGCAGCTGCGGCGCCCGAAGGTGCCGTGTCGGTGCTGCTCGACATTTGCCCGAGGGCGTCCTGGATGGTCCGCACTCAGCCGGGTGCATTGCGTCGCATCATCATGAACCTACTGGGCAACGCGCTGAAGTACACATCGTCGGGCTTTGTGCAGGTCTCGCTCCGCGCCACCGAGGACAGCCACGGGGGCAAGACGTCTGCCATGGTCCAGGTCGTGGATAGCGGAAAGGGTATGTCGGAGGAGTTCCAGCGCGACAGGTTGTTCGTGCCATTCAGCCAGGAGGACTCGTTCCAGCCGGGCACCGGCCTGGGGCTGAGTATCGTCAAACAGATCGTCGACTCGCTGGGCGGGTCGATCGAGGTCAAATCGGAGCAATATAAGGGTACCGAGGTGACTGTTCACTTGAACCTCTTGGCGGTGCCCGATGACTCGCCGCATCAGCCCGACGAGGAGATGCACACCATCGCTGAGCGGACCAAGGGGCAGAACCTGGTAATACTGGACTGCGAGAGCCCGCCCCAGCAGCCCGATCTCACACAGCAGATTCAGAGACTGAACGAAACGCTGGTCACGACTTGTCGGCTCTGGTTCGAGATGGAAGCCACGCGCGAAGATACTGCACCTGACGACGCCGACCTCTACCTGTATTGCGAACCGCCTTCGGTCGAGGCCCTGCAGCAGCGCTTCCGGCAAACCAACGTGCGCCACAAAAACCGAGAAATACCCATCATTATCATCTGTCTGAATGCCGAAGAGGCTATCAAGATATCGCAAAACCAGGGCCGGGCCCTGACGGATCTTGGCAAGATTGTGGAGGTGATTCCGCAGCCGTAAGTTATGGATAGGCACCCACGTGAGCGCACTCGCGGCGACTAACCTTTTGACTAGATGTGGACCCAGAAAGCTGGCCAAGGTTTTCTCTCACTGCCTGCAGAGGAAAGAGGAACTGGCGAATGACGCCGACAACAGTGGCGGCGAGTCGCCCGACCTGACGGCACCCCAGAAGGCGCTCCAACGGAACTCGACTGAGCCCAGCACACAGGCACAGCCGCCCGTCCCCGAGATCAAGCTGGAACGGAAGGACTCGGTGATTCAGAACAATACGCCGCCTCAGAAGCCCGTGGACCCGGAGCCAGCCGCCGACAGTCTGCCGCATCCATCGCCGCCACCGCTAAACCCGGCGACACCTTCCCTGCAGGAACAGGCGGGCACCCGAGGGTCGGGCCGGGCAGCAGGATCACAAAACCACGTGCTCTTGGTGGACGACAATAAGATTAACCTCCAGCTGCTCGTCATGTTCATGAAGAAATGCGGCTACACGTACGAAGAAGCCGAAAACGGGCAAGAAGCGCTAGACAAGTTCAAAGAGGCCTACCTCCCGGGGCCGCACTGCACCGGCATAGACTCGGCCCGCCAGTTTGATTTTGTGCTCATGGACATCAGCATGCCCGTCATGAACGGTCTGGAGGCGACACGACACATTCGCGATTTCGAGCGCGAGAACGAGCTGGATCGCACCAACATCATTGCCCTGACGGGGCTCGCGAGCGCCGACGCGCAGCGCGACGCCAAGGCGGCAGGCGTCGACGTCTTTCTGCCCAAGCCGGTGCGCTTTGCCGAGCTGAAGAAGCTGCTCACGGCCAAGGTGTAGTGGGGACGGGCAGATATGCACTACGACACAGCGACGACCGGGAGGACTAGAGACAACAGGGGGCGCAAGGGAACATGAAAAACGGGATTGCATATACCTCGGTGTGCGCGGCATACAGAGGTTGGGCGTTTGGGAGCCAAGAGCATACGCAAGGGTCAAGTCATGTCGGTTTTCCCGTTCCCCCGCCCCAGAGGCGGGACGGGGAACCATGGAGGGGAGGGCGTTTCGTTTGGGTTGGTCGGCTTTTGGGACAGGTGAGGAAGGTCAGCCGGGGGGGAGGGGCGGAGGTTTCCAGTGTCGTGAGGAGGTATTTTGATGTCTCCGTAGTACGAGAGACGGTTTATAATGGCGCATGCGCATACAAAGCCAGCAATGGCAACTGCCCGAAATACCCCTATTTCCCATCCCAGGCTTCGTCCGGCGTCAATTCCGTGTTTGCATTGTACCCTAGTTGACTCTTCTTGCTACGTGCCCGGACGACAAAGGCGGCGGTGGAATGGGAGAGGGCCTTCTCCGTCACGGTCGCGGCCAACCCTGGTCAGCGTACCTTGGTATCGTCCGAGGCCCCGAGAAGACCGGGTGCTTTCCTTGCGCCACTGTGTGAGTGTGGGCGCGGGTCGACGGGACAGTGTGGTCGTGTCTTGCCACAAACTAAAGGGGTATCACGGGCTTCCTCCGGGTGTCACTAGATCCCCGGCCGGAAGAGAGAGACAACGGTGTTGACCATGAGGGTTTTTGCTTAGCAAAAGGTTCTTCTATTAAAAGTTGTGTGTAGTACCCCCCTTGCCCCCCGGGCCGCGCTCCTAGCTGGCGACCTCCTGGCCGAGGCGGGCCAAGGGACCCTCGACGAACTCGGTGGCGTTCATGATCTCGGTAGCGCCGTAGATGGCGCGCTTCCGGGCGCGCTCGTGGCCGCCGGCGCCGGTGCGGGCGACCCATTCCTGCAGGTTGCCGTACTCGTCCATGCTGCCGCCACCCACGACGAAGACGATGGCGTCCGTGTAGCCCTGGCGGCGCTGGCCGAAGCTGGCCCCCATGCCGGGCCCCTGAGTGCCGGGGAGGCCGCCGGGCGTGTGGCCCGCGCCCGCCCGCA
Source organism: Nigrospora osmanthi (assembly GCA_029489945.1). Taxonomy (NCBI): domain Eukaryota; kingdom Fungi; phylum Ascomycota; class Sordariomycetes; order Amphisphaeriales; family Apiosporaceae; genus Nigrospora; species Nigrospora osmanthi. Next base: position 6,905,774 of record CP120503.1, on the reverse strand, counting down.
CGGCGCTGGCCGGCGGCATCGTGCCCCGGGCGTTGGCGCTCCGCGGGTCGTAGAACATGTACCCCTCCGTCTTGGCCAGCGCCGACGACGACGCCGCCTGCGGGTCCATGATGGACTCGACGATCTTGGTGATGGTCAGGTCGCGGTTTACCGGAATCAGGTTCTTCAGCGCTCCGCTCAGCGAGTCGAGGTTGAAGCCGCCCGGAAGCGCCACGCCCGCGTCCTTCACACGGTCTGTCAGACGTGTCGACAGGTTGGAGAAGCGGCCAAACAGGTCCGATCCCGGCTGCGACGCGGGTTGCGTGGGGTTGTTTATCGTCGTCAGTTGCGTCATCTTGGTCGTCGCGCGGACCCTATCGCAGCTGTTAGCAAGCAAGCTCCTCGGCGCTTTCTTCCTCGTGACTTACTGCCGGATGTAAGGAAGCGAAGTGGTGTCCACACCGGCCGCTTTCAGCGCCTCCTCGAACTGCGTCCATTCGGCGCGGCTCACTTCTTGCTCCGTGCTCAAAAACCATATGATGAACAGACGGAGCTTGTCCAGCGGTTGGTTGCCGCGCGCCTCGTCCTTGATGACCTCAAGCACCTGCGCCTTGGTTTGCTTCATGACATTCTCCTCCATCTCAAAGTAGCCGTCGAGCTGCCGGTTCTTGATGCCCGTCAGTAGCGCAGCCAAGATGTTCATGTGCATATCGAGCGTCGTTTTCCTCTCTGTCAACTCGGGCAGCAGCGTGATGGCCGCCTTCAAGTGTTGCGCCTTGGCGCTCGTGTCGTTCTGGAGGTCCTCGATGGACGAACCGCCCGTTTTCTTGCTGATCTCGGCCGACTCTTCCTTCCACTTGGTCAACTCGGCGTCAATGTCCTCGGCCACCTGGGGGAAAGGCAGGGCAGCGTTCTTCTCCCAGAAAAAGTCGGTCGCCGTCAAGTCGTAGGACTTCTTCTGCGTACCCCTGGCGGGGTTGCCTTCTTCCACCGGTGTCTCGATGGTGATGCGATTCAGCTTCATGTTGAGAACATCGTGGACGAGGGACTGGTAAGTCCACGAGTGGGACAGCATGGGGTTGAGGTCCACGTTGCGGTCCAGTAAGATGAGGACAGGCCGCGACGCGGGCGTGCCCGCAGACGAGGCCGGTCGCGCATTCGACGAGAAGAGGTTGTCTTTCGAGTTGAGCACGTGGTCGCGTAGTTTCCTGTCCAGCTTTCCGGCAATCATCTCGGCTGCGGCGCCCTTGGGACACCGGATGATGGGAATGACGCCCATCGTCACCACGACGCTGAACAGGCCGCTTACGATCTTGTCGACGACATGGTCCAGTTCCTCGTCGTTGGTCTTTGCGCTGTTGAGGGCCCAGTACGTGTTCTCTTTCTGCATGCTCAGGCTGAACAGGTCGGGCTCGGATACGACGAAGTTGAGGTATTGATCGAACAGCTGCGCAATGGGTTAGTCGGATGGTGCCACTCACGCCACGCCAGGCAGCGCCCCGGGAGGAGCATATCGGTGTGTCTTGCGAACCTGGGCTATATGTTCTGATGTGCCGGCCGTGGCCGTCTGGCTGGCAAAGTCTTCCAAAAGGGGCCGGGGTATCGAGGAGGTGAAGTTGATGTATGCGGGGGTGTAGAGACCCTTCTGGAGGTCGGCGGTGATGGATTGGAGATTCTGGGGTGTCGGCTCGAGCAGGTAGATGACGGGAACGTCGGGAATGGGATGGCGCGAGGATTTGATGTGCCTGGAAGACCCTGTGAGCTTGCGCCAGGCACAGAGCGGAGGAGTGGGAGCCTACAGGTGCATGGTAACGCCCATGGCGCGCAGGTCGTTCACGCGCAGCACGCTGCTGATGACATCGCGGCCAAGATCGTCAAACACGAGGACCTTCCAGATGGGCTCGCCGTCGGCGGTCAGAATGGGGCCCTGAGGTGCAAGCACGCCATTGTGCGGCTCGTCGTCGTCTTTCAGCTCGACCGTCTCGTTGAGGTTGAGGATCTTCCGCAGAGAGGCGATCTGGCGGTCGCGGAGCGAGTGGCCTTTGGAGGCCATGGCGGGAATGCTGTGGGCGCGCGCACTCCCTCTCTCTCTCTCTCGACGGGTGCGGGCGACGTGTTGGGCGGAAGAGCGGGCGAGGCCGGGCTGAAGCTATCGCGAAAGGATCCGTTCTGGCGTCATGTGTATCGGGGATGTTCCTGGACTGGCACTGGCACCGGCATCTGCACCTGCTGCCTGCAACACGTATGCCTGGTGGCGGCGGTAGTATTGGTGATACGTGTGCCTACGAGTGCTAGTTGCGAGTGGTCCTGACGGTAGTGGGGCAACAGCATGGAAGCGGCCGATCCAAGCCTGGGGTCCAGCGTGAATCGGAAGGCACGCGCGACAAAGTACTTCCCATACCACCACCGGCTTCACACCTATCCATCCCATCCCATATGAGTAACCCGTACTATTTATTCGTAAGCCAAGGTAAGTACCTACTTCTTACTTAGGTACATATCTAGGTACTTAGGCATTACAGACCCGGAAGCTCAAGGGAGCGAACGAGCGGGAATAATTATACGGGCTACTGAGGTAAAGATTGCCAACGGGGAAACGGCCAAGCTGAGACGGACGCACACAAGACCCCAAGTACCTATCCATCACGTAGGTGCTGGAAGCTCAATTACTCCCCACGACGTAAGGTATCCGTCCGCATCAGGTAAGGCAAGTACGATGTACTTGTGAATACTTGCAGACGGAGGGACAACCCAAACCGCTGAGCTAGACTTGATGCGGCGGCAACAAGGCTCGTTGACCGGCGGGACTGGCATGCGTGGGAAAATGCAGGCGTGGCTTTGTGGCACCTGGCGGTCGGGCCTCTAGCCCGCCCGGTGGCGCCTGATCGGGGAAGCGTCCGCTTCGGCAGCTGGCGAGCACCAAGTGGCAGGCGAGGCAGGGAGGCACGACGCAGACTCGCAGAGCGAGCGGACGGGGTGGTTGGCTGGCACGGCTGATTGCGAAACCGAAACGAAAGGCAGTGGTGACTCGGGGCTGACACCAACGCCAGTGCCAGCAAAGCCGCTGGGTAGGGGGGGGACTTAGCTCCAGCAATATCCCATTGGAGTCCATTCATAACGTCCATCAGCCCCCGAGCCAGCTCAGCAGCGCCAGCCGAAAGAGACTTTTCTTCCCGCCCATTCCATATACGGGGCCATTTCCCTCCGCCTCCCACTCTCCCTCCCCTCAACTCTCTTCCCCCCCAAGTCCAGGCTCAGCAACACCACGGTCGCCCTCCTCTCTCTCTTCTCCTCGCCATCACCATTCCGCGCCCGTCCATCTGCCCCCCCTTGCGCCATCGATACTCGCCGAGGATTCATAGTTTGCGCCGCCTGCTGATCCTTCCTCTGCTTTCTAAATAACTGGTCCTGAGTCAGGCAGGCATTGGATTTGTCTGCCTTGTTGCGGCTAAAGACCTCCCCCCCGTGCAGGACGTCCGCTCGCTTTCTCGCCTCGCCCGAAACAAGCACTCCAATCTCGTCTAGAACTCTCTCTGAGAATCATGTTGTAATCTCGCGCGCGCTCCTCGCTAATTGAGAGCCTGGCGATGATCTGTCTTCTCGGTAGGAAGAAGCAGACGCACACGCAGCCGCCGCCGCGCGCCGCCACCTGACCTGGTAAACAGGCGACTGACCCCCGGGCCAAAAGGGTATGAAATAACCAACTCCCTCCCCCTCTCCCCTTCCCGTTCCTCGTCTCTGCCCACAGCACGCATCCCATGGCGCCTCTTCCCTGAAGCACCACCTCTACCTGCTTTTAAAAAAATGCGCGCACACCGCGACCGGGGTGCCAATCTGGGGCCCTCGGCGGAGAACGTACTGTCCATCTGTCCTGGGCTCGTCGACTCTGCAGCAGTGAATTGCGAGCCAGGCGACAGGGATCGGGAGAGCGCCTGCAGAAATGTCTCCGGGCCGCTTCTACCGCCGCGACCATCCACCATCTGTCTTCCCTCTCCCCCCATCCTGCCAAAATACAGCCAGCCTGTCAAAAAGTAACTCCTAAATTCCCACCCGCAAAGGAGCGGGAGAGTGAAAGAGGATGGCCGGGACACAGGAGATGGCCAGAATCAGAAAACTTGGCCGAGCCAGCCAGCCTTGAATTACCAAAATGGAGGAGGCGCTTTTAGGACATTCAACCATGGGGAGGTTGCTGGTGCTCTGGTGGGCTGGACTGGACTGGTCGGGCTGGATCTGGTCTCTGGCCTGCGTCAGGCCCGGCAAGTCTATGTCTGGTGGTTTGCCCAGTGGTTTCGGCATGGTTTTGCGCTGTTTTCTTCCCCAGCCTGGCCCCCCTGATGGCCCCCCCTCCAGGCGCCCCCCCTTCTACTAATCCCACCACGGCCGCTATTGCCACCACCGCCTACACCCAATTCCACCCAGCTCCAGCACCCGTTATGAACCACTGCCACTTATTGCCTCTGCCGCAGAGCAACACGGAAACACGCACAACACCAGGAACTCAGCAGCCAAAGAGCACACACACACTTATGCGGTTCCTTGGGAACTGGTAGACGTTGTGCATTTGGCGCTTGCTTTGTTAGGTCCCTTGACACCGGACCCTTGCTGCAACAGACTCTCGCCACTGTCAACTGAAGACTTTGGGGACTCTGTTGCACGCAGGCTGCAGTGTGTGTGGTGGTGGTGGTGGTGCTGTCTCCAGTCGAGGCCAGTTGGGGAGGGGGCCATTGGTTACAGAACAGCCCTGCATCGGCTGCTGCGCAACTTGTCCCGGCCCCAGGACACACAGTACAGAGAGAGGACTTGGAGGACAGACACATAACCACCCATCCGCGCTCTACCAGTCGGCCTCCGGCAACTCTCAGCAGATACCAGAACAGCGCCAGAGAGTCTCGACTGCTTCTCTACGGTCGCTGCCGGTCTGTGCAATCGCATCCTGCGTGTCGAAGTGGCCCATTCGGCCAATCCATCCCATTCCTCCCTCGCTTCGGCCTTGTGCTTGTCAGAAACTGGCCGGGGACGGACTAACTGCCATCATCACTTTGTCGTCGGGGGCATGGTGCTGGTGAGAGAGGGCATCGTCGGCATTGCGCTGGCCAACCAGCAAGCCTGCGTTCTCAGTCCAACCCCCCACAGACCATCACTTCACACTCAACTCACTGCTGCTTTCTTCGGTCTTTCTGACGTTGTCCTTGAAGCTGATTGATCCTTTGGGCCTTAGATCCGCGCGTTAGTCCCAATTTGGCTTGGGTCTACATCACCCCGGCAGCCTCGGTCGAAAATCAGTGTCCTCCATTCAGCACCGGCTTCTTAATTGCACACCACTGTCTTGGCACACGCCCCTCACAAGAAGGACCCCATACCCTTCACACCTGTTGCAGTCCACAGTCACAACCGGCTGTACTACTGCTCGATTGAGTCGTGTTGGATCCGTGTGAAATACCACTTGGCAGACACCAGCAGTGCCTGCTACTTGTCGGAGAGCTTTTGTAAGTCTATTCGTGTTTTGGGAGAGGGCTGCAGGTGCTGGGAGCTCGAGGTACCTATGTACCTGCCTTAGGGCTGGATAAACCCACGCCCCACCTTCTCTGCCAAATTTTGGCTCCTGTCAATAAACACACGCCCCCACCCCAAACTGCTGCTGACCTCACCATCTCCAGATCACGTGCCATTCTCCATCACCAGTGCACGTACCACCACCCCCTTTCGCCTGCTATTGAAGCCCCCCTACGAGAGAGATCGCTGAGTTGAGGGAAGTCACGATGGCACAGGGCGGCCAGAATTGGCCCGCGGGTCAATTTAACCAGGGCGAGTACCATGCCCAGCAGGGAATGTACGCGAACGCGTACCAGCCCGCATCAGCATACGAGGGCCAGCTCCACGAACCGCAGGCCTTTGACGGCGCCAGTGGCCAGATTGACAATGGCAGCGCGTACATGAACTGGAACGGCATGTCGCACGGCGGCGGTGCCATGGCGACTGCGCCGCCGACCGAGCATCCGGGCGCGCTGAACGACTATAACTCCGGTCGCTTCCCCGGCCCTGCACACGCGGCCCAGAACAACCACCCGGCATACGTGTCGTCGTACTATGCCGAGCCTCCGTCGACCAACGCCGCATCCCGCCATCCCGGTCCGGAGCCACACGATGGCGGCCAACACCCACAGTATGCGGCCAATGCCTACCCCGAGGAGCCGGCCTACGGGCAGGCAGATCATACCACCCGGGGTTATGAGTTCCAACCATCGGGCCAGCGGCCCATGTGGGTATCTAACATGGCCCCTCAGCACACGCGAACTGCATCGCCCGGCCCGAGCAGTTTTGCCGGCAACGCATGGCAGACGCCCCAGACCCAGGGCCAGGCCCAGCCGCCGCAGACCCAGCATCAACACCATCAGAGCACATTCGCCCTGTACCAGCAGCCCTCCCCGTCGCCAGCACCTGCCTCCACAGCATCCCCAGCACCCCGCCAGGATTTGCGAGCCATTGCGAAGGCAGCTGGCCAGCAAGGCTACGGCTCGCCGTTTCAAGGTGCGCAGCTGCGTGACGGAGTCGGCCATTCGACTCCTCAGCTGGTCGACGTCAGACCTTCGCACAGCCAGTTTCCCCAAACCCAAGCCATGTTCGCACCAGTGCCGTACTCCAGAGTGGCGGCGACGGGCGGACAAGCTCCGGTTTCGTACCAGGAGCAGATGCGATACACCCAGTCACCGGCCCAGGGCTATGCTCCGGCGCAACCTCCGCCGAATACGGCATCGGCCTCTCCTCAGGTCATGGCTCATCATGTCGGCCAGCCAATGCCACCGCAACGTGTCATGACGCCGTCGCAGACTTTGATGGGCCCTGCTGGTGGTCAACCTGGCCCGATGAGTGATGCTACCGCCCCCTCCAGCGGAGTTCACCCGCAAGGCCAATCGGTCACCACACAGCAGCCCAATGCCCAGCAGCCCAATGCCCAGCAGCCCAATGCCCAGCAGCCCAATGCTGCTCAAGCGGTCGCTGGGCCGGACGCCTTCGACCCGGCAGCTGCTGGTTGGCCCTCGGTGCCCGGTTGCCCCAACCTCTTCGTGTCGCCCGAGCCCACAACGCAGCCGATCAAAAGCGTGCCACACGACAGATACGTCGCTCGCTTCAACGAAAGCCATGCGCCTTTGATTCCATCGCGGCAGTCCAGGCTACCCTGCGAAATTGAGCGCGATTATGAGTTGTGCCAAAACGAGCTGGATAACGGCACTCTTGATCCTGAGCAGCGGGAATTCATCAAGGTCAAACGTGCAGAGTTCGAGCAGGAGAAGATCCAAACCACAGGCAAAAAAGGTAAGGCAATCAGGGACCTTCTTGTTGATTTTGAGTGTTTAGCGGAATGATGTACTGACATTTTTGGTCGCAGTGGAGAGTGAGCATGCCGACAAGCACACGAGGGCGAAGGAAGTAAGTGACAAGTCCCTAACATTTTCCTTCTCTGCATCCTTATCCGTGTTGGTGTTTGTTTTGGGAGGACCCCGCGAGGTACCTGCTGCCTGGCGACACGTCGCGGTCGGCTAGGCAGACAGGCCCCTTCCCCAAGATTTGCCTGCTGCAGCATCTTTTGGATTAGGTCTCGTCTGCCGTCCTGCTACGCCCAGCTGGCACTCTTTCCGAAAGTGCATCCCTTCTTCATCTTCATGCCCACTTCCCCCTTCAAACGGAGCACGATGAGGAACTATAGATTTTAACATGACTTCCACCCAACTGCAGATCATAAGCGTCCCGCGCCCCAAAGACCCCCTTCTGGCCCTCGAACAGGATGTTGTCAAGATCGTGTGGACAGACCCCGAAACCAACCCCACTCCAGCCGATACCTGGATCCGCAATGCTGTTGACAAGTACGGCAAGTTAGTGAGAGAAATCTGGGATGTCGTCAAGGCCCTCAAAGTCCAGTTGAAGGAGAAGGAGAAGGACAAGAAGGCGGCGAAGGAGTTCAAATCACTCCAGCAGAAGATTGATGAGCAGCTGGGCAAGATGGTGGCCGTGATCGAGGCTTGTCTCAAGTATGCCAGACCTGTCGTCCTCAATAGCCTGGGAGGACACGACCGTCTCAGCATCATTCTCGGCAACACACTCCGCCATGCCTACGGACAGAAAGACTACCAAAGCCCTCTGGCCAAGGGCGCCGTGCGCCTGATGGCCAAATTCACGACACTAGAGCGAGATTTCCTCTACGATCGCTTGAAACTGGACGCGGTCTACCGAAGCGCCAAGGACAAGCTAGATGACGAGACTAAAGAGCTCTTCAAAGCCATCTTTGCCAACTCGGTAGAGACGAAGGAGGAGGAGGAGCCCGAGAAGAAGACGGCACCCAAGTCAGCACCAAAGCCCAGCACAACTACAAATGAGCCTGCAGCCGCGAAGCAGGTTAAAAAAGAGCCTGTGTTGGCCAAACGGGCACCTACTTTCCTGGCCAAAGACTTGAAGTCTGCGTCCAAGTCGTCTTTGCTCAAGAAGACGCAGCCGGCTTCAGGCTCCGACAGCGATACGAGAAGAGCCAATGGAGATGCCACCAAAGCAGGTCCCTCCACTGCCGCCGCTGCGCCCGTCAAGCGTCCCCGAGAGGAAGAGGGCGACGCAAGAACGGCGAAGAAGGTGGCCACGGGCGGCACACAGGGAAGCAGCAAAATACCAGTGGCTTCAACGAACGGCACCGGAACGTCGGCAAGTACCACGGCCACGCCTCGTACGAGGCCCGCAGGATCGCTCCTCCCAGGCAAGACTCGACCGGCCGCCAAGCCGGCCCCGAAGGCCCCCCAGCCCCCATCATCCGGCCTGTCCAACATTAGTGGTCTGCTCGCCGAGATTGAAAAGCCCAAATCACCGCCCAGAACGCACGAGGAGCCGGTGAAGCCGCCGGAGACGGCTGAAGAGAGAACACGGAGACTACGTAAGGAGCAGCGCCGCGGCCTTCGTGTCTCTTGGAAACCGGATTCGGAGCTCGAGCAGATCCGCCTGTTCGAACACGATGCGGCTGAAGACGAGGGTCGTGCTCATAGCATGACGCAAGACGCCCACGACAACCGATCTGAAGGCTTGCGACTCAAAGCGGCTCAGCGTGAAGACGAGGAGGGCGAAGACGAAGAGGACAGGCAGGCGGGCGGACAGGCCCGAGAGGCGTCGTTGCGACCGTGGAAGGAGCCGTCCACGACGGACCTCTCACAAGGAAAGGCTACGCAGCGCGCAAAGAGCTTTGTCACGCGTGGCGGCCTGCTGCCTGTGGATTCAGAGCAGGTCCGTTTCATGGAAGACTACGAACGCCGCCAGCTGATGGTCTTTTACAACGACCCCGCGGATATCCCCGAGACGCCCAAGTCCCCGCCCCGCAAAGCGCAGGGCGAAGCTCCAGGACAGCAAACGCGCCTCGTCCATCTTCCCGCCGATAAGCCCGAATTCGTCGAGACGCACCGCCGCTGGAGTGAACACGCCCAGCTCGGATCGCGTATCGCACTGCAGCTGGCCATTCAGCGACTCGGTGCCAAACACGGCGCAGGCCCCAACGCCAGCTTCGACCAAGCCATGCATGCGCTCAAGAAGGCCGCCCTCTCTGGCCGCCACTCCGACGCCATGTCGCAGTCTTCGGGCCCCCATGGCAACGGCCCTCCGGCTTCCTATACGACCATGTCGCAAGCCGACCGCGACGCCGAGGTGCTCCGTTTGCTGCAAACGGACGCGGTCAAGCAGTGGCAGGACCCCAACCCGCTTGATCCCAAGAACCCGCGAACTACGCGTCGTACCGACTACACCGACCCCACGGCGCAGGCCAACATCGATGCCTTTGAGGACGTCGCTACTTCCTTCGCTGGCAAGCCCTTCCCCGCCACCGAGGCCCCCGAATGGATGCGAGCCAACCCCGCCTACGTCAAGCAGTGGCAGACGGGCTACGAGAAGGACGTGAGGGCCCAGGGCGAGAAGCGACGTGCCGAGGCACAGGCCCTCCAAGCTGTCCAGGCCGCCGCGGCGCAGGCTTATGCCCAACCTGCCGCCTCGCAGGCCTCGCAGGATCAGACAGCTGCTTGGGCAGCGTACTACGCGCAGTATGGCCACCAATTTGCCCAGGCCCAGGCCCAAGCCCAGGCCCAGGCCTATGGACAGGCTGCACAGCAGCCGGCATCTGGGTATGGCGCGAACAACGACAATCAGTACACGCAGATCATGCAAGCACTGCAACTGGCACAAGCCACGCAGACGCAGCCCCAGGCGCCTCAGCAGCCCGTAACTCAATCCATGGGCCAGGACACCAATGCGCAGCTTCAGTCGCTCTTGTCAGCTCTTGGTGGCCAGTCGGCCCAGCCTGCCGCCCAGGCTGTCCCGCAAGCTTACGGCGTCCAGACCAACGACCCCCAGGCTTACTGGCAAGCACTGGCGGCGGCCGCCGGGGCCGGGGCCGGTGCTGCGAGCCAGAACCAAGGCCAGGGCCAGCAGGTCCAACAGCCTCAGCAGCCGCAGCATTCCCAGACGGCTCAGCACTCCAAACACCACAAGAACCACCATCGAGACCACGACCGGGACCGCAGCAACACGCACGGAGCGGGCGCCGACGGCTTTCTGGACTACGGACCCAGCCCGACGGACCACGACTCGAAAGGGGCCAAAGGCCGCAAGGACAAAGACAACGGCTTTCGAAATAAGGATCGGAAGGACATTAACCGCGCCCTAATTGGCACCAAGCCCTGCACCTTCTGGGCCGTGGGCAAGTGTGCCAAAGGCGACTCATGCACGTTCCGCCACGACCCGAATGATCTCAAGTGATAGCATGGAAAGACGCAGTGACGACGGCTTTCGACGGGCCCGCGCGTTACTTACCCCATGGCAGCTTGACATTGGGCATCACGAATTTCCCCTCTTTCCCACGGTGTTTGTGCGGCGTCCAGCACGGAGATGGTTTTGCGTTGGAGGTCACCACTTGACGACCTGAACGACGCGTCTACTACCCCATCTGTCATGTAGAGTACTTCTTCGCCTTTCTTCATTCAGGTCCCTCCCGGCTGTTCAGCAGGACCTCAGCAATTGTTTCAGCGGCATGGTCAATCGAGCGTTCTCATTGTTGCATTGGCGAGCATCCCCAGGGGCAGCGGTTCTTGCATCTACCCGGGCGTTTTATGGAACGATGATTTTATGGCATGATGCATAGGCACGGAAGGAAGAGAAGAGACCCCCGATCGGACAAGATGGAAGGATGAGGCTGGGTGGCATCTCGATCCGCCGAGGCGGTGCGTCTTGTATGTAGTATAGCTGTACTGATGAGCTGCGATGGTTTTGCAGAACGGAACAAGGGCACAATGGCACAAGGGCGACGATCCCATATTATACATGACGCGTCTTTGATGATGTTGCGTGAATGTACGCCGAACTAGAACGGTTTCCCGGCTCGTGGTGTTGCCCAACGCAACTGAACGACGTGCGAACCACCAGCATCCTTTCTCCATGTAGGCATTGAAGCAGGTATCTGATCACGTTTACCTTGTCCAGACCAACAGACAGCGATCGCCAACCGTCTATGGCTGCGCAGCGGCTTGCCTTTGGACCCGATGCATTCAGAAACGGGCGGCTAACCTCAGGGACTTCAGGGCTAGTGGCGATGACGTCGGTGACTTTTTTTTTGTCTCATCCACTTACATACGATCGTACCGCAGCGCCTCGGCGTGTATAAGAGATTAGGTCGCTGCTCCTAAGGATCACGAAAGCGTTCCCGCCGCAAAGCCATCTACCTATACTTATCTCTCTTGGTGGCTGTCGAGGGTTGCTTGCCTTGCTTGACCCGTTTGCACCCACCACCCCTGTTGATGAAGAGCGGCTTGGCCCAGTTGCGGCGTGCTATTTCTTCGTCGCCCATGCAACGACGGTACCACGCCGTGCTCAGCGTTCCAATCATGTCGGCCTCGTATGCCCACATTGCCGCCGCCCAAGCCCAGCCTCTGAACAAGCCGGGCGTCGCGGCGCCTCTTCAAGATTCCCCGGCTCGGAGCCAACAACCGTCACAATACGCCTCTCCTGACGACGTCGTCAAACCAGCACCCCGCCACACCGATGGCGCGCCACCTCGTCGTCGGGGTGCCGCCCCTGCCTCGTCCTACTCCTCCTATTACCGACCCGCTGCCGCCCACGACGGCCAGCATGCGTCGCCGTCGCCGTCGTCGTCATCATCATCCCAGGTCTTCGTGCTCACGCTCCGCACCGGCCCGCCCGCCCTCGAGGCCCGCCTCTCGGCCCAACGCCGGCACTGGTTCCCGCCGGCGCGCCTGCGCGTCCCCGACGCCCACGTCACCGTCTTCCACGCCCTGCCGGACCGCCCCGAGGTGCGCGGGGCCCTGGCGCGCGCCGCCCGCGCCCTGCCGCCGCGCGTGCCGCTCCGTCTCGGGCCCGCGTTCCGCCTCGGCCGGCAGGGCGTGGCGGTCGGCGTGGCCGAGGACGCAGCGGCCGGGGACGGTGGGGAGGGAATACTGGGCAGGGCGCGAAGGGGCTTGGTGCAAGGGTGGGTGGGTAGCGATGGTGACGATGTCGGGTTGAGTCCCCAAGACCGCCGGACGAGCTGGCGGCCCCATTACACCGTCCTCAACAAGGAGGGCGACGCCGCCCGCGTCGACGCCTGTCTGGCGGCCGTGGCTGGCGAAGGGGAGGCGGCGGCGGCGGCGGCGACAGGGACGGGCGCCGAGGGGTGGGCGGACGGGTTCGTTTTGTGGCGGTACGAGAGGGACGGGCGGTGGACGTGGGCGCGGGAGTTTGGGTTTGGCGAGGGGGGGACGGACGAGAAATGGGAAGAGGGCGAGGCACGGTGACCAGGTATATGGCCTGCGTTGTAGGGATTGGATGGCTGTAGACAGGAATGGCATCATGGAATACCCTAGCTGAACCGTGGCTTAGATATCACGTCTAGATATCTGTCTTTCGACTTGTTTGGGCCACGGGTGTTGGCTATCTGGGAAAAGGGGAAGTTGGGTAATATTACTACGATGAAGAAGCCTCCTGTGCTTGCAAGGCTGCCACCACCAGCAATCACTGACCGTCTTACAATGGGTCGTGATGACACCCAGCTTACAGCACCTTACCCCCGGGAATAATCCGCGGGGCCGTCGTCGGAATTTAAAGGTACGCCAGAACTTCAAAATCCAGAAAATACCTCCCCTTCGACGTATCTATACCTCCGGATGGTAGTTGTGCCACTTTCCAGGGATTGAGTGAGAGCCTTTCTTCAGAGAGCACGCGCGCACATTACCGCCACATCTCTTTGTTGTGATGGTATGGTCGTTTGCTTCGTCCCGTAGAGTGCACAGCCGATATAGAAAATTAATGCCAGGGGAGGGGACACAAAAGGGGGTGGGCGGTCACAGGAGGTGATCGTATAGTTGACTAATACTCAACTACGGGAGTACATGGGTACTCAAGCAGCAACTAACCCCTGCATGTTTTCGAGAAAACAATTCATACATTGGCCTAAACATTCCCTTACGCTAGTTTGTATGCAGACCTACCTACCATTTCCCATTGCCGCCCTGCGTCGTCTTCATCCTCGTGAAAATGAACGGATCGCCCGGCTGATTTCCACGGCGGGTACTCGGTAAGAGCTGCCTAGCTCAACTACGAATGTGCATACATGGCCCCCTACATTAGCTCTGGGTGTGTCGTGGGGGTTTCTTTGTATTATTGGGCCGGTACTGACGCGTCGTGGGGGCGGGTGATCATGTCGTGTTACTTGACTGACTGCACAGCCAATAGGCCCTGTTTCCCTGTATTTCCCAGTAAGCACTAATACACAACTCGGTATCCGAATGCTGCGTCATCGGGGCCTGACCTGCGGCTGAGGCCGCCCGCGAGCCTCAACTTTTATTCCCAAACTGCCACCGGGGCAAGCGGACGCAAAGAGGCGGTATTGGTTTGGGCGAGAGCGTATTGGTCGATTCAGGCCAACATCTTTACCTCTTCCACTCCCTACCAAGGTTTTGCTTCTCCTATCTTTTCTGGAGTCTCCTCTCATCCACCCCAACCGGTTTTACCTCCCATGAGATCGAATGATCCCTCCTTCCTCTAAGCCTTCTGTTCAACACGAGACGGTTCGATTGCAAGCCTGAACGCCAATGTCGAGTCACAAGAGCCCCGGAACCCCCATCAGCTGGACTGGAGACATGTCTCGACAAGGTACCCTGCTGGGCTGTGAAGATGATATCTGCTTGCAACAGCTCAGCGGGCTCGAATCAGGCCCCGTCCCACCATCTCGACATTCTACCAGCGATGATTCTGATACTGTCAACTTGATGTGCAGCGACCAAGCAACCCACAAGCCGTCGCTACCAGCATCTGTAGAGTCCACCACGGAAAGACCTTCATGTACCTCCAAAACCGTATCTGTCCACAGCGAAGCAACGGGATGGGAAGACCAGGACGCAGGTCTTTCTCGCTTCCAGCTGCCTCCCAAAGTTCTGCAACGCCGCAAAAGGGGCAGAAAGCGGTTCGTATACGCGGAGACTCTGGCCATGTTTGTTCTCGCCATTCTCTGCGGAGTCCTCGGCGCCAAGTCCCTCCACCTAAGCGTGGACATAGACTCGATCAACGCCCCCGGCAAACTCCTGGTGCGCGACAAAGACTACATGTACTCGGCCGGCAACTGCGACGGCGCGAGCGCGACGGGCATCGAGAGCGGCTTCGTCATCGACTTCTACGCCGCCCGGGCCCTGTCCTTCACCCAGGCCAAGCTGCTGGACTTGGCCTGGGACACGCTGGTCGGCCAGGGCCTGAAACTCCTTCATTGCTGGGTACTCTACAAGGTCGTGGCCGACTACCTGACGTGCATTATGGAAGTCAAGGCCGTCCCCCACAATGCCTACTTGGACCTGCACTTTTCCACCGTATCCTTCGCCTCCCTCCGGTCCTGTTTTGCCTTCACGCGCAAGCCTTTCCGGCGGATCCTTTTTGCGCTCTGGCTGATCCCGACGATTGCTTATCTTTTGTGCTTCACCGTCATCTGGAGCGCGGCAACGGGCTACACGCAGGCCAGTATTCCGACCTACTCCGTCTCGGGCTTCCAGTCGATATCGGCCGAGTCCCCCGAGCTCACCTTGTGCTGGGTCCTCCAAGATGACCGTGTGACAGCACCCGGGGCAACCAGGATCATACCGGGGCCGTCTTTCGCCGAAACGTTTGGCGGCTTCTCCAATCTGCGGACACATTCACCCTTTGAGAAACTTGACCCCGTGAGCAACATCCCGTGTTCTTTGTCGCCTTTTTCAGCGCGAATGACTTCCGCTGTACTCCCGTCTTGTTTCGCTTCCGGCGTGCTGGCTTGGAGGTGCCCCTAAATTTGCTTCACGGACACCTTTCCTAGGAAAATACTAACCCCGGATGTTGTAGCTAAGTCACTCATACCCCCGCGAAATGGATGATTTCTTGGATGTCTACAGTTGTAAGAAGCTTCGGTTTTGTCTGTCATGTGAACTTACAAAAGATTGATATGTAACCCCTCAACAGACTTCTTGACCAAGCGACTGAATTTGGCTCTGATCTCCTGTGGTAAGCAGACAGTGGACTTGAATGACCTAAACGCCATGTCCGACAAGGGTCTTGAAGACATTGAACTAGGAGACAATGGGATCAAAGACTTCAAGCTAGGGGGCAATGACATCTGCACTTCCGACCATTTGCAAAAGAGCCTAGAGGCTGCCTCGGACATTGGCGGGTGGGAATTTGCACGGAGCGCCAGGGTTCCAGTGGAAGAACGCGTCCAATTCCGCGGCCTGAGTAACGACTCGATCATCACCGCTCGGAAGGCCAGGTTCCTGCGAAGCAACCCGACGGGCAACCAAACCAACTTGGCCTCCATCGCGGATCCCTCCTTATCGCTCCCCTACAACTCCACGCTCTGGCTCGACGGCGAGGCGCGACATCTCGCGGCCCCCTTTCTGAACACCGCGCCGAAGTGCTCCAAGGTGGCCTACCAAGGGCTCGGGGTGTGCCTCTGCCTCAACGGGGCGCCCGTCGACGAGCCCATCGACACGGACGCGCCGACGGGGTGCCACAGCACCACGGGGTACAGCTGGGGGTTTTCGCGCATCGCGGCCGGGTCGGCGCTCATAGTCGAGACGCTCTGGATCTTCTGGACTTGGTGCATGTGGGTGTACCCGCGCTACGCCAGCCCCATGGTGGTAATGGGCCGCCTCGGCAGCGGGCGCGTCCGCATCGTGCTCGACGCCGCCGAGGCCATTACCAAGGTCCTGGGCGACCAGCACTCGGCCTACGCCGACAACGAGCTGGCCCGGCGGCTCGAGAGCTCGCCTCCGCTCGGGTACCGTGTCGAACAGCGGAACGGCCTCCCACATATTGGCCTCCGGCCGATCCTCCAGGCCGAAGATAGGGAGGCGTCGCTCAGGAAAAGAGTCAAATTCGACTCGGACACTTTGTACGGATAGAAAAACGCCCATGAAGCGCTTCAAGCACTTTTCATTAAACGCATACCACGCCCGGACGGCGTGACGATGAACGCCACGGCATGTTACGCAGCTGAAGCGTGAAGGAAGTGCCATATCGTCGTTGTTGAGCTACTTACACTTACATATTGCATTACACGTTGTACAGAGAAAGGCACGTGGGAAGCTTGAGTAGCGCCAAGTCAGTCATCCATCCAAGTATACGAGACCCAGGAAGTGAGACGAGGGGCTCGGTGCGGGTTGGTCCACAGCCAGACCTCTTTGCGCTCCAAGTAGCGTTCCATGGACTCCAGGCCGCGCTGCCGCATCAGCTCCCGCGCGCCCGCCAAATCAGCGGCAGGGTCGCCCGGGTAGTGTTCGAGGAGGAAGTCGGCGAGGGCGGTGCATTCGAGCAGCAGGGCCTCGACGACGGCGACACGGTTGGCGACGGCGCCGTGCCGCTGGAGCGCGCGCGCGATGCGCAGGCTGCCGCCCTTGGCTGCGGCGACCAGGGGCGCCCAGTCAGTGTCGCCGCGGCGGGTGGCGTCAGCCCCCCGCGCCAGCAGGAGGTCGACGACGTCGGCGTGGCCGTGGCGCGCCGCCAGCTCCAGCGGGCGGACGCATTCTTCCGCTGCGGCCGTCGCCCCCGCGTCGACGCCGCCGACGTCAACACCGCCGTCGAGCAGCCGCCGCACCATGTCCACGTTCCCGTAGGCTGCGTGCATGCGGAGGTGCCGGCGGGCGAGCCGGCCCGCGAAGAACCCCGTGGGCGCGGGCCGGGCCTCGTCGCAGCGCCCCGTCATGGCCGTGTACGTGTCCCAGTCCGCCGTCCGGTCCAGGGCCACCGCCAGCGCCTGCTTGACATACGGCCACCGGTCCGGGTTGCCCTCGAGGGTGTCGGCACCCAGCACGGAGGCGGGGGGGATGCGAGGCGCGGCCGTCGAGGAGGGCGACGCCGGGTCCAGGGCGAGGGCGAGCATGGCGCGGTCGCCGCGGAGCGCGGCGCCCACGACGGCTGTCGCGTCGGCCTTGCCCACCCAGTTCAGTTGGAGGCGGTTCGCGCTCCGGGGCCGCCGCGTGGCCTCGGGGAGGTGTTCCTGGAAGAGGCGGACCATGTCGGCGTGGCCCGCGAAGGCGGCGACCTGCATGGCCGGGGGCAACAACTTGCCGTTGGCCGTGGGGTCGCAGCCCTGCCGGAGCAGCTCGCGGGCCAGCGGCAGGAGGTTGAAGTAGGCGGCGGCGCTCAGAAGATTCACGCCGCCCGCCTGGCTCCTGGGAGGCTCATCGGGAGCCGGCTCGATGCTGCTGGGCTTTGAGTCAGGGTGTAGCTGAAGGACGGAGCTGGGGGGTCTTTTCCATACCGCGGAGCCGACGCTGTATCGCGGCTTTGCTTGACGGCTGGCCATCCCGTGTCCGGGTCTGTGAGGTGCTGATCGAGCGCGAGCCAGCAAAGACTGCGGATGATGGACCGCAGCTTGCCGCCTGTCTCGCCGCTGATGCGTCGGGCCACGTCGCGGAGTTCCCCGAAGCGGAAGCGGCCCGGGTTGGACCCCCGGGCGACGCAGAGGGTATAGTAGGCGTGGTACAAGTCGGCGACGCCATAGGACCTGCGGATGGGCCAGTCGTCGACGGCAGGCGGCTGCCAAGTGCTGAGCAGGTGCGAATCGAACAGCGCAGGCTTAAAGGCGCGGTAGAAGCTCTCTATAGTTGGCGGTGGGAGGGTTGATATTAGCCTGGCAGTGCCCACGCCCAAACGGGTGGCTACAGGGCACTCACTGCACACGAGCTTGAGGCGGAAGGCCCGCCCGAAATCTCTCTCGGAGCGGGAGATGATGGCTTGCACGAGGATCAGCTCCAGAAG
The DNA here is from genome assembly GCA_029489945.1 of Nigrospora osmanthi. Taxonomy (NCBI): domain Eukaryota; kingdom Fungi; phylum Ascomycota; class Sordariomycetes; order Amphisphaeriales; family Apiosporaceae; genus Nigrospora; species Nigrospora osmanthi. The sequence continues at coordinate 6,887,513 of CP120503.1, read as the reverse complement.
CTCGGGAGGTAGATTCAGAATCTCGAAAGGCGCAGGCATGGTCTCGGCGGGCAGCATTTTGTTTGAGTGATGGTGACGGCATGGTGGAGTCCAGCAGGACTGCCGGCCCAAAGGCATCAACCGCAGGCCATAAGCAGGAACATGTGATTAGGGTAGTGGGTAAGATGCCACGAGGGCGTCGAGCTGACTCACTGGTACCAAGTGCCTGGGTTCTTGTACCCGAGGAGGTAAGTATGTACTTATGTACTTATGTTAGTACTTAAGCAATCAATATTTTGGTTACTTCGTCTCATAAACGGCGCCAAGTCAGGGGTCCGTCCTTGTCAAGCGAGTGTTCCTGCAGCCGTTGTTGGATGGTGAAGATGCGGGGGTGACATGATGCACAGACGGCGCGCGGGATGGAACGGCCTTGACTCAAATACCCCAGTATATTATCCTCCCGGTTATCTGGTCCCGGCAGTGCATGACGGCCTGTGGTATACCGAACCAAGTCTACCGCGAGACGGGATGTATCAACCCATGTTGGAAATACAGATTGGCCTTCTGGCGGGCGCTGCTGGATGATTGACATCCCATCTCTACGAATAGTGGCGGCGACCCGTGGGGGCGCGCACTTGCCTAATCGAGACGTGGCCTCGGCTCTCTTCCGTCGACCCAACCAACCGCTAAAATGCCTTGGCCGTCGAAGACGATCTCGAGGATTTTCTTCTGGCGCCCCCCCTAAAGCCACTCCGTCTGCCATCCGCGGCGCCAACAGTTCCTGTCTCTTTTTCTTGCCGACTGCCGCTGCGTCGCTTACGCCAGCCCTCATTTCCCGCATCTCGGGCAGCTGTCTCCCACCCCGCGAACCCCGAACCCCGAGATCTTGAACCGCCGATCGGCCAACCCGACTGCCATCGTGCTCGTCGTCTTCGCTCGCTTCGCTTCGCCTCGCCCTCGCTCCCGCGCCCGCGCCGCGCACGTACATGTCGATTCCGCCCAACCACGGCCTCCTCGCCCAGTGTACGACCACCGTGCTGTGCTATCTGCGCTCCGCGCCGCTGTGGATCATTGCCGTCCTCGTTCTCGTCTTCGGTGCCCTTCATTCCCGTCTCGCGACCCTCCTCGGCCGGAACCCTCGCCCCCCGACCCCGGCCGCCGCCGGTTCTGCGCACAAGAAGACCGCCTGATAAGCCAGACTTCCTCGCCCCCCAGTAGCCATGGCCTCGAGTTTCGGCTTCATGAGGCCGCTCTCCAAGATCGCCAAGCCCGTTTTGTTGCCTGTCGCGACGGCCTCGCTCGCCTACGGCGCCTACAATGGTCGCGGCGCCATGATCGACTACATCCTGGCCTTCGTGACGGGGCCTGGCCGGAATAGCCGCCTGCTCGCACTGGCGCTCGTGCTCTTCAACTGGAAGAGCCTGCCCTTCATGTGGACGGTACGTGATCATCACCTCCTACCCTTCTATACATCTGGACCAGGATCGACTGGGACGCTACGACTGCCATCGTACTGACTTTTGGGGGGCTGAAGATCCGCGTCTGGAACACCATGATCCAGCACATTTTTGTGCGTGAGTTGCACACGCACACGCCCGACAAGCTGTTCCATCCCGTCATCTCGACGTCGCACGTCACGCTCTCCGAGGTGGACTACAACCTGCACAAGTCCAACAGCACGTACTTTGCCGACCTGGACGTGTCGCGCTCGCACCTGGCGTCGCACCTGCTGGCGCGCGGCTGCCGGGCGCTGGCGCACAACGCCGAGGCGCGGCTGGTCATGGACCCGGCGCGGCCCGGCGAGCCGGCGCGCGGCCGCTTCGGCGTCATGCTCGGCGCCGTCGCCTGCTCCTTCCGCCGCGAGATCAAGCCCTACGCCAGCTACGAGATGTGGACGCGCGTGCTGAGCTGGGACCGCAAGTGGCTGTACCTCGTGACGCACTTTGTCGAGAAGGGCGCCGTGCGCCCGCGCTCCTGGGACGCCCAGAGTTTCGGCTTGACGCGCCACGCCGCCGCCGAGGGCGAGCCCGCGGCGGACTGGGAGAAGAAGGTCTACGCCAGCGCCGTCAGTAAGTACGTCTTCAAGATCGGGCGCCTCACCGTCCACCCGGCCGTCGTCATCGGCGCCAGCGGCCTCCTGCCCGACCGCCCCGGCGGCTGGGTCACCGACAGCGGCACGGCCACGCCCGCCGCCGACCCCACCGCTGCCGCCGCCAACGGCAATGGCAATGGCCATGCGGTGGCGGCCCCGGACGCGACGGCCTGGGACTGGCACAAGACCGAGGAGGAGCGCCTCAAGGGAATGGCCTTTGCCGAGCACTTCGCCGCCCTCGAGGGCCTAAGCGCCGCCTTTGACGCCGGCGAGCACGGCGCCCTGGGCAAGTTCACGCTGGGCTAAGCGCTCAGCTCTCTGGAGCCTCCCCTGGTGTTCTCGCAGAGGGAGGCACCAATGCGACTGCTGCCGCGTGGGGCAGTAGTTGTGATTTGATTCGAGGCGGGGGTATATCACAATAGAACGATGTTTTCCTCAACTGGGCGGGAGCCGCATTTGCCCCTCCCGGCAGTCTTGCTTGGGGATGACGGACGCGTAGAACATAGAGGTCTCGGGATAACAGCGTGGGGTTTAAACAGGGTTGATGCACAGAGGCATGGCATAAGATGGTTGGGTATGTTGTCTGATTATTTCTCGCTAGCAAATCATGTACAAGAAGCATGGCAGCGCCCACCCGGCACCACTCCGTTGGAGATGCCGCGGCTCGGGCCCGCTGGGATATATGTATGTATAGGGACAGACGCCGTGAAGAGTAGAAAACCAAGCCCCGGAAGATGATAGGGCCCTCCTCAACCTTCCCCGGGACCTCCCGTCTCTTTTTTCGGCCTCGAGCGCCGAAATACCAAGCTTGACCACGTCTTGCACGCGGCCCGCCGCTCTCCCATGGGGAGTGGCGTTTTACAGGAGAGCCATGGCGGCGACGACACCGGCCAGGAGACCGGCCTCGACGCGCGAGCTGCCGGCGGTCTCGGGCTTGTCGGTGCTCTTGGCGCCCGAGTCGCTGGTGGGGGAGCTGCCGGCGGCGGCGGAGGAGGGGCTGGCCTTGTCGTCGCTGCCGCTGCTCTCGACCTCCTTGCAGATCTTGGTGGCGGTGACCTGAATGGCTGGTGGGGGGAGTTAATACGAGAAATTCCAAAGGGGAGAGAGAAAGTGATTGAGAGAGAGAGGACGTACTGCCGAGGTCCTCGGGCTTGCACTGCTTGGTGACGCAGGGCAGGACGGCCTTGGTGAACTCGTCGACCTTCTGGCACTGGCAGGCGAAGTCGCCGTCCTTGCAGCCGATCTCGCCCGTGGCGGCCTGGAAGCACGGCAGCGCGCACGCCGGCAGCTGCGTCACGAGGTCCTCGACCTTCTCGGCAGTGGCGACGGCCGTGAAGAAGGCCAGGGCGACGGTGGTGTACTTCATTTTGGCGGTGGGTGGTGGTATTATTACGGGGGGTAAAAAGGGTATCGGGATAGAGAGGAACGGAAGTTGGTTAAGGAGAGTAATGGGTTGGGAGAACTTCTTTTTCCTTGGGTATCGGCGGAAGGGGAGAAAACGAGGATAGAAAAAGAGAAAAGAGAAGTACTCTTGGATGCGTCGTCCGGCTGGGCTATGTAGTCCACGAGAGACGGGCACCGGAGAGGGGAGGGGAGGAGGTGGGTTGGTTTCTGGCACATCCTGACAAGGTCGACAACCCGTTCATTGGGCCGTTCCTTAGCAACCCATCACGCAAATCCCATCCGGGGGACCCTCCAGACTCCTCCCACACCCCCCCCCCCCCCCCCCTGGGCTCACGCGCGCGATGGAGTCGTGTTGCGCTTTCAGGCACGATCTAGTTTTGGGGCGATAGGATGTGCGGTAGGCGAATGAAGGCCGAACAAGAGATTGGCGAGATTGGGTGCTCTGGCCCAGGGGGGGCTCCGGTTGTCCAGGGGGGGGAAGCGTGGTGGAGTCGCGCCGGGGCGAAACGAGAGGACGACGGCGTCGTCGTCGTCTCCCGGACCTTCGGGCTAGGCTGCCTCTCGTTAGCCCCTTCGCGACGGCGGTCCCCACAAGCGTCTCTGCTGGGATAGGCAAAAGCAGATCATGGGTCGCAAGCGGTCGCCTCTCGCCTGTCTCTCTCGAAGGAGCCAGTATGGTGGTGGTGGTGTGCGTGGATGAATGGAAGGGGGCAGGGGGGTTCGCGTCGTTCGCGTTTTGGAATATGTGACAGCTAAACTAACAGCCTGTTGCTTTTCGCCTTCGACAGGTCACATAGCTCGATACCAGCCGGTGGGGCGGCGCAGTTGCAGCGGGCAGAACGTGGGTCTGAATCGACGCTGTCGTGGGATTTGATGCATGGGAAGCATTCATGGCACCCATGGGAAGCAATGGGGGTCTTTGCCCCTCGGCAAGTCGCCCATCCACACACAGAGTACCCGTGTCTGCAGGGAAGGGAGGAGGGCCATCCCTGTCACGCCGCCGGTGAGAGGCGAGATGGTGTTCGTTCGCATTGGATTCAGCTGCTCCAAGCCTTTTGTTTCTTTTTTGTCGAGTCGCTAGCCCGCTGGGCCTCGACGTCGAACAGCACGCTGTGACAGATAGCCCGGGAGGGAGGGCGATCTACGGGAGCGGCGTTGTTTTCCTGTCCTCCCCCCGCTCCCCCGGTCCTGCCATCAATTCACGACAAGTCGTGGCTCACTGGGTGTGTACGCCGAGGGAATGGCGAGAAACAGTGCCGAAGAAGGCAATGGGCGTTCCATGTTGAGATGGGCCACCCCACGCGCGCACAGAGGGGGCCATGGCGCAGATTACCCACAGCAGCGAGCGGGCATCACGACGAGAAGAGAAACTGGTAGAGAACAAGCAAGCCTGGAGCCTAGGGGGGGGGGGGGGCGGGGGCTAAAGGGGCCAAAGCATCATGCCGGTCGGTACCTGCAGATGCTGTGGTTCGAGCCCATCGTGCATGCATCGTGGTTGGTGTGATGGGAGGAGTCCCTCGGGGGGGCCAATGAGCCGCCCATTCGCTCCCCAGGCCCAAGTCTTGTGCGGTGGAGCGCTGATCAGGGGAGGCCCTGGTCCCAAGTGGTCGAGGGAGCATCCATCTTGCAATTCCGGTTTGTTGGCTCCGTTTCTTTTGCCTGTGTCGATTGTTGTTTCTGTCAAGGTGCCCGTCGCCGATCCGCTTGCCCGAGGGCTAGGTGGGCTAGGTAGTGACTACGCCTACGACAAATGGGATCGTAGATAGTATGTACCTCCCGGTCAGTTCCCGAATCAGGGCGATCCTCCATCTACCCCGAGGCGCCAAGACTCGACTCGTGTGGTTTCCAGGGGCCACGGCCATCCATCCTCCAGAGTGCGGCGCCGTGCACAGTCGAGCCCATCGCTCACCTCCCCGGGCAAAACCGCGTGGGCGCCGACCTCGAGCTTGACTCTCCGTGCGGGCTGGCAAAGGGGGCCCCCCGTTGACGCACAAGGCAGCAGGAGGGCCATCTCCCAATCCACATCCACGAACACGGGAATCCGTCACCAAAAACGGACCGGTGCACGGGCGCGGGTTCCCGAACGGGTTCTGGTCGGCGCGATGTCCAACACCCGTTGTCAAAACCTACCGCACACCGCACACCGCACACCACACAGCGCCGCGCGTGAGTCGTGCGGCGCCGGCTTGGGTGCCCCGGAGCCCGGCTGTCTCTGGTCCGCACATATCTTGAGACCACGCGACGCCGCTGGGCCGTTACGTGGCAGACAAGACAAAAGAGGGGCTTCATTCCCTTCCAGTACCGCCTTCTCCTGCCGAACGCGGGCAAGTACAAATAGGGCCATGCGGGAACAGCACCCTGCAGCTAGTGATGGGAATTAGGTAGTAAGCAAGCACTATTGCACGATACTAGCATCCTGCCACAAAATGAACCCTTCCAAGGCCCCACCGCCCAGCGCGCCGGCCGCAACCAGCGACAGCGCCCAACCCTGACGGCGAGATGACAACGGGACAACCCCGACCCAGCAATTACGACCAAACCTGCTCCCGACGGCGGCTCGCGCTCCATCAACTCGCCGTCTGTCTCGCCGAGAGGCGCGGGCGTAGGCGGCACGTGGGGCCCCGTCTCGGTCCGCATGAAGCCGGTCGTATCGAAGGCGTCTGGGAGGCGTCCCGCTACAGGCGGTCCAGACCGGGGAGCGAGGGGAGCAATCGAGACAGCCGTCAGAGGCTACGAGAACACGCGGAATGCGCTTCCTAGCGCAGGTAAGACGTCGAACCGGCTCAGCGGCCCATCACTACCGGGGTGGAGATGGGGGCCAGGTTTTGGCACTGGTCGTACTGGATGCCATTGTGCTGCCTAATAACGAACCGTCGGCTTGGCGAGACACACCACAGGATGGCACGAGCGACGCGGACACAGAGTGTCCCGCTCCATGGCTGCGCGGCGGCGGCGCCCAACCCCCCCTCGACCCATGCGGTCGCACGCATTCCGTTCGGGTCTGGGTGTGCAACCGTCGCTGAGGTTGAGAGCCAGCCCATCGCCCGCTCCTTGCTTTGGGTCTTTCCTAGATAGCGCAGCCCATTCCCATCAAGCGCAGCCCTGGCTCGACTGCTTCTCGTAGCCGGCGGAGGGGGGGTGGCATTCCTCTTCCTCCTCCTTCCTCCTCATCAGGCGGCGGCGGACGGCGGCGGTGCCGAGGCCGGGATGTTGTTGCCGACAGTCTTGTACATGTCGCGCAGTTCGAAGACGTCGTGGCCACCCTCGGGGACCTCGCCGATGACGCGGGCGGGCTGGCCGGCGACGACGCTGAAGCTGGGGATGACCATGTTGGCGGGAATGACGGCGCCGTCGAGCACGCGCACATAGTCCTTGATGATGGCGAACTCGCCGACGACGACGTGCGCCCCAATGCGCACGTGGCTGCCCACGGTGGCCGCCTGCACCACGCTGCTCTCACCCACGAAGACGTGGTCGCCCAGCCGCAGCGGCATGTAGGTGAAGGCGCTGGGGGGGAACCATCAGCAAATAGAACCAGCGTCACCCACAGGATGGATGCTCACCCCTTGTAGATGCGGCCCGGCGGGCGCAGACACGAGCCCTTGCTCAGGAAGCAGTACCGGCCGATGAAGACGGCCGTGTTGCTGCCGGGCGCGGTCCCCGTCGCGGGCGTGGCGGTGCGCGTCAGGTCGCCCCGGACCATGGCCTCGGCCATGATGACCGTCTTGCCGCCCAGCATGATGTGCTGCGTGCCGATGAGGTTGGCCTTGCGGGACACCTTGTTACCGGTGTCCTGCGGACACGGCCGTGTCAGCAGGGGCGGTGCCGGAAAAACAGGAGGGGGAGGGAGGCAAAGAACGCACCGTCTCAATGTACTCGCCTCTCGCGGGCTTGCGCGACGACATGTTGGTTTGTTGTGCTCGCGGTGGCGGCGGCACATCCCATATCACATACACACACACACACACACACATAGACGTGATGCGTGCGCCGTACTTGGGGCGTCGGAATTGCAGGGACCCGCGGAAACTGGCGCCCAATCACGTGGGGCACGGTGCACCTGCCACCGTTTGTAACAACTCCGCACACGGTAGGCACAACCAACCCAACGGCGCTCTGACATCCATCCCATGGGATCCCATCGATGGGAACTCGAGATCTGGACGCCGCTGTGCTAACACGCACCAACCTCGTATGAAGAACGCAAGGCCTGATTCATCGCCTGCCCATTCATCTACTATTCCACATAGGGCACCCATCTACGGAGTACCTGCCAAAGATGGAGCGACCTCCCAGCCGGTGATCACGATAAATGTGTTCGCCTCTGCGATCCGGGAGATCCGTGACTGGCTCCGAACATGCCGCCCATACTAAGTACCGCCGGTATGGGGATATGTATCCGTACTGGTGGCGCTGACTCTTTACCCCAGAGATAGGCAGGTATCGCTGGAGAACACACGTGCCTGGCTGCTGAGAGTTTGAACAGCGGGGGCCGACTCGACGCGCTGAACCTTGTTACCGTGCTTTGGCTTCAGGCTGGGACCGACCTTGTCTTGGTATATGATGGCCTGCGCCTGGCCCTTAACACTTGGATACCGGCGCTCCATTGCCCTGGGCCCACGATGGGAATGATCGGTCAACGGCAGAAGACACCTGGACGACGGGTCTCCTAGACAACACCACGATCACCATCGTGAAGGAGACATCCCTACGGAGCAAATCGCGTCAACGCAGTAAACCAGGCTTCCCCGGCAACACTAAAATTGGTATCGCCAAGTTTCGTCCCAAGGTGCTGAGGCAGCCCAATAGCTGGCAGTCTCGGCACCCATGGAACCAGAATCGCTTTGACGCCTTCTTCCGGCTTTCCCGGCGTGTCTGCTCGACTCTTCGGGGTCAAGGAAAGGTATATGATGCCCTTACAGACATGAGGCCACTTCTTCCGATTCCCGTCGCCTCTAATATAAATACACGCGGGAAATCCGAGGCCAGACAGCATTTGCGCACGTCAGGTCTCCCCACGACTTTTTGATCTATTCTTGTCACTCCAAAGCGCAACACCTGTCTCCGACACCGCCCTTGCCGGTTTCCCTGGTCCTCGACGTACAGAGCTCTCTCAAAGACATTGAAGTCGACAACCAACATGGCACCGCCCCCGGTCGCGCAGACGCAGACGCAGACGGTGATGGAGACGGAGACGGGGACACAGACACAGACGCAGACGGAGACGCAGTCGCAAGCACAATCGCCGCGGTCCAAGCTGCAGCTGTCGGCAATACAGAGCACGCTTCTGGGTACGCTTCGCGCGCGGGCGCGGGACTATGCGCGTCCTGGCTCGCGGCTGCGAGACGAGTGGGCGGTCGCGACGATAGCGCGGCTCGAGCAAGACTTTCCCCAGGAGATGCAAGGCTATAATTTAAAACTGAAGACGCTGGTGGATTTATCATGGCGAATCGCGGTAGCGCGAGCCAGCGTGCTCGACGGCTGGGCCGACGAGTTTCTGGCCCAGCACCCGGCGGGTGCCACCGTGGTGCACCTGGCCTGCGGGCTGGACAGCCGTGCGTGGCGGTTGCGACCCCGCGGCTCTCGTGTGCGCTGGGTCGACGCCGACATGGCCCCCGTGATCGCCCTGCGCCGCCACCTCTTCCCCGACCCGCCGCCCCTCGGCAAAGGCGGCGAGTACCATCTCCTCACCATCGCCGTACGAGCGCCGACGGCCGGCGGCGACGACGGCAAGGACGCGGCCGCCGCCGCCGATGACCAAGAGGGCGACCCCGACTGGCTCGAGTCCATCCCCAACGACCGGCCCACCCTCGTCATCATGGAGGGCCTGACCATGTACCTGACGCCGGAGGCGGCCGAGGCGCTGCTGCGGCGCGTGCTCGCGCACTTCTCGTCGGGCCAGCTGCTCTTCGACGCCTCCGGTCCGCTAGGCGCGCATATGATGCGGCTGGCGGGGCTGGGCCCGTCCCGCGCCGACGGCGGAACCGTCGGCTGGAACATCACGGACCCCGAGGCCCTCGAGGCCCTCGGTCCCCGCCTCGCGCTGCTCGACGTGCACTACGGGATGACCCTCGACGACCTCCCAGCCCCCATCGCCTTTGTCGTCGCCTCCCTCCTGACGCTCGTGCCCTACATCCCGTTCGCCCCCTGGCTCCTCGCCGCCCTCGCGCGTCTGGCCAAGCGGCTGGCTCAGCTTTTCATCTTGCGGTACGAATTCTAAGCAGGGCCATTAGGGACCACCCCACGCAGCAGGCGGCCCAGTTTTCCATGGCCTTATGTAGGAGTCGCAAAGTTGGTTTTCCCCTATCTTCATTATCAGCAGGTATCAAGATCATAGGGGTAGCCATTTGGGTAATGAGGGGGCGTTGTTGGGGGACGTTGGGCTCTGCTTTTCTGATGTAATCGACACTGATCGAGCGTACTCGTATCCGCGAAGTGTGATTGAGTGTTGCCGTAGGGATCGGGGCCAGGCCCGCAACCTGCCTCTGAATTTCCACGTCCCCTCGGGCGGGTGACCGCTTGTTTGATAGAGCCCGAGGGTCTGATCCCCGGCAAAGCGAAACGATCTGGACGAAAATGGGATATGGAATATGATTGTCACAACGCTGCATGCGACCAACCGCTGTCGCGCAGCCCTAATCGTGTTGGGTTCAAGAGCACACACGCCGTCGTCGCCTCCTATTCGCCCGCTCGCCTGTAGCAACCATCACGCAACGTCCTGCCCGGGTGCATCTTTCCCTGATCCGCAATATGACACGCGGGAACATCGTCCCCACGACCCGGCAATTGGCGCCCATCGACCCGAAAAGCCCAACCCCGACGGCGGCGAGTTTGGCGCTGGCCGACGGCGCCGTCGGTACGGTCGAGGCCGTCGTCAAGACCGCCACCCGCCTCGTCGCCGACGCTTTGACGGTCCGCCGCGCGCCGTCGTCGTCGACCCACGCGTCCGCGTCTGCGCCGAGACCCCCTTGGTGCATCGTGGGTGTGATGGACGACCCAAACGACAAGGAGGTCGCGGACGACCGAGACGAGGACAAGGATGAGACCAGCGCCCCATTCTCTTGGGAGGCCTACGTCCATGATTACGAGCTTGTTGTGACGTGCAACGCCCGCATCCTTCGCTTGTTGAACCTGTTCGAGTACATGAGGGGCTGGGCGCGTGACATTGCGGGAGCCTTGGGTCATGGTGGGTTTGGTCAAGGCTCGAACGCGCTTTGTCTCTATGGTGACTTACACTGAATCCGGCACTCGGGCAACTTGGATTGGTTTTGGTATTAGATGATCTGACGAACACACCTTCTCCCTTAGAAAGCCCCATGGTAACCATCACTCCCCCTTCGTCTCGGAACCTTTCCCCTCGTTTCCCGCGTCCGCCTTCCCACCTGCATCTGTCTCCGACGCCGGCTCCGCCCCCGCGCTCGTCCACCGACCGAGTAGGTCGTCAATGCCTTTGCCCAGGCTCACCGTCTCCAAAGCCTCGCTTCCGCAGTCGGGCATACTACTGCTCCGCGAGGCCCCGCCGTCATCGTCTTCGCCATCGTCGTCGTCGCTGGGGCCGGTGCGCAACGAAGACGAAGACTTTGAGGAAGATGAAGAGGCGACGATAACCGCGGACCCGTCGATGCAGCAGCTGCTGCTGCTCCCGTCCTCTTCGGGCGCCGCCGTCGAGTAGATGGGCGAGAGTCGTCGACCTGGCTCTCGGGCGGTCGCGTTGCGCCGGGGCGACGTCGTCATCAGCGGATCCGACACGCGCTGCGGCGACGCCATGTGCCGTGGCAGCGTTGCCACGTACCAGGAGCGCGTGTCCCCGGCATAGTCGCTGAGGAGCGCCGGCGGCGGGCCCCCGGGCATATCGCTGCTGTGGCGGCGGAAGGCCTCGGGCGCGGACCCGAACCGGGGAAGCAAGGCAGGACGGCTGGCTGCTTCGGTATTTTGCACACGTGCCTCCTCGCCTCCGCCGCCGCCGAGTCCTGACTGGCGCAGCACCACCCCCTCATGGGGCCCCTCACGTTGTCGCTCCACTGGTGCGGCCGGCCCCGCTCGCAGTGGTTGAGGGTGACGGGCCCGCTCGAAAGGGGCGCGCAGGACGCCGAGGGCCTTCTGCCAGAGACTTTCGGGGACGGCGCGGGGGGCGGGCGGGGCTCGGTGGTCCCAGGCGAAGACGTCGGGCCACAGGACCATGGAGACGCGCCAGCCGGGGCGGACGATGCTCTCCCAGACCATGGGCAGGATGATGTGGCCGTCGGGGCCGAGCAGGTCGTAGTGGCCGCGGCGGACGCGGGCGTCGATGCTGTTGCTGCTGCTCGCCTCGTCGTCGTCGGCGGCGGCGACGCATGGGAAGCAGTCCAGCAACAAGTCCTCCATGCCCGCCCACGTGCGGCACAGCTCAAAACTGAACTCGAAGCGCCGGCCCAGCGGGTCGCGGAAGCGGACAGGCGCCACGGGGCGGCCGACGGCGAGGAAGACGAGGAAATTGGGCGATTTCGTCCCCCCTTCTCCACCCTCTGCTGCTGCTGCTGCTGCTGCTGCCGCGTCGGTGGCAGCGGCTGGGGTGCCGTCGACGGCGTTGACGCCCCCGCCCGCGCACGGCGTGATGGCGACGCAGGTGCGCGGGCGCGTCGAGGTGCGCGTCTTGCGGCGGAGCAGCCGGTCGACGCAGGCCTTCTGGCCCGCGTCCAGCGCCATATAGTTGTCCCAGAGGACGTCGTCGGCGCCGCCGCGCCGCGCCACCCCTTGCGCCAGGTGGCCCTGCCCGAACGGCAGCCGCTGCCGCCGGTACGTGCGGCCCTCGATCAGGTAGCACTCGAGCTCGGCGTCCCCGGCCGGCGCCGACGGCCATCCGCTCCCCGGAAACAGCGTGGCCCCGTCGCCCGACAGGAACCGGGCGAGTGCGGTTGGCATCTCGAGGCGCCGTCGGCTTCGGCGTGCGTTCATGCTGGGTGTCCACGACGGGGAGACGGCCGGCGCGGACATGGCGACGGCGGTAGAGGACGGCCGTTCTGGCCTGGAAATGGGTCGCTGTGGCCCCATAGGGTGGGTTGCAGAAAGAGCAAAGGGGGATGGCTCATCGTGGAGTTCCTGAGATGCCAGTCGCCCCCCTACGACCTTCGCCTCGATCTTTTGATCCATCTTGAAGCCGTTCTAGTGATTTATACCCCTTGGGCCGTACGTCACCGGAGAAAGGCAGGCGCAGGGCAGATCACAGGTTTGCAGCCACTTTCATATGTCTGGCTGGAGCTGAGGGTGGCGTGTTCGGCGGGTCATCGCGATGGTCGACTTCGGGGCGATTACGCAGAATCTTCCATCCAACTTGAAACTAAACCCCGGCTTCCAACTTTCCTTCGAACTGAGATACAGCATCATCACCTTATTTTGGACATTTGTCGTCAAATTGCAAAAAGGGCAACATCCAAATAAGGTGGACACTAGCGAGACGAGCCCGATGGCTGAATTCTATCTGAATATCAAACCTTCTACACTGATGCCCCCCTGGACCCTGGAGCTAGTTGATCCTGCAGAGCCCGCCCTGTTGAGTTTGGAAATCGGTGTGGGCAATAGTATGGCCATATAATCGTCGGGCGGCGATAATGCAGGACGAACCTTTTATCAGCCGGGACGCAGGAATAACAGGATACTTGTGTACCCCCTTTTCTGGTGCTTCGTCTTCATTGCCTTGGTTTGGCCTTGGACATTGAAGGAATACCGGAGGTCATCTAATTCCCCAAATTTGCTTCCCTCCCTGTCGAAGGCACCAGGGTAAACGGCAGCGACCCTAGGGCATTCGGAATCAGACGAGAATCCGACGCCCATATAGGACAGTAAGACTAATTCTCTGGTTGATTGGGAACAGTTACATTTGAAGTGGAGGACTCCTAGTAAACGCCCGGCCCGTGTCGATCCACGACGCATCGGTGCCTTTTCTTGTCCGCTGGCAACTCACCTCTCTGGCTGTCTCCGAGCTACCAACCGTCCGGGCAAGGGCTCTGTGCTTACTGATCCAGGGCTACGGGGCGCCACCAGTGTGTGATGCGGTTGGAGAAACCCCTCTCCCCCTACGACGTTGATCGAGCCCTGCGTCCGATCTACGGGCTGGTGACTTCGCAGTGACGGGGAAGCCCCTGTCTCGATCAGAGAAGAGACAAGACCCGAGCCAGCTGTCCCACGTGCGTTGTGGCTCTGTCAGGTAATCTATGCTCGTGCTCCGGCGCAAATAGGATTCGCAAGCGAGAGACCGGGTGGGTCCCTTTATCTGGTGTCGCCATACACAGAGAAAAAGGGGAGGGGGGTGCGGCTCCCAGCGGCTCTCTCTTTCCCCGTTCTTCTTTTTTGCTGGGTTTGGCCGGGGCGAAGAGGAGGGGGACCCAACGATCAGCACCGGCTAGGTGAGATATCCGGCGGTCCAGCGAAGGACCGGGCCCATCCACCTCGCACCGCGTCACCGTTCTGGCTTCTTGGTCTTTCGGCGGGGGGGGGGGGGGGGGGGGGGGGGGGGGACTATGATACTGGCTGACTGGGCGGCATCGAGTCCGAGCGGCACTTGAGTCGGGCAGCCGCTAGCACGCCATGTTGCCCCAACAAGAGGGCTAGTTTGAAGCACACAAGACGTGGGGCTAAGCTCGATGTAGCCTCTCCTGTCTCGATCGGCCTTCCGCTTGAGCATGCCCCTATTAACTTAGAAGCCCACAACGAAGGGAGGCTGCATGCTATCTGCGTACGCGATATGAGAGCCCCCGCTGCCGGGACGAGAGACCCGATGATCGTCATCAGGGATGGCTAGGACCTGTGGAGAGAGAGGGGGGGGCGCAGCAGGGAATGTGTAGACGTATGTCCTTTGGAACAGACAACCACCCATGAAGATAGTAGGCGCCGATGGCTTGGATATGATGCGGCCTGATTCCTGCTGTTTTCTCTCTTGTGCCCTCTAAAATGGTCGACAGCTAGGCCCATGATTAGTGAACAGCTGCTCGCTGCCCGAAGAAAGAGAGGGAGAAAAAGAGAGAGACCAGGCAGACAAATGCCCGATGCAATGCCAATTCCCGCCGGCACTTGGTCGAAGCTACCGGACTTTTTGACAGATAGGTCCGGCGCAACTCTAAAAGTGACGCGGTCTATCGACCGGCCTCGATTTTCCGACACAACGTGGGAACGGCTCTGTTTCCGCGGTGGGGACTCTTTACCTTCTTCCCACAGGTTCTCTTTCTCGCTCCTTTTCGCGCCGGACCACGAAAATGCGCATTCTCGCTGCCGAATCGTCAGGTACTGGCCTAACAGCGCCTACCCCACCCCAGATACTCTAATCGCGTAGTATTCAGGGCCCGCTGTTAGGCCATTACTTCCTCTATGCGATAGAAGTAGCCATGAATGGATGTTTTCGATGTCACGCGCGACGCCGGTATGTACGAACTGCCTCATGAGAGATATCTCCAACCCCAAGTATAGAAGCGCGACACATAGAGAGAGGACCCATGGGCTTGAAAACATCGGAAATAATTCGGTCATCAAAGGCGTGCTATTCCCGCGCGCAACGGCATGGTCCCGGTCCGCCAATAATAACAGGCGGATACCCAACCCACCACACCCAAAGCCTAAGGGTTCCTTGCCGTGGACCGTAAAACAGAGGGGAAGAGACACGTCGGGAAGCCAACCGTAAGGGGCACACGGCGTAAGGGTCCGGTATCAAGCGTATTTGTTAGACATCGCCCGGCGGTAACGCAGGAACCCCACGCCGCAGGGGTCCCCTCTCCAGCCGATATCACCGTCGATCAAGCAACTAAACAAGTGACAAAAGAG
Source organism: Nigrospora osmanthi (assembly GCA_029489945.1). Classification (NCBI taxonomy): domain Eukaryota; kingdom Fungi; phylum Ascomycota; class Sordariomycetes; order Amphisphaeriales; family Apiosporaceae; genus Nigrospora; species Nigrospora osmanthi. The sequence goes on along the minus strand of CP120503.1, from coordinate 6,872,248 downwards.
TGTGGTGGACGGCGGGCCATGTGGTTGTGGCGCCGCCGCTTTGATTCTCGTATAGCTCGCCCAGCTTACCCCAGGGGAAATTCACCTCCCCTGCCCCCCTCGCCCGGCCTCGACGCGATTCGGTGGGAATAAGTAATTAGCCCCTAGTCTGGGTGATCGCAGTTCCACCATCGGCAGTCCGGCTTATCGGGGAGCGGCGGGCCCTGGAACCTTATGGCTGGTTACGTTGATCTCCCCTGGTCCGGATGGAGCGATATCCGTGGACTTGGTTGGCGATAACCGGGCCATCTTGTCGCCCCGTCCCATCGCCCGTCGGGAAGCTGGGCCGATCCTCGCCCGGCTTGGGTCTAACCGTCATCCGCCACCGAGGGCGAAGGGGTTGCGGAATTCCCGCGTCCAGTCCCGGCGGCAGGACCCTCGCGGATGGCAGTGACTTACGAGCGTCCCCTCGATCCAGGTTAAATACCAAAAAGGGAGGAGGGGGTGCGTCTCTTTCCCCATCTTCCAGGCCATCGTGAGGTTGCCCGGGCTCGTCTTTTCTTCGCCGCCGCCAAAACGCCGTAGATAGCCTCGTTTGCGGGCACGGAACCGAATCCCCCACGATGCGTTTCCCTCCGATGGACGTGGTCATGTCCTGGCCGCCGCCCCAGTACGACAATCCGACCAAGCGCGGCCCGCAGCTGCTGATCATCGAGCTGACGGTGATGCCGGTGGCCATCTTGTGCCTGGCGGGCCGCATGTACGCGCGCATGTGCGTTGTCCGCCAGGTCTGGTGGGACGACTGGGTCATGGTGGCCGCCGGCATTTGCTGCATCGGCTTCACCGTCGCCGTCATCCTCGGTACGTTGGCGTCGCCTTTTTGTCTCCCCCTTGGCGTAGATTCCCAGTACTGACATCCATCGCCCTCCCCCCTCCCAAAGCGGATCAGAGGTTCGGCTGGAACGCCCACGTCTGGGACGTGCCATTCCCGCTGCTGATCAAAGGCCGTCTTCTCTCCATTTCGGCCCAGACCATCTTCGTCTTCGCCGCCGGCTTCGGCAAGGTGCGTGTAATGCCTCGTGGCGTCCAGGGGCTGGCCATCCATAACTGACCACACTGCCCACACCCACAGCTCTCCATCCTGTTGAGCTACCTGCGCATCGCGCCGCGCGGGTCCATCTTCCGGTACTGCGTGTACGCGTCCATGGTGTTGACCAATGCGTGCATCATCGGTTTCCTGACCATCCTGTGGACGCAATGCAGGTGCGGCATCCCCTCTCCCCGCCTGGGTGTTTCTCCCCCTGACGCATCTTTCTCCCCTGATATAGCCCGCCCTCAAGTTACTGGAACCTGCTGCGCACGAGCAAGGACTGCGTCAACGAAACGCCCATCCTCCTCAGCCAGTCCATCACCACCGTCATCAACGACTTCATCGTTTACGTGCTGCCCATGCCGACCCTCTACCGGCTGCAAATGCCCGTCGCCCAGCGCATCGGCCTCATGGCCCTGTTCGGCGTCGGCAGCATCGTCGTCCTCGCCGTTTGCATGCGAACCTACTGGGTCCATGGTGAGTTGCCCACCCCTCTCCTGGGTGGAACCCACAGAAAGGAAGCCGGCTAACTTCTGCGGGCCACAGTCGTCTTCGTCGAGACCTACGATGTGACCTGGGAGGGCTTCTGGATGTGGGTGTGGGCGGCCGTCGAGTGCAACCTGGGCGTCATCTGCGGGTGCGTGCCGGCGCTGCGGCCGCTGATGACCAAGCTGGCGCCGCTCACCACCTTCAGAGGCTCGACCACCGACGGCAGCAAGAAGTCGCGGTCCAACGGCAAATGGTCCCTCGCCACCATCGGCTCGGCCGGCATCCGCCAACCGCAGGCCGGCAACCGCCACAAGGGACCGCGCATCTCCACCAACCTCGGCCACGACGGCGACTACGTCGAGCTGGACCACGTCGCCCTCCGCAGCGACGCCCAGGGCGGCTCCGACTTCGACGCCCTCGAATACCCGGGGTCGGCTCTGCACCCGCACGCCCGCGACCTCAAGCCGTACCCGCCCGTGGTCACTACCACCTTGGACATCTCCACCGCCTCGAGCGACCTCGAAAGGGGCGAGGCAGTTCCGTCGGCTTTCCCCCTGCCCCCCTCCAAGTATTGAATACTCGAAAAGCTAGTGCAACTTAATTCATACCACCGCGTACACCCGGAACACTGAGTTTTCCCAAAGTCAACTGCTATTTTTAAAGGGGAAAAGGTCTATAACCGCTGTGATACCCCCCATAACCGCTGTAATACCCCCCATGCGCTCTTATGCATTTCCCAAATATTTCGCTGATACCTAACTCTGTACTGCCAAATTGCACTTTCCTGATGGTAGGACACCGGGTCCGCTACTCCTGTTCCCCAAAGCCATGTGTCGAGGTCTTCCAAGCTCCGAATGCTCAGCACCAATGATCCCAGCCGCACATTTCCAACAACAACGCCAACATCGAGTCGTAGCCCCTGTCCTTGAGATCCCGGGCGAGCTTTCTCGTGAATTTGTCAGGTATGATAGCATCGTAACGGATGAGAAGACGTATTAGCGGGATATGTTCCCGGTAGAAGGCGTGAACAATGGCTGGGTAGTTGTCCGAGCCATGGGAGATTACGTCGTCTTTAACCAAGAACCTCCTGGCCCGGTATCTTCTGACCCAATTGGCATGGACTGTATCATCATCCCCATCAGACTGGTGGGTGTCGTAAGGGCTGGGTCCTCTAAGGTGACCCCTCTTTCTGATGACCCAGAGCCCCTTTATGGACCTAGGGGTGAGGTTGGGCGCTGCACCAGCGCGGAGCAGTAGTCTGGCGATCGGGATACTGTGTGTTATTGTGGCTGCTTGGTGGATATCCATTGCTCGGGCATCGGCGCCGTGCTCGATCAGGAGCAACACCACGTTTAAGTGGCCTCCACGACAAGCCGATCGCAGGGCCATTTCGCAGCTTCCAAAGGGCACACCAAGCTTTATGAGATGCTCTACCATCACCACGTTTCCGAGTTCGGCATAACGCTCCAGCTCGTTGCGGCGGAGCGACTCCGTGTATCTTTGTGGAAAAGCATCCGCGATACAGTCATAGATGGCAGCGGTGGATGCGTAGGCTCTCTCCCCCAGTCTGTGCCAGAGACTAATGGACATGGGTTGCAGGGGGCGCGGCTCATGGGTCAGAACCTCTCGGAGCAGTTGCATGTCACCTCGGATTGCAGCGCCTATGATGGCCGCATTGCCATCCTGCATCCGGGGTGGGTTAGGCCCCAAGTGAAAAATGGGTTGATGATGTCGCAGACGCCTCAGCATGGCAGTATTGCCAGCTTGAGCAGCAGCCTGCACTGCAGATGCGAGTAGCCGGCCATGGCCTTCGGGGTCGTGCCCATCATCCAATAGTCGCTGCGCAAGCGAGTGAAGATTGAGGTATGCTGCGGCTGACAAGAGGGTCAAAGACCTTAGCTGTGCAGGGCTATGGCGTGGGCGGTTCTCACGGCCGTGGGTGTCGGTGTCGGTGTCGCTGCCGTTAGGGCCCCAGCTTTGCCTCCAGGAAGCAAAAGTTGGGCAGACGGCTTGACGCAGAAGAAACCAGCACAGCGTTTCCACCACCTCTCGCAGCTCCGGAACAGACACGCCGGCCTTTGCTTCTTCCTGCATTTCGCGACGAGCGGTCTGGGCTACCGTGCGAAGCTCGTGGTAGCGTCCGACTTTGGCGTCTCTCTCACACAAAGTTCGCCTCACTAGGTACGCATGCCACATGAGATCGGCGGCCGGGTGCTGCGTGTTGACACGCCAGGACAGGGTGCCGATTTTTTGGTAGGAGTCCAAAAGACGCGTCTCGAAGAGGGCGGGGTAGAAAGCGATGTTGAACGTCTTGCAAACCAGCCGTAGTCGTAAAGCACGCGGCATACCGCGCATTTTCGCGGCCCAGAAGAGGACCAGCACCACCATCTCCATGGGCATGTCCAGAAGCCGGCTGCTGGGCTTACAAGCCTCTGGCATTCTGCTCGTGAAGAAGCTGCCCAGCACGCTCGATGTCTCGGGGGTGAAGGGGGCCAATGGCGGGATGCGGGGAGAACATGCCCAGGTCCAAGGGCTGCTCCAGTGTGTAAGTAGAGACTGGAGGGAGATATAGTGACAAGTGAGGAGGATGTCGCTAGTCGATGTTGATTTTGCTTGATGAGGTTGCTTCTTGATAAGTCTTTTGCCTGGTGATCTTCGGCTTGAGTGTGGCGAGTGATGCCGGAACGCGTGGGCGTTGCAGTTACCAGATGCAGTTGCTGCTGCATTGCCATCACAGGTGACAGAAGTGAGGTTGTATGGAGGTGAGGTTGGAAGTGGACGCAAGTTGGGGCGGATGGAAAGGTACAAGTGTACTTCCTAGGTACTTACTTTACTTACTTACATTGGATGTATCCCTTATGCCTGCTCAAGGTATTTTTTTAATGACAAATAGGCATTCGCTATGAGGAAGGAGACAATCCAGGCAGGGGCATCTATATATGCCTACTTTATGTACCTTAAGTAAGTAGTTAAAGTACTTAGGTAGAAAGTACCTGCTTTAGGTACTTAGGTACTTACTAAGGAAGTAACAGCCATGCAATATGGAAAGGGCCGCGTGCCTTCTATTCGACGGTCCCCCAAGTGGCTTGAGGTTTACTCATTATCAATTGGATATGGGAAGGTTCCCGTCCCGTTCGGGCTTTCATCCCCCTTCGTAGGGCTGCATGCGGTGGGGCAATTGGATGGAGGTTCCATTTGAATGATGGAGGAGCTATGTCCTCCATTTTAGTGCGACATCGACGGCACATGGCATCCACGGCGGGGCAAAAATAAACACATCAGGCACCAGTTGCAGCTCTCGTCTTCCGTAGCCCAGTACGGCCAGCGACACTTCTTCGAAAACCTCACGCATCAACAAAGGGAGCACAGCTGCCATCCCATACTAGATAGATGCCTTCCACCTCCCAACGCTCCCTCCTGGGGCTGCCCCGGGAGCTCCGCGACCTGATTTACACGGCATTGTTCCGGTCCCTGGTCTTCGACGGCCAGGAGTCGCAGAACGGCGCCCAGGATACGCGCTTGGCCCTCCTCCACGCGTGTCGGCAGATCTACGAGGAGGCCAGCCCGCTGGTGCTGCGCCACGTGCGCATCCACTGCCTCGGCGCCAGCGACATGTTGCGCGTGTTGATGGCGCTGTCGCCGGTCCAGGTCCGCCAGCTCAAGTACTTGCGTGTCTATTGCGACATGCTCTGCCTGGACCTACCGGCGGCGCCCTCCGCCGCCCTCTCCTCCCCCTCCTCCCCTTCCTCCCCGTCCGCGTCGGCCGACGCGGACCCAGAGCCCTACGGCTTCCACGTCGGCGCCCTGCTGGGCCTGTTCCCCGGGCTGGCGCTGGACCGGCTCGACCTGAAGGACAGCATGGACGGCGGGTTGAGCGCCTTCTCGGCCTACCACGGGCCGGACCTGCTGGCGTCGCTGCTGCGGGCCGACGGCTACCGCGAGGTCCGCGTCGTCCTGCGGAACCCCGATTTCAGCTTCCCCGGCACCTTTGAGGACCGCGGCCAAGAGAGCTTCCGCGCCGACGCCCCCGTCGAGCTTGACGAGTGGGCCGGGCTCATCCGCACGCGGTTCCACCCCCGGCCCGGCGCGAGCGTCGAACTGTACTTTGACGAGACGGCCGACGCCGACGACGGCTACTGGCAGCGGCACCGCGACGCCGGCTTCACGCTGCGCGAGGGGCTCGTAGCGAGGGACGAGCCGCGGGACAGAGCGTACGACGACGACGACGACGATGACGAGTTGCCGTACTGGAACTTTCGGGCCTGCCGAGGCGCTGGCCCCTACGAAGTCCGCGAGCCGGGCGAGGGTGAGGAGGAGGCGGTCCTCGAGTGCGTCCAGTCGCATCCCATGGACGCCGCTGAGCTGCGCGAAGTCTCGCGGCACCTGCGACGGCTGTGTAAAAAGGCCGACTGGGCCAGCATTGACCGCCTGCAGGAGGCGTCGGGCATGTACATCGATGGTCCGTACGGGGCGGAGCTATAGTTGTAACTGGCATGGGATGTCGCTTTTGTGGCCGTGGTCGTCGGTTTGCATCGTTGTCCCTGCCGTTTTCATGTCGGTCAGCCTCATACGGGCCTGGATCCAAGCCCTTGCGTTGATAACATGTGCTTACACATGAGCCTGCGAACCGATTCGTTCCTCTCGGTTATCAGCTTGAGAGTAATTACTGAACTTGGGTGTGGAAATGGGTGGCGTTAGTCACACATCTTCCGAATGTCTGTATACCTAAGTATCTAGCTGCTACTATTTATCAAACAGACGACGCTGGTATAAGAATTGCTATCAAGGTCCACTATTTAATCTCAATCCATTTGTTAAACGATTATAACTAGTCTAATAAATCTTACCGGCATTGGCTAAACACTTTCATCACTCTATATCCCCCACACAATAATACACTTCCACTCATGATGAACGGACCTTGTTCCAAACCTAAGACCCGTTACACTCTACGTGATTTTCTCGGATCCTGGAACAATGAGCCTTATCACTCAGTGGAAATGAGGTGGATGTAGCTGTCATAACCCATGTGTCAGTGTTAATGAGCTAGAGGTGGTTAGCTGGTCCTTTCTAGCCACCCGTGGGGGCCTTTTCGGAACCAAGGCGCATTTCGGTACAGAGCCCCCGCGGCGCTCGTGTCCATGGGATCGGCCAGTACTCTTCTAGATTGTCGGTGTGACCTGTGAAGGGGGGGGGGGGGAAACGAAGCGGGTGCGGTGTAGTCATGCCGCAGCAAAAGTAGTACAGCCTCCTTTTCGGGCGAGCTACCCCGGCTCTCACACGGAGACGCTAGGCCCTTAACTAGAACAATGATCTAAAGGCCAGGCTTGTTGCTTGTTGGTTCACTCATGTTGAGCCATATGGCGTGACTCTTGTCCCTCAGATTGGTATAGTCAGTTGAGGTTGAGATTCGGCACATATTTACAGAACACTTCTATTAGAGTGGAATATAATACTCGGGACTTAACATGTAGATGCGACTTATCGGTATCTTACCTTGAATAAATATATGTAATGTGACTATATATCCTAGCCCCTCTGTAGCACGAGACCTAACGCAGGTACCCCAGGGCTATTCGACATTCCGAGGATGCGCACATCGCATATGACGACGTGCCAAAACCCCTTACCGACAGACACAACCCACCAGCAAAGCAAAAGTTCCCAAAGCCCAGCACTGGTCCCCACCCACAGCCGCCGGTGCATGAAGCCGATTCCGCCGGAAGAACCATGCGCATGCCTACCTACCTTTCTAGGCCCCAACTCAAGGACCGCGTAACGCTAATTAGAACCGGCCAACTTCCTCAAAGGGCCGGTCTGGGGTATAATAATAGCCATGCAAAGTCGCCCAGCCCGGAGGGGCCGGGGACAACCAAAAAACGGCATATTCACATCGTGGATAGACACGATCAATACACCAGTCGCGGGGGGCGCTCCGTTTTCCCCCAAGAAAAGCACTCTTCCGACGTCTCCTGCTCCTCTTCGGTCGAGGATGCCGACCCCGACGAGGAAGAGTCCGACGACGGGATATGCACCGGCGGCGGCGGCGGCACCGGCGGCAGCTGTTGAAGTTTGCCGCCGCCCACATACTCGACGTAGACGGGCCGGCCGCCGGCCAGGCCCTGTCTCTGCGCCGCCGCTGCCGCCGCCGCCCGCCGCGCCACGCCGCCGCAGTTCCAAGGGCCCTCCTCGACCAATTCCTCCACCACCGACAGCGAAGGGGTCTTGAGCCCACCGGCCCGACGCTCAGGGGCGGCGCACGCCGGCATGCGCCGCTGCCGCGTCGACATGGACACGATGAAGTGGTCCAGCGGCACCACGCCGGCGAGGCCGCTGGTCTCGAGCGTCGTCAGCGTGGGAGGCCCCGCGGTCCCGCCCTCGTAGTCGTCGTCCGCTCCCGAGTCCTCGTCCTCGGCGTCCCATCCGCTGACGTCCACGTCCGTCGACAGCTCCGGCGTGGCGACGGCGGCGTCGTTGTGGCCGCGCAGCAGCAGGACCGACGAGGGATCCGACAAGCCTGTCGGGACGTGCTGGTATGGCGGCGGGCTGCTGGACGGGTCCTGGGGGTGGGGCGACGGCGAGGGGGGGGAGCTGGAGCTGCTGACGTAGCGGTCGCCCGACAGGTCAGTGTAGAAAGGGGCGCCGGCGTAGAAATAGATGGCGCCGTCGCGCGATCGTTTGCGCGGCGTGGAAGCGCGGGGGCTGCCCATCGTATCGCTTCGAAACATGGCGTCCGACGCCTTTCTTTCGCGGGGCCACGCATGGGAGGATTCCGTGTCGTCGAGCGGCGATGGCCCCGTCTCCCAAAGCGGCTCTGGTGATGACGTCTCGCGGTGTTGGTGCAGAAACATGGGTTTGTAGTGAAAATCCTTCTCCGTCGAGGGCCCCTCGGGCTCCGTATCCTCGTCGTACGCTTCACACGTTCGCTGCCTTTTCCTGGCCCTAGGCCCATTCCCATCCCGTGGGCTCACCTCGTCGGGATCAGTCTCGCTGTCCGAGGTACCGAACTTGGTGCCCTCGGTTCCGCCTCTCCAATGCACTAGTTGTCCGTCGTTGGACAGCTGAAGCTTGTCGCTCATCTCCGCCACGGCGTTGCGAATGAAGGCCGGCGTGACGTGGAGTATGGATAGCTGCGCCATGCTGCCGAGCAGATTGAGGTGGACCCAGCCCTCGCTGTCCAGCGACACGTCGTGGGCCGAGAAGGGCTTCGCATCCGGCATGCCGATGCCGAGGTGGCGGATGTAGTCCATGTTCTGCGCCGAGCTCTGCGGTCGCCGAGGGTCCAGCTCGTGGGGCCGCGTGGCCCGCTGTTCCGGCAGCCCCGGGGCCAGGGGCGCCGCATTGCGGGATCGGGCGCTATCGCTTGCGTTCTCGGATAGCCGTTGGGCCTGGCCCGAGGCGGGCGACGACAAGTCCACTTCGGATAGGTCATGCGTCTTCACGTTGGGGTCAATGTGCGCCTCGCGCGAGGCCGGAGCGGGCACTCCCTCGGTACACGTCATGCTCACGTCGTCGCTCGTAGACGCACGCTCGAGGGGTGGGGGCACTGGCTGGGCGTACCCCCAGTTTTTGCCGGTAAAGAGTTGCTCGAGGCGACGGACGACGACCTCCTTCTTCTCGTTGTCGCTGAGCCCAGCCAGGTGGGAGCGCATGCATCCCAGGTTTTGGTGCAGCTTGTTCTCGGACTGGTCCTCGGCCGGCTGCCGCGCGGGCTCGGCCAGCGGTGAAGCAGCCGGGGAGCTTCGCCCGGCGCCGCCCCATGCGAGTGGTTGTGTCGTCCCTCGGCTGCGCAGGCCCGACGACGAGGAGCGAGCGGACGACTTGGTCCCTGATCCGTGCCGCTTCCCACGAGGCACACTCCCGCGACTCGAGCCTTTGGAGCTGGTGGCGAAGTTCCGAAGAACGGATTCGAGGTCCCTCTTGCTGGTGGCACTAAGGCCGTGGCACTTGACCTCTAGGATCTGGTCCATATGGAGTGACGGCGGGTCCGTCTGCTGGAATCTACGAAGCTCCTCCTTCAGCTTCCGGTTCTCGAGGGTGAGGTCGTCGATGACGCTGCGAAAGTCGCTTGCGGCATCGCTGCGCGCCGGCGAGCGGCCATGGTGGCTTGGTGGCGGAGACGGCCGTCGCTCGCTTCCCGAGCTCGCCGAGACTGCTTCCACATTGATGGAAGCCGAGGATACAGCGTCCGGGAGGCCTGGCCTGAGCGGGCTGAAAGACGCCGTGGGGTCGGTACCTCGGGTCGCGAGGCTTTCCAAAGTCATGAATACGTCGTGATGAAGCTGTAAGGCCGCCTCGTCCCTAGATGATGGTGCGGAATGGCGAGCGACCCTTCCGGCCACGGGGGAGCGGCCGGAAGCGTGTAGTTAATAAGACCACCACGGCATTCCGTCTTGGTGCTCGATATTGACTGTAAAGTGCGATGGGCCTTGCCGGACGGGCTGGTCTGGTCTGGGCCACGAAACACGCAGGTCCAGCTGGGCCGAATGGCTGCGGCAGAAGCCCGATCGCGCCCATGCGACCCGATCCCAGCTGTAAGAGGGTGTGTCGCGATCGAGAATTGAGTGCCAAATCACTCCTCTGTGCCCCGGTCACCCCCACAAAACGTATTCCCAGGTCAGTCAGACAGGGCTCGTCGTGCAATGCGGCTGCATGCAGGCTGGCCGCATGGGATGGAATCCCAATGGGTTCGAGGCCAGAGGACCCTGAAGAGCCTGATGAAGACTGCATACCTAGCTATTTTCCCCGACGTTTTCTTTCGTTGAAACGGGCAGTCAGCCAGCCTCGCCAGCTTTGCCCTGGTGCCGGTCGGCATCTCTCTCTGCCTCTCCCGTCTCTGCCCGTGCCCGGAGCAGACGCCCGAAAGCTGACGCCACGCATCCCGGCCGGGCCAAAAGATGCCATGGCCATGTGATCACGATCGCTAGTCAATCATGACGCGGGCTCCGCGGGGGCTGGCCGGCAACCCACCTGCCAAACGAATCCCGTCAGCCCCGTCTGGGGATCTGGCGATGCATCAAGTCCGGGCTACTACTGCTACCACATAGTACCTCGGAGAACACCACAGTCCTCACTAGACAGGTACCTATGTATGTAGCTGTAGCCCGAATTCCGCTGAGCCAATCCCGTCTCGTCTGCATTGGGGCTACTACAGTATTTATGTAGGCGCGCTCCTGTGTCGAATCAGGGCCCAGGGCGAGTCTCGGACGGCTCCGGATCGACGTCTGGCAGCGAGGCAGGCAGGAGGCCGCTACTGTGTAAGTAGTAGTCACCCAGCTTGAACGAACCCCCACGAGCCCCACCACTAACTACATCTTAAGTACATACATAGTATCCCATACCAGTAAACGCTCCCGCTTCACATCGTCCGCCTCCTCCTCACGAGCACCGCGCCCAACCCCCAAGTCAACATACCGGTGGCTGGAGTAGCTGTGCAGCGATATCCTAAGGCGTCCTTGTTAATCGAAACCATCAAGGCACGCTCACCAAGTGCTGCGATTCGATGTCAGGCGAAGCCACGGGCATTGCGAAATCCCCAAAGGCCGGAGGTTCCTTGCATTCACACCGTCTGCCAGCGGTCAAGCGTGCCTGCAAGGACAACATTACTACATACTTCGTAGTCAGACATGCGCTCTCTGCCGGCATAGGCATTCGCGCGCATTTGATGCCGCGCGAACCGACGTGCGTCGTCTCCTGCATCAAGCTCCCATATCAGCACGAGGAACAGAGACATGCAGCTGTGCCTCGCGTGCTTCACCCCGCCAGCTCGTCGTAGGGGCCAACTCCGTGACAGCTTCGTGGCAACGGTAGCTGCAAGGAGCCGCGCGGTCACGTGTTCTGATAACCTATGAAGTCCTGGAAGACGGCCATGTCCTCGAAGCCGGCGGCAAGGTTTTCCATGTTGGCGGCACCAGGGTTCGTTTGAGCCAACTCGAGGTCGCCCATGAAGGTGGCGCGGATGTCGCCGGGGAGGTCGTCAAAGCCGCGCTGGCGTAAGTGGCTGAGGGCCTCGCGGGCGTCGCCGCTCGAGAGCTTGTCGTCGCGCATCAGCATGGTCAGCAGGCCGCGGCCGATAGCTTCAGACACGCGGAAGGGGCGCCGTAGCGCCTCAAGCCCGTAGAAGCACGCCAGGAAGTAGACGCGCCACTGCGGTGTCGTCGTCACGTCCTGGATCATGGCGTTAGCCACGTAGATGAGCGCCGGCTGCCACAGCATCGTGCATGTCGACGACTCGTAATAGAGACGAAAGTGCACCACCAGGTGCTTGAGCTGATTGACCGAGGCCTGGTACGCATCCCGCGCGGTGCTGCCCGGCGGCAGGAAGGTGCGCAGCGGCGCCGGCTCTTCCCTTTTTATGAAGGGCCGGAAAATGTCGAGGACGGCGGCATGGAGCCACATGCTGTTTACTGCTTGTCAACAGCCGCCTGGCTGCCACCGATGAGGCCTTCCAGCTACACATACAGGCAGCAGGGGGTTTGGGCGCGCAACTTACTGGAATATAACCACATGGTGCGGCTGCTCGGCGCCCCGACCCAATGCGAGCGGGAGGCTTTCCGCCCAGGCCATGATCTCGCGGTATTTCATCTCGGCCTCCTCGAGGTCCAGCCACCGGCCAGTACGGTTTTGCACGTCGCGATTGGCCAACGACACACCATGGACGATGCGCCAGAATTCACAGACGGCCGGGAAGGTGACGCCCATGTAGTGAGGCATGGTATGGAGCACGTCGTCTCTTATGCCGTCGACACCGGGCATGGCATCGAGACTGGGATTTGAAACGGCGCCGCATTTGGGGATGCCGAGAGACGGAGGGGGACTCGGGCACTGCACATCTGGCTGCGAGTAGAACAGGGAGATCAACCTGCAAGAGTCAGCCGCACGACACAATTTTTGGCCGCTTTAATGCCACTATGGACAGAGAGTCTCACATGGCGTAGTTGAAAACACCCCAAGCAGTGAAGGCCACTTGGCGCCTCTGGATAGGCGCAAGCTGATCAGTCCAGCGATAGGCGGGCATCTCATCGGCACCGAAAAGCCCCAGTCGTTCCCCCATCTGGACCGCGGCCGCGAGGAACTTCAGTACGTCGTGGTCCTTTCCGTGCCCCATATAAGCGATGCTTAGAAGCTGGGCGCCGACCATATTGAGCGGCGAGTCGTGGTCTTTCTCGTTATGCCACAGATGCTCGGCCTCGGTACAGAACTGATGGGTATGTTTATTCGCTTCTATGTCGATGGCTGTGTACATTTGCTAGGCGGAGTATCAGCTGTGGTCGTGGTGGACAACCGTAGCCCGGGTGTTTACTCACGCTGCCCCAGTACAGCAGGGCGTTGACAACAAGGGAAGAACATGACGTTGTCTGGTGATTCACCAAGTCCGCGACAAATGCGTCCGGGTCGAAGGTGCCCAGCAGAGGGTGGTCAGTCTCCAGGTACAGGGAAATAATCCTGGCGGCAAACTCGCTCGCGATGGGGACTTTAGTCCAGAAAGAAATGTCAAGCGACCTCAGGCGGTCATCACACAACAACACATTTGTCTTGTGAGGATGGACGACGGCGACGGGGGCCCGGAAGGGGCGGACAGCAGAATCGGTGCCAAGACGGTCGGCCTCGACCACATCGCCCTCGGTTTCCACGGGCTCGCAGTTGACGTGTGGGTCGTCGTTCACATAAGGGTCAGGCATTTGCCTGCCGCGTGTCAGCACTGCGACGGGTAGCGACGTTGGTGGCAGATCGGGAATTGCGCGTACGTGTGTTCCTCTCGGCGGGCGGCGTTGACGGGGCGCAACATGTTGCTGCCCTCCAGGTCTCGCGTCGCATGGGGCCGCAGGACGGGATACAGGACTGGGTACTGGGCCATCAGGCCGTGCTCAAAAGCCGAATGCGCCGCCGGCGGGCGACCCTCCTCCTCGTCGCCCTTGATGTAGGCCAGGGCGACAGCCGGAGGGTCACCCTCGCGGATGAGTCTCAGCAAATTGATGGCCTCATGCTCGGGGGTCGTCCTCAGCAGGTGCAGAGTCTCGACAGCGTCGGCGTTGGGCCCACGCTGGTCGCTATATGTGCAGTTGCTCAGGTTGCGCTGGCGGCAGTAGCTACAGGTCGGGCGCTGTCCATCACACTGGGGAAGGTCAGCGTTGCCGACGAGGGGGGCCGGAGCTGTGGTAGAGTCACACGCGTTTTCTTCAGTCGACACATATCGCAAGCGACTTGAACGCCGACACGCTTCCTTTTCCGCGAGTCGGCGAGGGATGTCGGCTCCGAGGAAGAGTTGCCGCTCTCGGGCGGCGTTGCGCTCGGGTTGGCCGGCTGGATCGGGACATATCTGTTCTGCATAGTGGCTTGTCGGGCGGGGGCGGCGATCGGGTGAGGGCAGTACGCGGGGGTAGGTAAGAAAAGATGCACAAGAGATGGAAGATAGCCCGCGCATGACAGCACGATGTCCTTTGGAGGAGCAGGGGAATGGAAGAGGCAGCCCAGAGGACTTGCAACCCTCCTTACCTGGTAGGTAACTAGGGTAGGTACCTACGTACCTACGTTTTGCCTGCCGGGGAGGGGACTGATTGGTGAGATTGCGGTTGTCGATCGTGTATTCCCATCATAGCTGCCCGAAGGTTGAGCGATGTCATACTTACCGAGTCAAAGTTGCCTCTCATTCGTGCCTGCCCTCGGAGTAGACCGCACCACCGCACGCCAATCACGTTGCAGCGGTGCCTGCACACCTTTTTCTTTCGTGACGTACCAATAGTACCGACAACCATCCATCTCTCTCCCTGTCCTCGGGCCAATCAAAAGCAGCTCTGCCCTCCCATCGCGGCGGCCAACATTGACTTCCAACTGGGACTGCCCTTTTTCTTTCCAATTTTTCGCCATGGACCAGAGCTCCATCCATCAGCGAGGGTGGCGCGTCGGGAGCAGAACCCCAGCCCACGGGGCGGCTCTCAAGTACCGAGGCCAATATAGCGGGTATGGGATCCGACTACAGGTACCTAAGTACCTACTTAAGTACATAAAGTAGGTACCTACATCTGTGCACTACTTGCTGTGTTTCCTACTACGGGTGCGTGATGGGAGCCGCGGGACGGCATCGGTCTACTTGCCGTACATGATCCGCAAAGAAGCAGAATCCAATTTGACTCAAGGCCAGTCGAGTACGGGCCTGGATACCTGTTCTAGGCGTAGGTATATTTGCGATCAATCGGCACATGTCGGGCGGTGCGCGGCACATACGGAGTACACAGTACCTAACTCACGGCAGCGGCATAGCTGGATAACGTCATCCCGTCTCCCGAACCGACTTGCCAGGGTCCACGCAAAGGAGAGATCAAGACAACCTCAACCAAGACGACTTCGGCTTCGTTCGGGCCCGAGAACCCGACATATGGAGGGGTCCGGTGACAAACCCGGGCGCATTCCAGTCGGACACAAGCCCGACTAGCACGTCCCCTCCTCACCCACAACGTGCCTTTTCGCTTCGGCTAGCACCACCGTGCAACTCCCTACCCCCGGATATTTCGACGCGCAGGCTCCAACCCCCGCGACAACTTCTCCACACCCCATCTCAAAACAGGAAATCGGCAGGTTGTTTCGTGCGGGGGAGGCCCCATCGACGGGCACGATGCCTCGCGGCTATCACCGCTCTGCTTGCTGGCCAGAAGATGAAGTCTGGAGTTATAAACGATGGCTGCCGCCCGTCCTGCGCGTGGCGTGAGGGCATACGCAGTCCCCGTAGCATTACATGGCCAGGCGGATATCCGGCATCATGATGGTCCCAAGTCCCCTCGCACGGCTTCTGCTGCTCTTGCCGCTCCTCGTGGGCGTCGGGCTCGCTTCCGCCCTCTACCCGGCGGACCGGCAGTGCGCGGCGGCCCGCTACGCGCGCAAGCACCGCGTCTTCGTGGCCACCGACATCAGCAACGAGCCCGACGACCAGATGTCGCTCGTGCGCTTCCTGACGTACGCCAACGAGGTGGACCTGCGCGGCCTCGCCGTCGTGACGTCCATGTGGAAGAACGACTCGCTCGACACGGCTTCGGTCCACCAAGTTCTCGACGGCTACGCCAACGTCACCACCAGCCTAAATGCTAACGTGCCCGCGGCCGCGCCGTACCCCGACGCCGAAAGCCTGCGCGCCCTCGTCCACGAGGGCCACGCCGTCTACGGCCTGGCGGCGCTAGACCTGCCCCCGAGCGCCGCGGCGTTGGCGCTCGTCGAGGCCGCCGACGCCGCCTCGGCGGCTGAGCCGCTGTGGGTGACGCTCTGGGGCGGCGCCAACGTGCTGGCCGAGGCGCTGCACCACGTCTCCAGCAGCCGTGACGCCGGCGCCGTCGCCGCCTTTGTGCGCAAGCTGCGCGTCTACTCCATCTCGGACCAGGACGACGCCGGCGCATGGCTGCGCCAGACGTACCCGGACCTGTTTTACATCGTGGCGCTGCACGGGTTCAACGAGTACACGCAGGCGTCGTGGAACGGCATCTCAGGTGAGGCCTTCCGGCACTTCGACGCCGGCGGCCCCGACACATCGCTCGTGACCAACGCCTGGCTGGAGCGCCACATCCGCGTCGGTCCCCTCGGCGCCCACTACCCCAACTTCACCTTCATCATGGAGGGCGACACCCCGTCCTTCTTCCCCCTCATCAACAACGGCCTCGGCGACCCAACCCACCCTGAATGGGGCAGCTGGGGCGGCCGCTTCCTGCTCGTCGACCAGTCCGGCCGCTACCCCGTCTACAGCGACGCCTCCGACGTCGCCGTCGGCCTCAGCGGCAGCCTCTACGTCAGCGCCTTCGCCGGCATCTGGCGCTGGCGCCAGGCCTACCAGCACGACTTTGCCGCCCGCATGCGGTGGTCCGCCGTCGCCGCCGCCGACGCGGCTGAGAACAACCACGCCCCCGTCGTCGTCCTCAACGGCACCTGCGGCCCGGACGTCTTCGAGCTGTCCTACCCGGTCGGCGAATCCGTCATCCTGGACGCCTCGCAGAGTTGGGACCCCGATGGCGACGTCCTGTCCTTTGACTGGTTCCACTACCGCGAGGTGACCAAGCGCATGCAGGAGGGCGAGATCACGAAAGTGAGCGAGGACATTGCCGTCGAGAAACTCGACCAGGCAGGCGGACTGGTCTTGTTGCAGCCCCGCACAAACGAAGTAAGTCCACCGCCACCACGTCGACTTCTGTCGTCCCTGGAAACACATTAACCAAAATAGACCATGCATATTATTCTGTCCGTTGTGGACGACAGAGACATGAACCTGACGACGTACCGTCGCATCATCCTTACTCCTGAATTATGAGAAGGAAGCAACAGAGCGCTCATATGATCCATTCGCGCATAATACCGTGCATCGAAGCCGTGGGTACGATTATGACTACTTCTCGCCCCCCTTGCAAATAAAGCCAAGTTTTTCGAAACTCCGATGCTATAGAAATTCCTTTGAGGTCCCTGACATTAATGGCCTAAAATCAACCGAAAACCACCCCCCATCCAGAATCCTCTGGGTTCCACGGCAGAACACCAATGTTCCACGACTTTACACCAGAAAAATCGTGTGTTCTTTCGTCATCTCGTCGTACTCGTGGTTGTATATGTCCTCCGTCAGGCGTGTACAGAGCTTTAACAACGGCTCAGGATGATACTCGGACCCTTCTTGTGACTCCGATGGGCTACCATTACTCGCACCCAGGTTGGCTGATTCTAGCCAATCGGTGCCCCATATCTCGAAAACCCCGACGCGACGGTAGACCCCCCAGACTGCGGCGACAGGTTCAAGCAGAAGGCATGTGCACATCAGCGCCTTTGGGGAGCCCGCCAGCTGTAACGCCATCAGAAAGCTGGTGCTACTCATTGGCTCTCGGGGGATCAGCAGTAGCGGTAAGCCCACCAGCGTCCTTGGCATAGGCCGCTCTTTGTTCTCCGCATCAGATCCGTCCAACTTGAGTTTAGAAACATGTCCAGGGACCGATAGAGAGTCCATCCGCTGATCGATCGTCTTTTGGATCAGAGCGCTGTCATACTTGGAAGACGAGGTGTCGGTGCCAATGGAAAACATCGGACCCCGCAGCTGAAGCTTGTCATCGCTGATTGTTGCGAACGCCTTCGGTATCTCTCTTTGATCGGGATCGCTCACGTAATACGGTCGATACACGGAAGCCCACGACCAGCTGGGAGCGCTAAACTCGAACCGCCGTTCTTGTCCTGCATCCGTCCAAGCGAGGCCCTTCACCAGATCTGCTTCCCAGAGACCGTGAAGGTATCTGCTGGGGCGCAGTTGTCTGATCTTTTCGGCAAGCCCGGAGACAGCAATTAACGTATCCTTTTGAAAACTCAGGGAGGTGCATCCGTAGGCTGTGACGATATCACGCCATTGTTGGAAGCAGGTTGCGTATGTGAAGCTTCTAGGGCCTATAGTCGATCGTGTGACACCCAGTTGCTGGAAAGAATGCTGTGGAAAGATGTCGCGCTTTGTTCCGTTCGTGCATTGGAAGTAGATCTGGTTCTGTGTGAAGATGATGCTCCTGGTCGCCAGTAGCCTTTCCTGCAGGACCCATCCTCGTTTGTATATTGGCAGCACGCTGAAAGAACGGCACCACGCGTTGTCTTCCAAGAGCTCCGTATCTTCGGAGTATGTTGAGATCATTCGAGAATTGACACCGCCACGAACAATGCAGGGCGCTATCAGCCTTGGATCCCTTGTTCTGAAGAGAGGCTCCCCGCTGTGCGCAGCAGAGGCTGCCACGATGTTGCAAAGACCATTTTCGTATACGAGATGCATAGTGGCACATTCTTGGAGCCAATCGTCGGCGGAGTCTTGGATGATACACTAAATCGATGGTTAGATGCCTCATACGAGGATTGTGAGCGAGAGGACTTACCAATGCGTCAATCCAGATATAGCTGGCCCCAAAGTTCAAGGCAGCAAAAGCAGCGTCTAGGAATAGTTGGGGGACTTTGGCCGCAGGGATTCCCGCGTTGCCGTATTCCTCGTAGTTGCCAGCTAATAATCTCAGGCCCAGTCTACCTCCCCAGCAATAGCTGAGGGTGGCATATGGGCCACTGACAGCGTCATCATCTCGGGTTTCCACAACACGCAGAGATGCGATGCTTCCATCTCCAGCCGACAGAATCTGCAGCAGTCGCGTGGGATACCAAGTCGAACCCGACAACTGAGCACAGCTCTCGTGAGTTCTTCTGCAGTTGTCTATCTTGGCTGAGGTAAACTGCATTGAGCGCTGCAAGCCAGTGTTGCGATCAGATTCATCGAGCTGGTACATGAAAGTGGGCAAAGGTGAGCCGGCTGGTGGCAGATGGAATGCCTTCTTGTCCACAAGATATTCCCTTGATGAACGCCTCCACTCAATGCGGTTGAAAGGCATTGTACCACGCTGGCTGTCATTCAGACGATATTCCACGAGGTACACCAATTCGCTGAGCCTCAACCCAGCTGAATAAAATTTCGGATATCGATGGGAGAAGTCCTCGATCGACGCGGTGCCACTCTCTCTTTGGAGCCTAAAGAATAGCCTGGAACACCACCAGCACCCTTGTGACAATCCGGTAGCAAGGTTAGCCGGGCTGAAGTGCAGAGCCACGTAATTTTCCATCAAGTCAATCGCCGGTGTTTGGGGTTCATTGGGTACAGGTTCGGCCAGCTCGGGGTGGAAAAATGACAGACATCTCTGACATGTCGGGCTAACCCAGACATCGGTCTTGGGGTCTCCATCGGACTGATGCTTCAGTTCGTCAGGAATATCGCCTTCCATATCGTCTGATCCGGCGACGTTGTCGGGGTGATCCGTAGTGTTTTACGTGGTGTACTCGACGATGTTGAGGTGTGGGGGGAGGGGGCGACGTCCTCAGCTGCCGTCACTAGATGTAAATATGACGAGTTTTGAGATGGAGAGAGGTGATGGAGAGGAGTGAGCGATATTCTTCTCATCCGTGTCAGGAAGAGGGGCTACGGTTGCGATTGTGCCTTCTTGGAGCGACCGTACATCCAGCCCAAGAGGGCGATAATATAGGTAGGTACTAATGGACCATATGCAGTTAGTGCTTACCTTCCAGTTCGTGACAACTGAAACGCGGTCAGCGGTACTTTATGTCCTGGCAATCATCGGGGCAGTTGTGTGTAGTCTTTGGCTACTAATTACACTCAATTCAATTGGCTGCATACATCATAGGCGTCGTGAGTATTTCCTATAAGGATTTCCCGGGCTCGGGTAAGTAAGTCATGGCCTTAGGAGGTAAGTACCTAGTCAACGCCCGGCGCAACGGGCTATTTTACTCTTGTACATACATATTTAAGTACATAGGTGTACATAAGATGTAGGTACCTAGCCCACTAGACTTGGAAGAGGCACCTTGTAAGTACAAGGTACTAGGGTTACCTAAGTACATATGGGAGTATGCCAAAAGGTTGAGGCCCCGCGCTGACGTAGCGATAGGCCCTCGAAAATAGATTCTAGCGACCCCTACGGCAGAAAGTCAATCTGACAAGCCTGGAATTTAACAACCATTTCCACCCGACATCAAGCAACCCATCTCACGCCCACACACATACACATACACACAATTCTTACGATGCCGGAAAAGGTCTCGGTCCTCTTCGTCTGCTTGGGCAACATTTGCCGCTCGACCATGGCCGAGGGCGTGTTCCGATCGCTGCTCAAAGACCCGGCGTACGAGGGCCTGGTGGACAAGGTCGACTCGTGCGGGACAGGTACGTTGCTTCTTTCCCTCCCGTCACCTCTTCTCGCCCATGCGTCCGTCGCTTCACTCTGAATCGGGAAACGGGATTCGCGCGCACTCCTTGCTAACCCCCGGCCCTCGCGACCAGGCGCGTACCACGCGGGCGACGACCCGGACGACCGGACCATGTCGACGCTGGCGAAGCACGGGATCCGCGACTACACGCACGCGGCGCGCAAGGTGCGGGCGTCCGACTTTGACGACTTCGACTACCTGTTCGCCATGGACCGCTCGAACCTGTCGGACCTGCAGCGGCAGGCCAAGAAGAACTGCCGCGCCAAGGTCCTGCTCTTCGGCGAGTACGCCGGCACCGGCAAGGCCGAGATCGTCCAGGATCCCTACTACGGCGGCCGCGAGGGCTTCGAGACCGCCTACCAGCAGTGCCGCCGCTTCGCCGAGAACTTCCTCCGCGAGCGCGCCGCCGCCGCCGCCGGCAAGAGCGACGACGAATAGAAACGGGTCGGCGAACGGGAGGACAGCGATCCAAGGGAAGAGAGGCGCCTTCCCTTTAGAGAAACGGATATGGCATAGACGGGACAGCAAAAAGACAAAACGATATACCCCGGATTCAGGCGTTGGAGAGCATAGACTCGGTAGAGATTTGGTTCGATAGAATAGCAGACAAGGACGGGGATGTGGTACCCTCTTCTTTTTCATACACTGGCCCGCTTGGGTTGTTTTCATCCCGCTGATATCCCACAGTGAGGCATACCCTCTTCGTGGAAACGCCTGATCCATCGTGTTCAATGATCACCTGGCGATTGCATCTGTCGTCGCGATTGGTGGTTGACTTTTTTGTGCTTAGACAGGTAGAGCTATGGTAAGTGGGCATCGCTGGTCTACGAGTAGGATTCATATCTCCTAGTCATACAGGGTGCCCAAGAATGCCACGCTTTTCCCATATGGTCAGCGGTGGCCACTGGTCGGTGACCACTGGTGGCTAATTCCAGGACCGGACTACATATTGAGGCTGGACCGAAGACTGTACCCATGCATCTACAGCGTCTGCCAGGTGGCCTCGACATCGGCCGTCAAGGAAGCGACGACTCTGTGCGGTCAATCACCATTGCGCTGACAAAGACGGGCACCAACACACGGCTCCGCACCGCCCCAACTTGTCGCGTACCCGCTCGACGTAAGCAACAAGACTAGCATCAGTGAGGGCACCCGGCGTGTGTCGGCCGAGTTCGGCGGCTGTCTCGACACCGTGGTCAGCGTCCGAGGCGGGCAGACGGATCGGTGCAAACCGCTCGTGAGGTAGGCGGTACGGGACGACGATCTGAACCCGGTTCCCAACACGGTTGCATGGCCGGCGAGCCCGCAGCGCAGCTGAGCGTGTGGGCTGTGTATCGAAGCGCGACGTGGGATATGGAGGAACTCGTTGAGGGGGCGAACGGTGTAGTTCAGGGGATAGATTAAAATCGAGGCTTGTTGTCTGAGTCCGGGACGCTGGGTATCTTGGCGTGGGTAGCCCATCAACCCGATTACTCGGTTTCGCCATGTCGCCCAGACAGGTCGGTCTGGGGTCAATAGAACACGACAGTGGTCTAGATCGTCAGAGACAATGTATGTCCTCCGGGGCTCTGCGCGAAGCCTCTCTTGGCAGTCGATGCAGCGGGAGCGCGTAGAGGACCAAGTCTCCCCGCGGACACCCGACACCCTACATCCTGCGAGCCACCCGGCCCCTTGGCTCGGCACCACCAAGACGGCGGCCAGAGGTTGAGACCGCGGTCGCGGGGGCCGGGGAGTCGCCCTGGTTCCCGCCAGCGCGGCCCCGGAAAGGCGTGACGTGGAGGATGTCACGGGCAGACAGGCGGGTGGCCCGCGGGCGTTTGAGGATGTCTCTCCTGCGGCCCAGCGCGGAAAAGCTCGCGCGTCTTCAACCGGTAGACCTGGTACCTGCCAGCCCATTTCCGTGTCGCACCGTCGCGACGCGTAGGCGCTGGTAGCACAGACTCCACGTGGTTGAAAACATGGTCATACATACCTTCGTGCATCCATACCACCGCATTGGTGGCGCAGGGCACTGGCGAGCTTCAGGCTACTGTCGTGAACACTGCCTGGCTCAAAGCCAAACAGCCAAACACGAGCTTTGTGACGTGGATTGGCCGGTGGACAAATTTGGTGCGAGGGCAGCATTTCGTGGGCCCCCGAGACGCGCGCAGCGGCTGCTGGTAGCCGAGCGAGGAAGCGCAGAAGGAAGACATCTGGACAGCAGCACATGTGTAAGTGCGACGACGACGACGAGTGGCGGCGACGACCCCCAGGCTGAAATTAGCACGAGAGCAGGCAAGTAGTTGAGAGCATCGGAGACACGCGGTGGTCGGCCTGGGAAGCCCGAGCCAACGACCACCTGGTGCCCCCAATAGACGGCTGGCTCCGGGATGATAATCACACACTGATGATGATCAACTAGCCACGCGCGCTGTCAGCGAGTCAGTACGAGATCCCACGAGATCTTACCGAGGCCATGACAGGCAGCCAAGCACGAACTATGCGTGCAGCTAGGCCCAGGGCAGCTGCCGACTGTCGATCAAGTTTTGACCGTCACTCGGCACAGGGAGTAGGTGTTTCCCAGCAACAATGTGTGTCCGTACGACCTCTCCCCAAGTTCAAAGCAGCACCTGACGCAGGGAGTGCCGCATAGGCCGATTTGCAGACGGGGCAGCTGGCACGCTGGCTATCTCGGCACCGGCTCTCGCGATGCGGGCTTGTATGTGGTCTGACGAGGGAGGAGCAGCAGCGTGATCGGCCCGGTTGGGCGGTGTCCCTATCTGTCATGGGCAGCTAGCGAGGGGCGCCTGGCACACATAGCACAAGCCGAGCACATCCATATCCAACCGCGGGTGGGTGTGTCTCCAGCAACGAGCCGTATAGCAGCCATGGCACCCAACGGCTGTTCGGCTGAGGAGGGGGGGGAAGGACCACAAGCAGTCCTCCTTGACAAAAGGGGCCCACGAGCAGAGAGGCTCGTCAAGCTGGATTCCAGGTTGGGGGGGGGGGGGGGGGGGGACCCAGGGCTTGCGTGTCGTCCCAGGGGATCCTATCCTATCCCATCCCATAGCGAACCAAGGCAATTTCACCTGGGGCAATTGGGGGCAAACAAGCTCGTGGATAAGCTCCAACTGAAGGGACGGACTAGGCTTGGCGGGGCCGCAAGCGGGCTTGTCGGCACGGCAAAAAGAGGCAGACGACAGGGCGGCGAAGGAGGAGGAAGAGGGGCTGAGGGGGAAACCCAGGCGCGATGTTGGACGACGACAACGACGACATCTCGTCGTACGAAAGCAGCTAGATCCTTTGGTCGCATGTAGTTAGTGGACGGGCCCTCATGAGTAGAAGTGGGCAGCACTGAGTTGGTGCCATGATGAGGCGTCGGTTCTCAACGCACCGGCAAAGCCCCTAAAGGGTGGACGCCCATGGAAGCCCAGTGGGCAGTGGAGTTGCCCTATTCTATCGCAGACGGCGGGGGCTTGGAGATTGCCAGATCCAACGAGAGCCGTTTGCCTGCGCACAGCGGTTGCCGCTGCGGCGGAGCCGGCGTGCTCTTGGCGGGTGATTGGATGAGATTGCATTTCCGAAGATCTCACGGGCCAATTTGTCCGCGACGGGCATCGACGTGTTGCCCTCCCACTGCTGTTTCTGCTGCGTCGCTCCCTGTCTTCTTGCGTTCCTGTTGGAACCCATGCACCCATGCCACCCCAGCTTTGCCCTGTTGTGGGCAGGCGGGAAAAAAAAACAGGGCCGGCGGCCGAATGCAGGCGAGCGGGCGGATGGATGGATGCTCGCTTAGCTTGTCCCCGATACCCAGCACCATCCCTGCCTGTAAGTATGACCGGGCCCCGATGCGGACCGGGCAGAAGAACCTCCTCGGTAGGGGTGGTAGGTCTTCAGTGCCTCTCCTCCGTGATGAAAGTGAGGTTGCACACCATCACGACTGGAGCCGCCACAGAGACTATGCTGTGCACGCCCACGAAGTACTTACCTAGGCAAGTAGGTGTCTAGGTACATGGCTGCTTGCTTGGGTTTCTCCTCCCCTTCGTGAGTGAGCACAAGAATGTGCTTGTGCGTGTGCGCCAACAGAAAAACCGGCGAGGCTGGGCAACACGAAAGCTGCGCGGCGCGGCAGGAGCACTTCAATTACACTGCAAGTTACGGGATACGAAAGGCAGCCTTGGCAGCGCCGGTGGCTTGGGGGTCCCTGGCCGGCCGTTGAGACCTCGCTCAATTGGGGGGGCCAGGGGATTGATTGGATTCCATGGGATACCAAAAGGCGAGGACACGCGGGCGGGCAGCAGCAAAGCTAGAGCAATCGTCCCTCATCCTCACTGCATGCCCGCGTCTCATGTCCGACTGTTATCACCCTCCCGATGACTTGGGATGGCATGGGGGATGACGGAAGGTTGCGGCTTTCTCGAATCCAATGGGATAAATTCCAAGCCGCCATGGGAGGGAGCAGCCGCTGAACTCTGTACCAGCTGCCACCCCCCATGGCCTGCCTCCATGCCGGGTACAAGGTACGGCAGTTGCCCGAACGGGAGCCCTGAAACGCCAGGTGGGTCGTCAACCGGCGCGTTTCGCCCTTCACATTGGCTGCGTTCCTGCGTTCCTGCATCTTTCCCACCAGGGGTTTTCCACTCTCCTCCAAGACCACACACACGGCCATCCATCCATCCTAGACCCTCCCTCGTGGGCCGCGAGGCTTGTCGTCGCTGAGCGCCAATCGAATGCGCTCACTTCTCGTCATCGTGCATTCGCCGTGTCTGGCACTCCATCCGCAACCGCCAACCGTAGTGCCCATGCCCATGCCCCGAGGATCCCATGCCAGGATGTTGCTGGCTGACGGTCGCGAAGTCGGCAACGACTGAGCCACGATGCTCGGATGCGGATGTGGATGCCCATTCCATACCCTCTCGCCAGCTCACAAACAGCCAACAGGCAAGCCAGCCTGGTCGGGGTCTGGGTAGGAGGGGGGAAACTCGGCACCGGCATTTACACGGCGTGATTCTTCCCGTCGTTTGCCTCCCGGGCCACTCCACCCGCCGCAACCCCTTTCATCTCATGGCGCCGTGAACTACGCTCCATCATCAGCCGAGGAACGACGGATGGGCGAATTCAGAGGAATACCCGCGCCCGCATACCGCACACTGCGCTCGTCTGCACCGGCGAGGGAGGACGGCCAGTCACGCCGATGAGAGAATGCCCAATGGAGGGAAGTAGGGGAGCAGCAGCGACGATGGGGATGCAAGCGACCAACGCGATGCAACCCTCGTTCCTCATGCGGTCCCTGCCCGGCGGTCTCCTCGCCCAATCCCTCGGCCGTCAGCCATTCTGATCTGCGACGGACCAGAGGGCCCGTCTTTCAGCCTCCCGCCTTGGACGGCCGTGGACGATCTCAATGGCCCTGCGTTCCAAGTGGAGCGTGTCTCTTTACGCGTATCCGCCCCAAGGGCCATTTCTTTCTTGGCGTATCTGACATCCACGGGCGCTTTGTCTTTGAGCCGGGGTGGCATGAACTCATCTGCTGCCCATCGCCGGCCACGCGGTTAAATATTGCTTGTCTTTCCCCTCCGCCCCTATCGTGCAGCTCTTTTGCTCCCTTCGGTACACCCTCCCGCCAGCGTCACTCTTTCCACTGGTAGGCAGACACCGCTCTCACCGCCCCTCGTTCGTCATTCTCTCTCCGCTATAAGTATACCGTTCGTTCCCGCCCGTTATTTTCCGTCTCGCCCTTCTTTTCCACCGCCGCCGGAAGCTCGAGGTTTCCACTTGCCGTCAACTTCTCCGTCGCCGTCGCCGCCGCTGCTCATCTCCGTCTCCGTCGCCACCATGGTCGCCCCCAACGCCCTCCTCCTCGCCGCCAGCGTCGCCGGCCTGGTCGCCGCCGCGCCCGCCCCCGAGCCCCAGCTCACCAAGCCGCGCACCAAGATCGGCACCACCATGTCGGTCAAGCAGGTCCGCAACCCGCTCTTCCGCCAGCGCCACAAGGCCCACCACGGCTCGGCCGAGCTGGCCAAGACGTACATGAAGTTCGGCAAGCCCATGCCCGAGGGCCTGTCCAAAATCCTGGATTTGTTCAACCTCGACCTCGGCAAGCGCGTCATCAACGGCACCCGCGGCAGCGCCGTCGCCAGCCCCGAGGAGAACGACATCCAGTACCTCACCCCCGTTCAGATCGGCACCCCGCCGCAGACCCTGAACCTCAACTTCGACTCGGGCTCCTCGGACCTGTGGGTCTTCAGCACCGAGACCCCCAAGAAGCAGGTCAAGGGCCAGGCCCAGTACGACCCCAACGCCAGCAGCACCGCGAAGCGCCTCGATGGCGAGACCTGGGACATCGAGTACGGTGACGGCAGTGCCTCTTCCGGCACCGTCTACACCGACGTTGTCAACGTCGGCGGCGTGGGCTTCTCCGCGCAGGCTGTCGAGTCGGCCCGCCAGGTGTCGCGCTCCTTCACCACCGACTCCAACAACGACGGCCTGCTGGGCCTCGCCTTTGGCAAGATCAACACGGTCAAGCCCACCCGCCAGAAGACCTTCATGGAGAACATCATCGATGGTCTCGAGCAGCCCGTCTGGACCGCCGACCTGAACGAGGACAAGCCCGGTACCTACAACTTCGGCTACGTCGACCGCGAGGCCTACACTGGCGAGATCTCGTACGTCGACATCGACAACAGCGACGGCTTCTGGATGTTCGAGGCTGCAGGCTACAAGGTTGGAAACGAGACGACGGACACGTCCGACGTTCCCTTCAAGGGCATTGCCGACACCGGCACCACCCTGGCCATGCTGCCCATGGACGTCAACCGCGCCTACTACTCCAAGGTCAAGGGTGCCCAGCTCGACCCCTCGGTCGGCGGCTACGTCTTCCCCTGCAACGCCGAGCTGCCCACCTTCAGCTACACTGTCGGCCAGACCACCATCACGATCCCCCCCTCCATGGTCAACTACGCCCCGGCCGATGCCACCGGCCGCATGTGCTTCGGCGGTATCCAGCCCGACTCGGACATTGGCTTCTCCATCTTCGGAGATGTCGCCCTGAAGGCCGGCTTCGTCGTCTTCGACGCGACGCCCGAGAAGCCCCGCATCGGCTTCGCCACCAAGGACCTGTAAGCGGGGCGGTTTGGGGGGTGTGGCGCGCCTTTGGTCTACGTGATACCCTGGGAGGAGCTGTTTCGTGCATTTGTAGCCATTGCGGCGTTTGGCGCGACTGCGTTCTCAAAATACCTTCGTAGTATATTTTTCCCTTCTAATAGAGCGAGAAACCTGGGTTTCGGGGCCTCTCTCGGTCCTCCCGGGGACAATATCACACAGAGCTTTTCCACCAGGCACAAGAGGGGTCTCCCCTTCTTCTTTTTCTTGTTTCCCGCGTGAATCGTCATGCCGGGAGTCAACCGTCACCGGGTGCTTCCCTCTGTTTTCACAAGCTTTTCCGGCGACCGGCGTCTCGGCCTCGGGACTCTGGCCTACCGTTGCCCGGTCGGCCGTCGGTTTGCCTGAGTCGCGGAGCGCGGCCCCCCCACCCTGCCTCGCCTGGCCCGCCTGGGCTGAGATGGCAATGACAGAACGCTGACGATGAACTACTTACAGTGACCACCCTCCGACTTTGCTTTTTCTTCCCTGATCCGGTTTTTGGGGGTGGGGGCGGACTAAGGTGCCTAAGTACTTACATAGTAGCCTGCCGAGCTCTGCCTGGGGTGGTGATGGAAGATGGCATTCCTGCAGCGTCAGCACATGTCAAGGATGCGCGCCGTCGCCCTTTGCGTCCCCATTGGCCCCTTTTTTCGTCCCCCCAGCCTGACCGACGATCTTCCTTCCCCTCCCCTTGCACACGGCTCTTGGCGCGTGCCTGCCGATCGCATGCGCGCCTACGCGTAAGCTTCCTGCTCGCTCTGGGTCATGCCGGGTCCACCCAGGTTCCCACCCCGGGGGGCGGGTTTTCTTTTCTTGATGGGCAGGAAACTAGCTACGAAAGGGAAAACAAGAACAAAAAGAAGAGCGGGGAGGGTTTGCGAAAAGCGCGCGCCCGCCCGCCGCCGACGAAGCCAGAGAGAGGGAAAGAAGACGGAGCCCAAGGACGAAGGGCAGGAATGGGCAATCTACTACCGTTTTGCCCACCCCTTTCCGGGGGAAGGCCGGCCCTTTCTGCCTTTGGGGCGCGGGCTATGGATGGGCTCATGGGGAGGTTTACTCAGTAAGCATGCAGACGAGGTATCGACAGATCGACCTACCCGGTTGGGAAACGGAGGCCGGATTTATCATGGCTGTCCCCTGCTGCATGGGAGGAGAACAAATCATGGGGATGGCGGTCATGATTACAGAGGCCCCCCCCTGGATGGCAGGACACGCCTCGAAAACACGCGCACCAAGTCCCCCTGCCGCCGCGGGCGGACACGCGCGGGAAGGGCGGACGCCGCGCGCCGCCCGTATGCACCTGCTGCAGGGTATGGGTATGGGTACTACTAACTCCCACTATTAAGTATGGGCTACGACTACTACTAGATTTCACAGCGGGGGCGACGGAAGGCCGGCAGGCAAAAAGAGAAGTCGAGTGGCACGCGATCTGGACGGCGGCGTGCACGACGGACCTCAATATCGCACTTCCCTCCGGGTTTCCCGCCCGCGCGGTACGGGGCCACTATGGGAAATTCAAGTCGGTAGCCCGGCCTCGCTAATCTGTCGCGGGACGCCTGGCCGACTGCGATGTGTGATGTATTCTCTTTCCATAGTTCGGGGGCGCCGGTTTGGTCTGTCAGATAACTCACGCGAGATGCATCCCATCCAATACGCTCGACTTTTGGCACCAGGAAGTTGCTGCGATCATCGGTTGACTCCATTAGACGCAGGTTACGCCATACTACGGACGGAGTAACAAACCGGGTCATAGGATTGGCTGGGGTAATTGTAGCAGGCTGGGGGTTGCTTGTTTGGTTACCCGACAAAAAGTAAGGTCTTGCTTGGAGACACAGAACATGCAAGAAGAGCAAAAGGAAAGGTTGAGTTGCTCCGTTTAACGGAGCGCATCAGGATTTGAGCCCAATGCGGGGGTCGAACCCGCAACCTTGAGATTAAGAGTCTCACGCTCTACCGATTGAGCTAACCGGGCATGAGCTTGTATTGTGAGCAAAGAAGCGCTGACGAGCTACATATAGTAAGTCCATCGTAGTGCTGCTGGGTGGATGGCTGGTCACGAAAGTGTGGCTTGGCTAAAGGAGCAGCTTCTTCGCCTTGTTGGTAGGGACTCGAATTGCCGTGAAAACAGTGGAACTGCGCCCAAGACCAACAGCGCTCAGACACTATCCATGTTGACTGCAGCATTAGTGGCGGCATCCATCTTGGATAATCGGATGAAAGTGGTAGACAATTATCAGTGTAGCAGCTGTCCGTGGTTATTCCGTCTGCTATTCCCCTCGTCAAGGTAGGTCAGTAGGGAGGTTCGATACCGACATGTGGGAGAGTGGCGGACGGGTTGACGGAGAGGTTGGAACGGAGCCCGGAGAAGACGGCCGCAAGTGTTAGCACGGCCAAACTACTGTTCTTGGATAGTGATAGCTTCGTCCCTTAGATCGAGAGCCATCATGGTTTCCGGTGTCATTGTTCCTGACTTCGAGGCGAAGCCACGAGTTTCTGATGCTCCTATATACCGGGACTGGGGCCTACCGCGCTCTCGATGCTCCATCTAAGCCTTCTCTGCCCGCTCTTGTAATCTTTCTTCTCTCAAGATCCCTAAATGTCTGACGGGCCTCGTTTGAAATACACTCCGCCGCCCCGGAGCTGTTCCTTATCTTGGGGAACTTGCCACCCAATGTGAGATGGAAAATATCTCCGTTGGCACAGCAGCAGAAACTTCAAAATCGGCCGCCCAGGACTGTCACCATTGCCTCACTCAAAGCAATTCAAGCCTTTACATCAATACTTATGAGAGGCTATTCAGACGACGGCACAATCCGAGTAACTGCAGACTCCCCACTGCCCAGCCAAGCCCTGTATCCAACTCCAAAATCCATCCTGGTCCCCTGTTCTCCCGCGGGCATCCCTACCCTCCACCAAATCACCAGACACCTTAGCAAGCCGCCGCCAACCCCCGCGGACCTCAAAGGCCCTCAAAAGCGAGCGGCTCTCCTGTTGGAGGGTCCGAAAATCCAGCCGGGACCCCCACCCCCACGCTCGCCGCAGACGGGGGGCGCCGAGGCGTCGCGGACCTCGCCCCGGGAGGCGCGGCGGGCGAGCAGCTGCTCGGCCGGCGGGATGCTGGGGATGCCGCGGAAAACGAAGGGCGAGGGCAACGAAGGGGCGGCGCTTTTGCGGTCGCGCGAGCGGCCCGCGCGGCGGCCCGCGGCGGGTTGCTCGGGGCAGGACCGGGGCGCCGTGGCCGCCACTGCCGTCGCCGTCGCCGTCACCTCGTCGGCGTCCGGGGCGGCAACCTCGAGGGTCCAGACCTGTCCTTCGACATCGTCGCCCTTGCCCCGCCGCGGCGTCTGTACGCTACTGCTCACATGGACGACGCGGAGGCGGCGGGGCGTCGTCGTCGTCGTCGTCGTCGTCGTCGCCCCGCCGCGGCCCCAGATGGCGCCGAGGGCAAAGGCGGCCGCGAGCAGCAGGAGTAGGGGCAGGAAGGAGGCCGTGCGACCTAAAACACCACCGACCTCCATCAGTCTGAGGACCGGGAAGTCCTTGAGGATATCAGTATCTTGGGGAAAGGACATGGTTGCGGGCCGATGGCGGGGACCCGTTGAGTGTGCGTTTACTGTGTGCCGAAGGCTTGTGTCCAGCCGGTGTCTGGATTCCGGCCGCTTGTGATTGATCCTAATTGAAGTTTTGCGCCTGCTGTCAAGGCCATTTTATACTGGCTACTCAAACGGATGGCTGGGCAGACCGCCACGGTGTGCCTACGATCCCATGAGACCCCCCATGGCGGCTTTCTTTGTCGGTATTAGACATTTCAAAACAGGCTACAAAGCGCTTCCGCTCACCGCAAGTGTACCATTGTGAGTTATGGATACAGTGCAGATAGGTCGCATGGATTGCCCCCGTGATAGAAGGCAGATAGTGACCGTGATGTGCTGTACGGAACCTTTCGGTACGCACTCCCTGTTTGCGCGGTCATGGGGATTACACCACTGAACAAAATCAAGCCCGTATTCTTGGATATATCGTAACTACCGTTAAGGACGCCCCGCGCTCCATTCCCACCCTTCAACCCGATTCTTTCACAGCTTCTCGCCGCTCTTAGACTCGTCAATCTCGCAGAAGGCCTTGAAGGTGACGAACTCGTCCCCTTTGCCACCTTCCGACTCCAGCACGCACTCGGCAGTGGCGCCCACGTAGTAGACCCAACCCTCCTGGATCTCCTTGACGGTGGGGCCGACCGAGATCTTGCCCTTTCCGCCGGTGCAAATCACAATGCTCGGGCCATCGATGGGATCGAACGAGGCCTTGGCGCCGTCGCCCTTCAGGACGGTTCGAACCACGCTGAACTCGTCGATGGGCGGGTCGTACAGCATGGCTTCGGAGCCCGATGTATAAGCCTTGCTGTTGAGCACGGCGTAGGGGTATTCCTTGGGCTCCATTTTCTGCTGCTCAATGGGGGCGTAGTCGTAGGTCAACAGGTCGACGAGGGTCTGGACGTCCTTGAACTTGGGCGTGAAGCCGGCACGCACGACGTTGTCACTGGCGGCCATGCACTCAATGATGTCGCCCGAGACGTAGGCGTGGATGTCGTCGGCCTTGAGGAACATGGCCTCGCCCGGGGATAGCTGCACGTAGTTGAGGAAGAACAGGACGAACAGACCGATGTCCTCGGGGAATTGCTTGTTCAGCCGGGTGACGAGCTCGGCCAGGACGGCCCCGCTCGAGGACTCAACCCCGCCATTGGCGAAGCCGGCGCCCTTGGTCTCGGCGTCGGCGACCAGAGCCTTGGAAGCAGACGCGATCTCCTGGGGCTCGGACTTCATGAGGGCAGCAAAAGCCGACTGCAGCGCGCGCTTGTTCTTCGCGGTAGCGTCGGGGGAATCGCTGGCTTCTTGGCCCTCGATGGTGGCGATGAAGTCTTTGGCGGCGTCCTCGCCCACCAGCTGGCGCAAGGCGGGCACAGCCGACAGGAAGTGCGCGATCTCAGCGAGGGGGCGGAAGCCACAGAGACCCTCGAAGTCGGTCACAGCAATGGTCATCTCGGGCTTGTGGTTATCATCGGGGTAGTTCTTGGGGTCCTTGGCGTGCAGCTGTTCGGCGAGCTTCTTGTTCGGGTGGGCCTGGATGGACAGGGCCTTGTTGATGGAGAGCACCTTGAAGAGGAAGGGCAGCTTGGCGCCATACCGATCTTTGATGGAGTGAGAGAGGAGGGCGGCATTGGTGTCGATCATGTCGAGGAGAGTCCGGCCGGTCTCGAGATCCTTGGAGGGATTGGAGGGGTGGGTGCCCATCCATAGCTGTTCCGCGTGGCAGTGAAGCCAAGGTTAGCTAGAGACGGCGGCGGCAGCAGCAGCAGCAGCGTGGTGATGCCGAGTCTCTACTCACCTCTGCGTAGGGCTTGTCGGACTGGACGCTGAAATCATCGGACGGCGTGGCGGCGGCGAAGCGGGCAGCGGCCGAGTCGGAGCCGATCTTGCCCCAGTCATACGAGTTGACACCGCATTGCAATCGCAGCAGAGGGACCTGCATGGTAAAGGCGGCACGGGAGGTGGACTGGAAGTGGTGGATGGGTAGAGACGGCGGGTGGAAAGGCGTGAAAGAAGTTCCAAGTCGCTACGCTGGCGATTGATTATCCCGAAGCAAGACGGAGGAGAGATGGAAAGTAGACTTCACGATGTTCACGGCAGCGGTGGGCGGCACCGATACTGGAAGCATGACCCCGCCATGGAACCTATGGACTGACGTCGGTGGGGATGGGATATGACCCGTCAAGCCTCCAGCTTCCAGCACACAGCATAGCATCAGCAGAGGTACACAGTGGCTGCAGTTGCTAGCAAGCAGCACCTATGAGAGGGGCAGAAATGGATGGATGGCATCTATCGCGTCCTCCATCCATCCCAACCCATCCCAAATTAGACCACCTCCCATCGATCGAGAAACCCAGGAGCTAGCGAGGGGTCTCTTTTCGTCCCATGGATGTGAAGCTATGGCCAATTGGCAAGCAAGTCTCGACACCGCCTGCCCTATGGACTCAGTATTGTACCTACCCTAGGTACATGTAAGTTCGTAGGTACATGTAGGGGTAGTTGTCAGCAGGTGGGATCTTTAGGCACCTCTACGCTGTCGACCCTGCCTCCCTGCCCCCCGGATAGTGCGATAAAGCCACTGCTACCCCAGTACGGCCAGGGCTGTCAGAGCTGCCAGGGCCTGTGCTGGGATCCCATGGATGGCAGGCAGGCCTGTGTCAGCGCCTGTAATCTCCCCATCACAGCACCTGCCGTCCCATTCGCGCGCGCGCGCTCTCTCGCAACCGCCTGTTTCGTCGCGACACAAACCCGTAACGGTCGGACGGACTGCGCGTGGTCGTCGCCGCCTCCAACTTTCTTTCATTTGCACCATCGCATGACCCTGTTCGTCAGGGTTTCCCTTCTTTCCATCAATCCCCCCCTTCATCGGCGCCTGTGTCTGCCGGCTCACTAGCAAAGAGCGCGCCCGCCGCTCCGTCGTCTCGCTGCGCCTGCTGTCGTCGCGCCCTCGCCCTCGCCCTGCGCCCATCGTCACTCGCCCGTCATTGCCCCACGACTCCAGTCGCGCTCGAGTCAGGCTCCATCGCCCAAAGTCGCGGCTCCCGCGATTATACCTAACTGGGATATCACCGCCGCCGCATATCCATCCACCCACTCTCTCTCTCTCTCTCTCTCCTCCCGCTGAGCCGCCGGACGGTACGTGATACTATCCAATTGGGTGCATCGAACCCTCCCCGACACGCTCCATTTCGTACTTCTGCCCCTCGTCTTGTCTTGCCCCCGGGCCCTTCCAATTCCTCCCCTGCTCCAACATGGCTAACCATCATGACCGCAACAAGAGCGCAACCCCCAGCCGCGAGCTCGGCCGCCTCGAGAGCACCCTCGGCCCCGGCTTCAAGCTGCAACCCGGCGCCGGCCCGCGCCGTCCGCAACCCCCGAACCGAAACCCCTCCACCCCGGACCGCACCATGTCCTCCCAGCGGAACCGCCAGCGCGGCTCCAACCGCAACAGCGAGTCGGGCAGCCATGGCGAGGAGCTGCAGCTCTGGGAGTCGCTCAAGGCCAAAAGCCCCACCATTGCCAAGCTGTTCAACGAGAGCAGCGACAATGAGCTGGCCATCCTGGAGGCCGACCGCAAAGCCGCCGAGGCCGTCCGTCGTAGCGAGTTGAAGACGTCCAACGTGAGCGACCTCGATGCGGCGCTGCGGAAGCAGGTTAAGCACAGCGAGAACACCGGCGCCCAGCTCCGCCAGATGATCGAGGAGGCGAAAATCCTGCGCGCCGTTATGAAGGCCAAGGAGGAGCAGCAGGAGCAGCAGACATCATCATCACGCTCCGCCACGCAGCGCGCCAAGGAGTCGGCCGCTTCGTCCTCGGTTTACGACTTCGACGGCGTCGGCGACTCGCCCGTCCCTTCCCCCAATGCCAACGCCTCGCGTCGCATGGGCGGTGGCAGCAGCAGCAAAGGGGACCGAGACTCGGTACCCCCCAAACTCGATCGTTCGACCCCCGCAGCCAAAGCCGGTAGCGTCGAGCCGCAGGGCGCCTCCTCCTCGGCCTCTCATCTGGCACGCTCCAAGGTCACCTTCGCCAAGGGGGACGAAGTCGCCTTCCGCCCCAAGCCGGCCAACAACGAGCCGACCGACTGGATTCTTGGCATTGTGCAAGACGTCCGCGGCGAGGGCAAGTCGCGCCGCTACAAGGTCCTCGATGCCGATGTCGAGGCTGGCAACCAGAAGGACTACAGAACCAGTGCCAGCAACATGATCGCCATCCAGAAGGAGGGCTCGCCCCTGGCCCCACTGGAGAACGGAAAGATCGTTCTGGCCCTCTACCCCAACACGACTACTTTCTACAAGGCGGAAGTCATGGACATGACGGCCGATGGCAAGGTCAATCTGAAGTTCGAGGGAGAAGAGAGCAGCAACACGACGCACACCGTCATGCGTCGCTACGTTGTCGAATACCGAGGGTAGTCCACGACGCTTCCTTGTCTTGTCTTTTTGGAGAGCACGGCGTATACGGATTGCATTTATCAGCTTTGGGGTAGGATACACGGCCCACCGGATAGACTTGCTGTCTCGGCGTCTTAGCCGGCCGCAGCTGCTGATGCGTACATCGTCATCGCTGCCCATCTGCGTTCTAGAGCTACCGGCTTCCACCACCTGTTGGTGTACGATACAACTGTTGTCGCCGCGGATGCCGATGCTGGCGCCATTCTCGTTGAACAGCTACGTGTACGAGGTGCTTTCTGTTCTACATGAGGCCCTTGCCGATCCCGAGCAACAAAACTACGCTGCATGATTTGCGAGACACACAGGACATGATACGCCCTCGAGTGTTACGCCTCGCCGGCCTTTGTCTGATGCCGAGACAATGATCTTCAGTCGTACACTCACGTCGCTGTCTGTCAGCTCGAAAGGGTCCGGTTTCCCAGGTTCCCACTTAAGGCCTCTGCATGGGGCCATGTGTGACTAGATGAGTCCGCACTGAGAACTCATATGCCGCTAGAGGCGTGAAATTAATTGCTGGGTATCAGTATTGTCTAATAATGCAGCTAAGACTGGCAGCACAGGGCTATCGGGTGCGGGCTTATTGCGTTGCATGGGTACACAACCATTCTCGCCATTGTATCTGCGAGGCATCGTCCATGTTGTGCTTTGCGAGGTATCGTCCCTGGTTGTACTTTGCACACAATGGCTACCGTGATTGAGCTACGTTCTGCGGGAAGACCAGGGAAGGAAACCCCGAGCCCCTGCCTTTTCATCTGCAGTCTGCAAGTCTGCCACTGTCACAAGTTCTAGAACTGCACTTGAGAAGACCGCAATAAAGCCGAAGGAGAAAGACGGCGATAGACAGAGAATTCACTCGGAGTCGTCCGTCGCGATGAATCCTGGTGACATGCATGAAGAAAGCGATCGGTCAGCCACCAAACGTGAGCTGTACTCTTACTATGCCTTCTACGCCGGCAACAATGGCACCGGACCGTTCAACTAGTGGGTGCCGCCAACTACGAGTCTAAGAAGAGCTCGCGCCGCTAACGCAGAGCAGTTCGCAGTTGTTGTTCCAAAACTTGATCTTCCAAGCTGCTTTCGACCCCCGCGTCCTGCCCCTCGGCAGCCGCGGTTGCGACAATGACCCTCTCGCTCCCTGCCATGTCTACTGGAACGGGGGCACGAAACAGTACACCTCGGTGCTCCTGATTGGCAACGGTCTGACCTTTGTCTGCCAGACCCTCGTCTTTCTGGCCGTGGGGGGCTTGGCCGACTACGGGAACTGGAATCGCTGGGTCGTCCGGGGCTTCTCCATCCTCAGCTGGGCCTTCCAGTTCGCCTATCTGGGCGTGCACCGAGCCGACCAATGGGGCCTCTCCATGGCGCTCTATGTTCTGTCTTGTGAGTCGACCAGTTTGCTTGGCCGTGGCTGTTCCGCGGCTGATTGCAGAATGCTGTGATGCAGCCGTTACATGGTGGGCGTCCTACATCTTCTTCAACGCCATCTTCCCCAAGCTCGCGCACGATCTCCCCGAGACCCGAAGAGCAGACGACGAGCGCAGGGAGGGACGGATGAACGATGCCGACTACGAGCGGCATGTATCGCTGGTCCGGTCCAGGGTGATGAACTACAGCTGGGCGTGGAGTTGCATTGGGTACGCGGGCTCTTGCGCTTTGTGCGTCGCCGCCCTCATCGGCCTGCACGCCGACGACTCGACCGAGGCAAACAACCGGGGCTACTCCATCTCTGTGGCCGCCTGCACTGCCGTCTGGGTTGTTTTGGCCATACCGTGGTTCTTGTGGGAGAAGCGCCGCCCCGGCCCGCCGATTCCCAAGGGTGACAGCTACTGGACGTTTGGGTTCAAGCAGACCGTCTTCGCCGCGAAGCAGGCCTGGCAGTTGAAGCAGACCGTCGCCTACATGCTGGCCTTCTTTCTGCTCTGCGACGGCGTCAACACCACCATGACCCTGATTACTATTGCGCAGTCGCAGGCCGTGGCCTTCTCCGCCACGGGTAACAGCTACCTGCTCATGGTGTCGGGCTTCTCATCCGCTGTCGGCGGGTTCGGGGCGTACTACGTCCAGGCGAAGCTCGGCCTCAAGACCAAAACCATGCTTCAGGTCTCCAACCTCACGTCGCTCATCGTCGCCCTCTGGGGCATGCTCGGCATATGGACTTCGGTGGTTGGATATCACCACACCTGGGAGTTTTGGGCCATGCAGTCCGTGTACGGGCTGAGCATCGGGCCACAGTATGCGTACGGCCAGGCCTTCTTGGCCGAGTTGATCCCGCGCGGTCGCGAGTACCTGTTCTTTGGCCTTGTGGGCATCGTGTCCAAGGGCTCCTCGTGGATCGGCCCGGTCGCATGCAGCGCCATCGTCGATGCGAGCGGGAACCAATGGATGGCGTTCCCCCTGGTGGCCGCCCTGACGCTGGTCCCCACCGTCGCCATCGCCTTCATCAGCGAGGAGAAAGCGAAAGCCGAGGCCGCCGCCTACCTGGTCAAGGAGACGCGGGACTTGAGAAAGGTAACATCTGCCGCCTCGGAAGTGCAGCCTGGGTACACGCCCTAAGTCCGGCCTTCGCGGACGTACGATCGCCGGGATTCTTACCGGCTTTGGCACCTCGCAGCAATGTATGGCATATCAAGTCCTTTGCGCTCCCGCCACATGGCATGACGAGTCTGTGCTGTACGCAGTGCGCTCGGTTTTAGGTTTCCCGTTTATATGGTATGTGGTCCGAGGGCTGACGGGGATTGCGCGGACTTAAGCACTTAAACGCCAGCGCTTTCAAGCACTGAGGACTGGCGGTTTAACATGCCCGCTGCACACAGCTACAGGCTGTATAAAAGCCTCGCAACCGATGCCTTTCAAAAGGGGGCCGCAGGATTCAACAGTCAGTACACTATTGATCAATACAATGGCAGCAGACAAGCAGATCGTTCTCATCACAGGCGGAAACACGGGCGTGGGTCTCGAGGTGGCCCGCAAGCTGCTCCGGGAGCACGGCGAGACGTTCCACGTCATCATCGGCAGCCGTAACCTGAGCAAAGGCGAGAATGCCGTCCAAGGGCTGCGCGATGAAGGATTCGAGGGCGTCGAGGCGGTACAACTCGACGTGACTAGCGAGGAGTCGGTTGCGGCGGCTGCCAAGGCCATCGAAACCCGTCACGGCCGGCTCGACGTTCTTCACGTCAACGTAAGTACCACCACAGCCCGGGCATTGTCAATAGGTGGGTAATGAGGGGCTAACGCGACGCGCGCGGGGGACAGGCGGGCATCGCGCCCGAGGCCGATTTCGTGAACGGCGGCGTGAAGGTGCCTCTAAGCGAGCTCCTGGCGAAGACCATGGCGACCAATGTAGGAGGCGCGGCGACGACGGTCGAACACATGGTGCCACTGCTAGAGCGGGCGGCGAAGGCAACAAGGGCGACGCCGACACCGCCGCGCATCGTCTTCATGAGTTCCAGCGGCGGCAGCATAGCGTTGGCCACGCACGAATACGGCCACCTCCTCACCGCCTTCCCGGCTTACTCGGTCAGCAAAGCTGCCCTCAACATGCTTGCCCTCAACTACTACCACCGCTTCCCCGACTGGAAGGTCAACATGTGTTGCCCCGGGTTCCGTGTAAGCGATAAACCCCAACCCCCCTTCGCGTCTCCATATTTTCCGGGGAAGTCTCTCCCGCATCCCCGGTACGGGCGAGGGGTTCAATGCCTGACGCGGATCGTTTAGGGGGAAAATACCCCTGAACCAATGGCTGACAAACCATGCGTGGCTGCTTGCTAAAGGCCACCCGCCTCAACCACTTTGGCGCTGCTGCCGCCGGCCACAAGCCCGGCCCGCTCGACGAGGGCGCCATCAACGCCGTAAGGCTCAGTCTGCTGGGCACGGACGGCGAGTCGGGTACCTTCACCCGGCTGGAGGGGAAGGACGGCTACGTCACGGTGCCGTGGTGATGGTGTATGTGCGTATCTCTCGTGCTGTGGGCTTGTCGAGGAAGGGGGTGGGTGGCATGTGCGGTACGGTAACTGGTTTCGTTTCTACAAGAGGGACCATCAACTGCATCGTCTTCTCGGCGAGCTTATCCGGCCGTATGCTCCCCATGCCCCCGCGTTCCTGTCTGTGCTGTTTGCCTGCCGGAGCTGCCAGCTAGAGACAAGCCAGCTCCGCAATCGGCACGATCCCTCGACCTCGTGGCGTTCAGGATAGGCGTTGGGAGATCCCCTGTTTTGCGCCGGCTCAGTCATCCGCAATCAACTTTCGGCGGTGGGGACAGGAGATGGAGACCCATCACTGCCAGATCGGGCCTCCCTTGCGATCCAGATGGCCCGCCCATGGGTTGGCGGATTCACGGTTGGTTCAGGAGGGAAGGGGTCGAGGGTGTGCCCACCCAAGGGTCTACTACTATGCGTACTACTCACCTCATCGGGTCCGTCCCGCCGGCTAGCAGATTCGGTCCCGGGAAAAAGGAGACTATCCATAAATACTGTCAAAGTTTGCTTCTACCCAACTTCCCGCCAGAGGAGCCATGTCGAGTTGGCACGGGACGGCATCGGCTGCATACATCCAGTGAACAGGGCTATTCGGGCGGTTCATCGACCTTCTGCGCCTTTGCTGCTACTAGTCACTGACGGCTTGGTATCTACTACATCGGGACCAAGACGGATCAGCCACCGCGGATGGGTTACCGGAAAGGATCTCATCTCGACGCCCAGTCAAGTTCGTGGAGAAACACGACCGGTGTCCCCGGGTTTGCCAGGCAACTGATTATTCGTGGTTGTGACTGGTATTCCCCCTTACGAATCAGTAACGCGTGCTAATGATTTCTTAGCTTCCCCGGCAAAAATGTCATGGAGCCTTTACGCCGGGCTGCCCGCGCTCTTTTTTTTTTCTTGTTTCCACCCCGCCCCCGGCAGTGCGGCGCGCAATTACCGAACGCGCTGCCGGACTATCTTGGTGCACGAAACGGAAGGGCAGGGCCCGATCAGGTGGAATCCGAGACGTTGGCGCGTCCCCGGCGCCACGAGCTATCCAGGACGGCCCCTGGATCGAGCCCACTTGGTTCGGGCCTCTCGGGTCTATGCGTCATGGGAAAGGCCAAACGGAAGAAGGGAATCTCTGCAGACTTCGCAGATCACGGACCTCCTGCTGCCTGCAAGGGCGATCGGGCCCTCCCCGCCGCCGCTTGGGCTTAATCTTCTTAGCTCGGCTTCAACTACCGGGGACAGTGGAGCGGGCAAACCGGGTTTTCGGTGCCCTCTGTCCGGTGTTCCCCCCCCCTCTCTTGCTTATGTTGAAAATCCCCATCTCATCTTTCCTCATGCACTTCTTCTTTAGACCAAGAAGCCGCTCGACGGTTCTAGTCGTCCTCATTTCGGCTGTGCTGCCGGTGGCGAGCGGGTGAGGGCTAATGGCCATGACATAGCGGCTAGACAGACCATTCGGATGCCCTCCCTCCCTAACCTCCCCCCCCTCCAACAAACATCCCGGATGGGCAGTTCGTGTGACTGGTCCCTGATTTCGTTATCTGCTGCCTCCTCCCCGCCCCCCGCACCATCGCATCCTGCGTGTGTGTCTGGCTCATCCCACCACCGCCCATTCGCAGGCGTCGTGTCCCTCGTTTGTCTGGGCTAGCAATGCGCCTCCTTATCTTGGTCCTTGTTGTCCTCGCGCTCGCCGGCCGCAGCTGGGCCGACGCTACCTCGGCGCTGGCCGGTGATGTTCCTCCTTGCGGCGTGAGTAACGTTTTCTCCCTTTCCCCCTCTTCTCCCCGAAGGGCGGGCCCCTGAATCGGGGCCGGGGCTTCGGGGCGAGTGCTCTCGCTAACCGCCGGTTCCGTTCCCTAGCTGTCCTGTTACTCGGAGCTGTTGACCGATTCGCCGTGCGCCCCCGGGCCCGGTGCGCCCAACGCCACTTGCCTATGCGCCGACGGCCCCTTGCGTACCGCGTTGGAGACGTGCGCTCAGGCGCGCTGTTCCGTCGTGGATGCCCTCGGTACGCACCCTGGCGACTTTCCTTCGCCCCGCCACCACTGGAAGGTGCTTCATTACGTTGTTCCTTCTTAGCTAACGCCGTCGCCTCCCTCTCCCCCAGCCACCCGGCGGCTCCAGGCCCGGTCATGTCACGAGCCGGAAAGGTACCGTCGCAACGAGTTCTTTGCCTTGTTTCCGATAGCCGTCATGGCCGTCATGGGCGTTTGTATACGCCTGTGGAGCCGGTACGAGCTGGGCATCGCGTACGAAGCGGACGACTATTTGACATGTGCCCTTATTGTAAGCTTGCTCGTGCTTGTGTTTTTGTGCAAGCCCCGTCCGATAGTGCCATCAACACTGACACAACGGCATGTACGGTCATCAGCCTGTATGGTGTGCTTTCACAATATGTGGATGTGTCGGTGAGTTTCTTTGCACCCTCTCTGGCATTTTTGGGGCAGTCTGTTGACCCCGTGGCGATTACCAGCTTGCTTCACCGCGTTTGGCGTTGACATGTACGTCCTCGACGACCCGCACATCATCGACCAGGGCATGCTGGTAAGTCAGTCCCTTGCCCCTCTGTCCGCTGTCAGGAGGCTGGCTCTGATACCCCGCAGCTTTTCTTCCTCTGTGAGGTGCTTTACTTTGTCTGCCTCGGCCTGTGCAAGCTCCTCGTGCTCTTCTTCTACCTGCGCATCTTCCCGAACAAGCGGTTCCGCCTCGCCACGTACGCCGCCATCGCCTACATCGCCGTCTACACGGTGCTCGCCGTCTTCCTGCTGAGCTTCCAGTGCGTCCCCGCCCGCTACATCTGGGAGGAGTGGCGGGCCGAGGCCGACCCCGGCGACTTTTCCTGTCTCGACGTCAACCTCATGACCATGGTGCTGGCCGCCAACCTGATTGGCCAGGACCTGCTGATCCTGCTGTTGCCGTTGCCGCTGTTGTTGAAGCTGAATACGAGTTGGCGCAACCGGTTTAACATCATCACCATGTTTAGTCTGGGTATATTTGTCGTCATTACCAGCTCCGTGGTAAGTCCTATCAACCCCAGGCCGCCGCCGTATCGGTCGAAGTGTGCGGCGAGCCAAGCTGACCTCGATACTCCACACAAAGCGTCTGCAATACCTACTCATCATGGCCAAGACGACGAACCCGACGTATGACTACACGGACGTCATCATCTGGACCTGCCTCGAAGTCGACGTCAGCGTCGTAGTGGCCTGCCTGCCGGCGGTGCGGCACTACCTGGGCAGCCGACTCCGGCTCTTCCGGTCGACGCACGAGCGGTCCGGGCACGATGGCGGCGGCGGTGGTGGCGGTGGAGAGGACTGGCTCGACGAGCGCCGCGACGGTGCGCCCAGCGGCCTCGGCGGCAGCACCGGCAGCACGACGCGGCCCAGCAAGAAGAGCCGGCGCTCGACGAGGTCGTGGCAGCGGCCGCGCGGCCCCTTGTCCTTCTCGGCCCTGACGACATTCGGCTCCTCGCGCCCCGAGGGCGGCGGCGGCACCACGGTCGCGGGGGTCGACCCGGACGCCGAGAGCCAGATCGAGCTGGGCGAGGACCTCGCCACGGCGCCGGGCATCGTGCGCGTCCGCAGCCCCACCCCCGACGAGCTGACGGGCCTCAGCGGCGGCGACCGCGGCGACCGCGGCCACAGCGTCCTGTTCCTCGACGCCGACGACGGCGGCCGCGTGCTCTACTACGCCAAGGGCTCGGCGGAGGTGGTGACGGCGCAGCGGCCGTGGGGCGAGGACAGGTAAACAAGGGGAGAAAAGGGGGTGTACTTCGGGGTTAAAACTAATAGTAATTTGAAATACCCCCCAACCTTATCAACGTCCTGCAGACAGTGATATGTCGTCACGGGCTTCGGCTATCTTTTTCATAGCCACCTAGATTCACTGGCTTACGGCACCAATTCATGGTATGTGACGTGGACTGGGTTTCTCCTTGAACGCCTTTCGAAGCATAGTGATCCCCTGGACACCAATATCCCCTTCGCCCAGTAATAATCGAGATCCTACTAGCCCCTGAAGGTTACCAATCGCTGCCGAAGGAGCCCCCTCACTCATGCCTCACTCGATTCAGCGGTATCCCCCTCAATCCCCCCTTTCTCTCCTCAACGCTCGCGTGAAGTGATGCCCCAAAGTGGGCGCTTGAACCTAAAATCGACGAGGGCCTATTAGCCCGTCTCCCGAATCTGAATCATACTTGACGGGTTGGGCGCTAGTCTGGCGTTGGTGGAGATGTGGGTTATTGCGGACTCGAGACCCAAGTTTGTTGCTTCCGATCGCTATCGCTTGCCCAACTGGATGTTAAGATTTGACCTACTTTATGGTGTGCTTTCTCTCCTGTCCTTCTTTCAAGACTCTGCTTTCTGGAATTTCGGGCCCTTTCACTAGGTTAGGAGCCGGACCATGTGGCCGAGAACTTGCATGCCCGGATCAAAAACCTCTTCCTTCAGTGCTAATCCTCTGGAGGCCATTTTCTCAAGCCAAGGGCTTCTGTTGTTCTCTAGCTGAGAACTTCTTCTCCGGGCTAGGGCCACTCGGATACGGTTCATCTGGGTAGAGAATCTGTCTTTCTGAATCGGGTGCTTGTTTTCCTAGACCGGGGGCCTTTCTCTCGGATTGGCGACTTGTTGCTCCAAGTCAAGCAATTTCCTCAAAGTGCTTGCGTGACGTTCCAGTACGAAACCCTTCATGTGGCTGTGAAGGGTCCAACGACTACGGAAGCTGGCAATGTCCCAATGCTGGTAGGATTGGGAGATATGCTGAAATTCATTGGTAACAACTACCTGGGTAGTTGATAACATGTAGCCTAGTACATTCTATCCACACTGGGTCTTAGCCATTCCACCGTTTTGCAAGAATGTTGCTGTGCCCAATCGTCAACGTGCTCCATGTTCCAGCCACTCACGACTTGGTCCTGCCAAGGCGGCGAGACTAGGCCCTCGTTGGAGCCACCGTGCTTGTCTTCGGCGTCTTCGGTTTTGATGGCACTGCCGATATCAAACGCCTCCCTTAGGACACACGTCCCGCGGTCGACCTTGTACTGGAGGCATCGGCTGTCTGAGCCGCACATCTTACGACACTCGGCCGTGGATCCTACTTTTGTACGTTGGAACTCTGCTCGTCCACCGTTATCCCAGTCAACCCTCTCCTCGTCCAAGGGTGGCAGCTCGGCTCGTGTGCGTTCGAAGAGGTGGCGGTATAAAAGCGGTGTCTGAAGGCGTCCGGTTAGCAAAGACTCAAAAACACGACGCCTCCCGAAGAACTAAGCTTGACCCACACTTCGTTCTCGTCGAGTCTGCTCCCACCGCCACAGCTTAACCATCTCCTGGGGCTGCGTTTTGTGCAACGTTAAGACAGGCTGACACCAGTGGCCCGATGAATAAGGCAGCCTTTCTAGCGGATAGGGGTTGATCATGGGCCAAAAGCCCGACATACGGATGCCGGCATGAAGCAGAGTCCAGCCCAGCACCGAATCACCACAGCAGTCATGGCGCACTCTGTCCTCCCAACGCTGACTGAGGGTCCCTTCCAGGTAGTCTCCGTCTCGGC
Organism: Nigrospora osmanthi; assembly: GCA_029489945.1. Taxonomy (NCBI): domain Eukaryota; kingdom Fungi; phylum Ascomycota; class Sordariomycetes; order Amphisphaeriales; family Apiosporaceae; genus Nigrospora; species Nigrospora osmanthi. The sequence goes on along the minus strand of CP120503.1, from coordinate 6,827,265 downwards.
CCACCTTGCGATGTAGGAGCTTCCGGACCGCCGCTTGGCTCAGAATGAAGCCCGAGCCACCGTAGGCAAAGTACGACTTCTCATCGTTCTTGCGAGCGCCGGGAGAAGGGCTGCCGATGTAAAAGGGCTGGCTGGCATCCAGGTTCTCGAGGAAGCGGAAGAGGTTGTCCCACACCACGTACGTGTCCGACTCGTAGAAGAAGTACCACGGCTTGTGGGGGCGCATAGCCCATGCTTGTTCAACCATGGGCAAGAATTTGAACTTGTCGATGACCCAACCGTCGACGAGGTTAGCACTTGCCTCTCCCTTCCTCAGGGTGCCTTGGCCGTACAGCGCATGCATGTGGGTGTAATTAGCGAACTCGGGGTTGCCAGCGCGGTACGAGTCGGGCAGGTCGGCGAGCACATCATGAACCGGGCGGCCGGCGATTTCGTCGTCGACGTCGGAAAAGATGAGCAGATCGTCGATGCAGGCCGACACGCTGTCGAACTGGGCCTGGATGCGTGCGGGGACGTCGAGGTAGCCGGTGCGGAGGACGGGCTGCACGAAATCTCGCACCAGCCGCTGCGGAAAGGCCGCGCACAGGTCCTGGGTCGGCGTGTCGTTACGGACGGAGCGGGACACGGGACGGAAGTGGCTCACCGTGTCCCATGGCAAGTAGTCGGGGCGGCTCGGGCCGTCTTCGTTCGGGGCCAGGGGAAAACGGTCTTGGGCCTCGGGCTTGGACCGGGAGGCCCGGAGCGTGACGAGGAGGTAAAGGAAGGCAAGACAGGCGGCCGAGGCCAGGAACAAGAGCCGTCGGAGCCGCCAGCTATGCGTCAGGGTCTCCCAGCTGGACATTGGGTAGGGGAGCGACGGGCGAAGGGCGAAGCCGGGACGCATCTTGACCCCTGCGCCGTGCATCGTGGCGGGTATGATGCAGGTTGGGACAAAGCTGGTGTGGGAAACTGGGGACGAAGGCCAGGGAGACGGAAGAAGCGCACACGAGAGCGCCATCGACACTGAATTACATATGGCATACAACATGAGGGGCCCAGGCAGCAGGAATTCCCTGGGCCCTCTCGAGCCTCGCCCCGAGTGTCTGTATGAAAACGGGTCTTTGTTGCTGGAATCCCTGCTGCGTTGAGGAAACCCCTGTCACCGGTGGGCGCTCACGATTACCGTGTATTTCGCACACAGTACGCATCCACTTCCATGCGCGCAGGAAATGCGGTTCCCGTTCTGGGCCCCCTGCAAGGCTCATCCATTGTCTTGGTAACCAATCGGATCTTTCATTTCCGTAACTCTACGGGATCCCATCCGAATGATGTCTTCGACTGGTTTTCCTCTCCCCTAGGGCCAGCCTGTAATGGGCGGTGGCATGGCTTGTGGAGTGAGGGATGCCCCCTTTCAACCTATGTATTACTTAGCGTTGGAAATCTCAGTCATGAGAAATGCAGGCTCTGTTAGGTATATTTCCAACTAGGATACATAGTACAGCACCGCTACTGGGTTCAAAATGGAACCACCCGAGGCATGTCGGCCATGTTGAATGACACAACGTGACATCAGGGGCCGTCGAATATAATACATCCCCACCCTTGCAGCCAAGCCCCTTTCAACATCATGGAAGTGAACCACTACCCTACCCCCAACCTCAGACGTATGGACTATACCGCATCTAGCATTTAATCGACAGCGAAGCAAACAGGACGCTGTTGCATCCACTACGCACACTGTAGCTGTTTCCGCGGCAGTCGTTTCCACTCCAGGCCCGAACGCTACAACCGCTGCGCACAGTCAGTACTCCTCTTTGCGACGGTAAGGCACGTGCTGTGCGGATGCCACCCCGCCACGGACCTGTTGTCGGCGAGAACCGAGCGGACGTTGCCATAAGGCAGGCAGCGGTACCCGCCTTGGAAAAGCGTTACGGAGTCGACCTGGGTCGTGCAGGTGTCGCTGCGGTAGACGCGCACGGTGGCCTGGCCCAGTGCATTGACGGTGCCGTTCGTCTCGGCCGGGGCTTCGGCCGGAGCCGGCGCAGCGCTGACGAACGCGCCGGCGAGGGCCACGATGGAGGCAAGCTGGAGGAACTGCATTCTGAGGAGGGTGGGGAGCAGGCGGCGTGCTTTGTGGAAGGGTGGGGGATCAAGTCGCAAAGCTGATGGGACCGGCTGGACTCGCTGGTAACTGCTGGGATGGGAAACAGAAGATGCTATTTATGTTACGCTCTCACACTTGAATATGTCCAGCCATCCCTCTGGGACTCTGCGCATTTATGCACCTGAAATTGCTGCCTTGCCCCTGCTGGGCTGCCGGGTGCGAACAAACGAGATCCCCATGCATCTGGCAACAACAGTTTAGGGAGAACCAAGTGAGTCTGCCGCCGCAAGGTGACGGGAATATCGCCCAACACTCTAAGCGTTGGTTGATCCTCACCTCGCGGTTGAAAAGCCGATATCAGGGGCGAGCCAACGAACAGATCTTCGTGGGGTATTCGGCTGGTGATCTCTTCCCAGGGAGTAACGAGGTGTCGATCACGTATCGTTGGCGTTGGTCTCGCTCACCGCCCGACTAAGTCTCCCTTAACTTATGTGATTGTTTATTCATCTCGCTTGAGCTGTCGATACTAATCAGACCGTTCGCAAGAAGGGTACTTTCAGTTTTTCGGCGGTTTATCAAAGAACTAAGGCCGTGTTTTCTGGGATCAAGTAATGTACAGGACAGCCAAGAAAAGTTATTGGGTGAATGATGACGGTATTCCGTAGTTCCATATATGTTTCCCGAATATCGTCCGGGCCGGTCAGTACGTACGTTGCACCAATGTAGTGCACAGTCTTCCGATATCCTCGGATGCTTGGCAGTGCGCACCGGCGATGCCTCCTTCAAACTGCATCCCATATCATAGCCACCTTATCTGAAACCAACGCAGGGCAAAATGCTGCGGCTGCATGCATGAGGACCTTTCTCCAGTGTAGAAAGGACTGGCAGGCACTGTACGGAGAGATAGTTATGGGATCACACCAACAGACTTGCGCGCCTGGTCGTGCAAGGTCGACACAGCGGGTCGATCCACTGCAAGTGCGACGTTCCGCCTTCAAGGCCGTGGTTGATTGGCATGCGGAGGAGGTCCGGGGGTGGATGTCAGCGCATTCCTGCATTCGGGGAATGACAGTGAGCGCGCAGGCAGCGAGAAAAGCATCACGATGGGTGCCGACTATCCGGCTTTTGCGGCCAAGCCGGGCTTCGGGATCGGTACAGAGGCAGCGAGGCCAGCGAGTCGGAATCCACGGCAGGGCTAAGCTGCATCTTGATCCACTACATCTTTGACAGGACATAACCCCACCATAATTCCGGAGGTTTTTTTTTTTTTTTTTAATACTGGTGCCTGTTTTGGCCCCAGTAAAAGCGCTCCCCCGGAGGACGAAAAACCATCAACACGAGCCACTCCACTCTGTTCATCCACCAGCTTCTTCACAGGCCAATGGCGAGGATCGTAGATCGAATGAAGATGCTATTTACGAGCTGATTCTCGGGACATGAATGCCGCTTTCTCCCCACTATGGAAGACCCTTTCCTTCCGAGCCAAGAAGTACATAGAGTATGCGCCCACCCCTACCCCCCGCCACGAGCCTCTCCGCAATCTTTGCTCGCCAACCAACTGAATGAAGAAAATTCAAATCTGATGGTCTCAATAGATCCTGGTAAAAAACAGATCGCTGAAGGTGGTGGTAATGCGGTTGCCTGTTCGGAGAGGCTACATATTTTGGTTGGGTGCAAAATATGTCCCCCCCCCCCCCCCCCCCCCTCCCCCTCAACTTGTGGACAATGCGCGCTAGTCGATACCACCACAAAACTGATGGCAGTAAATCTGGCACTCTGTTATTGGAAGCCTGTTGCATTCACCACGGAGTGGAAATATCCATCACTGAGTTACGGAAGTCGATATCTAAGTAGGTATTGTACCCCCGGACCCGCCCCCCATCCACCTAGAACTAGAAGCTCCCCTGGGAGTGTGGTGACTCAAGAAGTACTACTGATCATTTATTTAGCTGTCTTCGGTTTGTACATGTACACGGTTGGATCGTCTTCGATGGCCTTAAATCCCGGCATGTCGCATTACAGTCCGTCCTATTAATAGAAATTCTAGTGCCAGGGATGCTGGACAGCCGTTGCCGCGAACCTTATATGTCCCTGTTCACGCATGGATGTTCCATTTCGTGGAGTGCGATGGGCCCACGCAGGTACAGCCACCAGCCAACGCAACAAGATCACGCCAGGCTGTTGCTGAGCACAAAGCTCACGTCGTCATTAAACGACCTCGAGGCGTCGTACGTGTGAACGCCGCCGTTGCTCGCGATGTACATGACGTTGTCGTAGTGGCGGAGGTAGCGGGTGGGGTACCCCCAGGAGCGCACCGCGACGCCCTGGCCGTTGAGGCCGGCCTGGGGACAGAAGGTGGCGTCCTCGCGGAACTGCTTGCTGCCGTCGCTGGCCTCGAGGCGCAGCACGAAGTCGTAGTGGCGGAGGTAGCTGCCGGGCGCGTCCTTGGACTCGAAGGAGACGCAGGCCCCGTTGCCGAGCCCCGCGCGGACCGTCCAGCTGGCCTGCCGCCGCAGCGCCGCGCTGCTCGACGCCGACACCACCTGCGTGTTGATGGCCGCGCCCGTGTGCGCCAGGTAGCGCGTGTCGTAGCCGGGCGTGGTGACGCGCAGCGAGACCGAGGCGCCGGCGGCGACGGCCGGCCCGCTGACGAGCGGCGCCGCCGCGTACCGGGCCGCCACGATGTCCGCCTGCACCGCGTTCTCGGTCGCGTCGGACGGGTACCCCGTCGTCATGACGCCCTCGTAGAAGGTGCCCTGCCCGCTGACGCTGTTGTCGCCGCCGATGCCGAGGATGATGGCGCCCTCCTTGCTCATGGGGTTGTAGCCGCGCACCGTCGGCCGCGCGCCGCTGTAGTACGTCGCCAGCCCCCCCGTCGCCGCGTTGCCGCCGCGGATCGCCCACCGGTTCGGCCCGCCCTTGAGCGCCGCCGTGAGGAACCGGTAGCCGATGGACGGGTCGCCGGCGTTGTTCTTGGGGTTCTGGCCCGAGAACAGGCCGTTCTCGAGGTCGGCCATGAACCAGGGCCCGCTGCCGGCCCCCGAGCCCCAGCCCGTGTTGTCGCCGAAGTAGATGGCCTCCATGTGGCCGTTGCCCGTGTCGAGGTTGTTCGTCTCGGCGTTGCCGTAGTCGAAGCAGCAGCCGCCGTTGTAGTGCGTGCCGTCCAGCACCGCGTACATGCCCTCGGCCGCGTCGCCCCTGGCCGTGCCGCTCGGCGCGTTGTTGCGGTAGCCCGTGCCCGGCGAGACGAAGACGCCGTACGCCCTCTGCCCGTTCAGCGTCACCGGCGCCCCGTCGGCGCTGGCCAGGTTGTCGGCGCCGTTGGCCTCGGGCCCCTTGAAGGCGCCGCCCGGCGCCTGCGTGAGGTGGTTGCCCCGGCCCGACTGGTCGTAAATGACGGTGATGAGGCAGGTCGTGCCGGCGCAGAAGGCGTCCTGGGCGGCCGCATTGGCCACGCCGCCGGCCGAGCGGGGCGTGATGATGGTGGTGCCCCCGTCCGACGCGCGCTTCACCTGGTAGAGCGCGCCGTTGTAGGCACTGTAGAGCGCCCGCGTGGTCGCGTGGGCGGCGACGCAGGGCGTGTTTCCAGACGCGTATATATCACAAGGCCCAGCGACGGCCAAGGGGGCGAGCCCCAGCGCCACCACAGAGGCGGCGATGCTTGGTCTTGGGAACATGGCGGGGCGAAGGCACTGAGGCTATTTCCGGAGGCACTGGAGACTGCAGTTTCTGATCTTTTCCAACACCGTGGCGGCTTTCATCTATTAATGCATTGCCTTCGATACCCGACGAATACGCCGTTCCCCATGATGTCTTGTCCTAGTGGTGGGATTTTAAGGCCAGCATTATCGTATCTTCGATCTCGTGGTGCGGGGAGACGGCTTTTTATGGGCAATGTCACAGCTGTAATGGGCCCTGAGGAAACACAAGCTTCTTCCCGTGAGCTTGATGGGTGCTTAAGTAGCGGAGTTGATGGTTCCGTTGTCCAGATCGGTATTCGGGCCTCCATTAGCTTCCTTCGGCCTTTACTAAATAGGAAGGTGAGGTCCCTGGGTTTGGCGGGGTCTACTCCTCTCCCCTCGCCATTCAAGGGAAGCAAGCGCCTCAATCAGGATCCGTACAGGCCTGATCACATGCTTCTAGCGCCCTCAAAATACGCTGAAGGAAGGAGTAGCTGACGCTCGAGCTCGAGAATACGAGACTTGTCCCTCGGGTCCCCAGCTGCATTCGGGGATGCTGGCAATGAACAGCCAGACGAGTTGCCTAATTGGGAGACAGCCCGTGAGGGGCAGAATCTGGCCGCTAGATGGCGGTACCATATTTGCTCTTTGTTTCTTCGGTAGCTCCCCCGTGGTTAAAATTCGGCTCATATGCCGTCAGCGGCATCTACGTAACTGCTGAACTTCCGCATAAAAGATTACTTTATGCAAATGTTTCTTGTTGGGGATGTCAATAGGACCTATTGCCGGTTGGAAGACTTTTCAATGCCAGGATAGTTGAATAGCAGACTAGACGCTGGGGCAACGTGCTCTCAGCTACGCTCGATGTTAGGGAATGATTAGAGACTTCTTTTGAAAGTAATGGTGAGAGCCTTGACGTTAATTTAAGCTCTCAAGTGCAACATGCTTCCTCGATATCAATAGTAATCTAAGGATTACCGACCACACTCAAAATAGCACTAGTGCGGCTTTTCATGGTGACCAGGTTGTGGCCTTTAGAAAGTCCTCTTCAGCCTCATTTATTAATGATCTGGCATTGGCAATGATCCGCCTGCCAAGACCGTATGATCGGACGAATGGAAGGACGAGGAGGGGAGTCAAGGAGCCCTGCCGACGTAGCCAATAGCATGGTTATCGCACACCCACAACCGTGACCTTGTGCGTGCGCCGTCAGCTCGTGTATGTGTAGACGAACCAGAACCTGCGAAGTCATAATGCGTCATCATGATGATCGGGCGACCATATGAACAATAAAGGCAATCTGGAAAGAGGCACATCTACGAATCAACACGTTATGTCTGTCGTCAGCTACATTGGCCCCAAGGAGACTGATACAACAACGCCTGGTCGTGAGATCAGATTTGCGTAAGGCTTAGTACTGCAAATGTGGGACCAGGGACCAAAGGCTCCGGCACGCGTCGCTAGTACTTATATTTACTCCGAAAGTATACAGCGCGGTATCGACAGATTGGAATCACCCTCCGCTCTCAGAAATTCAAAAACTCCTAGACTTGCAAATTCGTTCTTGAATTAACCCCCTAATCATGACACCACTCAATACGGGCAAAGATCAAACCGCAAACAAAAGCTTTGAAGCTGGCTCAGCAGATGCCTTACCCAATACAGAGCTGGCTGGCACAATGTACGGAACTCCCGGCTCAGCAGACAAGGTGTGTGCACTGTAACCTCATGGAACTCTTGTTGATGTGCGGCTGGGCTGAATTACGAGTAGAATCAAACGACGTCGAAGAATGTGGACACCAACGATGCCTCGGCAACACTGGTAAGCTGAGTTAGGCCCCAACCGTGGCATTTACACACTATTCTTCATGGTGAGACGCTGAGACTTTGAAGCTTAACTGTATGAGCTCGACTGCTCGCTCTGAGGGAAGCAAAGATGGCGGCGGGGAGAATGGGACCAAATCCAAAGCCAAGGATACGGCAGGTGCAGGTGCAATGGTACTTTAATACAGATGAGTGTTAGCCACAATTAAAGCAGAATTAAGAGCCGGCATGCCCTTCGTCGCTATTGGTTGCCGGCTGTGCTGACGTTAGAGAGCGCTGCCCCTCGTCGGCGTGGAGCGCACGCCTCGAACCACGGATCACGTAATGGTGCATGAATGACGTTCATTTGATATCACAATGGCTCTGGAATCGACGCGGCAATTCTTCCACTATGTTATTGAATGAGAAATGGTATTTCAGATCACTGTATGTTGTTATGTTGCCTTAGTACTCGCTCCAGATATCCCAAGCTTGTCCGAATAGCATTGGTAATTTCATCTTTCATCATCTTATTACCCATTTCAAGATTGCAAACCCGCAGCCATGCCGGAACTACCAGGCACGTGCTACTGCCGCGCGGTACAGTACACCATCTCCCTCCAGGACCCGGATAACGAGGCGCGCACGAGCCTCTGCCACTGCGGCAACTGCAAAAAGTTCACGGGGGGGAATTACGGCATCACCACGAAGCTGCCGCGGTCGGCCTTCGCCATCACGCAGGGCCAAGACCAGGTCCGCGTCCACGAGGCCGACAACGGCGGCGGCGTGAAGCTGCACCGCGAGTTCTGCGGCACCTGCGGCGGTCCGCTCCTCGAGTACGGCGTAAGTTCTGTTACAGATTTACTGGACATTGGGACGCCAGACGGATTAAGAAGGGGGGGGGGGGGGGGACCGAGGGAACAGACTGACGCAACAGCGAGAGCAGGAGAACGCCAGAGACAATATCTACGTCTTCTACGGCACCATGGATGATCACGCGCGCGGCCAGGTCGAACCGAAGGGCGAGTTCTTCTGCAAGATGCGGGACCCCTGGATGCCGCCTATTGAGGGTGAGTGATGAGCTCAAATGTGCCGTCAACCACAGCAATGTCTCCTAACCTTGGACAGGCTTGTTTCAGAAGCAGCAGATCAAGGAATAGTATATGTCGAGCGAGATGCGGGTATTGAGATTGAAGTAAAAAAAAAGTCCAAGCCTCTAGAGAAGAATGCCAAAACCTGGCAAGCAACCCCCCCCCCCCCCCCCCATCCTGAGCTCTCATTCGCACTCGGCCGTACAATCTTTCCCGTCGATGGTAATGACGATATATTTCGGTACCCACTGCGGAATGTCGGAGCAGTATATGGTCTGGCGTACTGTCCTGTCGAATTGCCCCCCCAGACTACTGCACGTAGCAAACCGATCGTGGAAGAAGGTCCCAAATGTTATTTGATAAAAGCAATCAGCGAAAACGACGACGCAGTATCTGGTGTTCTTCCACGTGCTTGCGCCCAAGGCAGGGACTGCCGCGCAGGACAAGGCAAGTACTGCCGCGGGTGGCAGCCTCACTAATAATACAAGGCGAAATGCTCAGATTATGACGCTATAGGTCGGCTCGGGTAGAGGACGTACTCTTCAAAAAATAGGCCCAAGTGCGTTATGGCAGACAGGTCTTCGATGGAGTGGTAGGAGACAGGTGTGAAAGAGCCTGATGAAGTGCCGAGAAGAGGATTATAAGAAGCGTGGATAGGAAAAGGCGTAGATGAACACCCGTGTTCTATCTAAAAGAACTGCGGAAAGCGTGGTTTCGAAGACCGTTACGTCGGGGTTTCCTTTGGTATCCAATAGGAGGGAGAAAGGAACAGAGTGTGCTGAGCTAACGACCTATCACGGCGACGCAGTTGGGATCGACTGCAACAAGTTGTATGGGAATAAAGGTTTGGATTGACTACTTAAGCAAAGAAAAAAAAAAGCACGAAAAGAGGAGATAATAATCACTGGTACTTAGGGTACAAAAAGCGATTCAAGAATCTATGCGTGAGGCGCACAGGCCGCGTAGCAAGCTACCAGGCAGAACACGACATGGAGACGCTCGGCTACTTCTCAGAGCATAAATAAGTAATTAAGGAAGTAAAGCCGGAAACCTACTATGCCTGGCCACGGCAATGACCGGAAGATCTACTGAGGGACGGATGAACGACATCCCATGAATCCATGGCACGTGCCGGGCCCGTCGGATCTGTGTGGCAGGGACCAGGATTTGTCGCACCCTCTGGGTGGGCTCGTATTCAATGGTTCCAATGGGGCTATACAACGGCACGTGAGCTTCCGGGATATCTTCTGACGACGCGCTTCTAAATGCGCCTTCAGTGCGAGGTCACCACGCCTCAGTGCCTGGCCATCACGCCTCGCTGCGTGTATAAATAATGATGGCGCCGATCCCAGACGGTTGGCTGGTTTGTTGACAATAAGAGGTTGTTTACCCTGCCACCGCTAAGCCCACGCTTCAACAAATCTTATTTTTCACCATGCTGGCCACAATGGTTTTCGATATCACCAAGTCTCTCACCCTTCTCTTGCTATGCCTTCGCTTGATCTCTGCAAGCCCCATTCTCAGCGAGGCAGCCCTCGAGGCTCGGCAGAATATATGCAACAAAGGCCAAAGCTACGGCTGCCTACCAAATGGCAACTCGGGTTGGAACTCATTCGACCTGGTCGTTCCAGCTGCCGGGGATGGTTTGGTGAGAAATGCCCATGCGCCCGGCGAGGAGGTGCGGGCCGAAGTCTGGAATCGACAGGACGGTACCGCTTTTCTTGCCGTTCGCCTCGGCGAAGATTACGAGCCTCGCTTGCCCGCTACGAGCGTCGAGGTTCAGGCCTGGATCGGCAGTACCCGAATCACGCTGAACAACAACTCATTCCATTATTTTTACGACGTGGCGCTTGCGACGATTCCGGCGGCCATCCTGACAAGGGCCAGGAGGTCCCCAAGCCCCGTGGTCATCAAGATCAAATGGCGCGCCGTTTAGCAGGTTATAGGCGGGTAGGGTTGGACTCCATACAGGGCCAGGGAAGTTCGGCAGACTGAGATTGGGAAAGTGGACCCGCGGGAATGCAGAGAGTATGGGAGGAGAAGACAAATTCTGTCGTCTCGAGCTCGCTTCACCCCCTTCGTTAAAGGCCTTTGCGATCTTGTCGTCTCATTTTGGGACTATTCCGCTCATTACTGAAGTAGGAGATCTCGTCATCTCAAATTGAGACCATCTGTTTTCTAGGCGGCGTATGTGGCGTTTGTGCCTTGAACTGAGAAGTCTAGAAGGGGTGCAGAGTTCTAAGTGACCTGTCGATCTGCGAGGAAACATGGGGGCCTAGACCTCCACCAAGGACAAATGGCAGAAAGGAACTTGTAAGACCAGCGAATAGTTTGCTAAGGTACGCGCCGCCAGAATAGGACACTACGCCTAGACTGCTGGCTATAACTGCCGTGTTAACCACGACAGCCTATGGTACCGTATCGGAGGCCGCGAGTCAAAGCCTAAGTCGATGCGAGGACGGCTGGCCTTCTGTTGGTTTTGGAGACACTGGCAGCCAATTGGAACTTTCCACAGGGCAAAACAAGCTAGCAACGTATGAAGCTCTCCGCATTCAAGCAGTTTCACAATCGAAAGTTCCTGGAAGCTTCTATATCGTCAGAAGATACGGGACTCGCTTTTTTCTTGTGTGGGGTGCCTGTACAAGGCGCACTGCGGTTAGATGCACGGCAACGCGTTTTGTTCCATAAGATTCTCGGAAAGATTGGATGATAGTCTAGAGTCTTTACCCTTACCAAGCTGTTCATATCAGATGGAAAGGTAAGTTCCATGACGTTGGCGACGCTCGTCTGTCCATACCGTCTGAGAACTTAGGGCGGTGCGGATGGACAGGCTTTAAGGGGTAAGACGCCGCGAGCATCACGCAAGGTGCGTCCGAATGTGGCCAGACTCTTCTACGTCTTATCATCATCTGGTAAAAAGCATAGCTGACAAAGTTCACTGGGTACGACCTTTGAGATGAGCCGGCAGTTTCAAGGAGTGCCACTTGGTGTTTATAAAGAGAAAGGCTGGCCCAATAATGAGGACAAATTGCTCTAAGTAGGCAAGATATGGGCTTATTACTATATTCTCTGTTGAAAGTTACATGTCTGGTTGCTATGGAGTAGCTAGTAACTTCCCACTTGACCCATTCATGTTTAAACTCTTCTCACAATACCGTCTCCTGGATTTGTATCTCACCGAGGTTCTTTCTCATCGGCAATCGCTTTTTCTGCCGGGATTCAGCTGGAAATGGGACGCTACGAGACCTCGGTAGTTGAGGAGTTGGAAGTGGTCAGGTGGTGCTCGGAAGGGACGAAACTTCTAGGCTCATCTCTTCTCTACTTTGTTCGTCTTTTCTCAAAGCGCCACCGGTAGTTTCGCAAAACCATGAGAAGCTCCCCTCTGTCGGTACACAGAATGCCCCGGTACGCCGAGCCTCTCTTTGTTCCATCAACTGCCGTTCCAATCTAGAACCAACCTTCGGCACTGCAATCACCAGGCGACTTGGGCCCAGACCTCCAGAGGCCCTGGAGAGCGTCCGGAGACATTGAATGGGAGAGGACCCAATGAACTACTGGCGCCGTGGAGTGTGAGGTACTTAGATAACCCCCCTGGCCTCTATGCCCCAGTAGAAGGCCGCCAGCCCTAACGAGCCCCGGCTGCGTATCGAGGCAATACTTACAAGGCCGCTTGGTCCTGGCAGGCGAGTGGGGCAGTTAGCAGTTGGGAAATGAATGAATCCAACGTTGGAAAGGCGGTAACCATTGTCGGGTGTTTCGGGGCGCCTATGGCTCCACGTCCGGGGCACCGTCCCGAAAGAGGCCCGAAGTGGTGCCTTCAGCCTTACAGTGGCAGCAACTTACCATGGGTTGCCTGGGCCTCTTGCTCCACGTCGTAGATCGCTGGTTTTGAATCTCTGGTTGCGACTACACGGCGATGTTTTCCACTTCAGCATGGGTTCCAGGCCCGCCAACCCTTCCAGGCCGGCCAACAACAGCGGGCACTCGCGTCCTGTGAACCTTCTTGGTGGCGGTAACCTCGCCAGAGCTGAGGGGCTTGTTTAGTGCCCAACTCGGTACCAAACGCATCACCTGCGTCACGCTGATGTCGCTCGGCTCTGGACGCATCCAGAACCAGACGGGGGGAAAGGACGGGACGCTATGCACACGTTCCGACAGCAGGAGGAGTCGCAGCTGAACGGGCGAGTTCCCCGGTGGGTGATGGACATGGTACTTGCAACGGCGCCTTACGGCATACAGCTAACGCAAACTTTAAAACGCACATACCACCCATACACGTCCAGGGGGGCAAACCGGCTTTCGATTGTAGTAACAGTGGCGGAGTCGCTGTCGTCCCCCCTACAGCCGAGACAGCCCTTTTCTTGTATCGGCCCTTTCCTGGATGGGAGGGCAGGTAGCGCGGCAGCACGGATTGTCCCCGCGCTGTCATGATAGCCTCATCGCGGGGTCTTTGACTCGAACGGTAGCCCTCTCGCGTGGCCTTTGACTCGAACGGGGCCTCCCCTCAGCCCCTCTCGGAGCGTCTCCCGTAGCGGGCGAACAGCCGCGTGGCCCAATAAGATCGCCCCCCCGAAGAGGGGTTTGCAAGCGCCGGTACTGCGTGCCGGCGCGTACATGATACCGTTCGTCCCGGCCGGCGCAGGGGGGGGCGCGATTCAAGACCATCTAGGTACTTATCTGACCAGATCATGCACGCATGGCACACGCATGGCAGCCCGGCCGCTCGGCCGGCAGGGGCCAAAGTGCCTGCCTGCCTCTCGTCGCTTATTAGATTGGCGTCGGCAACGGTGCTGCATCCGGCGTAGTGTGCGCGAGCCGACACGCGCCAGGCACGCGGCCCCAGAGTTTCCGGCCCAGCGACGGCCAGGCGAGCTCGGCGAACCAGGGTCCTCGTCCTTTTCCTCGGCGCCATACGCCGGCTTCAGATAGGGAGGGGATGGACGTTATCCCCCCCATTAGACTTTCAGCCGCTTCAGCCCCAGTCCGCGGATCGCCCGCTCCCCGCCCGCTTCACCGCATAAGACAAGGCGTTGTCGGGCCCTGCTTTGCTAGCCACGACTTTGTTCCCACTGCGTCTTTTGATAATTAGACGGGAGCTCACGAGTTCCCGCCCGCCGTCCGGCCCTCGATCGCTGCCAAATGCGCACTGCTGCCGCCCGCAACCCACCATGAGCGTTGTTGACCCCGTCACGAACCCCGAGCTGTTCCTCCCCGAGTCCCGAAGCCATGTCGTCTACCCCGTCGTGGCTCTCATGATGGCCCTGGCCACCACCGCCATCGCCGCCCGTTTCTACACGCGCCACGTCCTCGTCAAGTCCCTCGGCTTGGACGACTGGCTCTCGCTCCTGGCCCTCGCCTGCTTCTGCGCCCTGGGCTCGGCCACCTTTGTCCGTAAGTCGGAAGAAGAGATGGGGCGTCGATGCGCGTATCCCTCTCCGGCCGCTGACCTCGTGGGCCCTCCTCCCCCACCCCCATATCAGTGGCGAACGAAGGCCTCGGTCGACACATTGGGACCCTGCCGCCCCCCGACGGCATCAAGCGCTACCTGCGCACGTTCTGGATCATGATTGTCCTGTATAACTGCTCTATCACTTCAATCAAGCTGTGTTTTCTCGCTCAGTACTGGCGCATTATGGCCGTAGGCAGGATGAGGATCGCCATCATGATTGTGACGGGAATCGTGGGTATCTGGTCCCTGTCCGTCGCCTCCCACTAGCTGCTCCCGCCTGCATTTGCCTAACTGTTGCATCGCAGGACCCAGCTGTTCTTGACCATCTTCCAGTGCGATCCCATCTGGGGCTTCTGGGACAAGCGTCCCGAAGCGAAGTGCCGGTCGCTGCCTGAAGGATGTGGGTGTCTCTGCTGTCCTCGAGCGTCCCTCGAAGCTGACTTCCCCAGGGTACTCCAACGCCGCTAGCAATATCGTGGCCGATATCCTGATCATGCTGCTGCCGCTCCCGCTGATTAAGTCCCTGAATCTGCCGCTACATCAAAGAGTCGTCCTGGGTGCCGTATTTTGCCTGGGCATTCTGTGAGTGGCCACGAGCTCCCATAGATTCAAGTGCTGACTCTGGACCCTCTGCAGAACTTTGATTATCAGCATAATACGCTTAAAGTACCTTTCACTCGGACCTGACATAACGTGGGACACTTTCGAAACCCAGGTTCGGCTCCCCGCCCCCCGGAAACCAGCACTCGGGACTGAAACTGACTTCTATACCCATAGATGTGGTCCGTGGCCGAGCCATGCAGCGGCATTTTATGTGTGGTGATCCCCACGCTCCATCCGCTCTACGCCAAGTTCTTCCCGCGGGCAGGCAACTCGTTATCGTCCAGCAGCAACTACCGCATGGATTCCTCCAGCCGGCAGAAAAAGCGGCCCCGCGAGTCCATCGCCATGCGCCGGGGAACCACCCGGCAGTCCTTTGGTGGGGGCGATGAGGAGCAAGCCATATGCGGCCCCGAGGAGAGGACGAACGCAGCGGCCGAGGAGCCTCTGGAAATACCGGATGGCGCCAATGCCTTCGGCGGGTACCCCTCTGGCCATGGCGAGGCATTCCCGCGGCGGCTGTCAAACCCCGAAGTCGTCTATGCGGGTCTGCCGCCGGAGGCCACCAGTAGTTGTCCCGTCGGAAGCTACGGGCAGTGATGCGGTTTGCGGGGCACAAAGTTTTAATGAGAAACGCAGAAATAAAAAAACCTTGCGTCATCCTGCTTTCCAGGGATCATCGAGCAGAATGCTTCGTCGAAATAGTGTCCGACCAATGCCAACCGGTTGTGGCTTCACCGAACGCTCGCAGACTCATCTCCAAGCGAAAGGTTAAGTGAACCGAATGCCGGGATCGAAAAGAAGTATTTAAACTTCTCGTTGTCCCCCTCCCCCCCCCCCCCCCCCCCCCCCATCTTTTCAGCCAAGCATCCATGCTACTTGTAAGCGTACTCGGCCGGAGATGGTCCGAGGCAGCTGTTGCCCCCCGCATGGAGAGAGGCAGAGAGGGAGAGAAGGCCAGGGGGCCTCGAGACGCGGCCAGGCGAAGCTAATGCCGCACGTGGGCCAAGGCCGACTATTTGCATCAAGGCGGAGCCAAGGAGACCAGTCACAAAGGCGATGCAGGATGGTCGCGGTGGAGAGCGAGATCAGGTGAGGAGTAGGCAGGCCCGCAGCGGCAAGGGGCATCGGGATGTCAAGGGCAAGTAACTGGGTTAATCCGCTGCCTGGTTTGCCCTAGGGGTAGATCGTGGGCGACGATGCGGCAAATCTCGGCACGCCTGCTCCAATGACTGCTCCAATGGGAAGCGGGGAGCGGGGGAAGAGAGAAAAAAAAGGGCAGGCTGGCGAGGCTGGTGGGCAAGGAAACCTGAAGCTCAAAACCGCCTTCTCCGCGTTTTCCCCGGTTTTCCCCAACTTCTCTTGGCCGCGTCCATGTATCCTAGACTCTTGGCAACTCCATCATCCCCATTACCCCGCAGCGACGTCGGGGAGGGCTTCGCGCCAACGTCAACGATGGGGCTTGCCGGTGGGCTCGTCCTACCCCTGGGGGATGATCCATGATGAATGCCGGGCGGATGTGCTCCTAGAGGGAGAGAGAATTGACATAAAAGCGTCATGTCGGCTGCCGCCCTGCTTAGTCCGTCCGTCTCTCCCATACCCACCCCCGGGCCTCTCCCACCAACCTCGTCCTTCCCCTAGCAACCTACGGCACGGCACGGCACGGCACGGCACGACACCACCAAGATGGCCAGCGAGGAGAAAGCGTCGGTCGAGATGCGCGAGTCGCGCCCGAGCCTCGAAAAGGGGGCGCCCGCGACGGCGGCGCCGGACGTGCCGGGCTTCGACTTCGCGGCGCGGGATCCCGAGCTGCTGGCGGAGCAGAAGCGAAAGCTGCTGCGCAAGGTCGACGGGCGGCTGCTGCCGCTGCTGATCCTCATGTACCTGCTTAACTTCCTGGACCGCTCGAACCTGGCGCAGGCGCGGCAGGGCACGCTCGAGTCCGACCTCGGCATGACGGGCACCGACTTCAACCTCGCCACCTCCATCTTCTTCATCGGCTACCTGCTCATGCAGCTGCCGTCCAACATGATCATCACGCGCGTGCGGCCCTCGCTCTACCTCTCGGGCGTCACCGTCCTCTGGGGCGCCGTCTCGGCCTGCAACGGCGCCACCCGCCGCTTCACCGACCTCGTCGTCGTCCGCTTCTTCCTCGGCTTCGTCGAGGCCCCCTTCTTCCCCGGCGTCATCTTCCTCATGTCGAGCTGGTACACGCGCGCCGAGCTCACCCGCCGCGTCGCCTGGTTCTACTCGGGCAGCGCCCTCGCCAACATGTTCGGCGGCCTGCTGGCCGCCGCTATCCTGGGCAACATGCACGACGCCCAGGGCATCGCCGGTTGGCGGTGGCTATTTGTGAGTCTCCGGGCGTGACAAGGAGATGGGGCAATTCAGGGGCGCAACCGCGTGGCTAACCAGAATCCAGATCATCGAGGGCGTCGTCACCATCTTCATCGGCCTCTGCGCCGGCTACTTCCTGCCCGACTACCCGCAGAACACGCGGTGGCTGACGGAGGAAGAGCGGGCGCTCGCTTCGTACCGCCTCCTGGAGGACATCAACGAGGCGGACGAGGCCACCTCGACCAGCGTCTGGCACGGCATCCAGCTGGCCCTGAAGGACTACCGGTTGTACCTGTTCGTTCTGCTGCAGCACCTGAGCCTGCTCTCCCAGACCTTCCAGTACTTCTTCCCGAGCATCGTGGGGACCCTGGGTTACAGCAGCATCGTCACGTTGCTGCTGACCGTACCTGGTAAGCCGCCCTCGCCGCTCTCTCTCTCTCTCTCTCTTTGCCCGGAACAAAACTTTGTCTTCGGACGCCCATGCTGACAGCGAGGCTTTGCAGTCTGGTTTGCCACCTTCCTCACCACCATCGCGGCCACGTTCTCGGCGTCGCGAACCAACGACCGCTCGCTGCACATCATCGGACTGATGCTGGTGGCGACGGTGGGCAACGTAATCGCGACGGCGACGACGAACCTCGCGGCGCGCTTCTTCGCCATGTTCCTGATGCCCATGGGGGCGGTGTCGGCCTTTGTCATCATCGTGCCGTGGATCGCCAACTCGTTCCCGCGCCCGCTCGTCAAGCGCTCCGCTTGCGTCGCCATCGCCAACATGGTGGGCAACACGGCCTCGGCCTACGGCAGCTACATGTACCCCAAGTCGGCGGCGCCCCAGTACGTCCCCGGCGGCAGCGCCAACGCCGCCATCAGCGTCACCGTCGCCCTCCTCGCCCTCGTCCTCCGTTGGCTCCACCAGCGCGAGAACAAGAAGCTCGAGAAGGCCGAGGCCGAGGCCGCCGCGAGGGACCCAAGCCAGGTTCAGGCCGAGCCCGGCTTCCGTTTCGTGTACTAGATCTTCTTTTTATTAGATACCAATACTATTATGGGTGTCAAGGCAGAGAGGCCCGCATCTCCCCTGGAACAAGATAACTTCGATCTTGCAGACGAAACTTCACTCGTACACCGTGCCGTTGTGATGCCTAGCATGGCTCCTGGCGGGAAAGGGCCCCTCCTTTAAAACACCTGTCATTGTGCTGAAACTTCGAGGCCCGTCCCGCGCTCTGCTGGGCCGTCCTAATTCAGGCGGGTGCGGTCACAGTACCTGCGAGACCATGACTCACGCAGGATCAGAGCACGGCTCGTTGCTGCAGGTACGCCTCATTCTCTTGCGTCCCGCCCCCAGACGAGAATCATCACGGCCGCGTGGGCCTACTCGGGACACCGGAACCCTCGGCAACCTTCCACACCCCTTGCTGAAAAGCTTAATCTGTTCTTTCATCGGACGAGACGGTGTTGGCCTTTGACACTCAAAACGTGTTGTTCGGGCTCGCACGTACTCCAACCCCGGCCCCCTTCCTTTCCTCAATTATTACGTTCGGGCAGGCTGAGGTGTCTCCCGTCCAGCCACCAACCACGCATTCCCAGCAGTGTCACCACGAGAGGGCAGAACGGCATAGTATGGCTGCGACACTGGAAGAACTCACGGCCATCGAGGAGATCGGGCCCGGGCGGTATCGCTCGAAGGCGCTCCCGGAGCACATGAACCACCGGCCCGGCGTGGCCTTCGGGGGCTGCACGCTGGGCGTGGCCACGCGGGCCGCCTACGCCACGGTGCCGGCCACGCACGCGCTCTACTCGGTGCTGGGCCACTACCTGGGGCCGACGCGGACGGACGCGCGGCTCGAGTGCGCGGTCCACGCGACGCGGACGACGCGGTCGTTCGCCACGCGCCGGGTCGAGGTCCGGCAGGCGCAGGCCGACGGCAGCACGCGCGTCTGCCTCGAGCTGCTGGCCGACTTCCACGCGCGCGAAGCCGGGCCGGCGCTGGAGTGGTCGGCGGCGCCCGCGCGCCCGTACGCCGCCGTCGCGGACCAGCCGGCGAAGAGCCCCGTTGCCGCGGCGCCGGGCCGGGCGGCGGACGACGCCGACGCCGCGGCGACGGGGCTCTTCGCGCTGAGCGAGCGCCACTTCGAGACGCGCCACTGCCGCGAGGGCGTCGGCGCGCCGAACCTGCACGGGCGCCTCGGGGGCCGGCCGACGACGCAGGCGGCGCTGCCGCCGGCCGCGGGCGCCACGGCCGAGTACCAGCGGGCGCGGGCGCACGAGCGCCTCGCGGCGCCCGCCGACCAGGCGGCCGCCCTCGCCTTCCTGCTCGACGGCGGCCTCGACGGCTGCGTGCTGGCGCGCGCGGGCCTCTGGTTCGACGACGTCGCCGCCCTCGCCTCCCTCGACTTCGCCCTCCGCCTCACCGCCCCCGAGTGGGACTTGCGCCGCTGGCACCTGCGCGAGCGCACCGCCCCCGTCGCCGCCGCCGGCCGCACCTACGCCGAGGCCCGCCTCTGGAGCGAGGACGGCGCCCTCGTGGCCGTCATGACGCAGCAGGGCATCCTGCGTCTCAAGGGCCCGCCGCCGCCGAAGCTTTAGGGACACGCGCGCGCCGGGCGATAGGCTGGGAGGGCCCGGGGTGAATGGTGTTGGTGGTTGTGATGCCATCATGGACATTGATATGCATCTGGCTTGGCTTGATGGGCTGGAAGCAGGGGCGTGCTTGGAAGCTAATGAGATATGACCGTCTCTCGTGTTTCTGCATTTGTTTTGCTTACGAAATCTGCGGGTACCCACTCCAGACAGCCTGCCGAGGATCTCTCACAGCCTTTCTTGGCTTTCGTTGTGTTCGACGTCCTATCTTGATGCTCCTCAACGCGTTCACTACTCTGTTTGTGACCGGAAGCAGCAGCGTTTCGTTTCCGGTCCCTTAAACGTGGCACATGTCATGGCTTGACTAGGCCCTCGAGGGGTACCCATGCCAACTCACTGTCGTCCAACGAATACTTGAACGAGTGGAGGATCCTTCCACCACTGTCCTCTTGGTACATATCGCACCGTTGCCGATATTGATCGCACGCCGTGGTCGAGGCGAGGTTCCGCTGCGCTTCGCTCGGACACCAAATCTGCCGCCAGGACCCCCACCGAAAGTTTGCCTCGTAGTCGGGCGGGTCGTAGTAGCTCTCCATCGACGACGCGTAGTGGCAACCACCGGCTGTTCGGGAAACGAGATAGTAATTCCAGTAATTGTCATGAAAAACCGTCTGCGCATGGATATCGTGGACCAGGTCTTCGCCGCCGTCCGCCTCGAGGGGGCTCCACGAGGCCTCCCAAGACCCCCTTGACACCCTATGCCACAGCTTTCCCTGGCACGCCACGATGTACTCGTCGTATTTTTCGTCCATTGTAACCATCTGGGGGCTACCGAGGGGCGCGTTCGCGCAGGCGGGCGGGCGGCCCAGGTCCTGCCAATGGCGCGGCCAGGACGGGGCGTTCCCGATCCGGCCGACGGGCAAGACCTGGTACGTGGCGTTCCGGATGGCCGCCATGTGCTTGACGCCGATGCGGTCGTTGTCCTGGTTGACGGCGGGCCGGCCGGCGAAGCCGTCGCCGAGCAGGTCCCAGTCGTCCCAGCGCGGGCCGTCGGGCCAGAAGGAGCCGAAGCGGCGGCGCCACAGCTGGCCCTCGGCCGTCTGCGCGTAGACCTCGGGCCACGCGTTCCAGGTCAGCGTCGTGGGCGGGTACGCGAAGCGCCCGCCCAGGCTGCGCCAGCCGCCGCCCGCGTCCCACGCGCCCTCCGTGTGGTACGTGTAGAGGAGCGCGCCCGTGCCCGCCTCGAGGGCGAAGGCGAAGGTTTCGTCGGCCCCGGCCGAGCGCTGCGAAAGCACCGGCGCCGTGAGGAACCGCGTCATGTTGTACATCGCCCACGCCGACTCTGCGCGCTGGCTCAACGCCTTCCACGCCAAGGACCCGTCCGCGCTCCGGTACCAGACCCAGTTGCGCGCTTCGCCGAACGGGCGGGTGGCGCCGCCGCTGCCCATGTTGTAGCTGAAGCCCTCCGCAAGCTCCGTTATAGGGGGCCCGGTCGAGTTGGGCTGGGGTCCCGTGCTGCCGTTGCGGGCGTGCCAGCCACCCCCGATATCGACGGCAATGCGCTCGCCGATTCTGCCGACATGGCCGTTCCGGGCTGGCTTAGAAAAGCCCAGGGCAGGGCTAATCGAGGAGATGACGAAGAGTGTCAAAGATATTGTGGCCACCCGTGCTATGGATGCAGGCCATTTTGTCTTTGCTGTACGTCTTTGACTGGTGACGTTGTCACAAGCTCCGCCATCGTGCCGCGGCTGAGTGGCGGCCATTGTTGTCATGGAGGTCAGGATTTAAACGACGGTGGACATCAAACAGCACTCCGCCACTTTTGAGCCGGCGAAGGGACCGGCGTTTTATACGAACCTGCACAGTATACGAAGCCATGGTGAGGGATTAGTGCACCGCATGCGTTCGAACTCTTGCCGGCTTCCGTTCAGCTTTGCAGATGGAGACATTTGATAGGTCTTAGGTGCAGCATTTTTGGCCTTGGCAACACCTGAAGAGGAAGGTGGATGTGAGAAGAATTTCAAGAGACATAAGCAGGTGCCAAAAAAAAAAGGCAAAATCGGCACGCCGTGAGAAGCAGTTCAACTGTCTGAAAATAAGTTACCGCACAGAGTGGCTTGCCTGGCAGATGATTTTGTCGCGTGGATGAAGAGGCCCGAGGGATGAGGATGCGGGCGCGGGTTCGCTAATCCCTTTCACTTTATTCGACACTCTCAGTGGCGTTGCTATAAATCACCGATACAGGAACAAATATCCATGGGGGCCGGCTGCCCTGTGAGCCTCTCTGTGGCAAACACAGCCAAATGCATTCACGGCGTGACTGCACAAGAACGTTAGGCTTGGCATGCGTTGTGTAATACGCTTAACCAACCGCACCAGCGCCGTATATGCATGCTGACATCTAAACAGCCGCCAAGTACCCGCAATGCCAATAAGATGGGATAACACTATCGCCTGTTCACTGCCGAGGGGCAGAGCCGACTTTCCAGATGAGGGGGCAGCTTCAACCCCTCCCGCCCTCCAAATCCATTGCTCAAAAGCTCTCGTTTTCTTTGTCCCTGGCGGATCTGATAACGTTACCATACTTTCCGAGGTCTCGCACTCTGCTTAGGTTCCCACTTACCGACCTGCCGTGTACCCCGAGCGACTCACGCAATACTGATCATGGAGTCGCTGCGCGCGTGGACGCAGGCCCTCGGCGACGTGAGCTCCCGCGACGCGGCCCTGTGCGCGGTCGGCCTCACGGTGTTGTGGATAGCGACGAGCGCCGTGGCCTCGTGGGCGCGGCTCCGGCACGTGCCGGGCCCGTTCCTGGCCTCCTTCACGAACCTCTGGGCGGGGCGGGCGATGGCCTCGGGCCGGTTCTACGACATCATCCGGGCCGAGCAGCAGCGCCACGGCCGCGTCATGCGTCTCGGGCCCGACTCGGTCTGCGTGTACGAGCCCGAGGCGCTGTGGCGCATCAACGCGGCGCGGGCGGCGTACACGCGCGGCCCGTGGTACTCGAGCCTCCGCTTCGACCCCCGCGGCGACTCCATCTTTTCCGAGTGCGACACGGGCCGTCACGACCGCCGCAAGGCCAAGCTCGCCGCCGGCTACTCGGGCAAGGGCCTGATGGACCTCGAAAGCCATATCGACGCCGGTCTCGCCAACCTCGTGCGCCATCTCCGCACCCACCACGCCGAGACGGTCGACATCGGCCGTCTGCTGCAGTTCTTCCAAGTCGACCTGATCTCCAAGGCCGGTTTTGGGCAGGCCTGGGGCGACCTAGCTGACGAGACGGACCATTTTAACTTTTTGAAGGATTCCGAGGCTAACTTGGCCTTCCTGCACACTGTCTCTCTATCTCCCATTACCAGGACTATCTTCAGCTCACTTTTCTTCATCAAGCACTTTGGACGTAGGTGATCTTGCTTATTCTCGTTTTTTCGTGTCCCTGCTCAATTTCGGCCGCAACGTTTATCAAATGCTATCCCGGAACACCATTCAGAGACGAGGGCTGACACCATAGACTGCAGCCAAAAGGACGGACAGCAATGGCATCGGCCAGTCACTAGGGTCAGTTGATCCCTGGCGTCCCAGATCGCAGAAAGATCTAGCAATAAGCTGACGGGCTTCTTATTAGAGCTCTTGAGACGGTCGTTTTGGATCGATTTTCAGGAAAGGCAGAAAGGAAAGACCACACAGGCGACATGCTGGTTCGTCCTGGCCCGGCCACCTCCCCCTCACGCCCATGACGTAACTAACCCCGAAGACGAACAGGACGAGTGGATCAAGCAGGGCCTCTCGGCTGAGGAATGCCAGCTGGACCTGGCCACGCAAATGGCCGGCGGTATCGAGACGTCCATCTCCACGATTCGGGGCATCCTTCTCCTCCTACTGGCATCGCCCACTATCTACGCGCAAGCGAAGCAGGAAATCCGCACCGCGATCCAGGAAGGGCGTATCTCGAGCCCTGTGACCGACACCGAGGCTAAAGCGTTGCCATACATGCAGGCTCTTCTCCTCGAGGGTATGCGGATAATGCCGCCGCTCACCTTCGGGTTCCCGAAGCGCGTGCCGGCGGGCGGCGACACGGTCTCGGGCACGTTTCTGCCCGCTGGTACCGATATCTATCAGAATTTTGGGGCCATGCTGCGTAACCCGGCCGTCTTCGGCGCCGACGCTGACGTCTTCCGCCCCGAGCGCCTCCTCGCCGCCGAAAACGACCCGGACATCGTTACGTATCGGCGCAAGACTATTGACCTTTGTTTCGGTTACGGCCGCTTCGGCTGCCTGGGCAAGGCGTTGGCGCAGATTGAGATGAACAAGATCTTTGTCGAGGTAAGCAGCGAACAAATTTCGAGCAAACGGCGCATCGCCTGCTGTAAAAGTGTGTGACCCAGAGATCTCTGCTAACCACTAATGGCGGCAGCTGCTACGAAACTTCGACTTCCAGCTGGCGGACCCCGAGAAGCCGTGGAAAAGGGCCAGCTATTCGACCTTCATGATCCACGATTTCCATGTCCGGGTTACAGAGGGGCGACTGGACTGAAAGCAGGCGCTCACTTGGGGAAAAGGAAAGAAATGCGGATGAGGATATGTAGGAACTCAATGTACGGTATTATCGTATACAAACAACCCGCCTATTACTTGATTCTGACAGTGAAAAGAGGAGGCATGCTTTATTCTCCGTCCAATTACCAGAAAGCGTGCGACTGCAGTTTAAAAATTCATCGATGAAGGTCCGTTCGACCTTGACTGAACAGCTTACTGCATTATGTCGCCCATCCACGCTCGCCATCGGAAGAGTACTGACTCTTCCAGAGTATCCACGCAACAGTAAAGTATTACGTGTGCAGTTGCGGTACGGGGTATCGTCGGTGTCCCGAGGTTTCCAAATTCGGACGGAGAGGCCACCAAACGACATGGATGCACGGAGAGGATCTCGATAGTATCTAAGCCAGCCTAAACCCTATGCCCGAGGACCGGGGCCATGATGATCATGCTAGAATGCGTGCAGAATCGCAAGAGCCGGCCAGTGCCTCGTTCCCGGCATTCGAGATCTATGGACCCGCTATAACGCTGGGTCCATCACGGCCCACGCAGTCCAGACGCATTGCCTCCTCGTCAGTACCATCACTCACGTCCGCCAGTGTGCCCTTTACCTGCTGGTCCTTTTCCATACTACCACCGTGCGTTCGCGGAGAGCGCAAGAGGCGGTCAAATAAGGGGCGCAACAGTTTCTTCTGGAACTGCCGGCTACCAGGTGAAGATCAGCTCTCAGGGGCCGGCTAATGTCAGCCCCCGGAATGGGGCCCGTGGAGAGGATACGAGGAAAAACAGGCCCGGGGTTCGCCTTGGCGCCTCAAAAATGCGAGGATGCGGTGGACACGACCATGGACGCAACTCGTACCGGACCCGCATGCGCCCGGAGTCCTCCCCGTGGCGGATAATAAAAAGCCGTGATGCCGTCGCTCCTCCGGTCGAACGGCAGCCACTCTCAGCGTCATCATCCCGCGACCAGGAACGAGCAGGAAACCGGTCACAATGATGTCCCAGTTCGCTGCCGCCCTGGCGGCCATGAGCCTATGGACGGGCTCCCACGCCATGCGGCATCTCTTCCCGCCCGAAAACGGTACCGAGCCCGTCTACGACCCCATGGACGCCTGTCGGGTGCGGGCGCACTCGGACGTTCCGCTCAGCGCCGGGTGGTCGTCGCCCTTTGCCCAGGTCGAGAGTGTGGGCACTATCCAGGGCTTCATGATCTTCGTCGACTTCTCCGACGCCGAGGCGGCCAACCACAGCGCCCAGGGCGTCTACGATTCCATCGTCCCTGGGGCCGCCGCGTGGCTGCACAACTCGTCCTACGGCCAGCTGACGCTTGACATCAAGGCCGACACCACGCAGGTCTACCGCATGCCCGCGCCCATGGCCGAGTACGAGTGGACGCTTGACCTGCAGCCTCACCGCCAGTACGTACAGGACGCCCTGGACGCCTACCTCGCGGGCGACGGCGGCCGCGCCGAGGTCCCCGTCGTTGATGTTCTCTACATCGTGGCGCCCCCCAACGCCGAGAAGATGTGGAACTCGCTGGCGGCCGCCTTCACGCCCTGGACGCGGTCGGGCCAGTTCGTGGCGACGCGGGTCGTCACCATGGGCCGGGACGCCTACTACGAGACGGGTTACAAGACGCTGGCCCACGAGACGGGCCACTCGATGGCGCTGCCCGACTACTACCCGACGGACCGCCAGCACCCCCTGGGCCACTTCGTGGCCGGCTTCAGCATCATGGGCGACTCGGCCGAGCAGGGGCCCGACCACTTCGCCTGGGACAAGTGGCGGCTGGGCTGGCTGCCGGACGCGGCCGTCGCCTGCGTGACGCGAGACAACGGGGGCGCAGCGGCGACGCACACGCTCGCGCCCGTCGAGGACGCGCCGGCGGCCGGGCGCACGCAGGCCGTCGTCGTCGCCGTCAACGCCACGCGCGTGCTCGTGGCCGAGGCGCGCGCGGCCCGCGGCGTCGACGCCGCCACCCTCTGCGCCGACGCCGCCGGTGTCCTGCTCTACACCGTCGACACGCGCGTGCCCTCGGGCA
The DNA here is from genome assembly GCA_029489945.1 of Nigrospora osmanthi. Lineage (NCBI taxonomy): Eukaryota > Fungi > Ascomycota > Sordariomycetes > Amphisphaeriales > Apiosporaceae > Nigrospora > Nigrospora osmanthi. The sequence continues at coordinate 6,801,068 of CP120503.1, read as the reverse complement.
CCGGCCCCGTCCGCGTCCTCGACAACTCCCCCCCGCGCTGGACCTGCGGCGGCTACCCCGCCAACCGCGCCGCCCTCTCCCTCGACCCCGGCCGCTCCGCCGCCCTGGCGAGCGAGGAGTTCGGCGTCGCCGTCACCCTGCTCGCGCAGGAGCCGTCAGGCATCTACACCATCAAGGTGGAGTACCTATGAATGGTAGTACGCAAATATAATAATCGAGAAATCAAGGATACATCCATCGGCGTTGTTGTACACCATGACTCTTCGTGATGTCCCTGACATTATCCGCGACAGCCTCTCATAGCTTCTCGTACACAGACTCAGAGCTGAGATGAAGGGAAGGGTTCCTTATTCCTTTGCACTTAGGAGAGCGACAGCTAAAACACAGGGTCCACTGGGTTCAATGAGAACAGCTGGATCGGCAAGCTTGGGGATAGTACACGAATACATATATAGTCCACAGAGTGGTTTGACGAGGGTGCCTCGGTGGCTTTGCCCAGCCCGCCTTCAGTGGGAGGTTTAACTACAATAGTGTTGACTGTCGTGAAACACAGCTAATGTTTCGCCGAGCACGTCACCCTCATGCCACACGCCGCTGAACTTCAACACCTTGCGCGGATACGTGGCCACGCATTCCAGATAGCCTTTGAGCCTCAAAGAGGCTTCTTACAAGTCGCCACGATGTACGTCCACTCCTGGTCCCAGCCGCCGTCGCCGTGCGCCTCGCGCATCCGCTGCACGATATGGCGGTTGAGGAGGCCGCCCTCGCGCGCGCGCGCGCGCGTTTCCTCGTCCCAGAAGCTAATCATGGCCCACTGGACCATTTGGCCGAACATGCGCAGGTAGTGCCCAGGCCCGTCGACGTGCACCGCGTAACGACAAGTGCGCACCTCGACGTCGACCAGACGCGGCGGTGCCTCCTCCTTCGCCTCCCCGGTGCTCGTCGTCGCGTGGTTAAAGCGGTCCAGCTCCGCCGCCAGGCCCGCCTCCGTCACCCAGGCCGTCAGCCCGTTCGCGGCCGTCGGGAACGGGTCCAGCGACGGCGTCGGGAACGGGAAGCCCGTCAGCGCGTGCCGCAGGTCCCGGGCCAGTCCCTCGTTGCCCTCCGCCCAGACGGTGAAGCCGAGCGTGCCGCCCGGCCGCAGGAGCCGGTGCGCGTCGGCGAGCACGCGCGCGGGCGCGGGGATGATGTGCATGGCGAAGTTGAGGGTGATGTGCGAGAAGGACGCCGCGGGAAGATCGGTTTCCTGCCGCGAGGGAAAGGGTCAGCGGGGTGTCGGGAAGACCCAGGCCCAGCTGGGGGAGGGCGGGAAGGGGGGAAAAGGAGGAGAGGTAAATGCCGACGTACCTGCGCGTCTAACAACGCCGTTTCGATGCCCTGCCACCCGCGGGCGGCGATGCGCTGCCGCAGCGAGCCCAGGAGCGCCGCCGAGAAGTCGGCGCACAGCACGCGGCTGCGCGGCACCACGCCGTCGGCGTCCGAGGCCTCGAGCAGCGCGGCGACGACGGGGCCGGTGCCGCACGCGTGGTCCAGCAGGGCAAAGGGCTCGCGCGGGGCGACCGTGAGGGTGTCGCTGTCGCCGTCGCCGTCGTCCGCCGACGGCGCCGCCGCCGCCAGCAGCCCCGTCCGCAACAGGAGCTGGCGCGCCGGCTCCCGCATGATGCGCCCGTTGTCGGCGATCATGATTTCCAGCGCCTCCGCGTTCATCCCCGCCGTCTGGGTCTGGAAGAAATTGTTGATGTCTTTTTGCAGGTTCGGGGGCGGCATGTTGAATTCGGGCCGGGGGGCAGTGTTGGGTCTGGGGGTGGCGATGGGACAGGGTGCTGAAAGTGCGGGAAGAAAACTTTTGCTAACAGGAGTTAAAAAGGCAAAATTTGTAGTTTGTGTTTTAGGGTGTCATGAAGCTTCCTCGGGGGGAAACTTAAATATCTCTCCCATGCCCCTGGATGTCTCCGAATTGTTCCCGCAATGTTGCCGCGATGTTGCCGCGGTGTTGCCGCGATGTTGCCGCCAAGCCCCAGATGCGCAGTTACTAGTCCGATAATGTGGCAGAAATGCCCAACCTGGGCTGGATATTGGATATTACTAACAGCTAACCCTCGTGGAATGTAATTCACATATGTTGGTCCTAGTCAAGCCGTCTGTTCTTTGGGCCGTGATTACGGTCCAAGACATGTTTTGATTGGCGCCGTGTCAGCAATTGACGTGGCGGCATCTGTACAACTTTAAGGCAGACCTCAAACCCCGGTATATCCTCGCTTGCTTATGCTGTAAAACTCTTTTGTTCAACCTTGTTCGCTCTTGTAGATCAGATCGATTCGTCCAGTTTCGGTTCCCATTTCTCCGTGTCCCCTATCCTGTCAGCCGTGAGCCCCGCCATCCCGGGGTTTGCGAAACCCGCCGCCTTCTGTCTCTCGTACGACACTTGCCGGAGACGCATGTGCTCGGACTTGGTGAGTGCGAGCTGGATTGCCTCATTAGTTTGGAAGATTCGGAGAAGTAGTGACATGGGAGAATGAAATGCGTGCGTTGAAAAGGGCGTTGGGGGGGAGGCGCTTACATATACCTCAGCTCCTACGATGTGGAGGATGAGGGCGACCCAATGTGCCATCCCGTACGTGGCATCGTACGCTGCTGAGGCCTGCGGAGTAGCTCCGTTCCAGTTGGCCAGCACTGCCACCTGGTCACGCGTGCTGTTCCCGCTGCTGGTCCCGTTCACGTACGAGGCGCACTTCGGAAACGCCGCCAAAGTTTGTTCGACGCCACCCATCATCCATTCGATCTTGTCGCAGGACATGGCCATGTAGAAGCCGCCGAGGCTCGAGATGGCCGCCGCGGCGGCGAACATAATGAAGCGCGTCGTGATAACGGAGCCCGCCTAGGCACCAACTGGTCAGATGGAGTTTCTTGTCGCTAAAGGGGGAAGAAAAAAGAGAGGGGGAGGGGCTTTCTTACATAAACCCAGGCTCGCAACATCCACGCGCGGTGCTCCTCGATCTGCAGTTTCTTGATGTTGTAGAAGGCCAGAAAAGTGGAAAAGAGGAAGAGAATGGCGAGGACTCCGATGGCCGCCTGGACGTCGAGACCGCCACCAAAGGTGTAGCGGGTGATGATGAAGGCGCCGACGACGCTGAGAACGGAGAAGACGATGATGATGTAGCCGTTGGTGCGGTGCAGGTTGAGGAGCTTGTACCGGATCACCGGGACGAACTGGAAGCAGGCGAGAAAGGCGGCCGGCAGGATGGTGGCTAGGTGCAGGACCATGCCGGCCATGTAGGGGTTTCTCAGCAGGTAGAAGCACTCGCCCGGCGCCGCATTATTAGCCGCGTCGATAGTCCCGTCGGGGCGGCAAAAGATGCCGTAAAAGTCGAAGTAGCTGAGCCGTGCCACCACGAAGCCGAATAGGGACCCATTGAGCACGACGAAGAGCCAAAAGTTGTACCCTTTCTTGAAGCCAAGCCAGGTGGCCACCTTCATCACCGCGGCCGTCACCATGGCGGTAATGGGACGCGGACAAGGACCGCGGTAAGGGAGCGAAATCACGGGGGCGAGCTGCGTTTTGCGAGTGGCAAAAAAGAACGAGCCAAAGGATGAGCAGTTTGAGTCCAATAGTGATGCTGTACAAAGTGAGCAGATCATATCGCCACTACCAAAGCGTCATCGGGGGACGCGCATTCAATATATAGGCGGGCGAGAATGCCGGACGTCCATGAGGCCTCAACCCTGACCGGCTTGAGCATCCCTCGCGTCGACTGCGTATCCAGGAAAACGCCCCCTTTCTTGTCTATCCGCCAAGCCATCAAACCACCGTGACGGAAGGTTTACAAGGATGTCCTAACTTTTCATAGCGGCTATTTTTGACTCGGCGTCCGAACTTTAAGCCAAGCGCGCCGAGCCACCAGATTCCCGCTGGCCGAACCCTGCGCCGAGCTCCCCCAAGGGGAAGGGGGGCTTTGCCGAGGTAGGTTTTCCGGGGCGGCCACCGAAAAAGGCGACGACCCTCTTTCTTCCTGCCTGGGCGTTTGTTTCTTTCAGGGTTGTGCAACGTCATGGCGCGCCCGCCCGCGTCATGGGCGCGCCGTTACACGGGCGCGCCCCCTTTCCAGCCGTCGGGCGACCGCCAAGGGGCTGGCGCGCCATCGATGATGCTGAGAGCCCCGACTGCGCACCGCTGAGCACATGTCAGCCGCGCGCGGACGGGGAGAGAGAGGGCAGCTTCTTCCCCGGGGCGCCGCCACCGAGGCCCACCGCGCATTCCCAGCGAGAGACTTTCTGGGCCCCCCGGGGCTCCGGTCCCGGATGAGGCCATGGCGCCAGGTGCTGCCCCGAGGCCCAGGGCCCCCGCTGGCTCGTACTGGTCTCTTCCTCTTCGGACATCTCGGGGGTTTCTATCGCCCCATGAGGGAGGGGGGGGGGGACAGCGGGGGCCAGGGCGACGTTTCCAGGGTGCCCAGATTCGATGAGGGCCGTCTAGCCCCGGGTGGCTGCAGTCGATGCCCTCTCACGGACCTGATCGTGCCACGGTAGCGTTACATGGGCCCGGGAGCTAAGCATAGCGTCACCGGAGCGTCGGTATCCTTGGCGTCGTACTGATCGGGTCCGCCTGCGAGGATGCGTCCGGGGCTTTTCGCCTTCTGGCAGCACCGCCGTCCCGAGGCGCAACCGTCTTTGGCCCCATATCTCTGTCGTTACGGTCTCAACTTTGTGTACCTATCAATGGAAACGGCCGTGATACGAATTCGGCCACTGCACCGCCCTCTCTTCCCGCCCCGGGCTTGCGAAATTTCTCTCCTTTCCTGCCGCAGGGCTTGGCTGGCGAGATTTCAACGGAAAACGAAAGCTACAATGAGCGCAAGGCGGGTTAAGCTCGGGGGGATCCTCGTGGTCAGTATCAAATGTCAATCAGAGCCATCCAATTAATACTACGAGGGGTAAGGAGAGACACTGCCGTATCTGTTTTTTATTCGGTATCACACTACCCCCAATCTGCCACCGCCCCCCAATCACTCGAACCCTCAAATCGTGGCACGATTCATTTGTGCAACGCCATGGGAAGCATGTCCGTGAATAATGGTGCCAAGAGCACGACAAAATAACGTTATCAAGCCGCGGGGAACTGGGGTTAGTTTTCAGAGGGCCACGTCTTTTTCCCGTTTGGCCAGGGGGGGTTGTGTCAGCATCAAGGGGGCTCAGAACCAGCGCTCCAGGGGGGTTGAGGTTCAGCCCGCCAGCACATGCGCCACTCGGCGCCTTCGGACAAGGCGAACAGGGCTGGGCCTCTCTTTCCCGGCGAAAGAGACAGCTGGGGCTGGAATATTGTAACAGCCGAAACCCGGGGTTGGCAGGGGACTTTCCGCGATACGAAGACCGGGGAAGCCGCTGTCAAAACAACCCTGGCCCGGTTGATCCGTATACCCAAGACTGCCGATCCCTGCCAATAGGAGACATCCGGACACGCGGAACACCACTCTAAGTCACAACATAAAAAAGCTTCTTTGCGCGACGCTGCGGCCCGGACAGGGACATCGCTCGGTCTTGTCATCGCCGACCCAAAACACTAAGCGTCCATGACCCCCGCGCACCCGAGCAATCATTATATCGACGGGGTTGAATTGGTGTCCACCTTTCCTGCCACGGCGGCAACCTTAAGTTCCAATAACAACGTCACCCGTCCTCGCAACCACACTCAAGGTCGAGCATGTTCAATTCTCTACCTGCCAGCAATGCTGCCTACCATGATCCTGGGTATCGGCGAGTTCTGGCATTGCCGGCTTTGACTTGGCTCGCCAGCTACTACGTGGGTAATAGGTAACCAAGCAATCCCTGCAAGCCTTATCAGCACTTCGGCTGGCAGCCGGAAGAAACCGCCCTGACCAAACCTGTCAATCTGTACTGTTTTGAGCGTTGTCTGGCCAACTAACAATATCGCGGTTAGTCACAGTTGAAACCCCCCCCCGAAATGTCCCGGCTGCCGTGCAACACGAGGTCCTTCCTTTGCCGAACTGGATGCAAGTAAGCCCCTGTGTGAAATATTATAGGAATGTCTGACTACGCGATTCTGCCGAAAAGAAAGACTTCGGCGTCCGTCCCGTAGTGTAGGTTTTTGGTTTTGCTATTAGTTGCCCGAGATTTGAGCACTATCACATGTGAAGTTTCATGCCGAAGTGGGAATAAAAGAGAGTCACCCTCGGAGTTTAACTCACACCAATCCAAGCTCACAATTGTTATGAATGTCTGCCAGTTAAATGATCAACAGAGCCGTCTCGACCAATTTTCTTATCTCCAACCCGTGTCAAAGCTGTTTTCCAAGACAGGTTACTAGGCAAACCCCTCGGCAGTGGTCTGGGATAGGTTGCAAAAAGAACCCATGCCATCGTTGCTTCACTACCTGAATGCCGAGCATGCCGTGGACGGTAACGGTTGGAAAACCGATCAGGCTCCAAAGCCTTGATGGCCAGACCGCGCCAGAGCTACCACGAAATTTCTTATGCATGAATTGGAGAGGGGAGCAATATTGTTACTGCGCACTGCGTGTCTTCCGATGGTCGCAGGGGTTTAACTAGGGCTGGGATTCGGGGATAACAGAGGAGGCACCAATATACTAAGTTTACCGCAACTCTAACATTTGCTGTCGAGAGAAACCAATTTAACCTCACTGCCATCTTAATCAGAGGGCATGCAGCACGGGACTTTTCGTTTTGTCTCATACCCGTTCTGACACGCGAGCTTAACCGGGTTGCAACGGCCTATCATAACCTTACAGACCGAGAGGCCAAGGAGATTTTGATCGACTTATGAAGATAGCGCAGCGATATGATCTAGTTTACGTCGTTGATGTTGAAAAGTCCAAATTCAATAAGTTTTAATAGTAATTGGGTTTCATAAGTATTTAGCAGTAGCGCCAAAACTTGCCTTCTCTGGAGCTATAGAGATAGACTTCGGCCTACTTGTTTTTGAATGTTGTAGGCTTGGCGGATCTTTTCGTTCCAGGCATTTAATCCAAGACGGGTCAACACCGATAATTAGCCGGTCATTCCATGCAAGAATGCATAGACCCCGGCGGATTTTACTGTCAGCCTGACGGGGCTTCCATGGTAGAGAGGGGGCTTGCCAAAACATCATTGGATGGTTTAAATTACGTCCTGCTATATCTCGAACCAGAGTTGATTTGTGTCACCTCATAGCAATGCATCAGCCTTAACCCCTGGCAGATCAAAACAAACATGTGGCTGGACCAATTGACTCCTTACTCGTTATCGCCAGTCTTGGTGGAATTGCCACGTGCCCCTCGGAGGGGTAGCAGGGGCGTGGCGGCATCCTCGTCCGGCATCGATGCAGGGTGCTCGTAAGGGGGCGGCGTTGACTGGGCCTCAGCCTGGGCAGCGGCGGCGCGGGCTATGGCGTCGAGGACGAATCTCCTGTGGGCCCAAGGGGTCGTGGGCAGGGTCCATCGGTCGACACCGGCGCCGGGGGACGGAGAGGCCCGGGCCTGGGCGCCGGGGCCCGGAGTGCCCGTGGCCCGGGCGACGTGCCGGTGCACGAAGCCGAAGCCGAGCTCAAGCAGGACGCCGCCCCAGAACATGAGGAAGACGAGCAGGGTGGCGGCCATCCAGTTGCGCGCGCCCCCGCCCACCAGGAGGACGAGCAGGGCGGCGACGACGCCCACGAGGCCGGCCAGGATGGCGGGCCCGGTGCGCCCGGCCGCCTCCGCCTCCACGTAGCGCATCGTCACGAGCGGGAAGGTGCTCCAGGCAAGCTCGAAGATGGTCACGGGGCCCGCAACAAAACTTCGCTATCTTGGGTCGCCGCCGCGGCGGCGTCAGTCCGTGTCTGGCACCTCGCGGAGAACATGCGGATGCTTACGTTCTCGATTTCGAAATTTTCTGCCTTAAAAACGGGGGAGAAAGCCGCGAAGGCATGGATAGACACAAGAATCACGCCCACAAGGCCCATAATCACGAGGCCCGTGAAGTCGCTCTGCCTCTGGGCGTGGCTGCTCATGTTTGGAATCGAGAGGCTGGCCATCTTCAAGCCGCGGTGGTGACGGAGAATGGGGAGAACTTCGAAATTATCAGGCTTTACCTCCTGCGATTGCAGAGTGGCAGCCTTTAAGAACACAAGGCCAAGATGGGGCTCAGCCCCCCAGCTGACCACTTTCGGTGCTTACTTGCCTATCCGGCATGGGCAGACCAAGAGTCGGTACACAGGCGGGCAACGCGAGCCGGCATCTGTATGGCTCAATCGCCAGGCGACGTATCGCGTGCAACGAACCACCGTTTCTCGCTAGACGAGCCAAGGCCTCGGTGTGTGCGCCAAGGGACTTCGTTCTCGGCGGGCAGGCCAGCTGGACCGCCGAGCTGGGGCGCAGCCTAAGTCGGGCCAAGTTGCACCCTACATTGAGCGCCGGTAAGAACAACGATGGACATGTGAGCAGACCTGAGAGATGAGAGGTGTCGCTACCGTAAACGGCGGCAATCCCAAGCTTGGTGCTTCACGCCAAGTTCTACGAAGCAAGACTCCCTTGGCATCACGTGCCTCCAATGATTCTATGGCAGCGGCAGCTGGGCATATCTGGTCAAAAAAGGTCTCTCGGTGGTTTGTTATGGGCAATATGACACCGTGGGTTCAGGCCCAAAAGTGCCATCATTCTAGAGTGAGGTCAAAGGCTTCACTATCTCAATCACAGGCAAGCCGCCGTAGACAGGGATAGTTCGGGGAGAGCTGGAAAGGCGAGGAACAAACCCAATATCGGATCAGCGCTTCCTCTAGATGCAAGCACTCCTCTGATTGATCTGCTTCCATGGCTTCAAGCGCCATATCACGACTTGGGCACAACCTCAATTATCTTGAGGTAGGTACTGATGAGATTTGACGACGAAATATTTCGACTTCATCGTCTCGGGCTTCCTATTACCTACGGTGCTCAGAATATAGCGACATAGTATTTGGATGATGAATGAGACTGGACCGACGCTGTCAGGATCATGACTTCGTGGACATATGAAAGTGGGGTGTTTCCCGAATCTGTAGTATAGTGACCCTAAGTTGACATGGCTCTACCTATGAGCAGCACATCGTCGGGTTGGCTCAGCTCAACCTCGCTCTCCATCCTGACCGACTTGGTGATGGTAATGCCACTGCGACCCCGGCCGCGCACCAATTGCTCTTCGCTGCTCCACTCGCGCCGGGCCTGGACGGTGGTGGCGACGGGGTAGGCGTAGGGGGCGAGTGGGATGTCGGGGAGGTGGGAGTGCCGGGTGCGACTGGCGCTGCCGCCGCCGCCGCACTTGCCGCGCGTGCTGGCGGTGGCCGTGACGGTCGTGTCCCCTTGCGTCAGGTAGTAGTTGGCCGGCCGCAGCGGGCGGATGCCGTTGCCTTGTCGGTACAGGCCGGGCCCGCAGCTCACCATGATGGCTGTCCGGATGAAAGGGTCAGCGGTAGAAAGCTGACGCTATGGAAGAGGAGGGGACGGCTTACCCACGGAGGATTCGATGGTGTTCCAGAGGGCCAGCCAGGCCACGGAAGGGCAGGGATCGTCGGATGTGGCGACCTGGATCACGAGGGCTGTGGCGGCGATGATGACGAGCATTCCCAGGCCAAATAGAAAGCCAAGGCTCAGTTTGATGTGCCGCGGCATCTCCAAGGTGCCAATCAGGTATATTGGAAGTATCATGACTGCGCCAAGGATAAGTAGGTGCGCCGAACAGTCCAATACGTTCTTTTCTCCCTACCTGCTAGGGCCGTGGTGATATCAACGCCGTACGCCACCCATATCGTGACTCGCATGCTTTCCGTGTGGCCGTGGACCAGACAGGTACTGGGCGACCACGAGTTGCCGTTGGCGTAGTACAATTCCATCACGACTTGCATTATAATAAGGCCCACCAAGGTCTGGGCATACATGGCGACAAGTAAGCATGGCGAACCAAGCCGTCAAGAGGGGGGGGGGGGGGGAGGAGGAAGGGTGAGGTGGGGGCACTCACCACGACGCAGTACATATTGACGGCCCACCAGGCGCGGGCGTAGGCGGGGGCCTGGAGCATGATGTTGCGGTAGAGGGCGAGGAGGGAGAACTTGACGCACCAGAGGGAGAGCCAGAGGCCGGGGCCGGTGAAGAGGAAGAGGCGGCGGACGGCGGCGCGGTCGGCGGCCCAGCCCGGGTAGGGGGCCGCGAAGTGGCCGCGCTGCGCGCGCAGGAGGCGCACGAGCTCCGGCGCCCGCGCCGCGTAGGCGCCGCCGACGGCCATGAAGAGCGCGTAGCCGGCGAACAGCCAGCCGTCGTCCCACCGCGCCCCGCGCAGCCCCGTGTGCCGCAGCCCGCTCACCAGCCGCGTGCCCGCCACCAGGCTCGTCAGCGCCATCAGCGTCGTCCCGTTGCCCTGGAGCGTCGAGGCCGTCAGTTCGGCCATTCGAGAGAGAGGAAAAGGGACCGGGGCCTGGCCTGGCTTGCTTGCTTGCTGACTTGCTGCTGTGGGTTGGGTTGTCGGTGTTCCGTTCCAGCGGGGAAGGTCGGCCCGTATGCCCTCGCGTGGTAACATGCGACACGAGCAGGGGAATGCAAATAATCATGGTCGACGTTACATGGCGGCTGCCTTGGCTTTATTATAAGAGTGGTCTGGACCGCAGGGCGTTGGACAGTCGGTCAGCCTGCTCGGCCCGCGACCCTGGGTGTCGTACACTCGGGCCCGGACAGGCTTGGGCCCGACATACGATGTTCAGCCGTGCCCTGGCCTCGGTGGAATGGCAAATCAAAAACCGCCCTGGGCGAGATCCGACAAGTTTGCCTCCCGGGTCCCAGAGGTTCATCAACATGCAGTCACCCCCTGGCAAGCAAACTCAATTTGCCTGTAGGGAGGGCTCTCTACCTGGATCCCATGTTGCTCCATCCATGTTGATAGCAAACCACATCCTGGCAGCTTCATCCACATGGTATGCGGGGATGCCCGATACAGGATCCTGTTATTTGGCGGGACGTTGGAATTCTCGTATTGCCACGATTCATATCGCACTGCTAGATTAGTCAGAATCAGCAAACCATCATAATTGTCCGGCCCACCCGCCTGGTCCTGAAGATTCCGACGGGACGTGGTCACCGGGTGATCGGCATATGCGTTAGCCGCGGCAGGGATCCTCTTTTGGTTCTCCGCCTCTACGTACAGATGCGCATGGTCTGACGGTCGAGCACACGACGATCGTCCCCGGAACCGTCCACGTGGTGAGAAATCGGTACAGTTCTGTCACCTGCCGCAGATCTAGCAGCCGCTGGCTATCTGCAGATATCGGGAGGGGCCATGTACGTGAGCTGTCACCAAAGTGTCAAGACGAGCGGATCAGTGGCTGCATATGATGTGGTATTCAATCTGGCAGGTCTCCTGTGGAGGGGAGAGTCCAGTCTTTCTACCGGTGGTGTGGGTCCCTGCATAGTGTGTAGAACTGTGACCGGAAGCTCTGCTGCAGCATAGAGAGCCCGGTCTGTCTACTGGTGGTGTGTATCCCGAGGGTCATGGCTATCTGTAGCCATGGGCCAGAAAAGTAATCAGCATGGTGACAAGCCGGCCAACGCGTTGTTCCCTGTCTGTGCTCTTCCCCAGTGTACCTCATTGGCGTGTTCTGTCAACTTCAAACGAGGTTTTTATCGTTATCCTTGCGCTGGCGCCGCTTTCGACTAGTTCCTCCTGACTGTCAGATCGATTGGCGGCCTTAACGAACGTAGTGGTAGGGAACCGTCTCAGGGGGACGTCTCCGGCAACCGCTTCGCCGGGCTGAATAGAGGGATTGGGTGCTTGGAGACTATTATCGGTCAGATCTCCGCTCTTCTTGCTGCTTTGACGGAATCGCTGAATTTCATTGGCCTTACAGTATAGGCCTGGGCCGCAGCCCACGATCAAAGCTGTGGCATGGTCAGCATTTGAGTGATTCGCGCGTTGGGATCACTGCGGTTCGACTTACCAACTGAGAACTCGACGATGCTCCACAGCGCAACCCACGTGGGTTGGGGCCTGAAAGAGTGCTCTTGGATCTGAACGGCGCGGATCGTGGCACTGATGATCACGAGGAGCCCGAGGCTGAACAGCAACGCAAGGCTAATTTTTTTCCCGAATGACATCTGGAGGTTGCGCACGAGGGTAAGGGGCAGTAACATGACTGTATGAGACGCCATCAGTGCACTGACACAGCATTTGGGTTGGAAGGTTTCGCCGCGCATATTTGACAGGCTTACTCATGAAGTCGGTTGAAACGTCCATTGCGTACTGCACCCAGACAGAGTTGTTGGAGGCTGTGCTGGTGCATTGGCCCTCAACGAACCAACCGTGGATACCACCACATGCCATAATATGCACTGCAAGAAGGGCTGCCAACGCCTATATATGGACATTAGTGAAAATGTAAGCTGACGCAGCAAAAGCGAGGTTTCCCAAATTACCAAAACAGAATAGACGACGACTGCCCACCACATGTGGATGTAAAATGGAAGCTGGATCATCATTTTCTTGTAAAAGGACAGGAAAGATGATTTCACACTCCACAGAGTGAAAAAAAAGCCTATGGGCGCAAAGAGAAACAACACTCTGTTTGCAGCAATTTCCTCCTTCACTCCAGGGTACCGAGGAGCACCCTCACGGAGTGCCGCCAGCCGGAACATTGAAGGGCCGTGTATCAGGTAGGCAATCGAGGTGACCATGTAGAACACATATGCCACAATGAGCCATGCGTCATCCGAGCGGAAGCGAGGGGATTGACCAACTCTTGCCCAAATGCGGAGAAGGCAGACGAGGTTGGTGAGGATCATGAAGGTGATCCCTACGCCCTGAAAGACGCTGTTGTCGTATTCAACCATTCTGGGTGTCTTTGAGGTGGCTCAATTCGGAGTGTTCTGGGTTGGATGTGATTGAGTTGAGGGAGAGGACGGATCGGCTCTGTTTATGAAGGCCAGCCGCAGCGCAGGGAAGACTACATGACCCGATCCGAACCCGGGAGATCTCGAGCCACGAGGAGGAGCGGGGGGTGTGCATCGAGACGCACATGGCCAACACCGAATGCAGAGAAGCAAGGGATGCAATGCGTTGTAGCAAACATCGGAATTTGGTTCTGTGGCAAAGCGACCCAATGAGAATGGGAGCCGAGACGACATGCAAGGATTATGCAGTACCAGGCCGTGTTATGTGTGCGACCCTACCCAGCCTGCCAGTCTACTAACCTGCCATTCTTGGCGTTGAGTAAGTTGTAATGATATGATAATCGTGGGCCGACCGACATGAACCCTACCCGAGGTCAGGCTTTCCGTTCTTTTCTTTTTTTTTGCCGGCCGGGAACCATGAACCCCTCCCCTCCCCCCAATCTCATACCCTAAGCCCGGCGGATAGCGCCCCCTCCCGGCGCGCCAGCCGTCCAGGCCCGGCCAGCGGAAGCTACCCGAGCGCTTCCGACCCGACAGAATGGTTCCCGTGGGCCGAGTTTCGGCCACTTATCTCCAAGAGGGAGGATCGTCCCAGTCAACCCACCCCTGCACCAATATTATGCGGACAAGTTGCCTGCAGCTGCGTGGCATGTTGTTTCCTGCCTTGACTTGAGTGTTCTTCGTGCTTTTCCCCGCTCGCTTGCCGGACTGCATCTGCACGCGGCCTGAACGAGCAGACATTCCGCAGTGACTTATCAGTAACGCACGCGCAGACCCCAGGGATTTACCCGTTTTCCCTCTTTGCGTGGGCACGTGGGGTCGAGTGCACCGTCGCCTTGCGACCGCACGCGAGAAATTGTGTGCTGAAGAGAGACAGAAAAACCCAGAGAGGAGCAAACAAACCAGAACGTCCCAGGGCTGGAAACTGCACGATATCCCGGACGAAGAGAAAGAGATGAGGCACTAGCGAGATTGCGCCCTTACCTGGTGAGCCGACGCCGCTTGGGATTGCCCGGGGGTTCTGCGGTGAAGGCCTCCTCTCCGCTCCCAGAACCGCCCGCGGGGGTGTTGCACCGGGTGGCCAGCCCTGGTATCGAATGCGCCGATGTTTCTGATGGCCTCCACCCCGGCCGGGCTTTTTTCTCCCGTTGACAACATAAACGAACCGAACCATCCATGTCGCGGTCCTTCCCTTGTACAGAAACCATCTCCGTTCGCTTCCGCCCATGTGCGTTTCACACCGCATTGTCACACTCCCTCCCTCCCGCAGCCCCCATCATAGTACGCTTCCCTCTCCGCCCTGTCGCCTTGGCACACATACACATTCGACGCCGTGAGCAACCAACAGCCATCAATCAATCCGGTGGGCCGCCTTCCACCCCAAGTGAGAAGGCCCTTCGCGAATGGCACATGGTCTGACCCTGCCCGAGAGCCGCTGCCCTACCTCACTGGGCCGCTTCTCGCCACGGCGGGCCCGGTGGGCACCCCCCCCCCCCCCCCCTCGCACATATCGCCAGCTTAAGCATCTTTCGGGCACTGTCCCCGGCGGCAATCCCTTCCATTCCTCCCCCTTGCGTGCCGACCGTGCTGCCAGGCCGCCTTCGGTTACCTGTTCGCCTTTGGCAGACTTGGGGGGGTCCCTAACACGGGACCGAAGCCCCCTCCCCAGCCCCCTCCACAGCCTTGCGACCGCCGCAGAGGACAAGCAACAGTGATAGAGAGAAAACCGAACCCTGGCGGTCCAGACGGGCCGGCGGAAACATCACGCCATTTGGGACTGGACCGGGGCGGCCGCCTCCCCAACGGAATCCGGTCGGCCCTTCGGCCCGCGTCTCTCGATCTCGTAATTTAGTTGGCAATAAATATCGAGCGCTGCTAATAACCAGAGGTTAACTTCAACTCTCCCCTGAAACTTGGCGACTGGAAGCAACGTTCTGGACTCTGGTGTGTCTTCTCACCCAATCTGCCCGGTCTTGGTTGGGTCCCTGGCCAGGCAGGCGGTACCGGCCGCGTGGAACGTCAAAAGCTGCACACCGGAGCGAGGACGATGCAGCTCTCATGATCCCGGCAATCTACCCGAGCCTCGGCAAAGGCCACATGCCGTTTCCGTTGGTAAGACTTGCACGATTGGATTGCAGAGAAATCTGGCGACGTGTAGCAACCAAGGGGGGAACTGCAGGAAGGGACACCGCTATGCAGGCGTCTTGCCCGAAAGCGACCATGGACATTCATTCATGGCATGATTGCCTTGTAGACTCCCATATCTGTGCCTTTCAACCTTCCACGTCGTATCGAAACTTTCAGAAGTGACTCTAAACTAAACTTCAAATAACTCCGCTGACAAGCTTAAGTTGCGGGAAATCAAAATTAGACAGATGCCATAGGGACCTTCATACAATCAGAAAAGCCCAATTAGAATTTTGGGCGGCTGAGAAGCCGCACTGGGACACATGAGTTCACAGAGAAGGGGGAGAAACAAGATAAGGGGGGAACAAACAGTTTTAGTAGTCTACACCCGAGTTATCCTAGCACGTTATACAGTAGATTTTCTTCTTTTAACTAATCCTCCACATGCTGGCGACGCAGGTACGTACATTCCACGTGATGATCACCCCTTACGGAAGAACTGGTACATTAAACCCATGTCCATTGTTAGAGACTAGTTTCTGGAGGGAAGGCACATATAACCAAATCTGCAGAAAGTGAAGAAGTCGAGAACAGAAGAGAAAACCCCGTATTGAAGCTCTCTACATTTTATTCGCCACATCATACAGTGGTATCCTTGTTGGACTTTTGTCCTCTTTCTCGTTATTTATGTTGCTTATGCAGGCTACGTCTCCAGCTGGTCATCAAACTCAACGGAAAAGTCCAACTTCCAACAGCGATTCCCGCAGTAGTAACTGCTTACCTTTTGTGCTGAGAAATGTTATGCAGCCATAGAATTCAGAGCCTAGAAAGCTTTTGCAAGCCGGGTGTATGAGAAAGCGTAACCCAATGGCCGTGGGCAGGACAATGATTGTAATCGAAGGCAAACACAAAGAGGAAACAAGAGGTATTAGTACCTAGGTGCCTACCCCATTATTGACTATGTTTGACCGTGGGGCCACACGGCAGCTGGCAAGGACAGCATCAGGAGTAACATAATTGGCGACCCCGGGGACTCACGAAGAGAAGAGGAGAGTAGCAGGAGAAGTTTTCTGGGGATACCACTAACGAGGGATGCAGTCAAAGTCTACTCGTTGCGATGCAGGGTCCTTGAAGAAGGCTGCATTACAACCAGAGTCAATATGGACATCTGAAGGAAGGTGTTAGTTGTCTGATGTGGCAGCTACGGCAGGATAAGTTAAACTGCTTACCGCCTTGTCGCCGGGGGTCCAGGAGGATGGATGAGAGGCGATAGTCGTGGCAACAATATTTCGCGTGGATGACGTCGGTTTCGACGCCTTCTGCTGCGGGCTTTCCTTGTTTTTCCCATCCATGGGTATTTTGGGGGCTTCGTCACGCCGTTTTTGTTGTTCACGGGCCCTGCGCACGCCGCTGCCGAGCCAGCTCGCGTCTCTTTCGACCACCCTCCCTGACCCGCTTCAGAATCTTCCGAGCCAGGGGCAGTTTTGCTCATTGCAGGTTATGCGGTAAGCCAGCATCCTGCCTCCATGCTTTTCTTTTGCGCAAGCGTGTATGTGACAGTAGACACGATGCCACTCGTAGAGGATGACGTGACCGCACCGATGGTGGATGACTTCGGTTTTATAGAGGCACATGTTGCCGGTAACTCGGGGTTGAGTATGCGGATGGCCGGGAACCGATGCTGCGGTCGGCTTTTCGTGATTGAAGCGGTTGGTGCTGGAAGATGTGGAATGCATGGTAGAAGTAGCAGGCCATGCTGAAGTGGTAGAAGTGGAAGACAGGCAGCAGCAGTAGAAGGTAGGTAAGTACTTCACAGCCGCAAACGGAGGTGGAAGGCAGGGCCAAAGTGATGAGAAGCCCCGCCCTAGGATGTAGTTACTTGAGTACTGTCAGGCATTGCACTTCAGAAGCTTCATATATTGTTCAGATACGCTATATGTCAATTCCCTACATTCACCCGGTGTCCCTCCCGCGTCATTCGGTAGCCCCGCAGAGTCCTGTGTGCCTCCGGGCGGCCGGCTCTGTTATATCTCCTCGTCGTTGGTCAGGCCAAGCTCCACCATCTTGCGGAGCACCATGCGTTCGACGGCCTTCATACCAGCCGCATTAGGGTGGTACGGGACGCCGGCGGCGGCGGAGAAGCCCTCGAAGTCGGTGACCCAGGGCTCGGGGGAGCCGATGGCGTGGTCGCGGCTGAGGTCGGAGACGGGCACGATGTGGCACCAGTCCTCGCGGCCCTCGAGGGCGGCGCGCGTGCCGTTCTGCAGCAAGGCCTCCTTGGCGCGGTGGAAGGCGGCGCGGTCGGGGCCGAAGGGGGCGTGGCGGCCGGGCTCGAAGTGGTGGCCCAGCAGGGCCAGGTACTCGACGACGAGCACGGTGGCGGCGGGCTCCTTGGCGTGGACGGCGTCGAGCACGCGGCCGAAGCGCTGGGCGAGGGCGTCGGCCGAGTCGAGCACGTCGTAGCCGTCGAGGTCGTAGGGGGCGGCGGGCAGGCGGGCGACGTCGCGCATGAGGCCGCCGACGTAGTCGATGTCGTTGCCGCCGCCGAGGACGAGGACGAGGTCGCTGTTGCCGGGCAGGTCGTCGACCTGGGGCGCGAAGCGGTGGTTGCCGGCGTACTGGGGGACGGACAGCAGGTTGAGCAGGGTGGCGCCCGAGACGGACAGGTCCGTCAGGCGCAGGCGCAGGCGGCGCGCCAGGCGCGCCGCGTAGTTGTTGCCGGAGCGGCCGGCGTAGGCGTCGACCTGGGGCGGGATGCTGGGCCCGGCGGCGAAGGAGGAGCCGAGCGAGGCGACGCGCGCGAGCGGCCGCTGGTCCGCCCGCGTGCGCACTAGGTCGGCCATGAGCACGAGGAGCAGCGCGACGGTGCCGAGCACGACGAGCAGACGGGCCACGCGCGTGCGCCGGTTCCGGCTGGGTTCCAGCCACTTGGGCGGGGTTTGCACCTCGGCGCCCGCGATGGGCGCGTCCGCGCGCTCGTCGGCCCGCCCTTCTTCCGCGTCCACGGCCGGCGTCATGGTCGGCCCGTCGAGGCTGCCTGTCGGTCGCTTACCTACTTACCTGCTGCTGCCAGTGGAGGGCGAGACGTGGCGTGGCAGTCGAGGGTCGATGGCGGCGACGGAATGGCCAGATGCGAAGCTTAATCAAGGAGGAGATCGGAAATCTAAGGACCTAGGCAGGTAGTACGGGGGGCAGCCCGTGGAGATAGATCTACTCATACTATATTTGGATGGATGCGCACTACCGTGATCCTCCTCACGGATCGATTGCTCCGGGTGCACCCGTCACACGACCGTGCCCTGCAGATGACCTGCCCACCCGGCGCTACTGCTGTAGCTGCTTATCATGTACCTCTCAGAGGTCTTAGCGCACACGCGCGGGGTACTTTTACTCGTCATCATCCATCCATCAATTCTCCCCTCCCGCCAGCGATTGATCCCATGGGATGGGATTTGCTCAATTCCCATGTCCTAAAACCGTTTCCCACCCCTATTGTGCTACTTGCCCTCAACTCAGATCTTCCCTTTCCTTCCTTCTTCATTCAGCCTTTAGATGTAAAGTAGCATCGGCAGCTCCGTCGCCAGCGCTGGGTCCCAGGCAAAGTTCCCCCCAGCTTCAGAATGTCTCCCATGTGACTGGAAAGAGTTTCACCCGCCCCAAGGAGGAACCGACCGTAGGATTTGTGGGCAGCTCGTCGTCTGACCGCAGCACACCGGCTTCGAACGCCTTACTTCAAGTATGTCCCAGTGTCCCGTACCAACTCTAGTGTGCTTGCGAACGAAGCCGATGACTTGATGTTGGCGGATGTGCCCTGAAGCTATGGGGGGGCGGCCTCTTTGCCGCGACTGTCTCGTGCTCGTCCTGTGAGAACCCGTCCACGCCCTGAACCTGACCCAAGAGCCACTGGCTATATGTCACATGCTCTTGACCGGCAGCGACTGCATATCGCCGTCGTACCGAGTTAGGCTCGCAATTGCCCGTGTCCGTGTGCATCGCGGCGGTCCCGCCGCGCCTGGTGCTGTAACGTACCGAGACAATTGACACTGGCGTGCGGTTCATCAATCTGGGGCACGCCGTGTAACCGGGGCTGGTGTCGACTACCTACGCAGCCCGTACGCCGCCGACAGCGTCCCGGCATCTGCACACCCCAATTTGCGCCCTTCTCGACGCTGTGGTCGATTCAATGACGGCTTCGCGTCGGGCGACCCGGCCCCGAGGTTGTCTTCCATCGTGCTCATGCCCCCCACCGTAATCGACCACCCGGGACAATAGTCATTCTCAATCTGCAATGTAGAATCGGCCCGCTGCAGGCACCTGCTTCCGATCAGCCCGCCCGCCGATCATCCCTCCGTCCTGGCCTTTGTAATGGGCTCCGGTCCTGTACCAGGCGAACGCACGACTGCAGGCAGAGCCGCGAAAAGTGAACCGACGTCGTGGCAGAACTTCTTTTTCGAGTGCCTGTCGTAACTGCCAGTGTGGATGGGCGGTGGTCGGGAATTTGTTAAGATGGCGGTGCTGGCAGACCTCGTATGGAGCACGCTTCCCAATCTCTGCTTGTATAGATTCCTAAGACTTTATCGCGTAGGGAAGTACCACTTACAAGAAACTGCATGAAAGTGGAAGTCTCTATTATATCCGGACGGCTTCCGTTACTCGTTACCCCAGTCCAACACTGGCCACCATACTAAAGATACGGGAGCCGATGGGTCAGACTAATGGCACCCAGTAGCATGAGGACAGTTTGGCGACCCTTTATCGAGCATATGATTTGGCAGCTTCAATGCAGAGGTGTGGTTAAAACCCTAGTGCTCTTGTGGATACATGCTACATATGTCCGTGTGTGATCGCCCAAGTTCATTGTGTAGCCGCGGGAGTCCTCGATCACCAGCGCGTTACCAATGGCTTCCGGCTGGGAATTCACAACTTCTGAGGCCAATAACCAGGTACAACACTCGCCACCTTGGAGCCGCTTGTAGGGCACTCTGTTTCAACGGCATGTTGCTATTAGCACGCGCCATTTTCCGCCGACACTGAGCATGGCCTTGAAGTCGGGAAAGTTCTCTCTACCAACATGAATATGAAAACCAAAATGAGGGCAATGGATTGGTCCTTTACCCATATTGTGAACTTCACAGGGACGCCCTCAACCACCTACTCCAGTCTTCAATAGGCGCTCTGGGATCTGCATCTAATGGCGACCAGCTACTTTTGAACTTATCACCGCAGACTGACAATAGCATCTTCTGTTACGCGTCTACGGGAACAGAAGCCCTCGTACGGTTCCATCTCACGTACCAATGATTCATTTCTACATTTAAGCATTCTAGGCTTTTTATTACTAGGGGCACTGGCGGCCTGCATTGCGTGGACTGTCCCTGCTGGCGCGGCAGGCGCGAGGGCAAGAGGGCAGGTGCAAGGGCAGGCCACACCAACGTAGGTAACTACTTGGTTAAGTACTTACCCCCAACTCCAGTCCTGCCTTCCTTCTTCCACCATGGGGGTTATCTATGGGAATAACTGACCAGTTCATCACAAAAGGAACACGGTCCGTTGGTCACGGTGGTGTAGTGGTAGTAAGCCCGAGCCCTCCTGGTCGCTGTTTGCGATTGCCTCGCCTCCCGCGGTGCGCGGTGGAGTGCTAGAGATGAGCTCCCCTAGAGACTAGATGGCTGAGCTGCGCTGTGTGCGCTGAAGTGGTGAAGGTGCGCTGCTACTCCGCCACTGTGGGCGGCTCGGATGGGATGGCCGCCTGTTCGAGCAGGGCCTGTTCCTTCGAGAGCTCTCTGTTTTTTTTCTTTTTTCCTTTTTTCTTTCCTGCTGCCCTTTTGACGCGTCTTATGTCAAGGTTTAGTTAGTGCCTGCCCTAGATTGCAAGCCACACTGCATGCACCCTTGGGAATATCCCCTTTTCGGCTTGAAATGTGCGCTTGTTCAAGTTATCTCGGGATCTCCAACTCGGCTCACGATGCAATCCTATTTACCGTGGTGTTGAGCACAGACATCAATAACCCCCATACATGTGCCGGGTAGTGTCGACAGAGCAGCCAGGGCGTGTCCAACGTGATAGAATTCACTTTGTTACTTTCCCCCTAGCTTCTATGCCGTCAGATATTCATTACCATCTCCCATTACTTCTCGCCATGCCAGCGGCTCCTCTTCTCCGAGCACTGGCTCAACCCGCTGGCTTTCACTCCAGCCGCTTAAACACGATGTTATCGATGATGACTTAACACTCCTCCTTTGACGAATCGACGTGCGGCGGCCCCTCTACGCTGTTGTCGTCGGCGGCCGTGCCCTCCAAGGTGAGGCGCTGCATGGAGGCGAAGTGGCTGGGGTGGAGGATCCTGGTCGCCATGGGCAAGGGGGACCAGCGGCGACAAGGACGGGGTCTGGGTCCAACAAGGCCAATGAGCCTTCACGCGGCCTGTCCTCGTACTAGGTGACGGTCAGCACGCGGCACGGTATGGGCCGCCTGCCGACCGGCGATGGCCCCTCCATGCACGCGGACGAGAAGTCGATCCTGAACCAGCCCCCGGCCGCTTGGCCCTCCACCCCCCCTTCTCCAAGGACGACGTTGCTCTTTTCCTGGGAACCGGAACGGGGCCCCATTGGGTGCGCTGGCTGCCGCGATCGTCGATGTGTTGGATGTGGCCTAATCAATGGCCCGGGGAGGGGGGGGGATGATTAGTTAGGAGGGCTTTGGGGTTGTGGTTGAGGGGGAAAGAGGATGAGCAACTCACCGAGCTGGTTTTACTGCAGCTTATCGCAGGCCCCAATCTCCTTGTATTCTCCCAGAGTTAGACTTTGCCGGCAGGTTGTCCTAGTTCACGAAGCTCTGCGCGGCGGCCAATTTAGTGAGTAGGCATGCTGTCACAAGTCGGCGGGCCATGGTGACAAGTGATTGATATTCCAGACTTGGGGGCGGTCCCGCGAGGCATGGCCCAGCGTATCGGGGGGGGGGGGGGGGGGGGGGGCCAGCCGCTTGTAGCAGGCGAGCTGCTGAAGAAACGAGATGTTTTTCGCGACCTGCCACGTCATATCAACCCAAGGGTAGTAGGCTTCGTTCTCGAGGCAGCCGAAGGACTAGCTGAAGCCGATGTCACCAATGAGGTCGAAGATTGCACAGTTGTAACACTTTGCCACATTGAGCACGCGGGGGCCGCCGGCGCCCTCGGCTGCGCAGCTGCTTCAACAGCTCAGCGACGTAGCCCAGGATGAGCGGCTGCTGCTTTAGCATGGCGGCCGCCGAGAAGCCGTGCGAGGGTATGTGCCGGAAGCGCGCGGGGTATTAATGTCATCGAGGTGGCTCTTCTCCGTCAAGAGGGGCCGGCCGACTACAGGAAACATACCAGGCCAATGCCGAATCCCAACGATCCTCCCAGAGCAGAGACTGCGGATACGTGCATATCTTTCAGGGCGTGATGGGGGCCCCCCTCGACATGATGTGGTGAAGACGCGAAACTAATGGTGGTCGATGGTGGCAGGTGGTAATGGCAACCAGAGGGTTCCTGTGTACTGAGGTAGAAACAGTTGACGATCATGTCCCGCTTCTCCCTTGACGACACGGGATATCGCAATCCCGTATATAAATGCTTTTATCCATATCCTTGACTATTGGCTGGGGTATATAGCAAACTACCGTTGATGCCTGTTGGAATGTGACGATCTAGCCCACTGTATTAGTCATGTATCTATCAGCTATATAGTCAGGGAGTTTCCTCCCACCTCTAGATCTCTGGCTCCTCATCTCAATCAACTCTCTTACACCCTTCGTACAACACCTTCGTTTAACAATGCCAGAGGACGGGAGTTCAGCCTTGACCGGCCCCATTTCCCCCGTTAGTGAGAAAGGGTCCAACCCATCTCCTGAATGGCTACATCCAATCCATTCCATCCTGAGCCGCCTCAACTCGTGCCATCCGCGGTGCCTCGGGATGAAGCATCGGCCTTCGGGTGCTGTAAAGGCCGGGGAATTGGCCCATGGCGTTGACCTGAGGACTGGACTCTAGAGCAACCCGAGTGGGAAAAAAGCCGTTTCTTGGGTGCCGAGAGCCCCCCTTTGTGCTACTATGTGTCTTCATCACCTGGTGCAACGCGCGGCGGGCCCCTCTATGGGAAGTCAAGGTGCCGTTCGCCTTTGGACCCCAACTACTGAGCATAGGGTGCGGGCGATTCGGCAGTCGCCTGTCCGCCCTCGCCCACAGCGAGTTGATGCCAGGCCGCACGGCATTATGCAGCGTGTTGGAAGACGAGGGCCACTGGGCGCCGGGGGACGGGAGTTAGTTGGGATACGGTCCCTATCCGGACAACGACGCCATTGCCGATGAGGGGGGCCTGCGTCGGTTGATGGCCCCGCCTGCGCGCTGTTGACCCTCCCCCCGTCCCAGGACGGCACGATCCGGGAGGGACAATGAGGGGGCGCCGGTGACCCTTATGAGGGGTGCCTATGCTTGCTTGTGTCAGGGAGGCTTCCGGACCGCGTCTTTCCCCAACAGTGTGAGCGTTTGGGCGTGGCCTCGCGCCCGACGACAAAAGCGAGAATCATCCCCTTACCAGGCCGATCGAAAAAACACAGTCGGACCGTAGGGCCGGGTTTTCCTCTTCTCGTTAGCCCGCGCGAAGCGTGGAAGAACGTTATACAAGCCCCGAAGCTGAGAAACAAGTTCGGGAAGTTCTACGCCGCCCGCAAAAACCAAACGAGGTGGGGCGGAACCGGCCCTTCCCTCGATACATAGATGGATCGGGGAGGCTACGGCGTGTGGATGGGGGTGGAGCGGGGGGACGGGGGGTGATCGGAGATTTCAACTGCGCCCGACGCGTCTCCTAATGATCGCTACCGGGGCGGGGGCTGGGACGAGCTGCTCCCGGGGGAGCCTCTTCGCTCATGCAATGCGCACGGCGAAAAGAAGCCAAGGCCGGTTCCCTTGGCTCCCCTCCCTCTTGTGGGGGTTCCCAGTGGAAGATCCTGGCGCATGGCGATCAAGTACCGAACTAATGGCCAGGTCGAGCCGGTCGGAAGACGTGGCGGGACCGTTGACAGGGCTTGGCACGGCTCCTGCCTTTACCGGAACTGAAATCGTGCACAAGTTTTTAACACTGGAGAGACGGCATGGGACAGAGAGTGGAGAGTGCATATGCATGCTTGTCGTTGCATCAGTATAGACTAAAGTCGTAGGCCTTCGTAAAACCGAGAGAGCGGCCGCTCCCCCGTCCCCGACACTGAGGATGGGCTATTCACACCTACATCCAACATACTTACACAGCTGAGTGGAGACTTGAAGACCCGGGACAAAGCTCAGCCCCGGCTTCCAGAAGACATCGTCCCCTACTTGGCTCTTCCCAACCTCGGCCATCACCGCCTCTTGCCCCCTTCCTCTCTGCTAACCAATTTTCAAACCTCCCTGCCGGCCGCTCCGGCTCAAAGAAAATATCCAGGACAAGAACACAAGCAGAACGCTGCCTCCGCTCATCCGCAAACGCCATGCTGGTAAAGTCAAATAGTACACAAAGATATGATGTTACAGCCGCGGACCGGTCACAGGCCCCCTCATAGGCGCCGTGGGCGGACACGCGGCGGGCGGGATGCCATCTCTCAAGGATCGAAGACGCCCTTACCCTCGCGCCGCTTGAGCTCCCGCAGAACGGCTACGACGCCGTTAGAACGCAGTCGCTCGAGCACCAGCTTCATACCGTCGCGCGACTTGATGATCTGGTCGTCCGTCTTGTTGGAGGCAATGGACTCGATGCTGCTCTGGATGCGCTTGGCGCCCCAGCCCGAGATCCAGCCGCCAAAGCGGCTCGGGCTCCCGGCTTCGCCAACCGCGGGGGCTTTGTCGGCCTTGCGGCTGCCGAGGGAGGAGCGGTAGGAGAAGGTGGTGGTGACGTAGGTCGGGCCCGACGACGCCGAGGCCGGTGGAGATGACGACGACGACAAAACGGACCCCTGCTCCTCGTGGGGCGGCGTGACGGAGTAGTGCTGCGACTCGATGACACTCAACACGCCGGTGAAGTTCAGGTTGCGGCTTTCGGTAGTCATCCAGCCCTCCCGCATGTCCACGACGCTGTTCTCGAGCACGAAGGCCGACTTCTCGCCGGCGCCGCCCGTGACGCTGGCGGGCAGCAGCTTGATGACGGCTGCGGGCATGCGCGACTTCTTGACGTGTAGGCGCGTCGTGTGCAGGCGGCCTGTCGTCGGGTCCACGCGCGAGGCGATGGTATCGGTGGACATGACATGGCTCGAGAAAGGGTTCAGCTGGGGCGAGTAGTATCGCAGGAAGAAGGCCAGCGTCACCGTGGGGAAAGGGTGCGAGTAGCTGTGGTTGTTGGTGTGCGTGAGGACCATGGTGGCGACGGGCGGTTGGTGATCGGGGAACGGGAACGGACGGGGTCGGTGGTGGACGTGGAGGTGGCGATTGGCGCAAGAGGGTGGGCGAGGGGGCGGATCGTTGAAGCTCGATCAATTAGGAGCAGGGTGGCGCATAGGCGTCGAGGAATGCCGAATCGAGCGAGGCCGGTAGGACAGCCTTTCTCGATGAATGCCGGTTGATCAAATCAATCGTTGGTCGATGGCAGTCTCGGTCCCGGGTTAAAGCTAGAACTGCCTCGACATGGCAGACGGACGGACAGACGAGGGGGAGACGAGGAGGTGATGATGATGATGATGGTGGTGGTGGAGGGCGGACCAAGACAGGTGAGGGGAAACGGATGACAAAGGGCAGTGTTGGCGGGTGGCTGGCAGTTAGGGTGTCACTGTCTCTCAGCTCGTACGATGGCCTGCTACCAAACAGCGGTCGAATGATGTCGAGTCGCGCGCCGCCCCCCTTGCGGTCGGGTCGATTGGAGATGAGATGGAAGTTCCGCTGACGCAAAATGGTGGTGAGGGCGACTTTGACTGGGTCCGGCAGAGACGGACAGGCAGTGGAAGAGAGGCGATCGATGGCTCGGTGCCGGGCCTGAAGCCAATTTTTCCCGAGTTAATCCAGCGCCACTGATTGGCTGGCGGGGGCCAAGTCTGTCCATCGTGGTCACGCGATGCGGGGAAGCAGCAGCAACAACAGCGTCGGACGGAAAGGACAGCCACACCCACCGCTGCATTTCGACCTATCGTAGGGGGTCATGCCACAGCAACTGCTCTCCAATCTTCAACCGCCACCCAAATCGCCCAAGCTCATCCCTGCAGCTCCCCAGATTTACCCGCCGACGTTTCATGCGGCTCCCCGAGCCAGTCAGACAGACAGTTTCCAACCATTGCCCACCGTATCTCCGACCTCTAAGATGAGTCTGCGTGTGTGTGCATCGCGGCATCGTGCGACCCTCAGTCCATTCTCGCCGTCCCGTCCGCACAATGGCCCTATCCGCGCATGCATGGCTGCATCATGTTCCGTGGGATCTCGGGAGAGGGCAGCATGCCGTCGATGAAACCTCCTACTACCTACGCTCTTGCCTTTCCCCGTCGCGTCTCGGCAGAAAGTCGTTAGGTGAGCCACCCACCCCATGCATCAGTGTGCACTCGCACTACTTGGTAAGGGGAGAGAGAGGAGGGAGGAGGAGGCCGATCCCACCATCGGCCCATCGACCCATCGACTATCCATCCTCAACGGCCGCCATCGTCACAAATGACATTGATGGCGTTCTCAGCCAACACGCCTACCTACTTACCCAATCGACCCACACGGCAGTGGTAGCGTGCGCCACGACAGTGCAAATACCGTGTGGTCAACCCTAGGTCGAACAGTCATTTAACCCGAACAACGTATGGACAACTGTGTGACGATGCATTCCATCGATGCCCAAGAGACCTTGTCATTCAGTAGCCATCCTCCATCTCGATCACTCACTCGTATGCGGTGTCCAGTGCAGGTGCCAAGGCATCCCATCCATCCCCCATTGATCCAATAGGTGTTGGTGGTGCGGCAAGGCCCGTTCGATTGGGGGGCAAGAAGTGCTTGCCACCGCCTGGACACCTGCCGACCCACTCACTGCCACGAGCAGTGGACCCAAAATTCAACTTACCACGGAAGAAATCATCGTGGAAACGCCCAGAGCACGCCCGCGGCATCCTACACAAACCCCCAGACCCAGACGTCCTCGTTCACCATGCAGAAAGCGACATTGACTTGAAGATAATTGATATCATTTATATATTCTTGGTATCGTAACATTGGTATCTCGAAAATCAACCCAGCCCCTGCGCGCTCGACCTTCCATCACCGCGGCATGACACATTCATTACATTCCCCTCCATTCTACGCCTCGAGGCTGGCCTTCTTGGCGTCGACGTCGGTCTCCGCGTCGGGCCGGACATCCTCGCGCACGAGCTCGCTCCAGCGGCCCATGAACAGGTCGCTCATGGCCCGCGCCGAGCTCTGCAGGTTCTCGCGCACAATCTCGCGCGTCGGGCGCTTGAACAGCGCGTCGATCTCCTCGAGCGTCTTGTTCTTGGTCTCGGGCATGAAGATAACCTGGTAGAACCAGCCCACCACGGCGATGCCGCCGTAGAAGCCGAGCATGAGACCCTCGGGCCGCATCGCCGCCTGCATGGCCGAGAAGTTGTACGTCACCACGAACGAGGCCAGGAACAGCAGACCGTCCGACAGCTCCATGCCGTACGACCGCAGGTACGTCGGGTACACCTCGGACGGCACCACCCACGTGAGACAGGCGTAGCAGCCGAAGAAGCCCATGTACAGGATGAGACCGACCATGTAGCAGGCCACGGCACCCGACGTGTTGGCCTCCCGGTCGATCTGGTAGCTGCAGCCGATGATGAGGAGGCCGACGAAGAAACCGGGGAGCATGACGTTGGCCCAGAAGCGACGGCCGAACCTCTCCATGTAGAAGATGGCCGGGATGGTACCGATCAGCAGAGAACCGCCACCGACGAGCGACATGTAGTTGGCCGTCTCCCGGTCGAAGCCGATGCCACTCATCAGCGTCGACATGTAGTACATGATGGCGTTGACACCCGTCAGCTGGCCGAGCAGGATCATGATGTTGGCGTAGACGACAGCGCGGCGGGCGCGGGGCTCCGTGATGAAGTCGAGCCAGGGGAAGCGCTTGTTGGTGGCACCCTCGGCCACCTGCGTGTGCTCCTCGAGCACAGACACCTTCATGACGAAGAACTCCTCCCGCGCGTCTTCCTTCTCGATGCCGCGGATGCGCTTCCACACCTTGTAGGCCTCCAGCGTCTTGCCCTTGTGCATCAGGAAACGGGGGCTCTCGGGGAGGTACAGCATGCCGATAAACATGATGGTCGAAAAGACAAGCGACGAGCCCAGGATGTAGCGCCAGTTGCCCTCCACTCTCAGGAACATGGCGGCCACGGCGTAGCCAAGCACCTCACCCAGCGCAATGTTGAACTGGTACAGTGACACCAGGTTACCACGGACTTTGCGCTCCACAGACTCGGCGACGTAAACAGGGACAGTACCACCTTCGAGACCGACACCGGCACCGAGGACGACACGACCAGCGACAATCATGCCTGGAAAGAGGTGGATTAGCGGCGTCCACGGACACGACTTGTATCAGCGGGCCGGAGCGGAGCGACTTACCGAAGTTGATGGCACCAGCCTCAAGCGCAGCACCGACGGTGTAAAGGATACAGGAGATCAGGATGGACCAACGGCGACCGAACCATTCGTTGCAGGGACCAAGCATAATGGCGCCACCGACGGCGCCCAGGGGCATACCGGCGTTCACCAGACTGTTCTGGCGCTCGCTAAGGCCGAGATCTTCGGGGAGGTACAGGTTGGCGCCCGAGATGAGGGACTGGTCCAGACCAGACAGCAGACCACCCATGGAGGCAAAGGCGAC
This sequence comes from Nigrospora osmanthi, assembly GCA_029489945.1. Lineage (NCBI taxonomy): Eukaryota > Fungi > Ascomycota > Sordariomycetes > Amphisphaeriales > Apiosporaceae > Nigrospora > Nigrospora osmanthi. Next base: position 6,772,228 of record CP120503.1, on the reverse strand, counting down.
GATGACCCAGGTGAAGTGACGGGGGTCCTTGAAGGACAGGTCGAAGAAGCCCTTGCTCATGCCGCCGGCCGCGGCCAGCTCCTGCTCCATCTCGTTGATCAGGGAGTCGACGACGTGGCCGCCGGCCTGGGCCACGGCGACGGCGTCCTTCTCGGCCAGAGGCGGCAGACCCGAGGACGGGTACTCCACCTGGTCGGCGGCGGCCTTACCGCCGCTGCGCTCCGTTGGCGCTCGTGTGACGGATTCCTCGCCCATGGTGGTAGGGGTTCTGCCTACGGGGCAAGGCAACTAGAGGATGGGCTTGACGGGAAAAGGAGACGATCAGATGTCGTAAGGCGTCGAGAACCCGGTGGTGAGGACGGAGTAGTCCAGGAACGGGTGGCTGTAACGGGCGTCGCTGGGCCTTTTTATTCTCGCCCTCCTGGGCCACGTCTCCCGAGTGCCGGCAAGGCGGCCTGTTCGGCCCCTAGCTGGCTCGGTCGATCGCCATGGCCCAGCGAGAGCACGCCCACGCTTGCCGCCATGCTCGCTCGGGTTGTCCTAGGCCAGACACGCCATGTCAGGAGGCTTCCGCCAGCAAGAGACAACTCGAGACGCGACGCCGTCATGGGTGTGGAGAGGACGAGAAGCGCCGAAGTACCAGCGATATTTCCACCGGGGCTCCAGCGGGGACTCCAGCCAATTCCCCCCCCAAACGACGGCAGGTCTGCAGACTTTTCCTGGAGTGCGTGTCTGGAGTGCGCGCGACGGGGGGGGTGAACTCCAGACTTTCCGCGCAGGCGATGGGAAGAGCGGGGCGTCGACGAAAATGGACCGTCTCCAAATTCTCCAAATGACTAACAGATTGGCCCTCCGCGATTTCCACGGTCCCACCCAAGGCACAGGCCGGGGGAAGACGACCAGGAACTACTCCCAGAACTGGATAGCGCCCCCCGGTTTGCCCACGAGCCTGGCACCCACCGTGCTCGTTTGGGAGAGTACTGCCGGGTCCAGGGGCTGGCTCCTGGCCAGCGTCGCCCAGCCAGGCCACTCAGGGCCAGCACCCGCCTGGTCGTGCCGTTTCCGGTCGGGCTTGTGCTGGCGGCGGATCGTCTTGGCCCGCGAGACCAAGCTTTGAGGCGCCGAGGGCTTCTGTCGACTCCCAGCGTCTTGGAAAAAGCTTGTCGCGACGAACAGGGACGAAGGGGTACGGCTGGACGGCCGCACGAGGGCAGCCGGCAAACCAAGGACAGGCGACGGCATGCGTGCTGACTGATCCTGACCGCCCTGACTCGGCCGCGGGGCCCCCTGGGGGACCGACAGGTAGCAGTGAGGCCCTCCTCTTGCCAGGCCCACGGTCTCGCCGAGAAGTGCCCGGCTCTAACCCCCAGCTTCTCCCGCGTCAACCCGCATTGTTGTCGCCGTGGTTCGAGAGCATCCGATCGATTTCGCAAACGCAGGCACTAGCCGGGCCTGGCACTGGCCTCGACTGGCCTAGGAGCCCTGCCCACACTGCTCACCGTCGCCCGATGGGACGAGGCCACACACCACCAACCCGCCACCACCACCCACGACGGCGGCGACAATTGTCCAACCGCCCGGCTTACTAGCCCGGCGGACGGTGCGTTGTTGTCGTCCGTTGCCCGATGTTGGCGTCTTGGTATTTTCCTGGTATGCACATCCTGGGCAAGGTGATGTGCGCACGCGACCGCCGGTGGTGGGTGTGCCCGCCGTTTCCTTCCCTGCTACCGTGGCACCGTGGGTTGTTATTCTTCCCCCCCCTGAAGATGACACACCCGTTGGGTGGGACGATGGCCGACGGCTCGTTTCAATCCTCCCAGCGCTGTGGTCGGGTGTGTTCGCGTCATAGGGTGCTCCAAGCATGAATATCCCCTTACCTGGCAACTTGGTTTTCCATCCGCACAAACCCGACCACCACAGCGCGCAACCCACCCGCCCGCACTTTTCGCAAGAAAAGGACCGACTTCCCCAAAATCCCCATGAACAGCTGCGACACCCCGACCCAACGCCCGCATAACGCACCCCGACAACCCCGACCCGGCTTTTGACCAGACAACGGGCGAGAGCATCGCATGTTTTTGCGGAGACCCCGGGCCAAACCTGCTGCACCTGCCCAACGCGCCCACACATGGCACCGGATCCCTGGCACCGGGTGGTTGTGGTGGTGATGACGTAAGGCTGCACGGTAAATAGTACACCAGCCGACCCCTGTGAAAGCTTTTTTTTTTAATTGTCCGCTGGAAAAGCCAGTGCTGTTTGCAATCTGGCGTAGCGTGGGTACCAGGTTGTCAAGGGGGGGAAGTTGACGGCCAAGGTGAGTGAAAAAAAAAAGAGGTGTGTCCCGCCCCCTCGTGTTTTTTCGCTTCCATCCATCTTGGCTTAGCGCGCCCAAGCGGGCTCCATGCCGACTGGGCTGCTACTGCGTGGGCATTCCGCTTTGGGATAAATCCGCCGGTGGAGGCCAACCACGCCACCGACGTCGTTTTCCCGCAGGGCCGGGCAAACGAGAACCCATAACGTCCGGCTTGGGGGAGGGGGGAAACGCTAGAAGGTCGACAGAAGGTCTCGGAGAACGAATCATGGGCGCGCAAGGCACCCTCTCGCGAGTCAAGTTCTTTGCCCTGCCCGTCGCAGGGCGGACGGACATCGCGGCTACGACGGCGGCCGCTCCAACAGATGGGCTTTACCGGTCTGTCGGAATCCGCCAGATCAGAAACCATGGGCACTAGGGGGCAGACCAAGAACAAAGCAATCGCGTGTGCTCGGTGCAGGCAGGACCCCGTTCGTGCGATTCGACCAGCCAGCCCAGGCCTCGGCCATGTTCCGCTAGCCCATCCACCGAGCCCCTTCACCGTCCGCCTTGGCAAGACCCAGGGACGACCGGGCCCCCCATCCTCCAAGCTGTTGCCTGCCCCAGCGACGTGCCATCCCTTGCTCATCAAAACGTCACCGCTGGCTCCGCTGGAATGGGGGGTTTTCCCTCCTCACGACCAGGGGGGGGAGCGAGGCGGACAGGGAGAAGCTGCCCCCCACGCGGTCAGGAACAAACCGGTCGTCCAGCCCTGGTGACAAGCACGTCCGGGCCCTTCTCTAGATCTTGTCGTAGGCACCGTCGTGTCATTTTGTCAATGGCGGACTGACGGCAGCCATGGTTTCTGGGTTGGCAACTCGAGGCGCGTAGCCGGCAACGAAGAAGCTATTCCTTAGGCCGGGAGACGGACCCTAGAAGGCACCGGCGCAGAGAGCCGCCCCGCGACTAGGGAAAGGCGCCCGTGGCATGACATTTCGGCCATCCTCGCCGACGAGGGACGGTGTGGTCAGGGGGAAGGGAAATTCGGATGTCGGCACACGCACACGCCAGGACTAGGGTTATTTTTTCTTTTTTTTTTTTTTCCTACAGCAACAACCCTCGTTTCCCGTTCCTGGGCTCTGCATGCTGACCGGGAAGAACGACCTGGTAGCACGGCTCGGATCGATGCCCTCGAGCCTTCTCATCTCCCTTCTCGCGGCGTGGCAAGCTGGCACCTACCGACGCCTCGACTATCTGTCGGGTGTGCTCGCCATCTTGCGTCGAGAAGGCACACGCGGGTATGTCTGTCGTTCCACGTGGTTGCTCGCTCATTCGACTAGGCCATAGTCTCTCGACCTCTCCTGGTCACTTTTTCTCTCTCCCACTCATTCCCCTCCTCTTTCTCTTTCTCTCTCTCCGAAACCATCTTACGGATGGCTGCGGCATCCGGTCTGGTGTTTGAGATGGATCCAGTCAAATGTTCCGAGGTCTCCCAGTGCCACAGGTACCGCCTGTTCGAAACATCAACACCCCTCTTTGCGTGGGCAAACCCCGGCGCTCTACCACAATGTGCCCTACGCGCGAAGCCCTCGTCCCTCGCAACCACTCTGGACGGGCCTTGATCCACGAGGCCATGAACCCCCCTCTGCTTGCTGCACGCCCGTGCGAGCAACCTCTCCTATTAGGTCCTTTACCCCGCCGCGGCGCCTAAGTCACCCTTCACGCCGAGTCCTTCTGACCTCATGCCTCTTTCGTGTTTTCTTTCCTGCGTAGACTAGCTCCCCGGGTAAGCACGCCCAGCCCTACGCGGTCTTACCCGTTCCCCACGACAGCACACGGGAATGCATGCCGCTTTTCCTCCCCCTGTTTGTCTCGCCCCGTGTACATACTCGTATGTACAACCACGCCTTCCCCTCAGGGGCGGGGTAGAAATCCCCAAATAGAAGTGAGCCCCCCACACACACCCCGCGTCTACTCACTCATCCCTCACCCGAGACACGTGCTGCCACGATAAAACCCCATACTCTCTCCTTCACATGGGGAATAAATAGCCCCCCCAGTTCTCGGCAACGACCCCCCGCCCCCCCTCCAAGCTCATGTCTCCATCACACCGCATGGCAAGTGCCCTACGGAAGTAGGGATCAGGGAAGCGGCGTTTACCCAGTTGTCCGGCTCTTCACGATCGCCAAGACGGCGCGGGGTTCCATAGAAGGAAACCCCTTCTCTCTTTTTCTGGGTTTTGGGTACGAGGAGAAGTCCTTACTTTCTCCACAAGGCTGGACTCAACCCTCGTCCCCGCCCCCCGCTCACCCTTTCAGTCCGGCTCCCCGGAAACGACTCTTCCAAGGTCGAGTGGGCAAGACGGGGGTTTCATCATCTTTGTCATTGCTTTGTGATGCATCTTCGGTCCCCACCGGCCAGGGAGGTTACCTCGAAGACGACAAGGAAGAGTTTGACAGTGTAGGGGCGGCCCGGCGCAGGAAAATACAGCATACGTACAGATGCCACCACGAATCTTTCCTCTCGCTGGAAAATTTTCTTGCCCCCTTCTTGCATCCTATACCTTGTACTGGCATCCCATCCAAAAGAAAGGGCCACGCAAAGGCAAGTAAGTAACAGACTTACAGTCGAAGGCCACTGAGTCCTCCCTCGGTGGATTTGACTGGGCAAGCTAAGTATTCAGGGTAAAGCAACTATAGCCACATGGCCATAACCACTTCAGGGCGTTTTCAGCAGGCTCTAACCTGCCTGCTTCCGAATCTAGCACCCTTCTAACGCCTCGCGGCCTATTAAAAAAACCCAGCGCCGCCGAAGACCCGATCTTCCCCTTGAAAGCCCGCCTTGCGCACCCCTTTGCGACCACCCCAAACAGTACTGGCGATGGAGCTGGTTTTTACGCAGCTGAGGCTTGTGGGCATAGGTGGTGCGCTCATCACCATACTCGCCTTCGCCTGTTCATCCCTGGCTTATACAGCACAAGTGGAAACCAAATCACGGAAAGCATATGCAGCGGCGATCTCTGCTAGCACCAAAGCCCCAGCACGGAGAGAAGGATAATGGACGTTGCCCGCTCGGCATTGCAATCCGCTACGTATCCGAAGCGGTCGTCGCCGACCTGGGCCAGCGCGATGGCGGCCTGCTGCCCGGCACGGTAGACAACCGCCGTACCTTCCACGCCTCGGAGAAACTGGCCCCTTCGGCTGTACTCAGGCGGCGGGTTCCCCGTGAGGTGGGCGTTGGCTGCCGGTTCCGAGTGACAATGCTTCGATGGTATGCGCCGGCTTGCCAGTTCAACCCGGCGGCCGCGAAGAACGGACGGATGTCGAGCGGCTTGACAGTGCTGCTGAACAGGCCCATGGCAATGGCCGTGACGCCGCCGCGGGACGTAGGCCACGACGGCATCCCGGAAACGTTTGTGGCGGTTCCTAGCAAAGGCGGCGTCGGTGAGGAATACCGCAGTGGGGGGGGCGGGATTTTCTGGACCCGGCCGAGGGCGCTGGCCGCATTATCGCCTCACTCAACGTTGGCCTCCATAACGATGCGTCGCCGAGGATGGTCGCTATTGGGAGAAAACAGCGATAGACAGCCCGGTATCGTTTGGAGTGGACGCGCGGGAATGTCGGCCACAAAGACGACAATAAAGGCTTGACGAACGGGGAGCTCAAATCCTAACGCCGTCTGGCTGGGTTTGATTGGGGTAGCTGGAGAAGGTACATGAAGGTCAGCCATAGTGGAACACATGGTACTTCGTGCTCGATAACGCTGCCTTACGTACCGCGTACCTTTCCCACCGCCAGACTATGAATGTCAACAGGCGTTCAGAGGACTACCTACAGACTCGAAAAACCTCTGTCGCTATGCCCCTGGCCGGCATCCTCCGCAAAGTCCTTACGCAAGATGGTCAGGCTTAGATCATCCAGCTCGCGGGTAATATTTAAATATAATTAACGATTTATAAGAGTGTATAAAAACGTTTTTATAAAAGACATTTACTTAATATAAAGTACAAAGTCAATTTTTAAGTTAATTTAATATAATCAATAAATTCCACGTAGCTTATAACTCTTTATATGAAATGGTTCACAAAGTATAGTAGACAGAGATTGTATAGGAAGCTTGATTCTCTACTTGGTTCATATATGGAAAGCTAGCGAGACTTGCAATTGGCAAGACTAATGGTACAAGGGTTGTCTTCCTTCCCTTGCACCCCACCACTGCCCTGGCATCATCGTCTTACACCTTAGAAGAACTTAGAACGGACGACCAGTTTTCACTCCGGATCCACTCTTCCATCGACGTGACAGGGACGGGTATCTCCAACTGCACCCTCGGTCAGCAAACACACAGAGCGCAAGCAGGCAGCAAATTCGAGGCTCAAAAGAAAATACGTACCTGATCCGGCGTCAGCACCCCGGGGCCGCCCGCCGTGCCGTCGAAAGCGTCCATGTACAGCCAGCTGGACCAGAGTTCGTCCTTGAGGGGCGCCGGGACGCCGGCGAAGAAGTCGTCAGCGCCGACTTGGCGGAACGCGACATCAACGGCGTGCACGCGGCCCCAGAGGGCGCCGAACTCGGGGTACGTCATGTACTGGCCGACGCCCTGCAGCTGCCGGCCGGCGGGGAGCTCGACGAGCGCGCGCACAAAGGCGCCCGTGTCGCGACCGGCCGCCACGAACGGGATGCGGGCGTCGGGCGCGCGCGGCACCGCCAGCACGTACCGGGACGACCCGTCCGCCGCCTCGTCCCTCTGCGGCGCCAGCTTGGCCAGCGCCCGCCAGTTCTCGGCGTAGAAGCCGAGGTGGAGGTAGCTGGCGCGCGCGGCGAGGTCGGGGAACCGCTGCTGGAGCTGGCGCTCCGCCTCGGCCTTGGAGTCGAAGTGCCAGACGCGCGGGCCGGCCGGCCAGCGCGCCGACGCGTCGCTGAGCGTCGACAGCACGAAGCGGCGCAGCGTGCGCAGGACCCGGGGGTCCGCCGCGGCGGCGGCGACGTTGAGCATTTGCGCCACCTCGCGCTCGTGGGCCTGGCGGTTCGCCGCCTCGCTCCAGGCGGCGTCGTCCTGGCCCGCCGGCCGCCCTTTCTCCAGGGCCGCGAAGATGGACGAGAAGTAGTCGGTGTTGCAGTAAACGGCGGTGGCGCCGTCAAAGGCGCCCGCGAGCGAAGCCGAGTCGTCGAGGTCGCCGCGCACCAATTCGACGCCCCGCGCGGCCAGGGCGCGCGCCGCGGCGCTCGAGGGGTCGCGCGTGATGCCCCGGACGCGCCATTCGGGCTGCTCGAGGAAGGTCGTCGCGACTGAGGAGCCCTGTGTGGCCGTTGGTTAGTATGGGATATTGTCTGCGCGGCTGCGAAGACGTACTTGGGTGCCGGTCACACCTGTGATGACGATGAGGTTGGACATCTTGTTACTGCGTTTCTATATGTAGGCTACTGAAGCGGAAAGTCGTCATGCTGGTCTTGAAAAGGCCTATCCGCCTTGCCAGCCATCATGCATGCTTCTTATAAGCTGTGCGTATCCCTATGCAATCGTCATAGTCACCAGGAAACGTCGTGCCGAGTAGTTGTGGTTGGTAATCGCGGCGCAGGCGGACTTTTCCCAGTTGTCCGAGGGGTGGGTCCAGTGTAGTAAGCTTGTCACTCGTTACCACGACTGGCGCTCCCCGGGCATAATGAGAGAAAGGAATCAGGCGCCGGGAGGGTTAAATCGTCTCTGTGCGAAGAGGAAGGTACATCGGTTTTCGGCTAACAGCTGCCGTCCGCTCTCATCGTCTTATCGCGCGGCGAAGAAGTGCCTATGTAGGTAAATCAAAGATCCAAGCGCTAATAAACTCACCCCGAACGCCAAGCCCCGGACCTTCCACCATCTGCTTCTTGGAGGGGAAAATATGCAGGCTATCGACGGGAATGTGGCTTAGGAGCAGCATTCAGTCGAACCCTATTTCTAGCTGGGTATGCCGCCGGCGTGAGGGATATCCGGCTACCAAGGCATCCAAGTCGAAAGAACCCGCCACATAGCTCACGATGTCGGCTCGGCCACTGTCGCCGCAGCTGTCCTCACGGCCATCTTCGTCTTCTTGAGCTCCTCGTACTCGGCATACTATCGATCCCGAAGCGTTAGCCAGAGTCTCGTCACAATCTGCCGGTAATGTTCGGGCCGACGGGCTGTCACGCTCCAGGTAGTGGGCTTGGAGGGTACGCGCAAGGGGTAGAAAAAAGAAAAGCAATAGAGGTAAGACGGTGAAGGCGAAAGAAAGCCAAGAAACAAGCGTGAGTTGACTCGATTCGAAGAGGTTAGGAAAGAAAAGGGAAGGGGAACAGGGAACAGGGAACAGGGAACAGAACACAAGTACGACGTGCACACAACCTCAAAAAGCGCCATGTAACACCCCAAACAGACCCGATCAGAGAAAGAGACAAGGGAGTTTCCACTCACGGCGTTCAAAACCGCCTCCCGCGCCCCCGGCCACACTCGCCGGCCGCAGCCCGGCACACCCGCCGGGTTCGTGTCCCAGAGGCGCCAGAGGTAGGCGTTGGCGGGGCCACGGGCGACGGCGGCGGCGACTTCGTCGTCGTCCGGGCCGCCGCGCCACCAGCGGGCGAGGGCGCCCCACAGCCCGGCGCCGCCGTAGGCGTGCCGCTCAAAGACGCCGGTGCCGGCGGCGTCGTGCAGGAAGCGCACGAGCGCCGCGGCGCTGCGCGGGGTGCCCGGCAGCAGGCGCGGCTCGCGCGCCCGCTGCCGCCGGAACCACGCATGGTCGGCGTCCACGGCGGCCTCCATGACGGCGCGCGGCGGGAAGCGGGCCGGCGGGCGGGGAGGAGGAGCCCGCGGGGCCGCGGGGCGCGTCTGGCCGGAAGGCGACGAAGGAGGAGAAGAAGTAGAAGGCGAGACGTCCGCCGTCTCGCCGGCCCACAGCTGCGCAATTGCCATGGACGCGAGCTCGCAGACAGCCCAGATATTTTCGCGCGGCGCCAGGTAGCTTAGGACGGCGGCCGAGTCGGCCCAGCGCGGGGGGAAGATGAGGTGGTAGAGGCGGGGCAGCTGGGGCGAGACGCCGGCGCCGTCGTTGTCATCGTCGTCCCCGGGCCGCGACGCGCCGTCATTCATGGGCAACTCGGGCACGAGGCGCCAGTCGAGCTCGTAGCCGGTGCAAAAGACGACGGCGTCGAGGGCGTCGAGGACGGTACCGTCGTCGAGCGCGACGGCGTCGGGCCCCACGAAGGCGCGGAAGCCGGCGCCGGGCACGGCCGCGACGGCGCCGCGCCGCACCGCGGGGATCCAGTCCTCCTGCACGGCGGGCGGGCGGTGCGCGAAGCTGGGCCCCGTGTGCAGGTGCCAGTCGTGGCGGACACGGTGGGCGGCGCGGCGGCGCCGGATCGCGTTGTCATCGGGGCCGTCGCCCCGGCCGCCGTCCCTATGGCCCCCGGGCTCGGTCCGTGTCGCGTCGTCCACCATCTTGCGCTCGAGCAGGCGGTCAACGAGCGGCTTCATCAGCCATGGCGCCCAGTCGTCCAGCTGGTACTTGAGCTGCAGCGCGGGCCAGGACACGCCCGCATCGAACGGCACGCCTGCGTCGTCGTAGCGCGAGATCATTGCCCTTCCGTGCCGGTATACGTGGTGCACCTCGGCGGCGCGCGTGGCCAGGCTCACGGCCGTGTCGCAGCCCGTGTTGCCCAGTCCCACGACGAGGACGCGCTTCGAGGCGAAAGGCTGGGGCCTGGGAGAGATGGGGCAGGCGCCGTGAGCATATGTCGGATCGCCGCCTTGGGGATGGCCGGCAGGGCCTGCGGAAGGGAAGGGGAGCGGGACAGAATGCCCAAATGCGAGGATGCGACGTACCCCTTGTATTCCTGCGAGTGCAACACCGGGCCACGGAACAGATGGCGCCCCGGCATTTCGGGCCAGACGGCGCGGCTGTCGCTGCCGTTGGCGAGGACAAACTTGTGGAACGGCAAAACCTGCGGCTGGCCTTCGGCGCTCGCGATGTGCAGATTCCAGCCGTCATCGGCGGCATTGCGGAGTACCTTGGTTACTGTGGTGCCGAATCGAATGTGCGGGTAGAGCTCGAAATGCTCGGCGTAGGCGGTGAAGTAATCGGCAGCTTGGGCGCCGCTGAGGTAGACGGGCGCGTCTGGCGTACGAACGCGTCAGGTCATTTCGACGGTCTCAAATTCAGGACCGTCGGCGGCGCCACTTCCGGCCGACGACCAGCGAGCGCGAGGGGAGAAGGGCATGAGGTGAAGCTCACCCTTGGGAATGGGGAAATCGCTGAATCCGGACTGACCACCCCCGGCAACATCAGCACTGTCCTCTTCCGACCTGTTGCGGAGAGGGGCACCACGTACGATGAACTTGCTGCTGTTGCACACGGTCTCGTCGGTGACGGACGTGTAGGCGGGGTCGGGGCTGAAGGACCAGAGCCCGCCGACGTGGTTGCGCCGCTCAAAGGCCACGGCGTTGAAGCCCTCTTCGCGTAGCGTCTTGAGGGCCACGAGACCAGCGGGGCCTGGGAAGACGACCGAGTCAGCCGTGGGATGGCAACGGGTGCGGGGGCCATGCCCGTGATGCCCGGCAGATGGAAAGGTCGACGGTGTGGGTGAGAGGAAGCCTTGACTCACCCAGGCCGATGACGGCAATGTTGATTCGTTCCATCGCGCTCGCTCTCTGGGAGGGGCATCAGTAGAGACGACCCGCGAACGCTGGCTTGCCGGAACGCCTGGCTCAGTCCTGATCACTTTGGCCTGGCAAGTCTGAGACCTGGTTATCACCGCGGTCGAAATAAGCAACGCGTGTGGGTGCATCTCAGCCGCATTCCCTCCCCGCATGCCGGGCGACTGGCGTCGGCACTAGGGAGATCTAGGGGCGCAGGGGTTCTCGGGTTATGCGGGGGAGACGGGCTGTCATATGCTGCTCATGTGAGGAGGACGCCCCCCTCGGCTGGGCTTGATTAAGTCTTATTCATTACATACAGGACAGCCACCGAGTCGATAGATTTTCGTGACCGAGTGCCGCGGGTATAGCGTCTATAGGTGTGCGGCTCGTGCATGTGAGCCTGGGAGTTGGGGCGATTGGCTGTTCGTCCGACCTTGACGACGCTACTTTCACGATGCCACCATCCTTCATGTATCCGGCTGGCAATTCCTCCGTACCAGCTCACCACAACACTCCCTCCTTTTCGTAGATGGAACAAGATTCCAGTCCCGCGGGTGCCACACCTGCCCATCATTAGGGCCAAAAGCTTCTCCCCGCTACCAGATGCACCTTCACGGGAGGGTGCACCTCCCCTGTCGCTTTGCTCCAAGTCAAATTGAGGGGTATATGAACACCTTCTCCGATTGCCGTCCACTTCGGTCCCGGTGCGGCCGTCACCCTCATACGGCGGTGACACATCCATCCTTTTTGGAGCTGGTGGCTTTGGCAAGCTTTGTGGGTAGCGGTCGTCCCCGGCTCCTCTCGTCAGATGTATACTGAAAGCGGGAGTCGAGACGAGGCCTCAGACATCTCCCCTGGGGGGAAATATTCCGGACCGGTAGCAGCGGGGGTTTCTGGAAATCGTTGCGCAGAGTCGGACAGGTCGCGAGCGGGTATCCGAACTCTCGATCGGGCAGGCCTTCGGGCACTAACACGGGTTGCCGTAGGTACAAACGCTGGTCGGCTCTTGCGTAAATTAGCTCTTGTTTGTGGTTACTTGCATTGATTCGAATCACGCAGGTGACTTTGGCGTTGCGGATAAGGTAAGGCCACTCGTTGATGGCAAAGTGACCGCCCTGGGGGAAGTCGTTGGTGCCGGCGCCGTCGGGTAGCAGCACGTAGACGACGCCCGAGGTCAGGGTGGCCAGAGCCGTTGACAGGCTCGACCAGGCCTGCGGCACATTGGCGTAGACCTTGCTGAAGTCGCGGGATGTATGCTTGTAGCTGAGTGGCGTGTAGCCCTCGAGGTATTCACGATTTTGTTCCAGCACTGTCCTCAGCGCCCCCGACGAGTGCACGCCACCTGAGTGCATCAGGGTCGAGTTGGGCGGAACCGAGATGACCTCCATGCACTGCTCGACGGTAGGCACGGCGACGGATCGGTCGCAACGTCGGTTCCTGTCCAGGAACGGGGCCCGAGGCTTCCCCCATACCGCCGGTTTTCGTTGGTAGCGGACTTTCTTGGAGGTACTCGGAAGGCAAGTGTCAGTGAACGACGGCACGACACCCGAGTCGGCCGACGTGTTGCTGTAAGGCGAGGCCATGCCAAGATCGTTGAGACTGCCCGAGGAGCTAACGGTGCTGGCGGTGTTGGCGGTGCTAACGGTGCACGCGGCGGTGCGCGTGGTGTCGACCGTGCTCGTCGAGCTGGTGGGAATGGTAGCAACCGAAGGGGGGGTTCTGGAGGCGGCCGTGACGGCTTTAGCCGCCGAGGTTGTCTTGTTGTGCTTGTGGGTGCGGGTGTTGGGACTGTTAAGGTCCGGCTGGGAGCTTGATTTGGTGCGGGAGCTTGAGTGAGTGCGGGACTTAAAGTGAGCACGGCGAAGCCACGCCAAAGAATGGCGGAACCAGTCTCTGGCGGCCCGCGGGGCAGCAAGAATTCGGTCCTGCCTGTGCCGAGGGGTAGCCTTGGCTGGCGACGCCGTCGCGCCAGACGAGGGAGAACCGGCGCCTGTTTCTGCTAGATCTGGTGATGGTGCCGTCGTCGGCGGAGGGGCAAGAAAGGAAGGGGGAGAGGGAGGGGGGATTTGTGGTGGAGGTGGTGGAGGAGGTGGTGGTGGTGGTGCTCCAGTTGCTGTTGGTGCTGCTGCTGAGGCTGTCGCTGCAGCCGCCCCTGTCACTCGCAGTTTCATGGCCTGGGCTTCGGATGCTTGGTGATTACAGTCGGCGACGCTTTCGTCCTCTCCTCGCACGCAACCAAACACGGGTGGCGGGGTCTGTTCATCCGATCGTGCTTCCTCCTCCAGTCATCCACTGTGGTGCGGAACCTCAAGGAGCTCGAGAGGTGCTGCCGGCGCAGGTACAAGCGCCCGCAGGAGGGGCAGGTGCTGAGGACGTAAGGGAGAGAAAGAGGGAGGGTGAGAGAGAAAGAGAGAGAGAGAAAGAGAGAGGGAGATAGGGGTAGAGGAAATGGAGCGTGGAAGCGTTGCCAATGGTCACGATGTCGGAACATCAATAGTGGCCCGCTGTCTGCGTTTCCCGCCGTCCCCTTTCGCCGCTGTGTTTCGCTCGTTTCCGCGATACCAATCCAACACCTCAGGGCGGCTTCACGGCACGCGCACACGCACCTGCCTTGGGCTATTGATGGAACGAGCCCCGCGAAAGAGAGACGATGGGCCGATTGGCGATGCTAGATGATCGATAGTTCGCTCCAGCCATCCGCGGAAGGCGTGGACTCGGTGTCGGCACTGGTTTTCCCCTTCGCGTTTGGTGTTCCGAAGGTGTCGGTCTTGGATAGTGCCTCAAATGGTCGCTGGTGCTGGCGCCGTCCGCTATGCTGATGCTCGTGCTACTGCGCCCGATTGGATCTATGCTCGTGCCGGCTTCCCATGTGCGCGCGCGCGGGCGTGCGTGTAAACGGGGGCGTCGCGCGAGTGAGAGTTGTCGTTGCGCGAGGGTGTGTAATGGGATATCTCTTCGCCGCGGGGATGCGAAGATGCGCCCAAGAGGGGAAAACCGGCCGACTGACTGACTGACTGACTGGCTTGCCTGCCTTGGTGCCTTCGTGCGGGCGAGGGGTGCATATGCACTGAGATATATTTGTTTTTTTTTCCTGTCTTTTCCTTTGTTTCCCCCCGCCCAAAAGGACAATCCCGCTCCCACTGTCGCTGCTCCTCCTCTGTTCCTTCTCCCGCCTCGACGGTCGGCAATAATTCCTTTGCCGTGCTGGCGATACAGGCCGACGCCACACCTCGCGGACCTCAAAGTTTCCACGGTACCTTTGAGGAACGGCTTCACTCTTCTTCTCTGCCGTGCGTGCCTCGTCCCGCCCGGGCATCCACAGCCCTCGAAGGATCCCGGAGGGACGTCTGGGACCAAAAACCAATTCACCGTGGGATTCCGCCATGTCGCCTGCGCCTGGTCCTGGTTGCCTTGCGTTGCATGGTGCTGAGTTTGCGCCGCTCGTGCCTTGGCCGTTCTTGGCCTGCTCGCGACGCCTGGCGCCGTGTGGCTTCTGGTCTGAGCCTTGAGCTTCGTCGGTCAAAGGATGTGCCGAAGCCTAACCTGCGTCCCATAGCAGCGGAGCATCTTCGGTCTCGCCTGAGCGCCTTCAGCAAGCATCTCTCGGCAATCCAGATGGCCGGCAGCACCTAACTAAGGTGCGAATTTAGGCTAACTCCAAACCGTAACGGACGGATCCGAGACAGACCGAGAGTTTGAACTGACACCCCCTACCCCTTTTCCGACTTCAGCCTCCTACCAAAGTCATGTTGGATCTCACTCCTCTACCCCAAATGTCATCAGCCTCTCTACATAAACCACGGGCGCCCCCCCATTCTCGGCGGCCACTCGGTTTTGTCTTATAAGCACCCATTCCTTTACGATAGCGTTGCCTTAGTCGGGCTACCCACGGGGCCCGTTCTACTCACCTTACCCAACAGCAGAGGTGCTTCTGCCTTTGCATTATGCCATCTGTTCATCGAATTAGTCGTCTTTCGCGTACCTGCTGCACAGTTGTACGAAGCATGGATTCATTCATCTCAGCTACGTGCCCACACTAATGGTTCCAACCACCATTGGGCTAAACACCGTGCTGACATCTTTGACATAAACCCGCC
This sequence comes from Nigrospora osmanthi, assembly GCA_029489945.1. Classification (NCBI taxonomy): domain Eukaryota; kingdom Fungi; phylum Ascomycota; class Sordariomycetes; order Amphisphaeriales; family Apiosporaceae; genus Nigrospora; species Nigrospora osmanthi. Next base: position 6,757,198 of record CP120503.1, on the reverse strand, counting down.
ATAGCCTGCATTAACTAAGTAGGCATTCTCACACGTCTTTTGAGGATGGCGGTGTCAATGACTTGCCATTCTCTCCTTTCATCTTGTCCTTCCGGGGAAAATAACGAGTGTTCATGAGACCTCCAAGGACACGTAACGCGAGCGTAAGAACCAACAAATCATACACAAAATCTGTAGTGGGTGGGATGCATTTGACAGTCCTGGTTCCTCTCCTATCTCATTCCCACAACCAATAGTGACCGACCGTTCATCCAGTAGTGATCCTTGCCGTACTCTTATCGGTTCATAAATATATTCAAGCTCATGAACGGCGGACGCACGTCATGTCCGTCTATGCCTACTTGGACGGTGACTTGTCTATCTGCATAAAATCGACATCGAAAATCCATTGAATGTTTGCTTTGCTACTCTTACTTTGTGTATGCCACTGTTTTCACAGCAAATTATTGACTAGGCCGGAATGGTCTGCCTTGTTGAATTTTCATCCCGGTAGACTATGTACTATGCTAGCAGGAAGGAAACCCATAAAGCCCAAGTTCATAGCTCCGGAGAGCCATGATACTGTGTAAAACTAGTGCGCAGAAACTTATTAGCCATATTATCCGTTCTGCCATGGGTCAGGAATCCAGCAGGGCTCCTGGTGTCGGCACTCGGATTAGCATGACCACATTGAGAGTGACGCGACGAGCATCCAATATCTAGGCCGAGGCTAATCAGAGCAAACTTGCGCATGGCCATTCAGATAAGAAGTCTCCCCCATCCGCCGAGGTTAAGTATGGGGAATCCTAAATCCAATCTGTGGCCTTCGGGCCTTGCCCGGTGTTCGCCCGTCGCAGTTTCGGGCCATCAGGTCCCCGTCACAATATGGCCACAAATCCGTAATTTTCGAGTTGGTGATATAAGGCACCGACTTCAACCTGGAGTGTCCCAAGCAGTCGTCCATTTCCCGGGGAACTTTCTTCTTTTTGCTCCTCCTGTCCTCACGCCAGCTCTCACCTGACCTATCCCCCCAACGCTGGCACCAATAAACAACTATTCATATACGCACTTTCCACCACCGTTAACATGAACGAGCCTGTCCTTACGGCAAACTGCATTAATTCTTCACTGAGCAGAGAGAATCTTCCTCTGTTTGAAAATATCCACTGGTTTGTGTGACTAGTGAGTAAGGCAACGGCCGAGATAACTGAGTGCAGCCGTAATCACTAACCCTGTATCGCCGACGGGTGTATTGAGTAGTGCTAAGTTAATACTTGTCAGCCGTATACTAGCATTTTAACCTGATTGGGAAGTAACAACGGAACTATTACTAGCTTAAAAAGTTCGGACTTAAACATCACCAACGCAGCGCTTGTTCGCGGGGGTATAAGGTATGTGATAAAGCTTAATATTTTGATATTACGGGTACAAATGTGTGACACACGGCTCGGTGTAAAGAATTCCATCACGAAGGTATTCATACGCCGTCCGGTCTGAGGCAACATTGTTAAGAGAGAGCTCCCATCGCTATAGAAATTAAAGAAAAGAATACTCGTTCCCTACTAGCGCCTATCCTCCACCTCCACTTTAGCTCCTTGGATACTCTAGTTTCCTTTGACTACCATTTAGTTATTAACATCGGGAGTTGGAGTTTTAACCTCGATCGTTTTTAAGGAAGCCTTTAGACTTATAGTACGGCGCAGCAGACTAAAGACGTAAGGAGCCTGGTGCTTAGTACTTAACACAAGCTAGATCTCCCCCCATACACTTGAGACAGATGCAGTAATAGGAAGAGTGCCTACTTATTTAAGTAGTTATACAGGCAGTAAAAGCATCAACGGGAAATCGCCGGGACTAGTAACACCCGCAAGTAAAGAACTATGGAATGGCGTGAGCAGTAAGCTCAACAGGACTAGCAGGACTAGGAAATACACCAGCAGAAAAGCGGATCAAAAGATAAGCCAGCAGGAGTGACAGAAATGGCAGGAATAAGGGTCATAGCACTGACTCTAGGACAACTGCTGTAAAAGAAACAGCCCCGTGCTAAAATAACGCCGTCATACGTGAGTATATGTTATTACTTCCAGGAAAGGACAAGGGTACCCCCTTGAAGGTATTAGTTGCCCCACTAACGTAAGCGAGTATCACTATGTAAATTCTGCTAACTAAATGGTTTCTGGGGACAGAACAATCGAGAGGCCTAGAATACAAGAAGACTTGTGTATAAGATAAACATACCCAATCGTGAAGTTTTGGATCGTAACTAGTGAAATACTCCATAAAGGGGGGCTACTGACAGAGGGGCTATGGCTTGCGATACCACTCGAGAAAGAGGGCATAAGTCGGGAGGTGCAACGCTGACTTTTAGGTTACATGTGTATATTCCCGTCGCAGCCTTCTACCGCTCTTTTGTCGCGTCAGCGCCTCCTTTACAAAAGTCTAGGAGGTGTGTAGCGCATATTAGTCTTCTACCTTGGCTCTTTATTCACAAGTAGGTCGGTAGTGTAACGGGCGCAATTTCAGCGTAATAATGCTTCGCTCGCAAACGATAGGTAATACAACAACCAGGCCAAGCTTCTCGCCGTGCACCTGCCCGCAGAGACACATCAAGCTACGTGTTACGCCGCCGACAAGAACGGATCCGTGAGATCGCGGCCCTCCCCAGCAGCTTCCATCAGTAGGCGCGTGAACTTGAGACGTTCCGAGGTCTTCATGACGGTAGGGCGTCTTACCCAGCCGATCTCGGTGGGCAAGCGCTCTTTTTCTATATGCGATGGAGCACGCGGCGTCAGTGACAACTCTTACTTGAGAGGTGGGGATGTGTTCCCCAAAACGACAAACTTGACCATGCTTGCGGTCCTGTTGAGAACCCTCATTGCGGGGTGGATTCCAAGAACTTACCAAACCAATATTCGATAAAGGCGCGGTCGACGGTGCCCGTGGTGCCGTCGGCCATGATCTCGAAGAAGGAGGCGCACTCGCCCCAGCTGAAGCCGTCGGCCAGCAGCGAGGTGGCGTGCTCGGGGTTGGTGCGGCGCGAGGTCGCGAGCCGCGCCATGCGCGCGTCGGCCACCTGCTGTACCGTGATGGTCGGCGTCGTGAAGAAGGACGCCGTCTCGGCCCAGACGGTTGCGTTGAACGGGAGCGGGTCCCCGAAGAAGCGGTCGGAGCGGCTGGAGAGAAGGGATACCCCGGGTTATTCCAGGTACTTGGGTTCACCGTTCGCTGTACTCAAGACGAGGCCGAGAGGAAGGGGATGGGCTGGCGAGCAAGGCGTCACGTTACCTCAGACTAAAGTCGTGCTCCAGCACGCCCTCGCGGCCCAGCGTGTCGAGGTCGAAGGTCCGCGCCAGGGGCTGCGGGTTGGTACGCACGGCCTGCGAGAAGAGGATCACGGCGTCCGTCTTGTCGATGTTGAAGCCCTCGAGCATGGCGTCGGCCAGCATGTCGCGGGTGATATCGCGCCCGCTCGGGGGCAGGTAGCCGTGGTTTGCGAGGGTGTTGAGACCGGGACAGGGACCGCGGGCTGTGTAATTCCCTCGCCGTCAGCGACATGTTCGGTGAGCAGGTGGAGGAATACGCTGGCAAAGAACCAAAGCACTCACCGTCGTTGGGCCCCGGAGCCGTAAACGGTCGGGGCTCCCAGGTCTGCCGTGTGTCAAGAGAGCCATCGCCTTGAAAGAAAGACGGGAAGGCCAGGACCGGCGACACGATGCCAGAGAGGCGGAGGATGGACGTTATCTTCATGGTGGGTGTGAGTGATGCAACCGGTGCGAAGATGAGAGTCAAGACTTGCGAATAGGGGTGAATGGCTTTTGTTCCTCCCGACATCCACATCCCTTCCTCTTCAGCAAGTCATGGGCTTGTAGCCTTATATATCCATCTTGTGCTCCATTTTGGAATCCGGAAACCCTCTCTAAGTCAGTTCCAACCGCCTCAAACCATTATTACAGATCACGTATCATACATGCCTCCAATCTTAGTGCAACATCCCTGTCGACGAGACCGAACCTCGGCTCTCAGGGGACTTGATGTTATACAGTTGGCCTCCAGACCTCGGTTCGCAATGAATGCTCGAAAAGAGTAATGCAAGAGAGCAGAGGCGTCGTTGGTGTGGTGGACGTGCGTTCCTAAAGCATGAAAAGAAAATGCACCCAACTTGGCAGTTCGGAATAAACAACCGACCCGCCACGGCGATTCTCAGCATTGAGCATGGCCACCTATGAGAGTACCGAAATATTCAAAACGGGACCAACGAGAATGAAAACCCATTGCATACATTCAGCCGTGAAACCTTCGGCTCATCTTACCTCGTCTTCAGCGAGGGGCGGTACGCGCCAGCTTCGAATGGGTGAGGCCCCCGGCTCAGTTGGCAGCCAGCAGCGGAACTGATTCCAATCGCCGACAGTGCATCGATTCTGAAGCCTCTCGGCCATATCGAACTCACGAAGTACGGTGAATGCCCAAGAAAAGAGCCTCGTTGCTGGGCGGGAGGCTGCTTGCTCAATGGCCTTTGCTGACTCATTCGGGCGCGATGCCCACAACGCCAAGACGACCATGACGATTCTTGTGGCCCCTTACGCCAGCTTTGCCAAGCCCAGACTAAGGGGAATCTAATCAAGCTCCCCTCTGATCGGCAAGCGCTGAAGAAGCGAGAGAAGGCTCATCCAACGGCCTGGGCCACACCACGCTGGGCCCGGTTTGGCCACGCGTCCGCCGCCCTCTCTCTCTCTCCCTCGCTCGCTTCCTGTGATGCCCTCCCCCCAGTAGCGTTTCTGCCTGTCGCCCGACCATTGCCCCTCCCCTTCTCCTTTTCTCCCCTTTTGTCGTCGGCTCCGTGATGATACCGCTTGGGGGCCTGAGTCGCGGGCGCGTAGGCGCGGCGGCCGCTGTGCTGCTGGTGCTGCCCGTGACGCTGCTGGTGGCCTTTTACGCCGGCCTGATCGATCCACAGCCCTACTACCAGAGCGTCGTGGGCCAGCACCACGCCCCTGGCACCACCACCACTGCACCCACGACACCCCCAGCGCAGCAGCCGCCGCCGCCGCCGCCGCCCGACTTTTACGCCCGCATTCTGCCGCTGGGCGCGTCTATTGTTTGGGGCTGGCGGTCCTCGGACCATAGCGGGTAAGTTTGCTTGTCCTGCCGGTGTCGTACACAGGCGGACAAGGGCGCAACCACCCGGCCCGTCCCCCGCCCCCTGCCCTTGCATTGCCCCCTCTTCTTTCCCCAGGCCCCCGGCAAGCTGGAGCTCTTTTCCCACTGACTCCTTCTTCCTCCCCGTCCCAGGTTCCGGCGGCCGCTCCGGGACGCGCTGGTGGCGGCGGGCTGGCGCGTGAACATGGTGGGCTCGAAGCAGGGGGGCGACATGGAGGACAACGACGTGGAGGCGCACCCGGGCGACCCCATCGCCAAGGTGCACGCGGCGGCGCTGCGGTCGGTGCGGTACCAGCCCAACGTGGTGCTGCTACACGCGGGCACCAACGACTGCCGCACGGCAGCGGCGGCGGCGCGGGCGGGCGCCGCCATGGACGCGCTGCTCGACGACCTCTTCGCCGAGGTGCCGGGCGTCGTGGTGGTGCTGGCGACGCTGATCCCGTCGGTCCAGCCGCTCATCGAGCGCGAGCGCCCCGGCATCAACGCCCAGCTCCGCGCCCTCGCGGCCCGCCGCCGCGGCCGCGGCCAGAAGCTCGTCCTCGCCGAGATGGACCCCCCCGCCGGCGCCGGCGCCGACGAGGACCGCATCCGCCCCGACGACATCCACCCCGACCGCGTGCACCCCAAGGACAGCGGCCACGCCAAGATGGCCCGGGTCTTGTACCGCGCCATCCTGGAGGCCCACGCCGCCGGCCTCATCACGAAGCCCAACCCCACGATATACGAAAAGGGCGAGGAGCTTATCGTTCGTCCGAGTTAGAGGATCAAGCATCAACTTAGAGAGTAGAGCAGATGCAGGATATAACCCTCCCGGGGCAGGATACCAAATAGAGCTTGCAATTAGACCCTCGATCCGCTTCCATGTCGGCTTCCACGTCATTACCTGTGCATCTCCCCCCTGCGGGCAAGATAGGACCGCCGGAGTTTGAGCCACAACGACGCATGGATCGGCTTGGGGAACGGTGATGACTGTCCGCTACAGAATCCGAGGGCGATGACGCGCTGCGGCGCTCGCCATGTGCGGCAGAAGTCCTCAGCGGCGCGTTGAAGATGGCGGGCCCTGTCGCCCAAGTTAGAACGGGTGACGGAGGTGGCAAAAGATGGGATCAGGCGCACCTCGTGCTCGTCGCCGGTTGGTGCCACGAGCGTTGACGACCTCCCATGTCTCTGCAACCCAGGGCCAGCCTGCGCCCTTGTGATGGCCATGGCCAGCCGGATCTCGTCTGGACGCAATGGACCGCGGTGCAGATGGATGAGGACTACGCCATGGATAAGGCGGTCTTGGTCCTGCTACCGTCGGACCCCCGCTGACGGAATAAGGCCAATTGGTGCTGCGCCTCGTGCGTGCATAGGCCCATCCCCGGGAACGACGCCGCACTGCCTCTTGCAGGCGACTAAATGTACTCGAACCGCATCTTGCGTGACTACCCGAGTCTGGACCTCGTCTGTCCCGTCGTCGCCATCACCCGCATGCCGCACGGGGGGTTCGCCCGGCCGTTTGGTAGCGTGGCTGCAGATGTCGGAAAGGACGGAAGGGCGGCAGGTATTCAACGTGTCTCCTCAGTCATGGCGCCAAAATACCGCCACCAACGAGGGCACTGCCAAGCAAGACCGACACCACGGCCGACAGAGATCGTAGTGTGGTCGCCGCCCTGGCTAAAAGTGCCCATGGGATCCCATGCTGATAAAGGAGGCCGTCGCTCAAAACTTGTCGAGTCGCCGTGGCTCCAAGTTAGTAAGTGTCTGCCTGCCTGCCCTACCTATCCGGCTTGGGTTAGTACCCAAGCTGGCGGGACACGCCTAGCGACAAGCGCTACACCGGAAATTTCAGCTGGGCCTTTTTTCTTTTTCTTGCGCCATTCGTGCGGGAATCTGCGAGAGCCGGTTTACGGTACGATCTCGCTGACGCCGGGGCGCGCACCAACTCCGGCGCCGTTCAACCGTTACAGGCGACGCCGTCTCTACGTAGCGTCGGATTTACGAATCATCACCGCGTTCCGCGCCAGAAAGGGCGTTCCAGGCTTCTGGGCGGGCGGCGCGCGGCTCCGGCTTGGGGAGATTGGGGTTTACCAATGAGCTGGTTCCCCGGCCAGCAAGGCATCGTGGTCCTCGGTCGGGAACGGGTGCGTCTGTACATGACTGGCGCGTCGAGTTTTATTTAGCAAGAAGGCCGAGCTGGGCCCGGATGTCCCATCCCATATCCATAGATGCGAGCGAACAGCCGCCAGGGGCGATGCCTGCGGGAGATTTGACAGCTCGTTCTGGTAGGGACGAACCACCCGGTCCAGCACACCCACGGGGGGGATCCTCATCGACAGCAGGGGAAACGGGCGGCGACACTGGGATCCCATGGCGCCGCTCATCACCCGCAGGTTCCGCAGCTTCATTCCACGAACCAAAACAACGGGCGGACGTGCGTACGCCGATGGAGCCCCATTCACCGCGAGGGGCGCCGAACAATTCGAAACCAGGGCTATCCCATAACCTCCCCATCCCAGGCCGCGGTTGCAACCCTCCCTCCTTTCCCCCCCACTAACCGGGCCGTCCACACGGGCTTCTGCTGTGTACAGGCATCGGCCCCACGCGACGACTTTGCCCGCCGAATCAAGGGCCGCGAGGCCTTTTGTCACGCTTTGTGTGGCGGGTTTGTGATGAATCTGGATTGAACGACTGGTCGTTTGCGATATAGGCGCAATGCCACTCAGGTGTGTCGACAGCCCACCATGGTATGATGGTAACACGGCGCTGGTGGATTGCCCGCGGCTCCCCTCCCCAGTGATTGTGCGCGTCAATTCATCCCTGGTGGTGTGCGTGTGTTCGTGTACCTAACAGATGTGTGTGTGTGTGTGTGTGTGTGTGTGTGCGTCCGTCCCATCCCATCCTGTCCAGTCCACGGAATGCGCTGTAACGGTACGACGTGCGCACGTGTTTTGTGCACGTGGAAGACCCTGCTCATCCCCCTGATGGCGCATTCGTCGAGCATGCATCTATGCCTGCACCTCGCTTGAGGTTGCCGGTGACGAACCGGGGCATGGCAGCTTGTGACTGAGTTGCATCCCGGCGGCCGGATTGAGCTATTCTTACTCTTCACTGTGCCCACCTTCTCCCATCAAATCCTACCGGCACCAACACCATGCGACTGTCCTTCTTGCCTTTGGCCCTCGCCAAACCGGTTCCTCATCCGCTTCGTCCCTGCGACGCCCGGCGTCATCTCGTATTCCTGGGTGAAGATCGAACGTCGGCAATTACTAAGCGCCATTGTCGCACTGGGTGGTGTGCCAGGCACGCCAGGCTACCGAACGCGCGCATCTCGGCTGCCAGGTCAGGCCGGCCTGGGAAATACACACCCAAGCCAGGGGCTCGGCAGATCTGGTTCGGGCCACCACGTCAGAGATACGGCCATCTACCGATCGCTTCGTGCTGGCTCGCGCTGGGGCGGTAGGCGGCAACCGGCAGAAGCGTAGGTGAGCAGGCTCGCCGAACCAAAAGAGAACCATGGCTGGCCGCGCCCGGCCACTGGTGAATGGGGATAGATGCCGAGGCTGTCGTTAGGTCCGGTGCCTTGGAATCCCAGGGACGTCGCACGCTATTGTTGTTACACGCCACCGACTGGACTCGCCCGCCCGAGGAGCGACCGTGGGAGGGCTTTTCCTGTCGACGTCTCATCCCGCGTGGAGCGGATTGCCAATTCTCTCCACAGGGGCTCCAGCTTGATTTCCAGGACCCAACGTTGCAGGGCAGAGGATCGACCAGCGCGGGCAATCGGTGTGCATCCCCGAAGCCCGGCCAACCCAGCTTCCAAGACACAGGGATACTATGGGGGAGATGTCCGGAGTCTGGCTCGGTGAGCAGCCCCATGAGAGCTCAGCCGGGGCAGGGCGCAGCCCAGGTCTTCTCGTCCCGGCGCCGAACCCCGCGGTTGACGACGACGGGCAGATAATTCGGTAGGCAAAGAAGCCCCAGCCCAATATCCATCTGCCAGGGCCTGGGAGCTCGCGAATTGCAGCCGCGGAGCTGGGACGGGAAGCGAAGGCAGCTCCTCCACCACGATACCCACCCTCTGCGCGGCTGTTACTAAGTACGACCTTGGCACGATCCCCCCCTCTGCACCACATCAGGGCGAGGGCTGGCGGGTGTCTCGAATAGAACGCCCGGGATCGTCGGCGAAGGGGCACGGAAACGGGAATGCCCACCGCTCGACGCCAATAGCAGCCCAGAGCCCGTTCGATGCCCGCCCTGCTACGGGGCCGGCTTGCCTGCGTATGGAGTCAGCGAAGTGCATCACCCTCTCCACTGTCTGTGGTGTCGGGCGAGATGGGGGCCCAGTCATTTCCGCGCCTAGAATCGCGCCTAGCAGGGTCCTGGGATTGGAAGCACACCAAAAACGGTCTAGGGACCTTCTCGAAGCGGCCACGACGGCGCACCATTGGCGTCGCTCTTTTCCCGTGCCGTCGTCCAGGGGTTTCAGCGCCGCGCGCTAGAGCGGCTTCGTGAGTAAGCCGTGAGGGTAGAGGCCGCACTACTTGGCGGGCAGGCAAGAGAAAAAAAGCCGGCATGGATCAGAGTGCACACGTACCTCCCTGTTCCGTGGGACCGGAACGAGGGAAGGGATACGCCGCTCTCCATCGCGGGCCCGACCCGAAGAGGCCCTCGGGTCGGGTAAGGGGGAGGGGGGGGGACCTAAGCTGAAAAAGTACAGGACCGTCCGAGATCACAGATTGGATCCTCCGGAGCGGCGGCCTCGTCTCGCGTGTTACTCTCTATATTAATCGAAGACCACGGCCTCCTCCTGGATCATGTCTCCCCTCCCCCAGCAGCCACTTCTCAGCCTCATCATCTCCCCCGGCCTCTCACGCCTCTTACCATCATGCAACTCACCAACGCCTCCCTCATGGCCACCCTGGCGCTGGCCACGGGCTCGGCCACGGCCGCCCCGGCACCGACCCTGCCCACACCCAGCGAGGTCGTCGACGGATTCGCCAACTGGTGGAAGCCGAGTGGTGGCGTAAAACAGCAGGACGCCACGCTGCCGCTGCCGGCCCGTACCATCTTCCAGTTCCCCGAGGCGGAGAAGGGCGTGTGGCTGGAGAACCTCGAGGTGGCGCCCAACGGCGACCTCTTCATGACCACCATGTGGCCGAGCGCCTCGCTCTACACGATGCGCAACCCGAGCTCTCCCAGCCCCCAGGCCACCCTGGTGCACACGTTCCCCGACGCGCAGGGGCTGTCGGGCATCACGGCCACGGGCGACCGCTGCTACGTGGTGGTGGCGGCGCAGTACAGCGCGCTGACGGCGGTGGTGCCGGGGTCGGCGGCCATCTGGTCCATCGAGGTGCCGGTGCTCGGCGAGCCCCGGACGCGCAAGATCACGGACCTGCCCGAGGGCGGCTTCCTCAACGGCGCCACGACGGTGCCGCGGGCGGCCGACTGCGGCTGCCGCTGCGCCTCGACCGTGCTCGTCTCGGACAGCTTCAAGGGCCAGGTGTGGTCCGTCGACACGCGCACGGGCGCCTACGCCGTGGCGGCCAAGTTCCCCGAGATGGACCCCATCGAGGGCGCCGACCTGCCCTTCGGCGTCAACGGCATCCGCGTCATGAACGGCCACCTCTACTGGGCCAACTCGAACCAGCTCAAGATCTTCCGCGTCCGCGTCGACGCCGCCGGCGCCGTCGTCCCCGGCGCCGCCGTCGAGACCGTCGCCGCCGTCGAGGCCGCCTTCATCGACGACTTCGACGTCGACGCCGACGGCACCATCTGGCTGACCACCAACGCCGACAACAAGGTCCTCGCCATCCGCCCCGACGGCGCCTGGGAGGTCGTGGTCGGCGGCGCCGGCGACATGGCCGTCGCCGGCGACAGCGCCGCCAAGTTCGGCCGCGGCTACACCGACCGCAAGACCCTCTACGTCACCACCAGCGGTGCCAGCGCCGTCCCCGTCAACGGCACCATCACCGAGCCCGCCAAGGTCGTCGCCATCGACACCTCATCCTACTAAGCGATGACAAAAGGGCTGCCGGTGGCGCCCTGTAATGAATGTATCCTCTTCTTTTGCCATATAATTCGTCCTTTAACGGCGCAGCGAGCATACCAGCGAAATGATGCCTTTATGCAGTACCATAGATTATCTTGACATCAAAGTCCACCTAATGTTCCGTTTTGAATCCTATTGCCCATCGCCGTGACATCTGCCCCTTACACACAATCCTCAACGCCCATTCACGCCACCTCGACGAGCACCGCTCCTTCGCCCGTCACCCCCACCACCTCGCCGTGGGTGGCGTCGACATCGTCCTCGGGGTCGTCAAACTCGAAGGCGGCGGCCTCGTCGGCGAGCTCGCAAATACCCCCGACGAGCTCGGCGACCGTCTGGGCGTCGCGGGGGATGTTGTGGGCCTGGCCGTGCTCGAAGAGGGTGGCGCGGTCCTCGTGGCAGACGTTGTAGAGGGCGAGGCCGCCCTGGACGTACGGGTCGTGGCTGCCGATGACGTGGAAGGTCGGCACGTCGACGACGTCGGGAAGCATGTCGCACAGCACCAGGTGCGCGTAGGCGCCCGCCCGCACCCACGGCGGCCACCCGCCGAAGAAGACGCACCCGCGCACCTGCCGGGGTCGCCCCCCGGGCCCCCGCGCCAGCCTCTGCTCCTCGAGCACCACGCTCGCCGCCATCATAGCCCCTTCCGAGTACCCCATGATGCCCTGTTCGCGTCAACGCCCTCATGGGTCAGTATGCTCCATAACGAGGCCGGAAAGGAACAGTGAAACGAGAGGGAGAGGAGACAAAACTAGAAGCTTATACCTCTCCCGAGGCAAGGGAGTGGAGGGTGTCGCTTACGTCGATATCTGGGTTCTCGTCCAGAACCTGGATGATGCGGGCGAGGGCGGCCTCGAGGCCGGCGCGTGAGTAGAGGCCGAGCTGCTCGCGGCCGAAGCGCAGCGCGTCCTCGGGTGCCATCTCGCGCGGGAAGTCGAGGTTGCTCATGTTGTAGCCCGTGTCGAGGTACTCGATGAAATGGTGCCACGGCGGATCCGCGAAGTAGAAATCATACCCCGGCGGCGGCGTCCCCTGCAGCGCCCCATTGATCCAGTGAAACCCGTGCCGCCCGTCCTTCTCCAGGCCCTGCACCACCGCCGCGAGCTGGATCTGGAAGATCTGCGTTTCGCATCTTTAGGTCAGTTTTCGGCGTTTTCAGCGAGGGGGTTTGGAAGCGGTGTGTGTGTGTCTTTGTGTGTGTGTGTGTGTCTCTTTGTGTGTGTGTGTGTGTGTCTTTGTGTGTGTGTGTGTGTGTGTTTGTTTCCTTACCTTTGTGTTGCCAAAGGCACCGTGCAGACACAAGAACTTCATGATGTCGATTGTCCTTCTGCTGGCTCTGGAGACAAATGCGAGGACATCTCCAGGCCACAGGGCTCTTGATAAGAAAGCTCCCACATCATCAACTTATAGGGATGGAGTAAAGTGAAAGAGACTCAGACGCAAATGGCCCGGGTCGATGATCTGTATGTCAGTCCTCCCATGGGAATTGCAAGCGCTGACCGACGGAAGGCGAGATATTCCAGCTCAAATGAAGCTGAGATTCCCAACGGTCCGTATGATTTTTGATGAAATAAAGATCTGAGCATATCCCGCGGTAATTAGGCGTCCCTACTTAGCTGGTCAGCGCGTCTACGCATCCAAAGTCCAGGTGCCAGTCCGCAGTGCGTGGCGGCGATCCGGCGCCAAATCTCCGGCGAGGGGTTTGAGTTGCGGTGGTTGGTGAACCCGTGTCTTGGACAGATTGCCGGAGACTGTTCCGTTCATCGTGGCCCCCGTGGCTTGCACCGAGACATGTCGTCTTCTAGGGAAGAATCCTTGACCCTGTCCCGTCCCCTGTCTCAGCCGCGTTTACGTCCGATGATCAATGCCGGGGTGGGGTCAGACAAATCGACGCGCTGCCTCGCGAGAACAATAACGAAGAACCCCCGCGTCGTCCCCATCGTAGAACCGCCTTCATACGGTGAAGTCGGCCAATCTAACACATTTGCATTGGTCAGCAGTAATGGGCTCCCCGCGGCTGGAGATCGCTCCGATTGCGCGTGGCCCGCATTGGCACGTTGCGGCACTTTGCTTCACCCTTGGTCGATAAGCAGTCGTCAATTTGGTACTAAGAAACCAGGTCGCTGATGGATTCCTCGTGTGTTCCAGAGACTGCTGGCGAAGCTTCCCGGGTTCTCCAAGTTTCCGAGGCTGCAAAGCCTCACAAAGGTTGGAGTTCTTCTCTTCTCTCTGTCTTTACCCAGCTGCATACTCCCTCCTCACCTGTCGTTCTTTTTGGTTGTGGTGCTCCTCAAGGCTGTTCCTGCAGATAGAGCGATCGAAGAACCGAAGACGATTTGGCTGGGCAGGCTGCACATGGCCGCCACAAATCTCTCGTGGCGATTGGATGAATGAAGTCAAATGTGGTCTCAGACCAGCGAGCCACGCAATGTGGGGGTCTCGAAAAGGAAGTTGGCCATCACCTGGAAGTGCTTGTCTCGTCTGGGCCCAGAAGATGTAATTTGGCAATGAAGATGTAGGTACAGATCGGGTGTCGCATGGGAAATAATATGGATGTAAGATCGAGGGGATTCATTTCTTGGCAACTGCTTTTGCATGCGCTCCTGTCAATCCAGTGTCAGTGGCGCCTTCCTCCGATCGCCCCTATCAGGTCTGTCGTTATTTCCCACGTCGCAACCGGGGGAGCGGCAGGAGCGATCTGCGTTTGCCACGGCGAATACCTCTTATAACCACACTTGTCCCTGGTTTTCTTGTGCATCCTTCCTTCACCCCGGCTAATACAGGTACCAACCTCGGACGGAACCGACTCCCCCATCATCAACACTTTGGGAGCATTGTCAACTCGCCTACTTCAGTACTCAGCTCTTCAGTAGGGCAGCGGAAAGGCCGCAATGCCCTCCTTCGAGGGCCGAGAGCCTTCGATGGCCCCCGTGGCCGTCGTCGGCATGGCCTGCCGGCTATCGGGCGATGTTTCGTCGCCCGATGACCTCTGGACCCTCGTCTCGCGCTCCCGCGACGGCTGGTGCGAGGTGCCCGAGGACCGCATTTCGAGCAAGGCCTTCTACCACCCCAACCCCCAGAAGGCGGGCTGCTTCAACGTGAAGGGCGGCTATTTCATGAAACGCGACGTGTCAAAATTCGATGCCCCCTTCTTCAACATCACGAGGCAGGAGGCCATCGCTATGGGTAAGACGAGACGTGCATCCAGCGTGTTGGCGGGCTGGCGCTGACCCAGGGACAGATCCACAGCAACGTCAGCTGCTCGAAGTATCATACGAGGCGTTGGAAAGCGCCGGCATCCCCAAGGAACGCATTGCCGGCAGTAATATGGGGGTCTACGTCGCCGGGGGGCGGACTGACTACCATCTCAACACACTCAACGACGTCAGCCAGACACCCGTCTATGATAGCACAGGCAACCACTACGCTGTGCAGCCCGGCCGTCTGTCGTACTACTTCAACCTGCATGGACCCAGTCTCACACTCGACACGGCCTGCTCGTCCGGACTCTACAGCATCCATGCGGCCGTGCAGAGCATCCGGTCGGGCGAGGCGGATGCGGCCATGGTGGCGGGCGCGTGCCTGCGTCTACAGCCAGATGACCTAATCTCCATGTCCATGATCGGACTCTACAACGAGACGGGGCGGACGTACGCCTTCGACGAGCGGGCCAAGGGCGGGTTCGCGCCCGGCGAGGGCGTCGCCTGCCTGATCCTGAAGCCACTGGACCAAGCGCTGCGGGATAATGACAGGATCAGGTCCGTCATCGTCAACACGGGTACGAACCAGGACGGAAAGACGGCTGGGCTCACGCACCCGAGCAGCGAGGCACAAGAGAAGCTGATGCGCGATGTATACGCACGTGCCGGTATCAACCCACGCGATGTTGGCTTCGTTGAGGCTCATGGCACCGGCACCAAGGTCGGCGATCCGCTCGAGGCGGGCGCGTTGCACCGTTTCTTCGGCGCCGGCCGTACCCGCAAGAACCCGCTCTACATAGGCTCCATCAAGTCCAACGTCGGCCATCTGGAGAACGCCAGCGGCCTCGTGTCCATCATCAAGGCATCGCTCATGCTTGAGCGCGGCTTCATCCTGCCCAACATCAACTACCAGAAGCCGCACCCGGCCATTCCCATGGACGACTGGAACCTCAAGGTCCCCGTCAAGGTCCGCCCCTGGCCCATGGACAAGCGCTACCTGTCTGTTAACAACTTCGGCTTCGGCGGCTCCAATGCCCACGTCGTGCTCGAGCGTCCACCGGCGCACAACCTTAAGAGTGTTCCAAAGGGAGGCGACGTGGGATTCCGCCAGCGGCTCTTCGTCCTCTCCACCGCCAACGAGGAATCGCTCCCTCGACTGATCTCCCAGGTTGGCATCTACATGGAGACCCACCCCGAGCTCTTTGACCCGCGCATATGCCGCAACATGGCCTTTACCCTGGGGGAACGGCGCTCCCACCTGCCATATCGCGTCGCTATGGTGGCCGATTCTCTGGACGCGCTGGCACAGACCATGAACACCATGCTCATACGCCCCCAACGCGTAACCAAGGCACCCAGCGTGGCCTTTGTCTTCACGGGCCAAGGCGCCCAGTGGCCCACCATGGGCACCGAACTCTTGGATTCCCATCCCGTCTTCGCAAGGACAGTACAAGCTGCGAGTGCCTTTCTGAGGCGAATAGACCCGACGCTGTCGCTGGTTGATGCGCTGCAGAAAGACCGCTTTAGCTCCATCATTGGCCAGCCTCACATTAGCCAGCCGGCCTGCACGGCCATCCAGCTCGGTCTTACCGACCTCTTGAAGTCCTGGGGTGTCGTCCCTTCCTTCGTCATCGGCCACTCATCCGGTGAGATAGGCGCAGCCTATGCCGCAGGAGCCATCACTTTAGAGGAGGCCATGACGATCGCCTATTATCGTGGCATCCTGGCAACAGGGCTCCGGACTAAGCACCCCGAAGTCCGGGGAGGCATGATGGCCGTTGGCACCGGACCGACGGAAGCGCAGGAGATGATCGACCGGATGGGTCTCAAAGGCCTCACAGTGGCTTGCGAGAACTCAGGCGAGTCGGTGACCGTCTCAGGGGACACGGCTGCAGTGGACAAGCTCGCCGCTGTCCTGGAAGACCAGGGCATATTCCACCGCAAATTGCGCATCGACGTCGCATACCACTCGTCGCATATGCAGCTTGTTGCCGATGAATACACGGTGGCGCTCTCGGCAATCAAGCCGCGCGAACATGACGACGTGCAGTTTTACTCTTCATTAATGGGCGGGCGGCTCGACTCCAGCTTGTCGCTAGGGCCGTCATATTGGGTCAACAACCTGACACAGCCTGTGCTGTTCTCAACCGCATTCCGGAATCTGTGCAA
Source organism: Nigrospora osmanthi (assembly GCA_029489945.1). Classification (NCBI taxonomy): domain Eukaryota; kingdom Fungi; phylum Ascomycota; class Sordariomycetes; order Amphisphaeriales; family Apiosporaceae; genus Nigrospora; species Nigrospora osmanthi. The sequence continues at coordinate 6,740,662 of CP120503.1, read as the reverse complement.
CGAAGGCCAGCCCGATATGGTGGTCGAGATCGGGCCGCACAGCGCGCTTGAAGGCCCCATCAAACAGATCTTGCGGGGCCTCAGGGACGATGGCGCTACTGCGCCCACGGCGACCTACGTACCGTCGCTGCTGCGCAACCAGAACGCCACAACGACTGCAATGAAGCTGGCAGGCGCCCTATTCGTTGGGGGCCAGACGCTCAACTTCGCCGAAGTGAACTACCTGCGGCCTGAAGCGGTCCAGCCGGTGGTCATTACCGACTTTGCGCCATACCCATGGAGCGCACAAACGTACTGGGCCGAGTCGCGTGCGAGCAAGCAGCGGCGCTTGCGGCCTTTCGCGCGCCACGACCTTCTGGGCCTGTTGGAAGCATCCTACAGCGTCCTTGAGCCAGCGTGGCGTAATATCCTGCTGCTGGACGATGTACCGTGGCTGCGACACCACCGCATGCAGTCAATGACCATGTTCCCACTCTCAGGCTATACTAGCGTGGCAGTTGAGGCGGCTCGTCAGCGCGCCATTTTGCGTGGCATCCCGCCTGACACCATTACTGGTTACCGTCTCCGCGAGCTCGGTGTCTCCAAGGCCTTCACCCTTGCCGAGGGCGACGAGTATGAGACACTCGCCTCGCTCCGACCCATGGCCGAGGGCACGCGGGTCGACTCGCACGACTGGGACGAGTTCCGCTTCTCCTCATGGGCACCCGGGCGTGGCTGGCTTGAGCATTGCCGGTGCCTCGTCAGCGTCATTCGGACCACTTGTGTCGACGACATCAGCCCGCCGCCCGTGAGCGAGCGATCCGCCCGCCAGCGAATCGCGGACGGTCTGGTTGAGGAGACGAGGCTCGACGCCTTTTACTCGGAACTGGAGCGCAATGGAGCGGAATACGGTCCAAGCTTCCAGTTACGCAGCGATGCCAATCTCAGGGCCTTTGGTGACTACGCGGTCTGCGACGTGCGTGCGCCCGACACGGCTCCTAGCATGCCTTGCAAGTACGAGACCCCATCAATACTGTCGCCAGCTTTCCTGGAGCTTATCATACAGGCCAATGGCGCCATACTCGGCGCCGGAACGGGTACCATGACCAAGCTATTCATACCCTCCGCGATTGGCGAGTTGGAAGTTCGTGTATCACCCAATGACGAGAATACCGCCATCAAGACGGCGCGGGCTGTCCTGCAGAGGACCACAGACGCCGACGGCAAGGGCCCCGTCGACTTTGACGTTGAAGCCTGGCCGTCGGGCAACACAGAGGGCGAGCCCTTCATCAAGATCATGGGCTTGCGCGCAACGCCCGTCCACGGCGACTTTGGTGCCACAACAGACCCGCGGGAGCTGTGCTACAAGGTCCAATGGGAGGCGTTGGCCGGTGAAAGTGATGAGACGAACGGCAGGTCGCAGCAGGAGTGCGAGGACATCTCCGCGCATCTCCTCCATATCTCCAAGGATCCTGTGGTTATCCTGACAGACCGCTCTGAGGACGACGCGCTTATCCGAGAGCTGTCTTCACAGCTCGAAGCCAAGGTCGGGACGAGGCCGTCGGTTGCCAGTCTCTTCTCCGACATGATAGGTGCGCACGCCTACCTTGTCTTGAGCGAAATGGATGGCCCGCTTCTGGCAAACATGGGTGCAGATGTGTTTGAACGCGTCCGGGAATTACTGCTGGCGGGATCCTCGACGCTGTGGGTGACAACGGGCGCATACAAGGCCGCCGAACACCCCGACCGCAACATTGCTCAGGGCCTTCTCCGTACCGTGCGGTCCGAGACGGACAAGACGGTCGCCACGCTGGACCTCGATCCGCACTCGCAATTGACCACAGACAGCAGGGCGGCTCTCATTCTCGCTGCCTTAGATACTTCTCTCGCCCGCTCGGATGGCGGCAAGAAGGTCGAGTACGAATTTGCCGAGGAAGCTGGGCAGCTGACTGTGCCGCGTCTGGTCCCCGACGGGGCCTTGAACGTGGACGTCTTCCGTGCGACACACGGGGCCTCTCAGCCGTACGACCAGCCGTTTGAACAGGAAGGGCGGCGACTGCGAGTCGACGTAGCAACACGAGGCGCACTCGGCTCGCTGTATTGGAAGGACGATCCGGAACTACCCCTGGGCCCGGATGAGATCGAAATCAAGGCAACGGCGACGGGGCTCAACTACAGGGATGTCGCCGTGGCGATGGGGCAGGTGTCGCAGCCACATATTGGACACGAATGTGCAGGCTTCGTCGTCCGCGTCGGTGAGAAGGTGACGAGGCTGGCGGTGGGAGACCGAGTGTGCGCGGTGACCCCGGGTGCATTCAATACGTTTGTGCGGTGCCCGGCAACATCTGCAGTGCGGGTGCCAGAGAAGATGGACTGCGTGACAGCAGCCTCGTTGCCCATGGCATTCAGTACTGCGTACTACAGCTTGGTGGAGGTGGCGCGCCTGCAGCCCGGCGAAAGCGTTCTGATTCACGCGGCGGCCGGAGGCGTCGGCCAGGCCGCTGTACAGTTGGCCCAGCACCTCGGCGCTGTTGTCTACGCGACGGTCGGTAACGTCGAGAAGAAGCGCTTGCTAATGGACACGTACCACGTCCCTGCCTCGCACATTTTTTCGAGCCGGACAACGGCGTTTGGCGCAGGAGTACGAGCTGCCACCCACGAGAATGGCGGCGTTGACGTCGTCATCAACTCGCTCGCCGGAGAGTTCCTGCGTGAAAGCTGGGCCTGCGTCGCACCCTTCGGTCGCTTCATCGACCTTAGCAAGCGCGACATGGGAGCCAACACGCGCCTCGAGATGAACATCTTCGATAACGGTTGCTCCTTCGCTTCGGTCGACATGTCGCGCGTCTCCGCAAAGCGCCCAGGCCTGATGCAACGCATCTTGCAGGCCGTCATGCGCCTCCTCGCCATCGGCGCGATCTGGCCAGTTGCCCCCATCACCACCATGGGTATTGGCGAGCTTGAGTCTGGCCTGCGTATGCTGCAAAGTGGCAAGACGACCGGAAAAGTCGTGATGAAACACAACGGTTCCGATCTGGTCAAGGTAAGATGGTGATTTGCTTGGGGGAACCACCTGCGACTGTATGGGTACGGAGGCTGACAAGACTATGCGATAGGCGACGAACACAGCGGCTGGCATCTCGTCATTATCACCTCATGCCACGTATATCATTGCAGGTGGTACAGGTGGCCTTGGTCGATCTATGGCAAAGACGATGGTACAGCGCGGGGCTCGTACTGTTGTGCTGTTGTCTCGAAGTGGTCTGGTGACCAGTGAGCTTCAAGCTTTGATGGACGATTGCTCGGTCCAAGGCGCTCGCATCCTTGTGGAAGCCTGCGACATTGGCGATCCAGGAAGTGTGAGAGACGTCATGGAGGGCATCACCAAGAGCTTGCCGCCGATCCGCGGTTTTGTGCATGCCGCCATGGTACTCCGGGTAAGCAGGAATCCGATGGAAGCTCTCCACCTCCTACAGAAACTGACAGAGGAGTAGGACGTGCTGTTCGAAAAGATGACCTTTGAAGAGTACGAGGCCGTGTCGCGGTCCAAGGTGGCAGGCGGATGGAACATGCACGAGGCCCTCGAACATCAACCGCTCGACTTCTTTGTGGTACTGTCGTCGGTGGCGGGTATCATCGGCAACCGGGGCCAGGCGGCGTACGCGGGGGCCAACACGTTCCTGGACGCGCTGGTGCAGCACCGGCGACGGCGCGGCCTGAGGGCCACGGCCCTCAACCTTACAGCCGTTGAGGACGCTGGCTACCTCGCCGAGAACGCCGACAAGGCCGACGTCGTCATCAAGACGCTCGCGGGCAGCGTCATGAACGAGGCCGAGGTTCTGGCACTGCTCGAGATGGCTATGGCGGGCCATCTCAGCACCCTGTGCGGCGACCAGTGCGTCACAGGCGTGGACCTGGGCGGGAGTGAGGGACGGGAGCTCGCGTACTACGCGGACGACGGAAAGTTTGCACACCTGCGTCGGGCGCTCGATGCCCGGTCCGACTCGGGCTCGGGCGCAGAAGACGCGCAGGCGCTGTCGACGGCACAGAAACTGGAGGCGGCGGGCACGATGGCAGAGGCGCTGGAGGTGGTGCGGACAGGCTTGCGGGAGAAGCTAGCGGCAATCCTAATGATCCCGCCGGCATTGGTGCAACTGCAGGAGGCAACGACGACACTGGCGACATTCGGCCTTGATTCGCTCAATGCCATTGAGCTGCGCAACTTCGTCGCCAAGGAGATGCACACCCACCTCCAAGTGCTCGAGCTGCTCTCCAGCGGCACCATCACCCAGCTCGCCGCTCTCGTTCTGAAGAAGTCGGTGCGGAAGAGGCCCTGAGAGGGCTGCCGGAAGTGGCCCTAAGCGAGATGCCGACGAAGACCGTGATGGGCTCGACTCAAGGACTGGCGGGCCGAGATATGGAGAAAGGTGGATGTCCACATACGTATATAATGATGGCGTCGCATAGTTCATTAATATCAGCTTTGTTCGTGAAGCAGGTTCCTCGATGTGGTCCATGGGTATCTCCGAACCCTCCCTAGGGCGACAAGCTGTCGCGCCAAAGGCTAAGTACCCACTCCAGCGGGTGCCAGGTGCCGAAGCACGGGGCGGTATGTTGTTTCGTCTCTTTGCTTCAGTGCATGAAGAACAGAGATCAGAGACTTCCTGACTCGAAGACTTCTTTCGTTATACGGGGTTTCATTTAGACGAACGAGTAAGCGAAAGGATAGTCGTAAGTCGGCAGGGCCTGGGACCAACGATAAGGTCCACGCCTAACAGAAAAAAAAAAAAGGTTCCGACCCCCTGGGACATTGGTGTTCCCCACGGACTGGGCGAGCTAGAGCAGAAAGTAGCCTAGAAGCAGCGATGGGCGATGGAACGAAGCAGGGCGGACCCGGCCATCCCGGCGCCGATCCGTCAGTCGGTACACTGGCGCCAACAATTGGTTGGCTGAGAGGGGGCGAGGTTCCAGCTTTACAAGCTTCTTTCCCCCCCTCTACGTTGATCAGCAAGCTGTGTGGGGTGTAGGAAAGAGACGAGGTTATTTCCATGATTGGTTTCCCCAACTGGGTAAGGGCCCGGGACGGCAAATGCGCACAAGGGGGTGAAGGGGCCCGCGGCGGTTGAAACGACGGGTTGACGGTCCTAAGAGGCGTCGCATGGGGCTAGTCAAGGGATCCGCGGTCAGCTGCGGTTCGCTAGCCCACGGCGCCGGCGCGAAAGGGGGGGGGGGGGGGGCAAAGTAAGGGCAAGGGATCGACCGGGCGGTGGTCCACCACCCCGGTGCGGCCATTGCCAAAGGGTAGGTAGGGGGTCCTCTTACGACATTTCGATGTGCGGTTCAGGGCGAGGGTAAGAGAGAGAGTGTGTGTGTGTGAGAGAGAGAGAAGAGTGGAAGGCAGGAAAGCGGAACTAGTACGACTCAGTCTCGCTCGTGTTTATTCTGGGTCTACCCGGTAATCGTAACAAGCGCCGCCCGCCGGCTTCTTCCTTACATATTACCCTGGCGGGTGAATTAGGTAAGGTCCAACTTTTTGCGCACGCGGCAGAGAGAGAGACGATGTTATATCTACCACACCCGCCGTCTGCTCGGGCCCCCCCTCCCCCCATCGTCAAAACTTGCTCCGGAGGGAAAAGAAAACGGCGAGCGAGCTGGTCTTTTCAACCACACCCGCCCCCCCAATTTCATTCTGCCTGCCCCTCCATCCCGCCCTCAGACAGCTGCTAGGGTGGTATATTCTTCCCCTTTTCGGTTTGGCGTTTCCTTCTTCTTTGGGGGGACTTTTACCCAGGCACGGCGGGTGTCCCGACCTTTGTTGCCCCCTCCCCCCCCCTCTCCCGAGAGCCGGTTGGGCGAGGGAGGGCTAATTCAACCCTCCCCCGAGACGACTGAACCATCGAAGTCACGAGATAACTTCTACGCATACACGCTGCCGGCTCCAGAACTCCTTGCTCGACGCCTCTTCCCCCCCTTCTTCCTCCGGCGGGGAGAACCTCCCCATCTCGCAGCCTCCGCCTCCTCCCCGGCCGCCGGGCTTGATAAAGCTTCCAGATGGCGGGCGAGACCATGACGACGGGCGAGCCCACGACCCTGTGGAGCCTGCTGGGTGCCGAGGACAACCTGAGCGATCCCGTGCCGATATGGAACAAGAAGTCGACGATGGTGGCTATGACGGTGTCTTTTATTGTAAGTTGTTCTCTCCACCACCACCACCTCCTCCTTGTTTGGAGGCCTGTCTTTATCTCCCCATGGATGCGGAGGGGAGAGCGCGCCGAAGACAGACGCCTAATGGAAATCTCCCCTGGCTGACCATATCAAAGTCCGTCTCTTGGACCTGCGTGCTACTGCGACTGTACGCGCGCATCCAGGTCACGCGCAACCAGGGCTGGGATGATGCCCTGGTCTTTATTCTCCAGGTAAATCATTGCAAACACACATGATCCTTGTCCCCAACATGTCCTCGTGGGTTTTGGTGAGAGGGAAAAGAGGCATGGCCGGTCAAAAAGGGGGGGGACTGATACGTGGTGGACGGAGGTAGCTTTTGGGTACTGTGGGGGCTGTGTGTATATGCCTCGGTATGTTCTTTTCCTACTGTTTTTCTTCCCTCTTCCTTTTTCTTTTCGCGATAGGGCTGACCAGAGTGGGGGGGAACAAAACAGCGTCGGCCACGGGGTTCGGGCAGCACTTCCTGCTGATCGGGGTGGAGCAGGCCAAGGCGTGCATCCGGCTCTTCTACTTCGCCAACGCGACGTACGCGCTGCAGGCGGCGCTCATCAAGATCTCGATCCTGCTGCAGTACCTGCGCATGCTGCCGGGGGCCGGGCCGGCGGGGTCGCGGGGCGGGCGCCTGCGCGCCTGGTGCCTCGGCCTCGTCGCCACCTCGGCCGTCTGGGGCGCCGTCTACTCCGTCATGGCCTGGGCCCCCTGCGTGCCCGTCAGCGGCTACTGGGACTGGAACCTCGTCCTCACCGGCCGCGCCCGCTGCTGGGGCTTCGGCTCCCAGGACCCCGTCGCCTTCGACGCCGCCTTTGCGAGCCACAACGCCACCAACATGCTGCTCGGTGAGTGCCGTGTGCCCCGTCCTCGCTGATAGGGGAGAGAGGGAGTGGTGGAGGGACGTGTGTGTGTAGGGGGAGGAAGAACTCAGGTGGCACTGATGCTAACGCCCGAACCTTCACAGACGCTCTCGTTCTGGTGACTTCGATTCCTTTGCATTTCTTCCAGAACACGGGCCCGCAAAGCAAGAAATCGCTAGTTGGCCTGACGGTACTTGGCAGCCTGTGAGTTCTCTCCTGAGCCCCTGAACCAGAGAGACAGAGAGAGAGAGAGGATATAAAATAGGGGAAGAGAGAGAGAAAGCAGGAGAACGCCCCCATCCTCTGCTTTGTGCTAACTCTCCCAGGGTCCTCTTCGTCGCCGTCTGGCGGTTTGCGAGCGTCGTGGAGCACCGGTCGGCGACGTACCCGACGTTCGACCCGACGTGGTACGGGGCCAGCAGCATGCTGCTGGGCATGGTGGAGATCAACCTGGCGAGCATCTGCGCCTGCCTGCCCGTCTTCTGGCCCGTCTTCACCACCAAGCTCGAGTCCATCCAGGTGACGCACGAGGTCGAGGTCACGCGCGAGGAGCGCTGGTCCTACCACCGCGGCGACGCCATCCAGCTGCGCGACACCGACGCCTACAAGTCCCACTTCCAGAGCACCCGCCCCAAGGCCTACTTCAACCCCGGCGGCGACGCTTGAAGTGTGGGGGAATGAGAAGCTCGATGTTACGCCCCCTTTTTCGCCGGACGCGAGTGGCGAGTCGGCTCCGCCCTCCCCCCTGTAAGAGCACGGGGGAGTAGAAGGAGAAGCAGCAAGAGACGTTGTCTTCGGTCCAGCGCTGCTGTTAAGCCTGACTATGGTACTCCTTGCCTAATGAACAAAACCTATATCCTAATTAATAGTGTATTTAAACCCCGTTAACCTATGCCCCTAATGAGTTGGACTGCTCTTATTCTCAGGTATCCATGCACAGCACTGTTATGAACCGAGCCTTGCTGATTCTCCCCCTTACCAGACGGGCAGGTAGGCAATGATATGCGAGTGTGGCGCGTGTGACACCGTGTTAGTGGTGGGTCGAACCATGCAGTTGGGACCGCACAAGAGGCCAGTACTACATCAATACTCGCAAGAGTCGCTCGATTCGGCACTAATGTGACCTGGTGATCCCCCCCTTCCCGAAGACATGGTGGTGGGCCAACGTTGCACTCTGACCGATCGTCTTACGGCATATGTTCAGCGGGGTCACGCGACGCCTCCAATGGCTCACGGCGGCTCCCACCACCGAAGGTTGAATGCTTGCCAGCACTCGTCCATTTCCCGAGTCCTGGGGATCCGTGGTATCGCTGGAAGGCCAGCTCGTTAGCATGGACTCTCCCTTGCCGGTGTGTAGACAGGCTCAAGCCGGAGGCCCGGTAATCGGGATCGGACCCAACGCCGGCCGGGGCTGCGCCGCGTCATGGGCGAGAACGGGTGGCTCGAGGAAGCGAGGAGTAGGAGGCAAGCACCCAACCATTTATATCTAGATCTGTAGGTTTCAGCCTTGGATCCTGACATTCCCGAGGAGCGGGGATGGAATTACCTAAGAAGCGCAAAGACTAATAAAAGTGTCAGGTGCAGGAGGTGGTGGCACGTCGAATCCGGGAGGCGGCCACAAAAAGACGGCGTGCCAACCCGAAGCAACACCGTCGGTGGGTCGGACCCATTGAATTGTTTCCTCATTTAGCCCCTAGCGTCTTGGTCCGGGATGGACCCCGGGATGGATGACCAACTTAAGTCACGTACCCAATGATGGTCTCCGTCTCGGCCGTTCTGCTGAACCACGGATATAGATGTTGGTACATATTGTTGGGTAGGAGTCGGTTGGTAAGTGAAGAACCCCCCGCAGGAGAGCGAACTAATAATAGGCAATACGTGCAGGTCTGTTACCTAAGTACCTATGGATATCTTGAAGCGGAATGCGAACTCGGCGGCATGCATAGGCCCACACCAAAGCCAAGACGTCAGCTGCGAGACCGTTTTGTTCCAGGTGCTTACATCTCTTCTTTCTTTTCCCCCCCACCGGCAAGCAGACCCTGTCATGCCGCGGCGCCTTCGGCGTGCTGAGATCGTATCTGCACCTCCGCCTCCGCAATTGCCGTGACCGACCAGGGGCCCAGGCCAGGCAATCTGGGCGGCGTCTTCGGATGGAGAGAATGCCGAACGTGGGCCGTTGCTTTTTTTAAACCGGGGATGCGTCCTGATCGATCGGGGTTGCAGTGCAGATAGAGCTAGTCCGTCAGCCGTCGTCGACCAGGGGGGAAGAGGAGTCGTCAGGGGTAAACGTGACGGGAGCCACTTGACAGGCGACGGGTAGGGGATGCAACATGAAAAGAAAAGAACAATGACGCCCGCCAACCAATATACACCAACTACACCAACAAGACTACCGGAGCTCCTCCCCCTTCCGGCGGTTCGCCTCCCCCCCCTCCCGCTGGCCATTATAACCTGATACGCGCCGGGACATCGAGTCATGGTGGGCAATTTCGGCTTTCTGAAAACACGCTCCCACTCGCTGCGCGATCCCCATCTTTGCGCGTGGATGGTGGATCCGGAATGCTGAGCACGGATTCATCCCCCCCACCCGGATTTCCCTGACAGCCTGGATGCAGCCTAGCGGGAGACGCAGGGAATCGGGATGTGTAATAGCTCACGAGCAGGTACAAAACCCATCTCCCATCCCTTCGCTTTCTCTCTCGCTCGTGCGGGAAGACGAGGTTGTCGCCGTGCTCGCTCGTTCTCCGTCGCTCTCTTACCCAGCCCCCTGATATACCACCACATATCTCTTCCCCCGCCGCGGCCATGAAGTTCCTCTCCGCCCTCGCCCTGGCCGTCGGCCTGGCCACGGCCCTGCCCGCGGCGGCGCCGGGCCCCGCCGACGACGGCGCCGCCATGGCCCTCGAGGCCCGCCAGTCGCTCACCACGCGCAACGACCTCGAGAGCGGCTCCAGCGCCAACTGTCCGCGCGCCATCTTCATCTTCGCCCGGGCCACGGGCGAGCCCGGCAACATGGTACGTTTTTCTCCCATGCTTTTGCCTCCCCTCCCCCCTCACGGTAAGGAAAAAGAGACCCCGTTGAGCTGACCAGTTCCCAGGGTATCAGTACCGGTCCCGCTGTCGCCAGCCGGCTCGAGAGCCAGTACGGCCGCGACATCTGGATCCAGGGCGTCGGCGGCGCCTACCGCGCCGACCTCGGCGGCAACCTGCTGCCCGCCGGTGCCCCCCAGGCCGCCATCAGCGAGGCCCAGCGCCTCTTCAACCTGGCCCACCAGAAGTGCCCGCAAGCGGCCATCGTGTCGGGCGGCTACAGGTAAGCCAGTCCTCTGTCTCTCTCTCTCTCTTTCGGGGACGCCCCGACTGACACCCGCCCGTTTCAGCCAAGGTACGGCCCTCATCGCCGCGGCGGTGAGCGGGCTCTCGGCCGAGGTCAAGGAGCAGGTCCGCGGCGTCGTGCTGTTCGGCTACACCAAGAACCTGCAGAACCGCCGCGCCATCCCCAACTTCCCCACCGACCGCACCAAAATCTTCTGCAACATGAGCGACGCCGTCTGCTGGGGCACCCTCTACGTCGGCGGCGCCCACTTCGCCTACGGCGCCGACGCCGCCGGCCCCGCGCCCCGCTTCCTGATCCAGCAGATCGGCAACTAAGGGGCCGAGGCGGGGTTATGAAAGCGCTTCTTGGTTATATATAAAGTGGGCTTCGTGATAAGATGCTGTTCCCCTTATCCACCCCAACACGGGGAAGGAGGGCAATGGCATTTTGTAGCAAACCATCATAATGAGATATGCAGACCCATAAGACAAACATTATGCACTAAGCGCCCAATGCTAAACCTGTGAAAGCGTGATGGAATAGCATGACCACCCTTGGCAATAGTACCATGCTCGGCCTGTAGACCAAGTGACCCTTGATGATGTACCAAGCTGAGCTTACTAATGATACGGACCGTTACACGCGCTCTTACAACGACTACGGCTGAAATATGAGACCAAAGATCCGCGGACGGGCACCAAAAGGGGGTCGTGCTCTTGAACCCGGCTTTGACGACAATCTTTTTATTGGTGCTCCCGCATTCGCGTCAAGGCTATGGGAAAACGACACTGGAATTAAATCCAGGCTCAAAAACCATAGTCGGAGTTGAGAAAAGGAAAAAACAAAAACAAAAACTCAAACCTGCGCCGGAAACTCCTGTAAATCAGAACCCTTGTCCCCCAAAACACACGCCTCGCTGGCAGCCTTCTTTGGCGCCGCTGCCCGCCCAGTCGTGACCAAACGCCGTCAAGTCCATTCTCGGAGATGCCTCCGGACCTGTGTGCAAAACCAGCATGCCCTGGATGGTACTATTGCGGTGCCTGGGCAGCCTGAGCAGCCTGGGCAGCTTGAGCAGCCTGAGCATCCTTCGCAGCTTGATTATAGGGTTCCAGTCGGCTATCCGCCTTTTCAAAGAACAGTGCCACTTGTTCCACCATGGGAACAGTGTTGTAGCAGTCCTTCATGTTGCGATATCCGGCTTCCTTGAAGTCGACTTTTGGAGCGCCAGTAAAATTCCAATGGGACTCGGGCTTTTCCATATGGGCTACTTCGACCCATATTCCAATTCGATTGTTCTCACCGCAGCCGTAGATGATCCTGTTTCATATATCGGCGTCGGGACCCTCTGTCCTGTTGGTTGTAATCCCAGAGTCGCTCTTGCCTTCCATAAGGAGATAAGTTTCGGGTCTCTCTTTGATATGCTTCCCAAACTCTTTGGGGCTCTCGAGATACAAGGTGTTGGTTTTGATCTTGCTTGTCTCGTTGTACTCGTTGATCTTCTTCAACAGCTCCAGCGGCATATTCTGGGGTTTGAAATCGGCCATGAGTGCGACTGGAGGACCGAAACGCTTGACGAGCTCCTTGTAAACGGGAAAGATTGTCTCCGCTTCCTTGGTCATCGAGTGATTGATCACATGTCTGATGTTCAAGACGTACTGCTTATTGCGGTCGACGAAGCTTTCCCACTCGCGCTGAATTCCTTCAGATGCCTCTTCGAAGGGGCATAGCTTCAAGGGAGCGAGGAGGTTTTCCAAGAGCTGTACGCAAGAGTTAACTCTGCTTTCATGGCTCTCATCTGCCTCGGGGCTGCTGATGGCATCGGTCTTCGGAAGTATTTGGCTTAGATGGGAGAGGACGTCAGGCTTGTTCGTTATCAGGTCTCTGAGCTCAGCTGAGAGTTCGGGATCTTGGAGGAAGCTACTCTGACCCAGATCTGCTGCGGGAATTTTCACTGCTGGATGATTGCGAAAAGTGTTCAGAGAATCCACCAGTTCCTTGTGTAGAACAGGGCCATAAGCTTTCCATTCGTCGGCGGTCCAGTCTCGGAGGCCATTTTGCGGCATGACGGGCGAGTGACTTGTCAGACAGACGAAAGAGGGCTCGGATTTTGCCGGTAGTGAGATGTGCTTGGCCACAGGAGACACTGTTGCCAGTGGGGTGGATGCTACGGGAAGAAAGGAGCTCGGCTGGTCAAGAACGCAGCCCATGTTGGACCTATTTATTTCGGATTGTGAGGTACGTAGCTCAGTGCCAAGGAAAACCTCGTCTACGGCTTGTGTCTGCATTCCTGGATGCGAATGTGACCCAGGTGTTGGTTGTTGGTGGCAAGCGTGTTGGTAGCAGCAGTTGAAAAGGGGTTTGGCTGGTGCCAACAAGCCAACCAATCTCGGCTATTGGAACGAACGTGTGATCATCTGCACCGAAAAAAAAGCGATCTGGTTCCTCCCTCTCCTTTCCTGTTATATCTGCATACACAAGGTGCGACTGACTCTAAAATGTTGGTGGCCGAACTACATATGTTGGTAGTACCAGCGAAAAAGGCGGTCGACTGACCCTAACGAGCCAACCGACCACGGCTACAAAAACAAATGCACGTCATCTGCGCAGAGATATCGCGGTCATTTGCAATCGAACAAACGTTTCGGAGCTGCTGCCTACCAACCTGCTTCACCCAACCGCTATCCGGTGGGTGATACTAACCGGTCAGATGCGCACTCATCCTTTCGCCGTCTTCCCCGCAAGTTGGGACTGCAGATCGGTTTAAATAGCCGAGAATCCCCCAGCCGACAGTTTTATTTCTTTTCTGATCAATCATTCAAGTCGCTGAAATCAATTTCATGTCAAAGGCAAAAAACACCAGCAGCAGCACCGGAGCTGGCCAGATTGCCCATACCAGAAAGCCCATTGATCCTCCAGGTCCACCATCGTCAACGCACCCAAACAACCGTAATCTGACTGAATTTCCAGCTTCACTAATACGACCAAAAATTTAGATACGCATTTAAGCCACGCAATCTACCCCACCAACTTCACTTGGCTTCTCCCCCCAACCGAACCCGTCGACTCTCAAGTTCGACACAGGCACGAGTCCGACTCCCATATCCGAAATCCCACCAAGCCCTTGTTCTCTTGTCGTACTCAGTTATGTGCGAAAAGGTCATAAAGATCTTGGTCTGCACTGACTGCTTGGAGGAAGGTTCGGGGAAGGAAAAGAGATGGCGCCGGCGCTTAGAGAAACAATACTGCAAAGAAGCATCGCTCAAGACGCTAGAGCATGGAAAATGCAAAGAAGGCTTAAAAGACAACGGGACGGTGGACGTCAAAGAAATGTGCACAGATTGCCTGGAAAACTGGACGCAAGACAGTGTGGAAAGACACTCATGGAAGTTGAGAACCGGAAGACTACGTGGGATCGAATCTCAGGGGATGATGGAAACTACGCATGGTAGCATTTGGTTCCGCTTGTAAAAAAAGAGTAAAAAGGCCTTAACGGTGGCATCCAGCCATCTCTGCCGTAATGAACATGACTTCCATCGAAGGAATGAAGGAACAGATCGCGCGGGATGGGATCTTTACGTGATAGAGAGCAGCTATAAGGTTATTATATCCTTATCGCTAAAACCACGAAGATACCTTGACGCAAAGTTCATCTACCAGCTGAAGACTATCTACACAGCGCGTTGATTACCTGTCGAGCCTTTTTAGTTCACAGGATGGTGCACAAGCTGGGGGCTAGGAACACCATTTCTGATGGCGCTCGCGCCGGATTCGAGGATCCCTCCACGGCAGTCCCAGTGTCCGATTTCTTACGGTTGGAGCGCATCGTGGGCGCAGAGGCCCGTCTGGGCATCACTTGTCGTGGCGGCTTTCTTCTCAGGATGGCCATCATACGTACGAATGTACCTACCAAGAAGCATTGCTCTCGGATGGGGAATGTAGAAAGATCAATGTTCCGAGCTCACATGGCTGATTTCTGGATTTAACGAGAAGCGCGGCGAACGTTGTTCCGGATTTGCCTAAGCTGATGAACTATTCTGGCCTCGGATCGCGAACCATGAACGCGCCGTAACGTGCATCCCCAGCCCGCAGGTTTTTATCAACACACGCTTCCGGCGGCCACGGTGCGGCAGAGACTTGTTTCCCGACTGCGGCCATACCCTTCCTTAGTCTCTGTGATTGAACTCGAAGTAGCCTCGGACGCGCAGGTCCATGGGTCTGCCGGTCTCCTCCAAGTATATCAGGTACCAGAGGATGAGCAGGAGCATTCCAGCCCACTCCATGAGACCGTCAACCGTGTCCATGACCCAGACCAGAATCTCCGTGGCCGACATCTTGAAGAGTGGAATGGCTGAAGAGAGGGTCGAAAGGTACTGGTATGTTTTCTTGGGGTGGTGCTTGGAAAAAAAAGGCGGAGCTGGTACCGTTGCCTAAAGTGTGGTGGATGGGCCCTGAGGCTTTCTGGGCTGGCTTGGCTTCTGGAAGGGAAGATCAGTCTCCAATTGCAAATGCAGCATGCAGTCCAGTAGTTTGTCAAACTGGATGTGAAGGTAGGGACCTGATTATGGCCCAATCAAAGGGCTAGAGGACCAAGAAAAGCAACTTCTTTCTTTCAAGGGAAACCCCAGGAAGTTGGTGGGCTTTTAACACAAGACACCATCTGCATGTCTTCTCACTTGACTCACCTTTGCCGCTGTTCAGGCACAGTCTTCAGGGAAGAAGCTGCCGAGAAGGAAGCTTGATGAAAAGAATGGGAGGATGGTAGCTGGTGGTTTGGGGATTATGATACCTGTAGTGTGAGAAATGATGATGGTAAAGATGTGAGAGAGGCTGGGTAGGGACAAAGAGGAGTGAAGATTGAGAGGTTCCAAATTGGCCCTGGTGGTAGTCGAGTCCTATTTCTACTTTTTGGTGGTAAGGACGAGTCGTCGTAAACGAGCTGGTTCTCATGAGAATCACTCAGGATATGTACACCCAGGCGAATGACAATGAGTCGCCTTGATCTAAGGGCCATGCATAACCTGCGACTTGTAACGACTCGGACCTCCACTGCCCAAGCAGATAGTATTTCTGAATATTTACCCACGAGTTGTAGCGACTCGTATCTCCACAGCCCAAGCGGGTAGTGTTGCTGAATATTCCAATGATACATCAAGACCACCCAGAATGCCTCGGTAAGTAAACTAAAGGCTTACCCAGTGCCCTTGAATATCAATGCCAAGTTATCCATACCGCCCGAAAGATCAAAACTCCCCACACCTACCTCGATTGACCTTGAAAGGTCTCCTTGGCAATGAGAGGAGTGCACTGTACACGCACCCCATGCGCATCATCCAGCCAGCTGATCCAAGGAAGTGCTAAAAATACACAGCACGGCTTGTCGAAGCCCTCCCCTGAATTGCCCCGTCCGCTTTTCCGCCAGCAGAGTGCCTGATACCATCCTGCCGAGCTCGACACCATCGACTCAGAGGGGAAGAAAAATGCGTGGGGACGGGCGAGTGCCAGATATGGGAACTAAAACGGAAAAAATAGTGCAATGGGAGGGACGTGTATATCCACGAATAAGTGGGAGACAGAAACGGGAGCGGGGGAAGGGAGGGAGTCATGTGTTCGAATATGAATATTGTGTTGATATGGAGCTTGGATGATGTACTCACTTCAAAGCATTGCTACAGCTACAACACATAATGCGATGATGGTTGGAAGTTACAGAGCGCTGGCTCATCAGAAAAGCACGTATTATAATTATCGACCGAAATTGCGAGAAAAGAGGTATCTTGCGAACGAAGGACAATCCCCAGCCGAGGTTCCACGGCGCCCACCTCCACTGGTGCCGCATTTTCTCCTGGCCCCTTCCCGCAGCTATGTCTCCTTGACCCATTGCTTGCCGCTCCACAGGTTCGCCGTGGTCCAGAGCCAGTAGTCGCGACCCTTGATGAGCCAGACCATGACGCTGGGCAGAGCGTAGCCGGCGCCGGCCCCGACGCCACGGCCCTTACCGATGGGCACCATCTGGGTCTCGCGGGTGTCCTCCTTGAAGATGCGATCCTCAGCCGGCGCGGCGGCGGCAGCCGTCTCGCCGGCCTCGCGTAGCACGTCGCGCTTGAGGTTGGCGGACAGCACGGGGACCTGGGCGAGCACAAGGTGGACGGCGGGGCGGGCGGGCGAGGCGGCATCGCCGAGGGCGTAGACGCGCGGGCCGGCGGCGTCGACGCGCAGCGTTGCCGGGTTGGTGGCGACGCGGCCCTGGGCCGTTAGCAGCTCCACCGCCATGAAGCCCGTGTTGTAGCGCAGGCCGAAGGCCGGGATGTAGAGGTCGGCCTCGAGGGTCTGCCCGTCTTCGAGCGTCACCGTCGTCTTGGTTGCCACGGCCGCCTCTGTGCCCGAGCCTTCCGGCGCGACGCTGCGGACTTTGGCCCCCTTGAGTACCGTCACGCCCACCTTGGCCAGCATGGCCTCGGCTTTTTCGGCAAGCCCGGGTCGGAGAATCGGCAATACCCGCGAGTCCGACGTGACCACGGTAATTCGCACTTTCGGCTTCGCCAACGCGCCGCTGAACGCGCCCGCATGTCCGTTGAGGTACTCGCCGAGCTCGCCCGCCACCTCGATGCCCGTGGGCCCGCCGCCTGCCACCACGATGCTGCGGGCGGTCGGGAGCGCCTGGCGGACGGCCGCCCAGCTGGTGCGCAGGGTCTCCTCATCCTTGTTGAAACTGAACAGGGGCGAGTGCGTCGAGCCGCCCGTGGCAATGACCAGGGCGTAGTAGGGAAGCTGCTCGACGCGACCGCGTGTCGTGCGGTAGGAAACCGTGCGGTTCTTGTGGTCCAGCTCCACGGCGGTGCCCTTGATGAACCGGTAGCTGCCTTTGGGATACTGGGCGAATTGGGCCGGAACGCTGACAAAGAAGCGCGACTGGTCGAACATGTTGTCGGCGATCAGGGCCCGGGGGGTACCCGGGCGGTTCATGGCCTGTGCCGAGGCGCTGATCATGATGAGCTGGTAGTCGTCGGGATTCGGCAAATGGGGAAAGGTGTGCTTGAGAATATTGTGGGCGGCGGATACCCCCCCGTAGGAGCCGCCCAAGACGACGATATTCTTCCTCGCGTTGGCGGTGTCCATGGCGGCGGGGGCGAGACTGCCGTAGGATACTGCTGACAGGATGGGCATGCCGGGCGCGCAGAGGGGGGGCGACGTTCGGGTCTGGTGCTTATATGGTAGGTAGCATGGGCTTCGGGCTCCGGTGTGAATAAGACCCCGTGATGTCAGCTTCCGTTCCGTCCGGGCCGTGAATCAGACATCGTGGGAGGAGGAGCTGCCGTAAGCTTCAAGTAGGCCGAGCCAGGTACATTGCATGGCACTGACGTGGTAAAGAACAGTCATGACGGCGCAGGAGGCGTTTTCAGCTCCGTCGCATTAGCGCAGTCGCCCTTAGCGGTGCCGACAAAGAAAAGCAGCAGAAGCAAAGAAACGGCCGTGGAGGGCTTGACGGTTGGTTGGCAAGCCAATGGCAGGCGGACATCGGCTGCCCCGGATCAAGCCCTAGGAGCATGCGGCTGGTAATGCGACGCGGTGCTAAGACAGCCGCTGCTAATCAAAGGCCCAGCAGTTCTTGGGGGCGGCGCCCAGGCGTTGTCTCGACGCCCATCGCCCAGTCTTTCGGGCCAACTCGAAACCCGCTACCGGCTAGCCTATACGAGAGGCATTATTCACCGGGGTTCGGTCCGGAGCGGTTGTATGCTCGCTTCGGGGTAGGGCGGGTGAATGCAACAGACATGGGAGGTCTCGCTGGGGACGCGGTGGCAAGCGAAGGGAAAGAAGATGATGTGAGCTGGCCGGCACTAAACCTGCAAGACAGGGAAAGCTAGAGGAACGCACAAATAAGACAGGACCACGCCTTCGACCGTGTGATGACGCCTTCGGGGGGGGGGAAGGGGGGCCTGATACAAGCCGGTTAATGCAGAAGGAAGTGATTGGAAATCCAGAGGGGGGCTTCCATGCTTGTATCCAACTGACCGAATCCCTTCCATGTGCTATTATTCATGTACCAGCGAAAGCAGCAAACCTCAGGATCCCATCCATCCATGGATCCCATAGGATCCTATCCCATATGCAGGACGACCCGACCCCACCTTTTGCAACTGCCAAACGAAACGGGCACTAAATGTCTTGGCTTCAGCAGGTGCAACCATTGCCCCGATTGGCTGTCGGCCCTGCCGCCGCAGCACTGGAGGGGGAGCTTTGGAGGGAAGGCGCGGTTCCTGCCAGAACCCACCGCCAAAACTTTGTGTCGGGCCAGTGGAAGAACCGACAGCGTCACCACCACCACCACCGCTGCCACTACCATCACCAATAACCGCCCCCGACTGACGCCTCTCCTCGCATGCCCGATCATGCTCGCTCGGCATTCTTGGGTATGCCGGCGCTGCGCCACCGCTCTGTTCCAGGCCCGGGCGCCCTCACCAGCCCCTGCGCGCGCGGTACGACGACCCTGGGCGCCGCACCTGCGCAGCCAGTTCGTGCGGCCTGCTAGCACAGGTACGCAGCCATCACACCCCCCCGAAGGCCCCTGGTCGACACCCACGCCCTCCTGACACGCCCTCTCCCTCCTGGCAGACGCCCCCACCGATGCCCGACTGCCCGCGGCGCTGCTCCAACGCGCCCGCAACCTCGCCGCCGAGCACGCCGGGCTTGCCGCCTCCCTCGAGCAGACCTTCGACCCCAAGGCGGCGCGGCGGGCCGGTGAGCTGTCGCGCATCGCCGCCGCCCTGCGCGACTACGACGCGGCCCAGGCCTCGCTCACCGAACTGCACCAACTCCAACGCTCGCCCGACGCCGAGCTGCGGCAGCTGGCCGAGGACGAGCTGGCGGCGACGCACGAGTCCATCGCGGGGCTGGCGACGGCGCTGTCGGCCTCGCTGACGCCGCGCGACCCCTACGGCCACTTGCCGTGCCTCGTCGAGATCCGCCCCGGCCCCGGCGGCCAGGAGGGCCGCTACTTCGCCGACGCCCTCTACCGCATGTACCGCCAGTACTGCGTGCGCCTGGGCCTGCGCCACCACACGGTCAAGTACGAGACGGCCGACGGCGCCGACGCGGCCGCCGGCGGCGCCGGCAACGAGTCGCCCCTGGCCGAGGCCATCATCGAGGTCCAGGACGAGAACGCCTACGACCACTTCAAATCCGAGGCCGGCATGCACCGGGTGCAGCGGGTGCCGGCGACGGAGAAGAGCGGTCGCACCCACACGAGCGCCGTGGCCGTCTGGGTGCTGCCGTCCTTCCCCGACCCCTCGGCGGGCGGCGCCGGCTCCGGGCCGACCGAGGAGGACTTCAACAACCCCGAGTCCGACTTCTATATCGACGCCAAGGAGGTGCGCGCCGAGAAGATGCGCGCCGGCGGCGCCGGCGGCCAGCACGTCAACAAGACCGAGTCGGCCATCCGGCTGACGCACGTGCCGACGGGCATCACGGTGGCCATCCAGGACTCGCGGTCGCAGCACCGCAACCGCGAGGACGCGTGGCGGCTGCTGCGGGCGCGCCTGGCCTCGCGCCGCCGCGAGGAGCGCGAGGCCGTCGCCGCCGGCCTGCGCAACAGCGTCCTGGCCAAGAGCCAGATCACGCGCGGCGACAAGATCCGCACCTACAACTACCAGCAGGACCGCTGCACCGACCACCGCAGCGCCGTCGACGTCCACAACCTGCCCGACGTCCTCGCCGGCGGCGACACCCTCGACCGCCTCATGCGCGGCGCCCGTGACTGGCTGGTCGCCCGCGACATCCGCGCCCTCGTCCTCGAGGAGGAGCTCGCCGCCGCCGACCGCGAAAAGGACGCCGCCAGGAAGAACGCCGCCAAGAAATGAGAAAAGCAATCACCTCACGCCATAACCCCCCCAACGTTGGGGTCCCCCTTCCCAAACCTTCAATGTGGGTAGGGCGAGCAGCGGGGATGGCCCAGATCGAATCGAATACAGGTCGCCTTCGGCTCTTTGTACGTTCCTTGCTGGGCTTGTACTACTCTGTATCATCCACATGTTCACTTCCACTCGGCCCCTTTTTAGAATAGCGAGGCTAGATGACTGGTGCTTTTTTATAGACAAGAAGACTACATTTCCCATGCCAAATAGCCGAGACCATAGCGAGACAGAACGAGCAAGAAAAGTCATTCTGATTACCAATGCAAAATTACGGAGCGTCTCTATTCCTGGTGTTGCCAAACACGGCTCCTCGTGTCAGCAAAGGCAAACCGGCGTGTCCGAAAACTCCCATGTGTTCCTCGGCGAAACCCAGCAGGGACCCGCTTCAACGCTTTTACTCCTACAGTCTCCCCGCCGTCCCGACCCGGTCACCAGAACGCATGCGGTACCCCGTCTCGAAGACCCCTTCAGGTCGGCGCCCACCGCCGGTAGGGGCTCGGGCCGGCGGGTTGGTGATGTTGATGCTGAAAGGAGCGCCCGAGCTGAGACTGTCAACGCGGCCGAGCAGCTTCTCCAGGTGACGGAAAGCGGCGCTGGGGGCGAGCCCGGGCACCATGTGGCCGGAGAGGGTAACGGTGCTGTAGGTGAGGCCGCGCTCTGTGTGAGCTGTGCCAACCACACCATGCGAGGCAACGGCGGCGTAGCTGCCGTCGTCGGGCAGGTAGATGGCGTTGGGGGGCACGACCAGGTGCTCGGTGGGGGGATGCTCGAAGCCGAGCTTGCCGCCCCACGTCATGTTCTGAATAGAGAGCAACGTGCCATTGGCAATCAGGATCATGTCGAGCATGCCGTGGCCAATTATCACATTCTGCGTGGTGTCGATGACGCGAGGCAGCGCCCTGATGCCGCTTGGATCCGAGTCGTCCGTATCGTTGTAAAAGACGGGCTGGTTGGCGCACTCGGTCCAGTTGGTATCCGCCGGCACGTGGATGGCCTGCTTCACATCGGGTCGGTCCAGATACGCCCGCGATCCGGCTGGTGTGTAGTTTTCAGTCGAAATGAAGCCCAGGACATCCCAGACCATCGGGCACATCTCCGTGACCTCGTATATGTCGAAGCAGGGGTTAAGGTCATATATAGCAATGTAAGCGTTTAACCACACGCGGGCACACTCGTCACTGATGTCGGGCGTTGGCTGCGGTCCCTTCGGCGGGAAACGCATGTACTCGTCAATGTAAGACTCGAAGCCGCACGTCTTGTGTAACTTGTGGAGCTGGGCCGAGAAGGTGTCGTTGTAAGGAAACAGACCCTTGTGGTAGTCGATGAAGGGGACCGTTACCGCACTATCCTGGATTTCATAGTCTCCTATTACCGGGTCGTAGATCAACAAGCCCGCTACGTTGTACAGGCTCGTATCCGTGGCGTCCAGCATATTGGCGGCGATGTACGGACAATACATGCCGGCGTAAGACTCGCCCGTGATGTAGACCTTGTAGCCTTGCATGTCGAAGAGCTCGATGAAATTCTTCCAGAAGCCCATGAACTCCTTGGCGAGTTCATCCTCGTTGCGAATCGTGGCATTGCCCTGCAGTGGGGAGAAACCGGTGCCGCGAGGCTGCTCCACGTAGATGACGTTGGATAGGTGGTGAAAGCTCCAGGGGTTTGGCTCCGGCTGGTAAGCGCCCGCCGTCCACAAGAAGGGCCCGTTCTCCTGGATCATGCCCAAAAGGGAAGAACACCCGGGCTGCAGACACTGATTAGATACGGGATGAGGCCGCCGTGAGGAGAGGAGGGCCAACTCACGCCACCGTTGAGCCACAGCACGATCTCCTTGTTGGCCACCGGGTTGGTCGATGGCCAAAACCAGAAGAAGAGCTTCTCGGCCGCATCTGGATTGCCCGAAATGGACAAGAGGCCGGCGTAGGACTCGCCAACGTCAAAGGCCACCTCTGGGAGCGCGGTACCGTTGACCGCGAAGGCTGCCGGACTGTTAGTACTCGAGACAAAAGGCGCCGCGGCGGCGGGGGGGGGGGGGGGGGGGGGACGGGCGGTCTTTTCGTTGGCAAACTTGGGTTTCGAGCTCGACTCCCGCGGTAGGAGATTTGGGGCTGGGAGCTCCGGGAGCGAGCGGTCGCCAAAAATCTCTCTCTTCCCGACGTGCTGAAGGCTTCTCTTCGCTTCAGCCCAGCCGGAGACGGTCAGCAGACCGCATAGAACAGAGGACCAACGCATGATCAAGTGCCGGGGGAAGGGGTTACGCTGGTCTACCGACTGCGTTTGTGTTGATCTTAGTAGTTCCACAACGAGGGACAATAATCGGTTAGAAGGGGATAACAATGATTGTTCTGTTTCGAGGAGAAGAGCAGTGATATACTCGCCCATGAATAACCTTCTGCAAACTTAACGAGTGTTGAATATGGTCGACAGTGGCTGGGCCATGGACCGGATCGCCGAGATGAAAGGCAAGGAACCAGCCTGAAGGAGGGGTGGGATTGGCATGCCAAGCTACGGGTTCTGTCGAATATGGCATGAGGAAGGGGCCAGGCAGCTCCCGGACGAGCCGGGCTGTACAGGACCTAGGTATGCAGTCGGGAGCAGTCAGGGAGGTTCCTGAATGCAGGCGAAGGCGGCCATCTCCAGCGCTGGGGATCAGGGAGATGCCGGGTTGCCCAATATAGGAGACCTGCTTCACGAATAACGTTCCACGGCCGATCTTGCGTGGCGATTGCCTGATCAGGCTGGGGCGATGCTGGGTAACCCCGAAGTCTTCCACATCGGCCCTTCTTAGCCTTACGATTCAGCGACCGGATCGGGCGGGTGACATCTCCTAGTCTGGCCGCGAACGGCGTGGCAGCGTGAGGGCAGCCGCGTAGAGTTCTCGTGTCAGAACCGCCATGGAAGTAACGTCGTGCATTCTGGCGTTGGAACAGTCGAAGAAAGTTGCTCGTGAAATTGCGCGTGATGGTAAATGCAGGTGTGAGAGTGCGGATGTAAGTGTAAGTGGGGGGGGGGGGGGGGGGGGGGGATCTGGGAAGCTTCGTTCGGGTGTGAGGTAGATAGAGTAGGCGGCAGTTGCAGTTAGCGTTGCCGGGGAGGGGACAGAGCCACAAACATGAGGCAGGGAGACAGTCTACCTATGCGGTGTCAGGATCCATGCGGTCGGGTGTCATGTTCCCGCGCGTTTTCCGTGTCCCAAGCAGTCTCTACGGCAGCTACCGGCGAAAGGCTTCGTTCTAGTATTGGAACAGTCTAGGGCTCTCCCCAGCGGTAAACGGGCCGGCCTTCCAATCCAACTTGGCTTCATGGGTTTCGATGCATCACATCGCACCCTGTGATTTGGGGTTCATATGGCGCCACGGATGGTAACTGTTGCTATCCTTGCTGAACCACTCCTTAAAAGTACCTAATCTCGTCGGTTGATGCTAAAAGAAGGCTTGATCCGCGCGTCCAGGATATCATGATGGATGCTCGGCACCTGTCCCACCAATTGCCTCTCCCCCGCACGGGATCCCATGCTCTTGCCCGCCGTCAAATGCTGGTCTTACAGGGGAGGTCTGGCCACGGCAAGCCCGCCCAATCCGGCCTGGGGGATTCGCCCGAGGTAAGAGGCTAACAGGAATACACTTTTCTCCAACCGTCCATCTAATTAATGGTGCGTCTATCCTCGGCTCGTGTAATCTCCTAAGCTCTGGCAGTGTCATGCCCAGATGTTCATCATGAGAATGAACCGGCTGGTGCAGGCTTCGGCCGCGGCAGCACGAAAAGACCTCGGGGAGGTTCGTTCCCAGTCCACCTCGTCGGCCAAGACAACCTAGAGTCGCTGTAGCTCGGTAAGGCCGACAAGAGTCACTGCAGCTCGGTACCCGGGCTGGGTATGGTACGGGAGGTTAGTTTGTAAGTTGCGTACTCCGGGTAAAGAAGTACTTAACGAGTTTGTTTTCAGCTTACCTAATACCTGAACACCCCGCCCAGTGAGAATTGTGAGGACTTCGAAGCCAATATTCTGAGCGGTGGATGTGTGCAATGGAAAGAGCCTCGTTGCGGAGGAAAAGACAATGGGATATCAATTGCTACAAATCAAAACGTGCGCCGTCGTTGCTGATGCCCCAAACCCGCACCCCCAACTCCCGCGCTAATCAAACAATTCATCTTGGTCGAGTCGCCAAAGCTAGGCTGTCGTTGCGATGCCATATCTGACAGGAGCGACAGCAGCAGCGCCCCGAAAATTGCAGGGCTAGGCCTGTCGGTGTCGACCGAAAACGGCAACGCCCCGACCGAGGATATCCAGGCTATCCGAGCGCCTGGTATCGCGGCAGCGAGCCGGCCGCCCCAACCCTGCTCTGCGATGCAGCCAAGCACAGGAATCTGGCAAAAGGTGGGAGTGAGTCGGGGTTGGTCACAGGGTCCTTGCATCATCCGTGTGGGGGAAGGGGGAGAAGGGCGACGCGACGGCCAGAAACTTACTGTTTGGTCGCATGACACCGGAAAAGGTCTTTGTAGACGAATGCGGCGCCGACGAGAAGCAGACAGGTGACCAGCAACAAAACCAGCCAGTCATGTTGTGGGCGCCGCCGCCGCGTGCAAGTCTGCGTGGGTTGCGCTCGAGGGTCGGCCTTCTCGAGATCGCCCGGGGGCAGCGGTTGGGAGTCGTGGCGGTAGGGCTGACGAGGGTCGCCCCCCCAGGCGCCCCACCGGCCGGAACGGAGGGCCTCGATGATGGAGATGCGCTGGACGAGCGGGATTTTCTCCTCGGTGAAGCGCACGAACACGGCGGCGTCGGTGGCATCCAGGTCGGAATTACTTTGTGCCAAGGCCAGGAGGAGCGGCACCGCCGGATCCTGCGGCACGGTTGGGTCTGGCGGTGCCTCCGGCTGCGGCGGCAAACCCGCCTTCTCGGGCACGACGGCGGCCTCGTACGGCTTGGGCGGGTGGTAAGTCATGTCGGCGATGGGAATGGCTCGATGGTTGGTGGTGCCGGAAGAGGGGGCGGTTGGAGGGCTCGATGCTTGCACCAGCGAGAGTCTGAAGAGCAAGCGTCCGCGTCTTTGTCCGCACTGCGGCCGGCCGACCCTTTGTAATCTGACTGTATCACCATGACGTCTGCCTGGCGGTGCGCCCTGGGACGGGGAGACAGGAACTTGGAAAACCCACGCTTGGCGACAAGCTCGGGCTGGGGCGCGCTCGATTGGCCGCGGACGGATATTCGGCCCCCGTGGAGAAGGGTTCGAAGAGCAGGTGGAGGGAAACAACAGCTGCGCCCTGGTCGGCTCGTTTGCCGCGTTTGCTGATGCCACGACGAGAGGTCACAAGACGGGGCTCTCCAAGTGGCTGTGCGCCATTCCTTTTAGATCTTGGGGCATTTCCGCCCTGTCGCGCGGGCGGATCGTGAGCCCCCTGCAGACCGTTCGCAGTCGCCCTGGCAGGGCAAAAACATGGGGCAACGTCCAGAGACTGATCGGCGGTAGGGCTGTCGACCCATTGGCAACGATCAACAAACAGCCCCAACTCCCGACCCTCACCTCACCATGGACTTCAAATCGTCGCGCGGGGACGCTACTAATATCGGCGGACTAATGAGCGAGGGCTGTTAGGTACCTCTCGCATTGGAAATGGATGAATGGCCTTCGAGTCCGCCTAGCCGACGATGCTTAATTCTGATAGGGCGCAGTCCGCCAAAAAGAATTGCGTCACCACCTGGGAACGGCCCGCCCAGTAGTCCAGCGTTCCACATGGTAACTCTTACAGCAAGCAACACACATGAGCCGCAGATCGCCCACACCGCCGAGATACACGCGGCTTCTCTACCTATTCAGCCCACTGGGTCCCTGACGGGTCAATGAGGTGCAAGTGCTGCTGGTTCGCCAAAGCTCCGCCATCGGCCGAGCCCCAAAACGGTATGCGAATCGGCCTTCGTCGCCCGTACGCGTCGTCAGTTCCGCGCTGTCGCGTTGGAGGTGTTCGATATCCTCCGCGAGCTGCGCGTCCATCGCTCCTGGTCGCCTGGATATCATTCGTGTCCCGAGAAGGCCAGCCTCCCCAGGCGCGCGCTCGTACTTCCCTTCCCCCGAAATCGAAGCTTCTCCTCCCGCGGGGAAAGGCACTTGCCTGAGCACCTACCTAATCTACCTACGTGGCCTGCGCCAGGAAGTCTCGGCAAGAGGATGGATGCTTGGCGATGACAGAGACCCGCCGTTCGAAGGGGCGATTCCCACGGCCAACCTCCTAAACATTATCGTCTATTCTTTGAATTAAGATGGCTGGTTGTCCTCCTCAGCATCAATCTATGTAGGGGACATTCGCTATCGGTACAGGGTCGCCTTTTGTCTTGCCGTCGGGCCCCAGCTTCAGCCACAGCAGCTCGCTCCGGTTGTTGTAGGCGAAGACGTGGACGTTACCGGTGCCGTCGGTGGCAGCGTGGGGCGGGCCCGCGAGCCCGCCGTCGAGGATCGTGACGAAGCCGTCGTCGCCGTTGTCGCCGGGAAGCCACTTGGCGCCGTCGTACGTCTTATGTAGTAGGGGCCCGGCGCCGTCGGCGCCCCAGGCGAAGACCTCGATGCGGCCGTCGATGGCGACGGCCGCCGGCTGCCCGCGGATCCGCGTCGCTGCCCCCCCGAGGCGCTGCCAGGCCGCCCAGTCGCTCCCGTTGCCCTTCGATGCCGTGCTGGTGCTCGCATCGAGCGCCCGGTGCCAGAGGCCGCCGTCGCCGCCGCGCGCGAACACGTCAATATGCTCCTTCGCTCGCGAGACTGCCACCGGCGGCGTCGTCACGAACCCCTTCAAGTCCTCGTACTCCGTCCACCGGTCCGTCTCGGCCTCCTTATACGCATGCAGCAGGTGATTGTTGGCCTGGGAGACGGCAAATACGTCGAGCCGCGTGTCGTCGCCGGTCCATGTCACGACGGCAGGGGTGGCCCACTGTCCAAGGGGGGCAAGTGTCAGCCAGCAGGTTTCCCCCTTTTCTCCCAATTCGATCGGGGAACTGGGAGGTGTAGAGCTGAGGAGGGGACTTACCGTGTGCAGGCCCGGACCTTCGATGCGAATCGGCCCTGTCCATCCGCTCGACCCGTCCCATTGGAAGTAATGGACGGCGGCGCCGTTACTACCGGCGCCCATGACGAACGTCTTGACGCGCTGGACGGCGCGGTCGTACGCCACCATGGCGGGGGCACTGAGGAAGGTGAAGCCCTGGAACAAGTCCCAGACACTGGGGCTGCCGGGGCTGTCGCCGCCGTACGGACTCCAGAGCTCGTCGTCGTCGTGGTACTTGCGGTAACCGCCCGCGCCAGAGACGCTGTAGATATGCATCTCGGTGCGGTTCCTGGCCTCCCCTTCGTCGCCAGTGAATAGGCGCCGGCTCACGCCCACCGACGGCGCCTTGGCCACATCGATGGACCCGCCCACCATCTGCATCTTCTGGTCGCCCGGCTGGAATTCCGTCTCCGATGTTGCATTCGCGTTCCGCCACACCCGGTACACCGACTCCGTCTTGTTCTTGGTCAGCGCAAATACCTCGAGGTGTGGGTAACCCCACGACACCGCCGTCGGTGCCAACCCCGGCGCCACGCTCGTTGGGCTTCCCGTGCCACCCGTCATAGACGCCGCTGCCTCTTCGTCGTCGACTTTGTCATCATCACTGCGGCCGAGTTAGTTGCCCGCGCCCTCATTTAACCCAGACGGATCACCTACCCTGAGGAAGCCCCGCCATTTACGCCCTGCGACCTCGCGGCCTGGGAGCCGACTACGCCGCCAACCACGGCACCAACGATGATGAGCACGGCGATAACGGTCAGGGCGATGATCTTTTTCTTCCGGCTTCTTCTGGGTGGCGCTGCTTCTGCCCCGGGCGGGGTGCTGTGGGGATGCGCGTGGCCGTCGGGAGTTTTCTCGGGTGCCGGACTGTACCCGGCATCATGGGCAGCGTACACTGGCTGGTACCCATTTTGGTCTGTGGTTGGTATCGAGTATTTGTACTGGTCCTCGATGCTCGACTGGAGCACGTAGAGACCGTTGTGACCGTTTGACGCAGCCACCTCGGGGTAGTCGTTCGAGGACGGGACGACCTCGAGCCCGGACTCGGGGGGCTGCTGCCAGTTTTGGGCTCCGTGTCTGCCATTGGCGTCGGCCATGGTCTCGTGCTGGTCTGAACGCTGGTTGTGTCTCGTCGGCGGGATGGCTGACTGACAGCGGTTGGCTGCGGTCAGGGAGGCGCGACCCAAGAGGGGACACTTCGTCGACACGGATAAAGCCACACGGCGCGCGAGGAAAACAAGACAGAAGGGGCATCGCCAGACGGAACAGGCACGCCCGCAGGATTATGAGACCGGTAAAGTTGCTTACCATCGCAACCCCCTGCCGAAGGCCGCCGGCCGCCTGGAGGATTAGCGCTTACGGTTCATTTTCAGCTGCAGGTCCAGGATGCCTCCATCGTGAATCACGGGCCTATCAGATCCGGTGGGGAGGATCGGCGTGGGGGCCTTTGGCCCGGGGGGCCGCAACGGCCGTTCCACCCAGCCCGCTTTCCCGCCGTACAGGGACAAATCGAAAGCCATCTCGACTCTTCCGAGGCCCCTCAGCCCCCAGTCTGGGCCGTCTCCAAGCCCCAAATGCCATAGGATTCCATACGAAAGGTGCAGGCTGCTTCTGCAGTATTGGCCAAACTGCCAATCCTTCCACTGCCGGGGTGTCATTCAGCCTTCGGCGCCTTTCCCGCCGTTTCCTCCAAGCCGGACCTTCTCTTTTTCATTCCAAGGTCGCTTTTCATGATAAGCCAACTGCTGGAGTCTCGTGGGGCCCTACGACTTTTTTGATCGATCACCCACTCACCCAGCCGTCGCAGCATTTTAACCATAACGATCCTTTACCCAATAAACAACATCACGCGCTCCAATACGCCTAGCACCTCCACAGTTCCCAATCGTCACCACTAGCGGCGAGATTGTCTGTTGATGCCCCCCCCCCCCAAACCCGAATGCGGTTATATTGCTTCTCGTTGTTACTTGTTGTCAGGCATGGGGCATCTTTGACATTGTTTTACGGAACCACACACTCTGGCAATCTGTTTTAGGGGGAGGGTGGTAATATGTCTGTCAGGATACATTGCTAAGCTCTGCGTGCGAGTTCCGATGCGCCTGAAGAGCTGCATGGTCAGCGAGTGAGATGATGGTAATGTCGTCACCCTGCTGGAAGTAAACAACAGGCCATGTCGTCATGAGTGCCCAGGGAAATCATTGGCTGCTTTGCCTTGCTGACCTCATTCTTGTTCCTCGACCCCACGCTGCTGACGCCCCCGGTGTTGCCTTATGGGAGTGTGTGCATCTTTTATCCCGTATCTCGCTAATAGCGACACCCAAGGTGCTAGGCTTACCTGGATATAACTTAGTATGAACTTCTCGAGTCTTTGTCTCGTACCACTATTTCCGCGCCCCAGGGTCTCCACGAGAATTGAATGGGGTATGAATGAGTGAAGTTATTATACCCCCATACAGAGTTACCTTTGGGCAAGCATTCTGGCCGGTGTGGCGCAGAGAACTTGCTTTATCTAATACGCCACGGCTTGGCACGCCGTGACGGCAGCAAGACCGTTCGCTTAAGACATGATGCAAACTAATCTCCTCAAGGGCCCGATGCATTGATGAGTAGGCATACACAACCCACAGTATAACATTCCATATCGGTCATTCTGAACCAGTCCCCGGTCTTTGTGCGCTGAATTGGGAAGTTGACTCAGTCTGTACTATTTCTGACTGCGCAGACTGAAACCGTTTAATATCCCAACTGTTGTTGCAATCCGAGAACAGGGTTTCTTGTCTGCAAAGCGGGGCTTGGAGGAATGGGTATAAAGCTATCGGCGCGTCCTCTCCACCGGATTTACGTTCTGCAGAGAGCCCATCTTCTGATATCTTACCCTTCTCAAATATGCGTTTATCCATCTTCAAGGTCTCGCTGGCCGTCGCCGCCTATTGCCAAGTGGCACTGGGGCAGAGACCACCGTACTCAATGGGCGAGGTCACCAACATGGTCGATCAGCTTAACAAACAGGCACTCGAACAGATTGACGCGATCGCATTGTTTGACGAGAGCTCCAGAGAGGAGTATCTCCAGCGTCAACCGGGCCCCCTTACGGTACGCGCACTGTTCTTCACTAGAAATGCAGGCCAGGAGAGGCGCACCCGACTAACGTCTGGTGAAGACTTACAGCAAACTCCTGAATCAGATGTCCGACAGCCTGTATCAAATCGGCAAGAGAACCCAGAATCCAATCCCTGGTCAAGAGGCAGAGCAAATGGAGTTGACATCCGCCTACCTGGACATGGCCGGCGCGCATTCCGAGATGCTGGAGGCGTTTGCTGGCAAAGCGACCACCCTTTGGGCCAACGAGGACCAGATTGTGCCGCCACAGTTAGTCATACGGCTCCTCAACTACAGAGCCTCATGCAAGGTAAGCTACTTTTGGGTTGGGAAGA
Source organism: Nigrospora osmanthi (assembly GCA_029489945.1). NCBI lineage: Eukaryota > Fungi > Ascomycota > Sordariomycetes > Amphisphaeriales > Apiosporaceae > Nigrospora > Nigrospora osmanthi. The sequence goes on along the minus strand of CP120503.1, from coordinate 6,709,920 downwards.
AGTTTGCCACCTAGCTTCTGACAACTTTCAGGATCTTGGCAACGCCCTGCCAAAATACGCCCCCAATAACGCGACCGAGATTCGGGATACGGCAGTCGCCTTGGACAAGGATTTTGCCAAGGTGGAGGCGGCCATCGCCGATGATTGAAGCGACCAAAGTGTCGGAATAACCTGGAAGGAAGGGGAGGCTGGGTCGAGATGCTGCCCGCTGCCTGTCTAAACTACATGCCTTGAAACCGGGGACAGGAACCTCATAGACTGCCGAGCCTCTTAGATGGTTTTGTCACTGCTAGGCCTACGAGTTGCAACTTTTGCCGAAACATATACACAGGGCCAATATACACCCCGCTAGTAATTAAAGAGGTCAAGATGGTATCAGTGAGTGATACGAGTAAGCGGGAGTAGAAAGAGAGCGATGTGGAAAAGACCGAGGGTCTCAGAAATATATTTCGCACTGGACGACGCAAGAGTCGGTCCACTTCTTGTACAAGCTAGTTGTCATTAGCGGGTTTATGGCTTAAATGACTTTCATGATTCATCCAATTTCCCTGTACACGGTTACGGTCATATATTATACAGAAGACAGCCTTCCCTGTTTTTGTTCCGAGATACCTGGAAGTTGCCAACCTACGGAGCGAGCCATCAGCGAAGGGAAAGCCGAGAAACGAGCGCCGACGACATTGCCGTGCAACCGCGAGGCTTTGGGGGTTTGAAGTCAGTCGTAAGGCTCCGGGCATGGTTACCTTGCATCGCCCCCAAGGCGCCGCCGGTAAACTAAAGATCAGCCATAAGCAGTAATGGAGCCCCTTGTCGATTAAATGGCACCACCGAGAGACAGTTCTAAACCTGCCACTGGGCTCGCCACTTTACCGGCTCCCGCGGTTATTTCATGCGGTGGCACTTCCATTCATCCCAAGTATTGGCTGCACCCATCGTCCTACCACACAGAGCCATGTATGGCGACAAAGCTTGGACAGGGCTCGCTGTAGACTTCAATACAAAACGTTACGCAGCGTCGCCCTTTGCCACTCACTAATGACATAAGTGCCGGCTGAACCGCATTCTCTTACCCGGCAGCCATTGGTCTCGGTAGTATGAAGGCTGGATATGGGAATTTCGCGAGATTGTGCCCTCGTGTCGGTTATAGCTATAAATAGATAACTGCAAGAAGGCATGGGGCGTTAGTACCACTATAAAAGCTTGCTCGACCCGTGAGTTCCGTTGGTCTTGAGGCAGTATTCCAAGCACTTCAACTGACTTCTGAATATTCCACTCTACCACCCTGTTCCAACCCTACATTCTGTAACGCAATACTAAAGATCAAATACGTCAGGATGCAACTACCCAACCTACTCGCGATCGTGTGTGTCGCCACGGGCGGTGTCCTCGCCGGCGACTTCCACTGCACGACCAAGTACGTGGCGGCCCGAGGCAGTCGGACGCACAGGTTCAGCTTCAGCGAGGGGGAGGCGCGGGCCTCCATGCGAGCGGGCGGGACAGAGGTCGGCTCGGGTTTCGACTACCCACGCGCCTACGACGGCGGGGCCCGCGATGACGACTCGGCCGGTACCGGCGGCGACGGCCGCATCCGAGGCGGCAGCGACGGCTCTTCCCGCGGTGGCGGCGGCGGTGGAGGCGGCGGCCAGCTCCAATTCGCCGAGGCCGACCCCCTTTGCAACATCCGGAACCCCCAGCTGCTCGAGTTTCCCATCCTGCCCGGTGGCAAGCCGGGCCCGAAAACCGACGATGCCCGCGGCGGCGGCGGCACCCCCTCGCCCGCCCGTGTCGTCTACCTCGTCGACGGCGAAACGCTCTGTGGCGTCATGACACATGTGCTCGAGAACGCCCGGGACCACCGAGGCTCGGGCAGCCTTCGGGTTTGCGGCTTCTAGCCCCTCGGCTGACCTGCGTCGGTATACTCGGCGATGGCTACGACAAACGCTGGTTGCAAACTACCTAGGACGGCAGGGTGCGGGGTATGGTATTAAGTATAGGAAACGCAGTGTTCAAGGGCAATAGCCTGTTCCCTTAACAAATCCTTTGGGTACCCCCGGTCTCTAATGCCCAATTAGAGGGGTTGTGACTCCTATCGGGGAGGCTGTGACTACCACCAGGGTGGCTGTGACTCGTTCCTTCGGCCTAGATGACCCAGGAGCTATCCAGTTTCAGCCAATTATCAATGGTGAGGCGGTTCTACTAGCACAAAAGCGTACCCTTGGGCCATGCCGACTTGATAAATCGCGTCGATCCTTCAGTTGGCTTACTATTCTGGAGAAGGATACGTCATTCGGGTCCCCCCTTGGCCGGTACGCTAATAAGTCACCAGCGCGGCTTTATTATCCATCTATTTATCAAGAGACTGGAACTGACTTCGAGTGCATTCAAGGCCCGCTCGCGCCATCACCAGATCTCTCCTTGGGTCAAACCTTCACATTTCGCGGACCATAGCCATGGCTGAGCCTGTGCCTGTGCCTCTGCCTGTGCCTCTGCCTGTGCCCTTGCCCTTGGGTCTGGATGACCCCGGCGATGACGAGGTCGATAAGCAGCTCAATGCCGTTATGCAGGGTCTCGTCGATGGTGGGATAGAAGCCGCCGCCGCCGCCAAGATGATCCACAGCCTTGTCATCGGCACCTGCGAGAAGGGTTATGCTTCGGGAAACAATCAAGATGGGGAACGCCCCGCCACCACATCCGGGACCGGATTGAAGGGATATTTTTGGCGAACGGTCGGAAAAGTGGCCATAGCAGTGCCTTCTCACCACGCCGGGCAAGACCGACTTGTATTCTTCCTCCAGGAGCTCTTCCGCCTCCCGCCGCATACGATCAGGTTCCAAGGCCATGATGGGAATGTGTGGGAGTTCCAGTTTTGGGAGGACGCCAAGAAAGACGGCCAGTTCATGGAAGAGATGCGTTTGCTCGACATTGGTCAGTCTCCCCTACACCGACTTCCCAGGGGGTTCACTTGATTAAATAGCGGCTGACGGAAATCGTGCAATCAAGACGCCAATCCGCAGAACATGGTGGCGTACCTCAACTTCACCGCTTTCTTGGCCCGGGTGTTTGCGGGGGGCGTCATGGACACGACGGGGTTCTCCGAGCTCAGCACCGACCGATTCCTCGGGCTGCGCTGGCCCTACAACAAATTGGCGGACAAAAGCGAGCCCTACGTCCTCGCCGCGGCCGAGTGGATGATGCACGCCGCCGCGGCCACGTGGGAAGTGTGCGACAAGAAAGCCTACGCCGGCAGGGCCTTCAATGCAGGCTGGTGGACCCGGTGGGAGACACGCTTCGCGCGAGTCACCGCCGACGATTCCGATTCAGGTTTCAGTGCGAAGGCGCGTGAGGCGACAGCCGGAGCGTTGCGACAAATGGCAATGGCCAAAGACGGACGTCTGGTAGGGCCTTCGGTCGTCGAGGCCTTGGGGCTGGTGGTGAAGGACTGGGAGGACGACGAGTGACGGACCGAGACCGCGATTGGCCTACACGGTGATCGGCATGCCTACATAATCTGGCAGGCATTTCTCAGGGATGAGCCTGGCTTGCGCTCGAGAGCAGTCGATTGAGTCGAGGTGTCATGGTTCGTGTACCCCGCACTGCAGCTCGGCCGAGGCTGCGTGAAAGTTCAATATCGTGAACTCTGCGGTCGGCGGCCGGGCCCGGACCCATTCGTTACCTGTTTGGGCGTGGCTTTCGTCAGTTCAGAGTCGGAGTATCGGATGACACTGTCTGCTTTCTTATTTCGCTCGCCGGGCTTCCCGCTCAAACAGGCGACGGTGCCCAGCCATGGCGCCATCTGCGCCAATATCTGACTCCGGAGGGCGAATGCCTGCCAGCAGCTCTGGGCCGGGGGGGGGGGGGGGGGGGGGGTTGGAGGCACCGAGCTTACCGAGCTCTGCATTACAAGCCAATTTCCGAGTAGGGAAAGGACAGTAGACAGCGGCAGATCATGACTGGCTTGGGACACACGTTGAAGGCAAACTTACCGTGGCACGAGAAACGGGAACCGGCCGTGGCCTGGGCCAATGGTACAGATCTATTACGACAGATGCATCTGAACCCCAGCCGTCTGAGAGGCGGACGGCCCCCCCTGGACGCTCCATGGAACCCCATGCGGATTTCCCATGCGGCAAAGAACAGCTGAGGTCTGTTCGCCATGTAACGTCGGACAGAGCGGGACTTCGCGCCTTCCAGGTGCTACTGTACGGAAAGTTTGTTTGACGATGCACACCGGTCCAGCCAGAAGCAAAGAGATGGAAAGGGGCTTCCATCCGGCCATGGCTTTAACATGATATCCCACTGCGCCCTCGAGTGGCTCGACTGGCCTCTCTTTGCCTCTACCCCTATCCTCGCCTTTGGCTACAAACTGGCCACAAGGTCATTGAGACAACCTCCTCCGAGAACCCAAGGAGGAAGCGCTTCTTCGCCGTACCAATATGCGATTCTCCACTTCGTCGTCCGTCTTGAGGGCTCTGTCCGTGACTGGAGTCGCGGCAGGCGTCTCGCCGGGACCCCTGACGCAGTTCGTGAACGTCTTCACGGGCACAGCGCAGAACGACAACCCGGGCAACGTGTTCGCGGGGGCGGCGCAGCCGTTCGGGCTGGCCAAGGTCGGCATCAACGTCGCGGGGTACGCGCCGGCGGGCTACGTGTCCGAGACCAACGAGACGACGCGCGGGCTGTCGCCGCTGCACGACTCGGGCACCGGAAGCGCCGACGGCAGCTTCGGCCAGTTCTGCATCATGCCCGTCGTGTGCGGTGACTTCGCCGAATGCCCCGTCGAGGAGACAGCACGCTCCCAGCACCGCGACGGCGACGGCGCGCACGATATCGGCTTCCCCGGCTACTTCAGCACGCCGCTCGCCAACGGCGTGCTCATCGAGGCGGCGTCGACGCAGGCCGCCTCGCTCGAGCGCTACACCTTCCCGGCCGGCACTGCGCCGACGTTGGTCCTCGACTGGACCGACGACGGGCCGCACACATTCCGGTACGGCGAGATGCGTGCCGACTGGGCCGGCCAGCGCCTCGTCATGAACGGCACGTGGCTGAGCAGCTTCGGGCCCAGCCTGTTCACCTATACAGCCTTCCAGTGCGTCGACCTCTCTCTCACAGGCCATTTCACCGACCACGCCTTCTGGGGAGCCAACGCGCAGGGCTGGGACCCCCGGCGCACCGACCTCGACCACTGGCAGCTGCCACCGTGGGCGGAGCGGCGGCGCAACCCGGCGCTCACGTCGCCCATCGAGGCCGGCGCCATCGTGCGGTTCGCGCCGGGCAACCGGACCGTCGTCGTGCGGCGGGGCGTGTCGTACATCTCGGCGGAAAAGGCGTGCGAGAACATGGAGCGGCAGATCCCGACGCCCGACTTCGACCGGCTGGTGCGCGACAGCAATGCGCTCTGGGAGGAGAAGCTGGGGCGCATCACGCTGGCCGCCGACACTGACGACGCCATTCGGCGCCTCTTCTACACGTCCTTCTACCGCACCTTCCTGTCGCCCAACAACGCGACGGGCGACGCGCCGCCGCCCTACAGCGACTCGACGCACCCCTACTTCGACGGCCTCTACTGCAGCTGGGACACGTACCGCACGCTCTTCCCGCTCATGTCGCTGACGTCGCCGCGCGAGATGGCCCAGATCGTCGACGCGTACGTCGACGGCTGGCGGCGCGACGGCTGGCTGCCCGAGTGCCGCGCCAACACGGTGCGCGGCTGGGTCCAGGGCGGCAACAACGGCGTGCCCATCGTGGCCGACTTCGTCGTCAAGTACGCCGCGCACGCCGCGGCGCTGGGCTTCAACCTCGACGACGCCTGGGCCGCGCTCGAGCACGACGTCGAGGCGACGCCGCCCAACTTCGACTACCAGGGCCGCAACAACGAGGCCTACAACCGGCTCGGCTACGTCGCCTACGACTACCTAGATAGCACCACGACGGGCCAGCACACGCGCGAGGCCAGCCGCGGCCTCGAGTACGCCTTCGGCGACTTCGCCGCCGGCATGGCGGCGCGCGCCCTGGGCCGGCCCGACGACGTGGCCCAGCGGCTGCTGAACCGCAGCCTCTCGTACCGCGCCAACTACAACCCCGACCTCGAGTCGGACGGCTTCCGCGGCTTCGTGGCGCGGCGCTTCCCCAACGGCACGTTCCCGCCGTCGAACCCGGTCGACTGCTCGCCCCTCGACCCGGACCAGTCGCGCCCCTGCAGCCTCCAGGCGACCAACGTCTACGGCGGCCACGAGAGCTCGGCATGGGAGTACAGCTTCTACGCGCCGCAGGACGGCGCCGGGCTCGTGCGGCTCCTGGGGGGGGCCGAGACCTTCACGGCGCGCCTGCACCACTTCTTCGACCGCGGCTACAACGTCGTCGGCAACGAGCCGAGCTTCCAGACGTCGTCGCTCTTCCACCACGCCGGGCGGCCGGCCGACTCGGTGCGCGAGGTGCGCCGGCTCGTCTACGACAACTTCAACCTCACGCGCGCCGGCCTGCCCGGCAACGACGACAACGCCGCCATGGCCAGCCTGCTCGTCTGGTTCCTGCTCGGCCTCTACCCCGTGCCCGCCTCGGCCGAGCTGCTCGTGCTGTCGCCCTTCGTGCCCGGCTACGCCGTCCGCAACGAGCTGCTCGGCGCCGTCAACGTCACCGTCGCCGGCTTCGACCCCGCCGCCCTCGCCCGCGACGTCCCCGCCGGCGCCCGCGCCTTCGTCGACGACCTCCGCCTCGACGGCCGCTCCGTCGGCCGCTGCCGTGTCAACTTCGACCAGTTCTTCGCCGCCAAGCACGTCGAGTTCGTCATGACCGCCGACCCCAAGGAGGGCTGCAACGGCCAGGAGCCGAGCAGCGTCAGCACCGGCGGCTTTCCGGTCCCGGGCAAGTCGTGATCCGCGCCGGCCCCCTCTCGCATGGTGCGATTGGGTACAGTGGGTTTTGAAGCTTTGGTTCTGGGTCTTGACATGCGTGGTCCCTTATTGTGTGCCCAATCGAAACCGGATTGGTGGTGAGGCTGTCGTGTTCTGCCACGATTGGTGGCCTTATGGACACGCAGCTCAGGCATCATCCCCGCTTCCAGCCTGCTGCTTGTACGTTCCTACGCAGGATGAGAGGCGTATGACTATTTCACTGGACCACCAATCAAGAATCCTTACCAGAAGCCTCGGGGGGAAGAGGAGCACTGAGGAGGGGTAAGCCCAAATAAAACCTGCCTGGCACGTCTGATAGAGCCTGCCTGCGTTGCTGACTTTGCCGCGTCTTCCTCGTGCAACACAGTAAACCAGTTAACTCCCTGTCTGATGAGTCCCAAGAACTACGCTGCTGTCCAAACTGTCTCTACTGCCTGATTTGAACGTTCTTCCTTCTTGAGCGGTCGCCCAGCATTTAGTGGCACGTGTATAAGGTCCAAAACGTTCATCGAGGAGGGGGGATCTTATCGTCGATGGTTTTCCTCGTCCCATCTACTCTTTTGCATTTCTACATGCTAATATTCTCATGGTACATTGTTGACTTGGGATTGTGTAAAACCCAAGCAATAATCACGCGGCGGATCCGGGGAAACGTCTCAGTAATCACGCAGCGAGCTTGGTGACACTTGCGGGCGCCGTCTTGTCTTTACAGATACAATTCCCCTTGCCCATCGCGCCATCCTTAGGAGCAAAATTCGCCCTCGTCTCCGGCGGCAGAGCGTGGATTCTGTCAACCCTGATGGTGAACTCGGTAATTTGGACGAGCGCGTGAACAAGCTTTCAGGCAACGGGTGGCGTAAAATCAAATTCCACTTGGCGTTACTGGGGACACAGCTTTACCCTGAATATGGTCCTACACAAGAATCGGTCACAAGCCCTCCCCAACAAATATCACGACCGCGAGGCAGCCCGCATAGCTCTCCAGCAAAGCCGGCAGGGTTGGAAAGAACTAAAGTGGGTTTCGCCCGGGCCGAAAGTTCGTAGGGGACTTTAGTTTCGGCGTATATTGCGGTTTATAGGAGCATACCGGAAGGACGGTTCTTCCGAAATTTGAAGGTTCTGTATTGGGTTCGCCGCGGATGGCTTAGATCATCGCTTTCTATTCGGCGGTTACAGTACTGCGAAGCTACAAGGGTACTAATACGTTGGGCCAGAGGCTACGGTTTCGCGCTGAGACGCTAAGTGGTAAAACTTCGCAAAATGACAGACTGAAGTATTCGGAATGGAATAGCGAAGCTTCACTAAAGTTACACTCCAACCCCGGGAGCCCTTCTGAAAACTAAAAACACCGCGCTAGTGATCTCATTAGTCTATATAGAAATCCCAGAAATTACATTAGTTAGATACCTACGTTACGAGGTTCGAGCCCCATTTAAGTAACCGGCTGAGCCACAAGGGTGGCGGCGTAGAATATCCTTAATCCGAAGGCTCGTAGAGCCTTTGGATTTCACCGTATGAAATGGGTGCAAGCCTCGGCGAAGCTTTACCAATTTCAACACTCCGTCGTGGGTACCAATTAAGGCGGGCTGTACCGGGCCTTCAATATTCGTTTTAGTTTTACCGGCTCGCCGCGGACCACATGGTGCCGGAGCGTCAAGAGCTTCTAGAGGTCCATCTGCCTCGGTTTATATCGTTGCGGCTCTGTTCAAGGCCTGTGACAGCCCATGCCATGAACACATGCTATGTACCTCATGGTTGCTCCATGTTCCGAACAAACCATTACCTCGTGCTGAAGGTCCACAAACGCACCCGGCCTTTTACGCTGGATACGACGCGACACATTTGGGGTTACGAGGCTATCCACGACGTCTCCGCTGCCTTTGTCCTTGGGTATCACACACGAATCCTTGGAGCGCTCTTCTTGTGTTTTACGATCTGGCTTGACTTTTATTGCGGTGATGTGCAAATTGCGTCTGTGCCGCTCTTTACTTCCACCGGAAAGCTTTCGGTGTTCTGGCCCCTGCGTGACATTTCGACTGGGGCTAGGTTAGTTGGCAGACGAAGCGACTGGAAGAAGGGCTTTTAGTTGCCCACTAAGATGTTTCAATCGCTAACTCAAAGGCTCCTGAATACCTATAGTATTGGCAATATGGCTCACCTGAAAGTTAAACGCAGCCTTATGTTGGCGCTAACGTCGCCAGCTTACAAGGTCAAGGACCCAGTGCGCCGATGACCAAGTTGGGGGGACCTGTCCCAATGGCGGCCCTGTATTCATATTTGCGAATTCTATTGAAAAGTCTGTATCGCATGCAATGGCTGGGACTGCTTGTGGGAAGCGTTCCAGGGATGGGTGGGTGAGACGCGCTCGTCCCGCCTATCGTGTGGGCTGGAGCGTTCTGGGAGATCCAGGTGGTTTCCCATGTGGCCGGTACCAGCCCTTCCAACAAGCTCAAGATTCGGAAAGGCAACCGGAGAGGGATAGTATGTCGCATTAATCCCACCCACTACTGCTCGGTATGGTCGTCTGCATGTAAAAACGCAAGGTCCCCGTGGTACTTTTACCCCTGTTCATGTGAAATAGAGTCCTTGAGCGCTCTGGAAAGTTGCCACGACATTGGCGAATCTGCTTGGGTGATGTCCAACGCCAGGCTCATCAGAACGGGTGTAGTTGTTTGGCCAAGGGCATGAGAAGCTCCGGGCTCTCCGCACGCCTGCCAAGAGATGCCGGAAGTACCCCTGGTACCGGGGATGTATTACTCCGGAGAAGGCAAGCGATAGAATCTGCTACAGGTATCCCCTACATATAAGACATCACCTTGGATTCGAAGCATCCATCTCTATTAGCACTCGTCGCATTGTCCTCACAACAATTATTGCACTACCATCCACGATGCTTCCAACCTTGCTTGTTCTCTCCCTCGCCCAATCCCTCGTGGGGGCGTTTGACGGCCCCTCCCTTAGGAACGGAACGTGTGATAAAGAGCATAACGCATGCTTGTGGTACAACGCCGATGAGAACCAACGTGTCAACAGTCCATGTAAAGTACGCTTCTAGCCTGGCTCATTCGTCACTGCCGGATATGCTAACATGTAGATAGAACCCATGCGTCACGAATGCTCACTTTTGCATTGAAATTCCGAAGGACAACCCCGTTCTGGACTTCGATTGCAGTGACGCCGCAAAGCCGCCGACATTAATGAGAGAATGGGAGAAACGAGACGATCTGGTCTCTGGCCAAGAAGAAGTTGATTGAATGTAGGTCTCCCAACTACCCGGACCACGGGGGTGAAACTAAGCTAACTGGAAGCTAGCCCTGTCAGAAGATGTGGTTGATTGAGGTTGGGCCAATGCATCGTCTCCTCCCAACAGTCCCCTAAAGGCATGAGTGCTCCAATGCATACCTATCTACGGGGGTCAGGAGGGGGGTACAGCGATTATATACACGCATGACCAGTGGTGAGTTCTGTCTTCCAATGAGATTGAAAACTCTCGAGTCGCGTTTCCATGTGCATCTGCATCATGCCTCTGTTGATTGACACAAGCATGTTCATGGCTGCTTCCGGGACGGAGGGGTGGCCGGGCAACTCGGGACCAGAAGTCCCCGGGCATTCTTGATGTGGGACAGTGGCTTTCTGGGGAATTGTACGGCCTGTGGCTTAGTCGAGGACGACCGAGGTGAGCCCGGTCGCGGAGCTAAGGTTGTTCCTTTCGCAATCGTCCGTATACCGGCACTTCCCGCCCCCTCGCCGTTTTGGGCGGCGCTCGACACGTTGCCCGATTAGACCTACTCAGTCCATGGTACGACTTTCAATGCTTTCATTTGTGATAGCGGGGGTTTAAGGGGTCCGAGCAGCTATGTTAGTGTAGAGTGACCTGGCCTTCCCCCCTCTTCGTGCGGCGGATGGTTGAGCCCGAGGCTCCCGGTCCATGGGTTGCAATTGGAGGTCACGTCGCCCGGGAAAGGCCGCATCATGTACCCCGCCCGTCCCCCGTCAATACCTGTCCCGCCCGGCCCATACAAAGTGCCGACTCGGGAATCCAGCGGCCGCATTGCATATCGTCAAATTCCACTCCTCTGCCGTCGAGACCGACCGACAGTCGCGGTGGCAGGGCCTCGGTGCGATGGCCTCAGTGGCATGCTTGCCATATGCTTACTTGTGTGTCTCTCACGTGTGGGATGAGGGGACGAAGAGCGGTGTCGAAGTTGGTGACCCTCCCGCGACCGGAGGTATTGGATGGGACTTGCATGCAAAGGATAGGCTGGCTAAGGGACCGTGCGGCTCCTTCGGCCGTGGACGGATGACAGAGCGTCGCGGCCAATACTTCCCTGGTTGCATATATCGCTCTCAGTCCCCTAATACTACGCTCTTTATGCTTAAACCTGCATAAGATGGAAGATGCCCAACTGAATCGCCGTCAGAGAGAAATGGATGGGACTGAGGTTGTGTCTGGTGGGTTGCCAAGTCATGCAAGCTGGAATTACCGGTAGCGCCTGCCGTCGTTGCATCCCACGTAGTTCGCCAATCAGAGGAGCACCTGCCGAAAACCCTATTAGATCATAGTTGCATGCCCAAGTAGTACTACCACGTGAATTCCAAACTCTGGTTGAATCGTTGTCACTCCAGGTCATGCTCAGCCATCGACGTCCTGGGAAAAGGCGAATAAAGGTACGAACAGTCGCTGAAGACGGATCACATCCAGCCGTCGTCTTGATCTATCGCTATCGGTGTTAACACTCCGTCTGACTATTGTTCCCCTATTTCCAGGCACGATGCGGATCCCGGCCCTCTTTCTCTCCGTCACCGCGGCGAGTGCCTTGTTCGCGGGCCTCGTCCCGTCCTTGGACCGCCGGCAAGCCTACGGCCTCGCCGGCAACGGCTTCGACGGCCCCGTCAAGACGTTGGGCAATGTGTACAACTACTGGAAGATTCTGGACAACGGTACCGTGGACCTAACGCGACCCGACACAATGCCCGTGACGCAGCCGCGGGTGGTCCCGATGCTCGGCACATATTACAAGGCGGCGCGCATCGAGCCGAACCGCACGGTGCTCTGCCTTATTGACATGCAGAACTTTTTCCTGCACCCCGAGATGACGCCGTCGGCGACGGCCGGGCGAGCCGCCGCCGAGGGCCCCGCCGTCGCCCTCATCGACGCCTTCCGCGCCGCCGGCATGAAGGTCACCTGGGTTAACTGGGGCCTGACGCGCTACGACCTGCTGACCATGCCGCCCGCCTTCAAGGCCGGCTTCACCCTCAACAACTCGGACGTGGCGGACCAGAGCTTCGGCACCAACCTGGGTCCCGTTGCCGACACCGACGCCCAGGGCAGGGCAACCATGGTCGAAGCCGGCCCCATGCTCATGCGTGGCGCCTGGAACGCCCGTCCCTGGGGGCCCCTGGGCAGCAAGATGGACGAGGGCCTCGCCGCCGGCACCGATTTCCTGTTCCACAAGAACCGCCTCAGTGGTCTCTGGGGACCCCAGACCCCCTACGGCACCTGGCTGCAGGAGAACGAGATCACCACCATCTTCTTCGGCGGCGTCAATGCCGACCAGTGCGTATGGAGCACCCTGGTGGATGCCTATTTCAAAGGTTAGTGAAAGGCCGGCCTGGACGATTCCAAAAGGCCCGGGCCAACTACACAAGCTGGGTGGACGCTGACTGAATTCAAGGCTTCGACACCGTGTATGTGGACGACATCAGCGCCACCATCAGTCCGGCCTACGCGACCCAGATGACGCGGTATAACGCGGACGGTTACGGTAAGGGGCTTTCCTATTTCCGCGTCAATCATGCTCTTTGATCTGCTGACACGGCTTCTGCTCGCAGGGTTTCTTGGAAACAGCTCGGAAATCCTTGCTGCCCTCGCGTGACCCTGACGCCGCCAACTATCGAACTATCACTCCTGTGTAGTAGGGAGGGCAACCAATAAGGGCTGTGTTACGCCACGTGGCCTGCGTCGTCAGGTCCTGCCTTTTTTTTTTTTTTTTTTTGTGGGAGCATCGGCGTAGACACTTTCGTAGCAAAAGCGTGGAGAGGCGAGGCTAACTATATTAGATACACGACAATGTGCTAGTATTAGATTCCTATTAGTTGATTTTAGGGGCAAGTGGAAATATTGAGAAAATATAACCTCGGAGCTTTCACCGCGGCCTTTCTATATGAGTCACTAACCACTTCGCATCCAAGTCCAGCATTCTAAGAGCCTTTATTGGGTAAACCTTCGTACAATAGTAGCATGTGGTGTTATTGCTATGCCCCAACGAGTGTGTTGGCTGAGCCGAAAATACAGATCAGTAGCCCTTGAGTCTCGGCCAAGGTAAGCGTATAAAGGGGTAGTGTTTTCCCCTGCTTCTCGAGCTTTCCCATTTCCAGAATCATCACACATACTTGAGACCTCTCTTGAGCTTCACCTTCACTTGGTATCACCACCATCATACATTCGATTTTACACATCGACACACACATCACCATGTCTTCCCGACCAACTCGCGCTTCCAAGGCCGACGCCAGCGCCCGCCTCCAGTTCGACGAGGAGGTCTTTGCCAAAGATGTTGCCCGCATGAGCGGCTTGCTGTCGGCCGAAGGCTACACGGGCATCCGCTACGACCAGGACGAGTTCAAGAAGGACTGCGAAGAGGCAGGAATGCCCTGGCCCCCGCCCGGACTGGGTCAGTCCCGGTGGGCAAAGCCTTCGACGCCTGCCTCAACACCTACGCCTGCCTCAACACCTACTCCTGCGTCGACGCCGCCGCCTGCTGCGTCGACGCCGCCGCCTGCCTCAACACCTACGCCTGCGTCGACGCCGCCGCCTGCTGCCACGCCAACGCCGCCTGCCGCCACGCCCACGCCGCCTGCCGCCATGCCCACGCCGCCTGCCGCCACGCCAGCACCGCCTGCCCCCAAGCCTCGTCTCCGAGGCCTCACTCATTCTCGTTGGTCGGACCAGCAGGCTACCAAGGCCCCTGCGTCCACGCCGCCTGCTGCCACGCCAATGCCGGCTGCCGCCACGCCAGCACCGCCTGCTGCCACGCCAATGCCGGCTGCCGCCACGCCAACGCCGCCTGCCGCCACGCCATCGCTGCATGCTCACACGCCCACGCCGCCTGCCCCCGAGCCTCGTCTCGGAGGTCTCGCTCAGTCTTGTTGGTCCGGCCAGCGGGATACCAAGGCACCTGCGTCGACGCCTGCTCTCCCTACCCAGCCTGTCCACCCGGCTCCGCCTGCCCCTCCGGCCCCGACTGCTGCCATGGTGCCGGCCTTGTCGCCACCTGGGGTTCCCCCGTCGATGCCGGGCGTCATGTTTCAGATCAACCTCGGCATGCCGGCTGCTGCTGGAGCCCCAGCAGTCTCGTCGCCACCTGGGGTGCCGGCGTCGACGCCTGCCTCTCAGCCTGCCGTGGTCTTCCAGATCAACCTCGGCACGCAGGCTGCGGCTTGAATCTCAGGGGGCTTGTCGCTCCCCGGGCTACCAAATTCGCCGCCTGCCCCTACGTCGACGCCTGCCCCTCCGGCAGCGGCCCAGCCTGCCCCTGCACCTGCCCCTACGGCCCAGCCTGTATAACAACATACGCATACGCTGGCAGTCAGTATCAGTTAGCAGTTGCCAGATAAGCAACTAGCGTATATAAATAGCTAGCACAGACGTTCCTCTTCTAGGAGGGACGGGCAATCCATCATCTTCTCATCAACCAAATCTGTTGCCATCCAATGTCTATGTACGCCGACAACATCTAGTAGCATCCCTCGCTTCGAATCCGAGAATGCAGACCATCGAGACATCACCGTCGACATCCGACGAGTGACATCGACGTCGTCCGTAGATTCCCCCGGCGAGTCGAGAAAAACAAGGAACGACGCCCAAGCCTCCAGCGGCGTCGACCATCAAGCTATAAGGACTAGAAACCAGCAGAGATGGCCGATCTACGCCGACAACACAGCCTATTCCTCCGGCTCCGCCTACCGCCGTGGTGCCGGCCTTATTACCTGCCACCTGGGGTTCCCGCGTCGATGACTGGCGTGATGTTCCAGATCAATCTCGGCACGCTGGCTGCTGCTGGAATCCCAGGCTTGTCGCTCCCGGGGGTTCCTACTTCGCCGCCTGCCCCTGGAGATCCCGCCCAGTCTCGCTGAGGACGCTGACCCGACGGATTATCTTCGGGCCTGTAACATTTCCTTCCATAGCGATCATTCAATTGCATAGCGGTCGCATTCAATACCCACTACATCAGCGTCTTCAACCATAGCAATCATTCAATTCCATCCCATTTGGATAGCTCTCGCATTCAATACACACGATGCCAGCCTCTTCAATTTCCATCACTTGCTAATGTTTTGTGCCCTTCGCCGTTTGTACCAACCACCAAACGCGCTTAAATACGTGCCTCCGCCCCTCGTCCCCTCTTCCGCTTCCACTCCACCGCCATCTTCTCGCACACGAGGATATTTATACCCGACCATCCACACCTCTTCCTCTTCCACTTCCACACCTCTTCCTCTTCCGCTTCCACACCTCTTCCTCTTCCGCTTCCACACATCTTCCCTTTTCGCTTTCACTACAAAGCCATCTTCTCGCACACGAGGATATATGTACCCTATCATCCACACCTCTTCTTCTTCTACTTATACCCCATGGTCGTCTGCACCCACATGCGTGTCATTATACCTGTGCACCTGCACCGATCTTCTTTCTGAAATCGCGCGTTCGCGAATTATTATACCCGTGCACCAGCACCGCTCCATCCTCAATTTTTATAATCCATAACCGTACCTCCCGCCATCCCCGTCCCGAACCACATGGAGGCAGCCAGCACCCGCAGTATGCGGCAAACCCCTACCCAGAGGAGCCGGCCTTCGGGCAGGCAGACCAGATTTGTCTTCACGTTATACCCCAGAAACCATCCTTTCACCCGTACGAAAGATTATATTCGTGCACCACCAACAGATGCCGCACTGGCAGGTACACCAAGTGCTACAGGAACACTTGCAAGACCTGTCAGCGGGGGCGATCTTACTGTCCAGACGAACAAGGCCAACGAGATCACGGACATGGCCGCGCAGCATGGCTGGCGGTTCTGCCCGCATTGCCACTGCCCAAGAGAATGGCCACAGCCAGGATCTTGCCGGCCCCAAGGCCAGCAGCAGCAACACCCAGCTGGAGCAGAACAGCCCCCACCAGCTTATTGTCGGTGGTGGTGGTGGTGGTGGTGATATCCCCCGCGTCGTGACGCTCCAATTCTCACAGTATACGAACGTCTACCAGCTCAGAAGCTTCCAGCCTGGCCTCCACCCCGGCCCATTGTCAAGTAAGGAAGCGTGTCCCGCCCAAGCAACGGAACTTGTACTGACAAGCCCCCGCCCGTTCAGTTGCCTGATGTGCTGCGATATTATATCTCTATACGAGATCTTCAAAGGCTGCCGGCATCTTATAACGCATACGAGAGACTGCTGTGACACGGCCATGAACCAGCTTCCGGACCTGCTGCCTGGTGGTTTATATCAACACCCGCTCGATCTTGGTGGGGCTGCTGGCATTGATCCCACTATCAGCGTGTAAGTACAGGCTCCCAGCACCGTAAGAGGTACCCTAGGCAGTTGCAGGCAACCGTGGGTGCTGACACGTAACTGTCCTGAACAAGGTAAACCCAGGTTGTCGACAAAACTACAATCAGGGCATTGCGTTACATGGAATCACCATTGACAATTATTCACATCCAGCTCCTTGCCTATTATACTTCTTTATATCCCGCCAGGAGGATTGGTAATGCGGTTGCAGCTGCCTGCCTTCCTTGCACCAACTTTTGCGACAGATGCACAAGCACCTGACTCGGTGGAACTTAAGGTCAGGAGGTACTTACCATCCAATTAGCCCCGGTAGGCAACAAACGTCCCTGGTAAAAAGGTCAGCAGCACCCTCCTCCCAGCCTTCCAACTTTCTGCTCAATGGATTATCCATACAGCAAACATATCCATGGGCCTTTTAGACTGACTCGTGCGCACAGTTGATATCCAAGTCCACTCCCATCAACATTCCGCATCCCTCTGTTATCCCGCGTCGGATGTTTCCTGGACGCACTGGCGACCAAATCCTCACAGGTGTGCCCTCTGCCTCCGCAACACGCCGGCCAAGGACTGGCCTCTTTGCCTGGTTCCCGTCCATTTATACCACCCGGTCCCGGCTCCCCAAATCCTTATACCATCTACCTACTTTTTCTTATATCACCTCTGGCCGGGTGCCCGACTACACCATGTCAGCTCCTGTCACACTGCCTCTCAGCAACGGCAAGTTCTGCGTCTGTGGTGGTCCACGCCCCACCACCTCAGCTCGTACATGCCAAGCTATAATAATTTGTCCAGCCATTGCCACCCGCGCTCAGGTAATTTTTCCCCCGGTGCTGTTCAACGATACCGCGAAGCAGTATCGGTACTCCTTCGACCACTGCTCCAACGCGTGCAGCCCATATTATGGACGGCCTTCATTAACATAGACATTTTTTCTAACATGGAGATGCCGCAGGGGGGGTTGTGGTCCCCATCGGATTCCATTCCGATGTGCCACATAACCATGGAGCTTCTGGAGAACATCGGCATCCGCGTTTCAGCCATTGCCACCCGCGCCCAGGCCTAACTGACTGGAGATGCGACTGTTCCTCTCACATCTCCTGCAACGAGAACACAGCTCTGTCCCAAGCTCGCCGACAGCATGGATACAGATACAGAGGCTCCAGCAAAAAGATGCCAGCGATCCCCGGCAGCATGGTTAGTAGTGTCCCCCTCCCTAGCCCAGCTCGGACTGCCGGCAGACTGACTAATCATCACGCATAACCAGCTCCTGCAAACACATGCGATTCTTCTGGGCCTGCCATGATTCACCACCGTGACCTGGACCCACTGTGAAAGCACAGTCAAGGCCAGAATATACCAGGTCGCTGAGTCCCTACACTTTATACTTCCTTATACCTCAAGCTCTTCCACGACATGGGCACCAACTCCGGCAAGTCCCGTTACATCGACTCAAGCCTAAGGCAACCGATCACCATCACTGTCAACCGGCGGGGAAGGCAGCCTATCATCTGTATCGGATGCCTGGCCGCTACGACCCCACCGCACCCGACTGATAGCGATCTCCTTGCACCCTGTCCCTTTATACCCTGCACCTTTATACTCTCCATTCTTTTATACTATCTCTGCCTTTATACCCTTTTTTCGGTTATAGTCCCTCTGGCAAAATCCCTGCTTGGTATTGTCACCATTAATGTCTGACCACCTCCGAGTGGTCACCCGATCTACGGAGTAAAGGACATTATACAAAGAGCCCTTTTTATACATGGCAACAAAGGACAGGTTGTTTACAAACTCAACCCTCGTGTCCCGCACCGATGAGCCTGGTCGTTTGGACACAACGATATACCCTTTCCTCGCGGCTTTGCCGCCACTAGTCTTCCGGGGACTGGCGGAAAGAGCGTTGATCGACGCACTGCTGCTTCACCCATCAGCTCTGGGAACACGAACCTGACAACACACAGCCGCTCTGGCCCCGGGCGACGGCTGTCTTTCGCCGTACAATGCGGGAAGGCGCCAGCATCTTCCTCATGGGCGTGTCCACAGAGAGGGACTCCTCCATGGGTAAGAAACAGAGGTCTATCTCCACCGCGAAGGAGATTACGGATATTGAACGCTTCAAGCGAATCAAGAAGTTGCGCGATCGAATCCGGGAGGACCACAGCCACCACTGTTCGAAGCGCAAAGCCGAAAGCAGGCTCCAAGGCGCACCGAGTTATACCCTTTCGGGCATTATATCATTTTACCTTCTCAACGATTATACCATTACACCACTACTAGCATTCAGGGGAACATGCGAAAGCTGACAACGTGGTGTTCAAGAATATCCATCCGGCCACTGAAGCAATGGGACTCTTTCTCTAACCACTCGTGGACCTGCCCAGTCAGAAACCGGCAAAGCCAGTTATGACTTTTTCTCCGATATGGGCTCGATCTAGGACCTGCTGCATTAAAGAGATGGTACCAGTCCTGCTCGAGCCCGAGTCATTGTCCCTCGCTTAAGGCTGGGGCATGACATCAAAGCCAACACCCCGATACTTTACCAGATTCCCTAATTGGAGTTCAAATCTCCCTGGTCACTACTATGACGCCACGTTATATACACTCGACTATTTTGATCCACCAGTCTTGCTTACGGACCAACTATCATTTCCTTGCCCGTAGGCAGATTTGGGACACAGCTTACCCTGGGCATACTAACGTATGCACCCCTTTTGCGCCGCTGCTATGGAGAGGGATCCGAACGCAACCATAGCTGAGGGTCAGTCCAGCGCTTTTAAGCTTATACCATTCCCCCTTCCCCCCGCCACATTCAAATCCCTTGCTTATATTCTTATACTCGGGCAACTTTCTTGTGTGTTCGGGAACGGAAGCACCACTGGGGACCTCTGGCTTCGACCGCTGCAAAGACACTGCGAACACCTATCAATCACCGGTGCTACCTGGCCTTGGCCAAGTGAGCCTCTGCCCTGGCGCTGGGCTGCAGGGTCCCCCGGGCATGTGCCGTTACACAACCGAATTCGCACCTAATTATTTGCACTGCAGCCTCATTCGGACCACCGGGCAGTCATCCGTTCCCATCTAGGCAGCTGCCGATGCCTTCGAACACACTGTCATCGACTTGTAAGAGGAAGTCAGCAAGCTGATTGACACACACCACTCATTCATATGAATGCCCCGCCATATGTGATATACCACGCGTTATTCGGCCGTCGCGGAGTGAGCCTCTCCTCCCAAACTTACAGCTATTGTTGCTTAGGACACGGTTGCCAGTCTACCCGCCCGGCTCCTTTATATCTTATATCAGTCAACGGGACTTTGAAAAGGTCCAACATCACTCAGTTGGCACCAGTGCCCTACAGTAAGCTAAGAGAACCGTGAAATGTATGGAAGTGTGGCTAACAAGGATAGGACAAGGGTGAGACAGCTGGAGAGCTGTGCCTCCGCCGCCATGCCCCCCTCCCCCACCCCCAATTACCATGGTCAATGGAAAGGGAAAGACGCCATCAAGGGAAGAGCCACCCGTCACAAGCTACACCCCGGCGGCCGCTTCGAGCAGAGAATGGCCGCCTTATATCAACTTTTTCACGCTTTGTCTGTCTTATACTTCAGCTTGCCTTTTATACTGAGGATCCGGGCGCAGAAAGAGCTCGGCTTCATTAAGAAAGACGAGGCTAACTTAGAGACTATCATGGCCTGCTACTCAACGACGGCCCCTCATGACGTCTGAGAGGTGACAATATACCCTAAGAATGGCCACAGCTCTGCCAGCACCCCAGTTCTGGGGCAATTCTTCGTTATCGAAGATATTACCACTGTGGTCCCAGCAGAGTTTGAGAAACAAGCGGATTCAACCTCTTTGTCATGAACACCGCTATCGAGCAATTCGCCACAAAGGTCGCGACAATGAGAGCCCGTTCGTCTCTATATCCTCGTTTGTTCAAATGCGCCGGGCCTATCACGCGCCTTTATACACGAACGCGGAGCTTAGGAAACCGAAGCAGCCATGGCAACAGCTCAGGGCATTATTTGCTGTCTTATACTTCGACAAGTTATAACGCTTTCCTCTTCTTATATCTTGCGACACGGTACCCTATCACACCCGCCAGACACTCCCGTAGGGATTAAAGTCCGGGTCTCGGCCGTTTCTATAGAGTGCCGGTCTCCTTCTCGATTTATACCGACCCCTTTTCCACTCAAACGTTTACTATACAACCCCGGGATCAAGCCTGGATTTTATACACCAAGACCACCCATCTCACCCACCCCCGGATCGGAAGCGTGGTAGACTGCGGTATATATATCTTTATATTGAGTCGCACATGTCGGTGTGTCAATGCAAGCCCGGGAACACATACCGAAATTTTCACAGCGTCCTACGCCACACCCATCCCCCCAGTTCGGAAGCATGGGAGACTGCGCCATTTATATCTTTATATTAAGTCGCACAGATCGGTGTGGTGATGCAATCCCGGAAAGACCTACTGAAACTTTCACAACGTGTTGGGCCATATTCGTAAGGCCCACAACTTCCGAGGAGGCTCTGAAAGCATCTCGAGTTCACGGAAAAGAAGGGTACACAACTTATATCTTTATATTGAGTCGTACGGGTCGGCGGTCAATGCGATCCCGGAGATACCTTCCGGAATTTCCACAGCATGCTGGGCCATATTCGTAAGGCTCACCACTTCCGATGACGCTCTGGAAGCCCCTCAAGATCCCAGAGAAGAAGGTGTGTAGTGTCTTCTGCAGCCTAGCCTAGCATCTGGGCGGACCGACTAACAGTTAAATAACACAGATTCATCTTCGACGTCACCGGCGAGAGAGTGTAGCGGAGGCCAAAATACCTCCAAAATACTTGGCCGTGGCAACGGTGGCAACGGTTTCCGACAAGCCCGAGCTACGGAGGGGCTTCAGTCGGCTGCGGCCTCTCTTTCCTCATTTTTGGCGTCTTGTCCTCGTCCAAAAGCCGCCAATTAAGCTACGCAGCAAATTATACAACACATCAAGCGGAACACAACTTCACTGCAGCAAATGCGCCTTATATTACGATATCAGGCCCTTTATTCTCTTGGCAGACGAGGACAGCAACGACAGTGATGACACTGGTGGATGCGCCGCTTCTGTCTCCTCCCCCAAGTGGCGTCGGGGCGCTCCAACCTGTACACGGTCAGCGAGAACGAGGCCGTGGAATTGATCCCCAGTCCCCGAAGCCTCATCTTCGCCACGACACGGCGTTATACAGCTACTTATATCGTCTGCTTATATCGCCTGATTATATCGCCTGTTTATATTCGCCCAACTGCGACGCCGTGGTGACGGCTGCGAGGTCAGGAAGCGTTTCTAGGACTCATCGCCACCCATGACGAGGCTTTCCCCAGCCGAGATAGCTACCGCCGTCGCCGCCCCAAGCGGCCAGTGGACCGCAGCGTCTTGATCATCATGGCCATGGCCGACGAATCGACAAAGTCGGCCTGAGGTAAGACGCTCGTCATGGCCCTCCGATACGCTCAACACCCTAACCCTCGGGTCCGCAGGTATTCTATCGTCAACACCATGCAGTCTTTTACGCTTCGACCGCTCGTCCCGCCGGCACGCAAACGAACGCGTCTGCCATGCACAGCGCCGTCCCTCCCAGGATCGGACCTGGGCCGGACGTGAAGAGAAGGCGGCTGGGTTGGAAGCAAATGGTCATTCAGGCTCAAGTCATTATGCTTTTGGATAAATTACGTGGAGGAACCAGGCATACCGTTGGAAGTTTGGATAGTTCATTACGTGGGGAACAGAAAATTAGAGGGCCAGAGTAAAACACATAATGCACACAACTCAAAACCGCATGGCTTTTTGGCATGTCAAGTCCACAGAACCGCGTAGTCGTAGTCAACGAATTTGTATTTTTGTGTGCCATTGATACGGTGCGAAACGGGGTACAACTTTTTTGTAGATACGACCAGAGCCGTTCCAGAGTATCGGTGACTTCGCAGGGCAGCAGATAGCAGAATGAACCACACTTGTTTTACCATCTTTCCTAGCCCATACACTGGGTCCAATGGACACGAACCTCTCCAAATATGTGCAAGGCATCAAGCCAGCGTCTCGTTCCAGGGCCTCCACGATTGATCATCCCACGACGGCATGCACTTGACCTGGTCGGGGGGGTTGGCGTCCCATAAGATCTTGTTGGCCTCGGCATCTTCCTTAGCGGTCCAGTCCGAGGTGTAGCCCTTCAGCAGCTTGATCTTTCTGGCTGCTTCGTCCGAGTATTCAAGGTTGACGGAAGGGACGACCTGGAGAATTCGCAGTGGTCAGCATGAGTGACGCCAAACTGTACAGCGATGGTAGAGTACTCACAGCAATGCGGCCGTAGCCGGCCCACCACAGGTCCTTGCAGAACAGGGTCGGCTCGCCCATGAAGCACTCGCCCTCGCGGGAGGCACGGAAGGCAACGCGCGTACCGGCGCCCGGGGCTCCCGCGCTCGCTAAGCCCCTGGGCGGCGGCAGGCCCAGCAGCGGCGCGGCGGTGAAGGCGACGGCGCCGTTCCAGCAGGCGTAGACCTGGAAGGGGCGGGCAGCGGCGAGGCGGCGGCGGGCGCCGGCGTCGGCGGGCGCCGGCAGCAGGTTCCAGGCGGCGTCCCAGCCGCCGTCGGCGGGAACGTCGAAGAAGGGGCCCCCCGCGAGGGCGCGCGCGACCCAGACGTCGTAGAAGGTCGGGTCCCGGCCGACGTAGGTCCAGTCGAGCGCGCACGTCATAGCGGCCGCCTGCGCGACGCGCTGGTGCGCTAGCTCGAGGAGGTCCTCGGCGCACGCCGCCACGTCGTTAAGGAAGAGCACCGTGGTGGCGGCGTCGGCCGTCGCGCGCTCGTTGGCGTCGGGGTCGGCGTCGGTGTCGGCGTCATAGTCGGGCGTCGCAGCGGAGCGCGGCAGAATGGGGGCCAGGGCCGCGTTACGTAGGTCGGCCAGCCGTGGGATGCGATCGCCGGCGGCCGGGTCGAGGGGGCTGGAGCGCAGACGGTAGCGGAGACCGAGGCGGGCCAGCTCGGGCTTGAGGGCTGCCAGGATGGTGGCGGTGCCGTCGTTCGAGTGGCCCTCGACGACGGACAGCATGCACGCTGTCGGCCCAAGGAAGCGGGCCGCCTGCAACACGGATCCGAGGAGCCGCGGCAGCACGCCCTTGGCCTGCCGCAGGTTCAGAGCGAACAGATACTTGAGGGGTGCCTCGGGGTCGACGACCGTTAAATCCGGGTCGGCACTCCGGAGGTGCGCATAGCGCGTCGCGTTAATGGCCGGGCACTCGAGCAGCGGAAGCGTCGTGTCGCCGGGATTGAGGATGGCCTTGACATAGGGCACGAACATGGGGTTCAGCGTGGCAAGGGAAGTGTCGACGGCGGCATTGCCATCATGGGCGAAGGGCTTGTGGGCGACGCTTGAAGGGTTGGTGGTGCCGGCGCCGCCGCCGCTGCTGCTGCTGCTTTGGGTCGCGCCGTTGACCTTTCCCGAGACGGGCGCATCGGAAAGAGCGTGGCTGCCAGTGGCACTTCCAGCGGGATAGCCTTGTCCAACTGTCAATTGTACATCATGGATGTTAGTCAGTAACCGCTCGGACATGACCGTCTTCCCATGGATTCTCTTCCATGACTATAATAAGGTAGGGACTCACTTGGACTCTGCGGTAGAACGGGCCGCATAATCCTCTCATCATTCGACCCGCTGTCGCTCCAGAGCCAGAACGTGGTCAGCAAGGCAAAGAAAAACGACGCCTGGACCAGGACCCGATAGTTTCGCTTCATCTCGCTCGCGCTTGCCGTGGGGTGGCCGTGAGGGAACACGTGGGGAGGTGTTTCGTGGGAATGACGGACAATCTCAGGCTGATCTCTGCAGGTACCACCGGTCTATGACCTTGGGTACTTTGACGAAAACACCAGCGTCGCGTCCGAATTCCTACTCCCTCCAGCAGCAGCAGCGGAATTGCCGGAGGCATGTTAAACGTTACCGACCTGTTGGTTTGTCCCTGAGCAGGCATCCCTTGCTTCTAATTCCATCTCGGCCCAGGCGTTTCCTTGTCGCTCCCGATATAGGTTGCATGCGGGCAGTTGCACGCCCGTTGCCTGCGGTTCATGTCGCCAACTCCCCGCCTGCCAATCATCGTCGTCGAATTCGCACTTCTGCATCCCATCGCGGTATCACCCGTCACCCAGAACAACAGATATCGCGCGGGCGGGCATAAGATGGGGATTACCCTCGTTTCGTTACCGCCCACCGACCCGCGAATCATTGCAACTGGCCGGATTGACGTGAAAGACGACCGTTCTCGACTACATCACGATAAACCCCGCGAGAATGGCCGGCCAGCCAGAGGTTGACCGTTACATAGTCGCCTGTCCACCCTTTAGGTCCCGGCCGTAAGAGGGGCCTACGGCCATACGCCGGGGCTACGGAGGTGTAAAGGGACCGGCCTGTATGACGGGGTTGCAACCATACAAGAGGGCTGAGCCGTACAAGAGGGGCGAGCCAGCCACGACTCCTTTCTCATCTTTCTCGCTTCCTCCATGATACCCGTCGCACTGGAATGGCTGACAGCACCGACGTGCTCCAGATTGACCGTCTGTACGCCCATGAAATCAGTCACGACATTCTAGTAAGCTTTGCTGAGCCACCATCTATGGCCGCATGTTAGCTGGTTTCATTACACGATGATCGACCTCCTTCCTCATCCTCGGCAGCGTCCATGCCAGCAGGCTCGTTATCATGGGCACAA
The DNA here is from genome assembly GCA_029489945.1 of Nigrospora osmanthi. Taxonomy (NCBI): domain Eukaryota; kingdom Fungi; phylum Ascomycota; class Sordariomycetes; order Amphisphaeriales; family Apiosporaceae; genus Nigrospora; species Nigrospora osmanthi. The sequence continues at coordinate 6,684,711 of CP120503.1, read as the reverse complement.
CTCTCCCCGCGTGGGCTAGCCGGCACACAATCGTCTCTCATTCATAATGACCGACTGACACGCCCTCCCATCGCCTCAAATGGGGCTTTGTTCCGGTGAAGGGGCCAAGCCCGACAGCCCTTTCAGCTCGACCGGCTTTCTTCGATCGTCCAGAATCGCTGCTCGACCGTCGGAAGCCGAATCGACTCGCGACAGCGAAGCCTCCATCGAAGCACGGCCGCTCCTCGTCGCGTGGGCGGCGACCATCGATTCCAGAACGTGCGGCTGCGACAATGGGGAAGCGGCGCAACCAGTCATCGCCACGCAAGGCTATACCTGCCACGTAGACTCGAGCGGGGGACTATGGGGCATCTGTCCCCCGTCGGGGCCATCGGCCAGCAACTGTGGGCTCGCGGCCGCCTGTTTCGACTGCGAATCCTGCTCGAGCGGCTGCGGCACTCTGGGAAATGCGTCCGTGGCGACCACTAACTGGTGATTCACTTTAAAAGGACCTCCGAGAGTCGACTCAACACTGACTGACCCCTCTCTTCGCAGAACAGGAGACAAGCCCTTTTGTTCCACACGCCTGCTGGTTTTGGGCCCCGGCCAGACGTATTCCCATATTGGCTGCGAGGAAGTAGCCATCGCTGCCACCCTGCTGGCCACCCCTACAAACACGCCGTGGTCTGCACCAATGCCGCACCCGTATTATAATCCCGCGCCAGCACCGGCTTCAAGACCAACCGATACAACCCTGTCATCGCCTTCGTCATCTCTTCCTCCCGCGGCCAGCACGCCTGTCACGACGGCGTCTAATACCACGGGCGCCATCGTCGGTGGCGTGGTCGGCGGCATCACCACCATCTGCCTCACGGCCCTGGCCGTCGTGCTGGCTATACGACGCGGCCTTGTCCGCCGGCGCGAAGATCGTCAGCAATCGCGAGCAGCGGTAGCAGCAGCCGATGGCACTGGCCCTGTCGGCCACGAGCCGGGTGAGCTGCACGGAGCGGCGCTGGCAGGTCAGCGCGCCACCAAGAACCATGCATCCCCTGCGACTGCGTCCTCACCAGCTCCGGCGCTCGTGGCTGAATTGGGAGCTTTCCATGGGCAATCTTCCCTAGCCGAGCTCTACGAGAACCCGAAGTAGCGGCAGAGAAGGGGGGATTCCGGTAGACCAAATAAAGGCTTTCTCACGTAGTCAAGCTGATGGATACAAATCGCGCCAATTCGGACTCCACGCGAGGTGTCCAAATAATGCAGGCGGCCGAGCGCAAGACGTAATGTGGTCGATATGGAAAATGGCCTTCGGCTGAGCCCGGTCGTTTGAGACAAGTCCGGAGGGACCGAAACGTACGATAGAGCGTCGTATTGTACCATTCTGGAAGAGACCAATGTAGCAACATCAAGTTGATAGCGGATCGGGTCATGAGAAACTCTAGCCCCAATGGTCAAAATACGTGCTTTTGGTGTCCCTGCTGGGGATATTGAGATTGTAAGGCTCCTGTAAGTTGCTGTGTCACTGTTAGAACCAAGCTATGGCTGCAGAAAAGATTGTGAAACAGGCATAGTTCATATCAACTATCTGTTACCGTGCGTGGCCCTGAATGCGTGGACGTTGCAGTTGAGCTATTGTTATAATTGATGTGGCTAGTTAGGTGGTTTAACAGGCACTACAGCCTATGTACAGCCCTTGCTATCTAAGGGCCCTAGCGCACGTCCTATATGTATGCATTACGGATGTACCCTTCCTCCGGGGTGTACCGTATCAGTCACAGTGCAATTCCTTTCTGTATACGAACTTGAGCTTTTTCTTCACGTCCATGGGCATTCATATGGTGCGATCAATGCAGATCATGCCTAGAATAAGCTCCTATTTTCGGGTAAAGAGTATAAACAGGTTATTTCAGTCCGTTGCGCCCAAGTGTTCGAGACGGCGCCTCGGCTTTCGAGCTCAACCATGCCGGGTCTGCCAGATAGAAGAAAAATGCAATGGAGAAGCAAGAGAAAACAAATTGAACGAGACGGTTTTTCCAGCGTCCATTTCGGAGGTCATAGTACAGATGAATAGCATTCCATGGATTTGAGGAACATGGTTTGTTTGCTACTGCTGATCCGGAACGGAACAGGTCAACACACCGTACTCCCTTAGGCTAAAGGCAATAATTCCCACCAGAAATGCCGACAAAGGGCTGGGGAAATATTGGCAACTATACTCCCAATCTCTTAGTTGCTCTTATCTGCACTTGTATTTCTCGAGAGGAGACTTGGCTCAACTGCTTCTCGGCCACGCCATTCGCTCGGCAACAATATCGGGGAACCTCTATCTCTCCTAAGCCCCATTGAAGGCGACGTTTCCGTTATGGACCGTTGGTTTCACTGCTGAGGCTGGGTAGATCCAACACAGTGCCTAAGAAGAGGAACCATCTGATTGGTATCCGAAGCCCTGAGCTCAGCATTGATCTGAGTTTGTCAGCGCCGACATCTGAACTCGGAACACGAGTTTTACTTCCCAGAGGAGCTCGCAGTCCAGATCAAACGGTCACCGGCCATGCTGACCACATATTTTGCAATTTCTATCAGCCTAGTCCTGCAGCACGGTCTTCCAAGCGTAGATTTGATACAGGTTTACGGTATTCTCACGCCGACGACCCGTGTGTCGGGTAGCTGTATCCTCCAATGGTAAGGGATGGTGGTGATAGACTCGCGTGGTAATATGCAGTGCAATCCAGGCGCTAGTATCAGCAGGTTGATGGCCATGTATGCATGTCTCAGGCGTGCAGAAAGCGCTAGCGGCGTATCACCGCAGGTGTTTCGCAACTCTCCGTTTATACCCCAGCAAACCCATAGTTTGTGATGAACAACGAAATCAAACTCTTCCCGTACATGGGGTTACACAGTGTCTACACCACTCATTGGTTTGTCAAGGAGCTGATCCAAAAAGCAAATCTCTTCAGCCCTAAGCCCTTTAGAAGCAAGCGATCTGTGCCACTGTCAAGGATCTGTGCTCATCCACTCTGCCTCAAGGGTATATATCCAGGAACCTCCTCTATCCTCTGAACATTCTAGTTACCCCAGCCACGTAATCCACTCTTCTTCGCCTCCGCTTGACAAAACTGCACTACGGAGAGTACGGCAACAACTTTCGCTCCCGTTCCATTTCAGTTGACCGCCCTTCCCCTACGATTGGACCTCCGGGTGGCTCTCAGCGTGCAACATGGCAGCTTCAGCCAGCTCAGTTGCGGATGCGATACAGGAAATAGACGACAATTCATGGCTAGTTAGTAGCCAATTCCTCGTCAAGCGTCAAGCGACATCGCATACATCCCAGCCTTCGTGGAGCGATGGTCAAGGCTTGTTCTTCACCCTGTCCAACGTTACAGAGCAGGCGTTGCCCTCGGTGCCACTATCCTCAACCAGCCCGATACAAAAGGTCTACAGTGCTGCCAATCGTACGGCGACTTGGCAATTCGGAGAGGCCTTCTTGAAAATCAAGGACAGGACGGACCAAGAGGCGCAAGCAACTCACGAGCACGTCACTCTGGAGCATCTGCACACCAGGGGCGGGTGGGAGTTTAGTTTGCCCCGGGTCCTGTTTCATGCGGTTTGGGGCAAACGCTACATTCTTCTCACCTCGGCGGTGGCCGGCCAGACCCTCGGCCGGGCATGGCCATCGATCGACGAACAGACACGGGCACACTACGTCGGCTGCGTCATCGAAGCCTGCAAGGAGATGGCCAAGTGGACGGCTGGCGACATCGGAGGGGTGGACAAGCGCACGCTGGGTGATAATTACTTGGCCGGGCGGGATGACGAGTATGCCAATGAGACTCTCCTTGCCTCGAGCAAGGGGATGGGGATGGACTGCTCCGTCCCTTTTCGATTTTATCATTGCGATTTGGGGCCAGGCAATGTCATCGTCAACGGCAAAGACCGTCCTATCGGTATCATCGATTGGGAGTGCGCCGGCTTTGTTCCTCGGGAGTGGATTCGCACCAAATTCCGCCTTTCGAGTGGCTTGGATCTGCCTTGGGATGGGGATTCCAGACTGGAATATCGACGGAGCGTTGCTACGAGAATGGGCGAGCAGGGGTTTCCAGACGTTGTCGATGGCTACTGTAAGTTGAACGGAATCCAGCGAGATACATAGTTCAGATATGTCTCCACAAGAGAAGGCGCAGGAAGGCCAAGGCATTCGTGTTGGATTTGTGTGAGACAAAACGCATGGGTGCCAAAATCAACTTTGACAAGCCAGGGATCACGATCTGTGGCACTCAGCCCGTGGAGACGAGGAACCCAGAGCTGACTGTTCACCGTGGTCGCGAATATAGTCTGTGACTCTCGACCATCACGGGGTTTAGCCATCGGAAGCCGGCGGGGGGAGCCAGAAGGCGGCTGCGGTCATGTGCTCGCGGGGTCTCGTACAGCAGCAGAGCCTCGCAGGTATTATTGCGGCCACATCGTCAGAGGCGCATCGAGGCCTCAGCTCCCGGGGGGCCTTCTTATCGGCCCTCTCGGGTGAGCGCGGCGCGGGGTCGTCGAGCTGACTGCATACCGAGGAAAAGACGCGGGGGCCTCTTCATACGACAGCTGCCTCGGCCGTTGGGAAAGCCAAAATACGAGATTTTGTCGTCGGCTGGCGCGAATGGGGGAAACGGGGGGAGGACTGACAGCCGTTGCCGAGATACCGACAAACTGTTTTCGACCAAAACCTGGTTTTCTTCTTCGTCTTTCTTTTTCTTTTTTGCTCACGACCCGGCTGCCCTCCCCTGTGCCTGCGCGATGCAAGGCAACCCCAGACGGAGCGCCGAGAGACGACAGCGGCAGGCCGAACGGGACAGGGACAGGGGCGGCGAGGGCAATCACGAGAGACGATGCGGCGCCTAGGCGTTTCAAGATTTCGTATGGCGTCGGAGGGAGAAGGACGGGAACTGTCCACCAGTCAGACTTCAGAACCTGGTCCCTGGGAGGGGGGTGGAGGGGGGGGAGGATTGCGCGATATGGCCGGCATTCGCCGTTCTATCCCGGTAACCCGAGGGGCAGGACACTGCACTGGCCATGAGGAGAAAAGAGCCCTCTTTTTGGCGAGGGTGTCGATCGGGAGAGCGGGCGGGCTCAAGCGAAGCGTAGTGGAGCAGCAGCAACAACAACAGCAGCGGCGGCGGCTGATGCTCCGCTCCTGGTAGCATTGCCATTCTTCCAGAACGGAAGGAGGACACAACGAGAACCCCCCCGCAAAGGGTAAACTGGCCGTGACACGGCGACGATACCGCAGGCAGAATTGGGTGTCGCAAGACCACCGGATCGTGGCGGCCAGCGCGTCGTTCTTCCCTCCCCCTCCCCCCATCTGCCGTTCGCAAAGGGCGCAGGTCAGGCCGGGACAAGAAGGCAAGGCGCCGATGGGCAAGCCACGTGGAACGCGGGCTGCGGACGTGATTGCTTGCGCGGGTGGCAGCAATCAATCGCGGCCTTATCTATCGGCGACACGACACACAAACGTTCAAGATACAAGCGTGTCGGGCTCTCTCGCGCACTCGGATCCGACCAGCTCTGAATGGAGGGGGTGTATGGGAGGGGGGTCTCAATGGAGGTGGATAAGCATCACGGGCGCAGGGCCTCGATTCATTGGTACGATTGAGGGATGGCTTGCAGCCCGGCAACGGCAACGACCCAGAGACAGCATCTGACAGGCACGGGTGCCTCGTGCCTGGAAGCGTCATCCTAGATGCCTCCATCCCGCGCTCGCTTGGCCCTTCGCTTCGCTTCCTTCCATGGATCCATCTCTCCCCTCTGGCGACTTATTGTACATACCTACCTAAGTAGGTACATAGTAGAAGCCGGGAGGATTGAAGCGGGCACAGAGAGAACGAAGAGAGGACGGGCGACAAGGAGCAGCAGTAGCAAAGAGGGCGAAGCGAGGTCACATCGTGCGAGACCCGGGAAACCGTCTAGAACCCTTGCCAATGCTCGTGTTAGCGAACTGACGTGGCCGGGAGCCGACGAATCAGCGGCCGCAAGAGGCCTTTCCGCGCCCCCGGCCCGCCCTTGTTCCCTGTCCCTCAGCATTCAATCACGGCCTTTTCCCCTCCTCTGCTCCCCTGCAGCGCATCTCGTGGGGTCCAACGACGACGGCGGCGGCGGATACGGGACCCAACCCGCCCGTTGGACCGCCACTTTCTTCACTCACTCACTCACTCACTCACGCTCCGACGACGGCCTCTTCGTAAAGGCGAGGAGGAGCAGGCCCTGTGGCTACCCGGCCTGCCGGTCCCAGCCTGGACAGCAGGTGTGGGTGGGTTCTCGTCGGTTTGCCCCATGGCGTCGACGGCTTTCGACACACAGCCACGGTTTGCACACGCGCACACACATCCGACCGTCCGTCATGGCCTGTCCGTCTGCCCATCCTCGCCCCTCTCCCTCGGCCGGTCGGTCCCTCATCCCTGGTATGTCTGCCTGGTGGTCCTGGCTCCTCAGCCGTCCATCGGGCCTGGGGCAGCCGGTGGGGATGGCGCCAACGGCGTGGATGGCGGCCGAGGGAACCGCAGCAGCCGTGGGGGGGGAGGAGGCCAGGGTGATGGATGACTTAACAGTCGTGTGCTATTGTCCGGGGTCCGGATGGGAAAAAACTCTGAAAATAGCATCCACACCGGAGAGGGCCATGTACCAGCGTTTGCCAGCCACCGGCCAGACAGCCCGCGATGCGGTGAGCCGGGGGCGTGGCCAGCAGAACCGAGCGGCCGCCGTGGCTGCACGTGGCCCTGCATTACGGGGTTGGGTATTAATGCACCGACCGCCCGCAAACAGTAAAAGCGCTGGTCGGTTGGACGATCGGTCGGTGTGTGCGCGTGTGTATGTGTGTGCTTTCACCCTCTCGTGGCGGGACCGTTGATTGATTTCCTCGAGAAAGCGGTCGTCGCCAGTCACTCGTTTGCCAACCCATTGGATACGTCACGAACGGATTGCATTGCTGCCCGAATCCTACCACAACCTCGACGACGCCCCCGGGACGACGACGATAACGACGACGACGGGTATAAACCACGCCTCGTCGTGTCCGCGGTTCGCGCGTCCCAGCCATGATAATCCCCACGCTCGCTTCCCGCTCCACCACGGCCGCCCCCACCTTCGCCAACGGCACCGCCACCACTATCACCAACACCACCTCGCACGCCACGCCAAGCACCGCCGCCACGCGCGCCGTCCCGACGACCAGCGACAGCAACACCCGCACGCTGATCATCACGACGGCGGTCCTCGGCGGCGCCCTCGTGCTCCTTGTGCTCGGCCTCATCATGTTCTTCCTGCTCCGGCGGCGGCGGCGCCAGAAGGCGACGCAACAGCACTACCAGGAGGCGCGCGCCCGCGACCCGACCCTGACGTGGGACGACTACATCCGGCGCCAGAAGCTGACGCACTCGCGCCTCTTCCTCGAGGAGGAGCTGCAGCGCGACATGATGATCCGCAAGTCGCTGCAGAGCCGCACCTCGGTCAACACCACTGGCGCCGCCCGCCCGCCGCTGCCGCCGCCCGTCAAGAAGCCGCGCCGCATGCGCTCGCGCTCGTGGCACGCCGGCCAGACGCTGAGCCACGACGACGAGCCGGTGGCCCCGCAGCGCCCGCTCCCCTCGGCCGACGCCGCCGCCTCGCCCTCGTCGTCGGCCCCGCCCGAGATGCTCGAGGAGCACCGCGAGGGCTTCCGCCAGGAGTGGCGCGACATCGAGGCCTCGCTCGAGCAGACGTGGGAGATCCTGACGGGCAAACGGCACCCCTCGCTCGACGACGCGCGCGCCCCGCTGATCCGGGGCAGCGCTCGCGGTGCTAGTACCCCCCACGCCGCCGCCGCTGGTGCCGACGACACCGCCAGCAGCCTCGCGCCCTCGCGCCCGCCCACCGTCCGCCTCAAGACCCCGCCCCTCTTCCGCATCCACCCGGCCTTCCGCCGCGGCTCCAAGCACTCGAGCCTGCCGACGCAGTTCCACAACCCCGCCGGCGGCGTCGTCTCATGACCCCGCGCCGGTGGTGCCCCAGAGTGGAAACGAGCCGCGGACGAGAAAAGGGAAAGCATCGTGAAGCCGGGCTTCATGGCCAGCATTTTTAAGGCGTTGTAACCAGGCGGTCTGATCATTTGAAGCGAGCCTTGAGAGAGCATCAAAGAGAGGGCGAGGAGAGAGAGGGGGGGGGAGAGTATGTGTGTACTGTGTGTGGCGAGGGCCACGGTCCCGAGGATGACGGGACGCCGCGACACTACCCCCATGATGTTTTACGATTATGCCACCCCCGAAACCCCCATATCCCTCTCATGATGGACGAAAGAACGAAAGCATTGTTTTACGATAGCATGTTAATGAATAATCAATACCCCCCTTGGCCTCTGTCGTGCCTCGACAGGCAGGGCACGAATGGCTATTCGTCCCCCACCAAAAACAAATCTTCCCAACCCCCTCACGTCGCTGTCGTTTTCGTGCTCGCTTGAACTGATTATGGATGAAGTCGTTGTGCTGAAGGACATGAGTCATTTTCACCAAGGTACCCCTTACCCCTGTCTTTTGCTTTGATTGATGGCCCTTGAATCATAGAGCACGTACCATGAGAAAGTAACGAATTGCCGAACGAAACACAACATACCAACGTGAGATACTTATAGCTGATGAAGAGCTTGCATATTGTTAGTGGGAGATTGGTTCATCTTTTCAAAGTTCCTCACGGCAGCCCTTTGCTAAATTCCCACTGCTAGTCGAGGAAAGGCACCGACCAGGAACAGAGGAGGACAAGAGTCGAATACGAGGCAAGGGCCTTGCTGATAAAGCGGCGAGCTCACGACAGGACGAGCTAGAAAGGGGTAGAATCCGAATACCCCGACTAGGATGGTGAGAAGGAGATGCCAGTACTATCTGACCTCTACCTTTACTTGCCACGGCACCGGGAGCCGAGAACGGCAAGGGTCAACGGTATGGATTCAGCCAATAGAGCGTCGATAGCACTCACGGGCCCCCCTCGTGAGTGGCCCCCCAGAGGAAACGTGCTACTGACCTTCCTCTGGTGAACGGGTACACTCTTCGATGTCCCGCCTTCTGCATTTACGCATCGTTTCCGGGATTTGGTTGTCGGCAGGGTGGGAGTCTGGGTTGTAGTTGCCTAAGGGATGAGTCGCGCGCGTTTAAGCAAGGAAGATGCAGGAGGCAAATCGATGGTGTCACAATCAAAAACAAAAAAAAAAGTCGCTCTGAAGATTTCGGGAGTCGGTGTTGCCAGCAGCGTCGGTAACAGCAGCATCAGCGACAGAATCGTCAACCTTACTATCGCTATAAGTATAGCTATTATCGACCACATGGCCCCCAGCCTCCATGTTCTTGCCCCTCTGTGTCTCCAAGGCCTCGAGGCGGAGGACATCCGAGGCATCATTCGTCTCGAATGCCTGGGAACACCGGCCCGCAGGGGTCTGGCGGTCTGTTGAACTGGCGAGAGGAGACCCTGTCTCCTCAGCAGAGGGGCTGCGAGAGGTTGAATTCATGATGTTGATCGGTTTGGCGTTGAGGATGTGTAGGGTGAGTTTGAATTCCGGGCAAGCCACGCAGTTCGTGCAATTTTGGTGCGCTACAAGCATATGAACTATTGGCGCCGGCATAACGGTGATTTTCCTGGTGCAGAGCTGGCCGAGGGTGGTCGCAAGGGGGGGAAACGAGTCCCCCATAAGGGGCCTATTACATGATGTGGCTAGATAGCCTACCCCGGTTTATGTGTGAGCCTTTTCGTTTTCCAGCAGACCCCTTGAACAGTGAGAAGCCTTCATAGATTAAAAAGGGGCTCAGTCCAAGGCTGTTTGTTCTTAGTCTGGTGAGCCAGGTGCCTTCATGGCAAAGTTACACTTTTTGCAAAACCCCTCGGCCGGGCCCAACCTTCCTGAGCCACTTCCTGTTTTCCGACTCAAGAGAAGTGTCCCGATTATCAAGACAAGTGTCCTGCTTCGCAGGTCGGGCAGAGGTAGTTGCCGCAAGGACGCAACAAAACAAAAGATGCTGAGCGCACTGAGGCGTGCTGGCCCACTGTCCCTACGAGATATCTTCTGCCACCCCTTGCCACCTTTACCCACACCACCAGTCATTGGGCGGTCCATGCCGGCCATCACTAGGTAAGTAGGTATATAGGCAAGATCGAATCATTTGTGGAATTGCTATGTCTGGGAGAAGGCTCGGCCTGTCCTTTCCCCGGTCCCGCTGGGCTCGGCGGACGGATACGGCCCGGGGTCCTCCGAGGTGACGTGGCGAGGCGGAAACGAGGGGCGGGGGGAGGGGGATCAGGTATCAAACTGCCACTTCTGCAGGCCGCCCCGGTGCGTCTCGGCCTTGGGCGGCGCGCGGGGGGCCATCTTGATGTCGGCCGTCTTGGCGTACTCCTGGGCCAGCTTGGCGCAGACCTTCTTGTGCTGCTTGCCGTGCGCCTTCTTGCAGTCGCGCGAGCAGTACAGCACCGACTTGCAGACGATGCAGGGCTTCAGGTTCGACGCCCCCTCGTCCGCGTCCGCGTCCGCCACCTCTTCGGCCCGCTGGCACTGCGCGCACGCCCGGGCAGCCGCGGGTGCCGCGCCGCCGGCCGATGACGACGAAGGCCCGGCAGCTGAATTATCAGGCGTGTCAATAGTAGGTCGTGGTAGCCTTGGGGAAGGTTTGAGGGCTTGCGCCGGTACGGGGAGGGGGAGTGGGGAGGGGCCAGATTTACCTGCCGAGGTCTGTTCGGGCGCGAGGTCACGAGTCGAAGAGGAACCTTCGGCCATCGTGGGTGGTTTGCGAGGGGTTTTGGCTGCTGGGTTGATTTCACGGTACCTCCGTAGGCTCAAGATGGGCAATCAATGCAGGGACGGCGGATCAAATATTCAAGATTTGATTTCGGTACCTGTGTGGAAAAATTTCGGGGTATCAGGGCTGAGAAGGGATTAGCGCCATTATGATTCGTGGGGAAAGCTCGCACGTCCTTGCATCCATGCATCCACCGAGAGCCGCAACTCGGGAAGGCGCGCTAGGATGGGATGTTGCCCATAAGGCTGACGACGTTGCAGGCGCCGCAGAGTTACAGAACGATGTTTTTTTAAAAGTGAATACGGTGAATTCCGGGCCTTCCCATATGATGCAGAAAAACGTCAGGCAACATGACCAGAGAGAGAGAGAGAACAAACACCGATTTCCGGAATGCAAGAAAGGGAGGAGGTAGTAATTTGACCATGTCATTATGAACCCGAATACGTCAGTGTGGTTGACAATTACGTGAGACTTTCTGGGACGGGAATGGGTACCTAGTGAACTCCGAGGCAAGGGGCACTTGGGCAGCATCTCATACCATAGAACCAGAGTCAAAATTTGAACCTCAAGGCAGCGGGGGAAGAGACGGGACAGCTCAGTGCTGACGCAAGAGATCGTCTAAGCACCAATGGGCACAGCACAACTGGAGGTAATAGGGACAAGATGCGCTAGTGACTACCTAAGTACCTAGGGTTGTCAATGTCTTCTGGAAAGACACGCTAACCGCGCATTCAGAGATGAATAGGTAAAGTTGGTAGCCAGGCTTGCCGCACAGTAAAAATCTGTGAAGGATAGGTCCTAAAAGAAAAGTGTTATATTCGCTATTATCCCAGGGGTGTCGAGATTAATCCGGACCGGGGAAGTCTCATGTCTCGCCTGACCGACTGGCCGGGAGGCAAGACCTGATTGGCAAATAACAGTACTGGCAAAGACAATGCAGAATCATGAAAAGGTACCCGCCGAAGGTGGAAGACCACGTGAGCTGCGTCAGCTCGCGCACGTTCAAGAGTACCGGAGCAGTCAAGCAACGGGGACGCCGCGGCTGGGCTGGGGGTGCCGAGGGACGTGTAATTTCCCCTCGAAAGCGCTCTCCCGAGTGGGCCGCCGGGCTTGAGGTTCCACGACGACGCAAGCGACGGGACACCCGGGACGAGATCCTCCCGCTCTGCCATACCTTTCCCTGTCTTTCCCATCGTCGGGGTCTCGGAACGGCGCCGTTTGCTTGCCTCGTTTACCACCCGGGGGGCAGGCTGGCGGGCCGCGTTTTTTTTGGGCCAGATGCCACCTTCACGGCCCAGCCTCAGATTCGGCAACCAATGTGGTGTTTTTTGTATCCATTGGCTCCTGTCCGCCCTTTCCACCTTCGCAGCAGGGGTGGTTTGAGAGAAAAGAAATAGCCTCGGTCCTGTGACGGGGCCGGGTACCTAGAATTAAGGAGCAGGGCAGTGATCGCGTCAAGACAATAACATACACGGCCACGTTTTTAGACGCAGCGAAAGGGGGGACGGCGGATTCACCAAGGGGGGGGGAGTAGAACCATCCAAACCGAGTCGGCGTCTCGCCCGACCATGACGACAGTGGACCTTGAACCCTGCAGCCTACGCGTGGCCTCAAATACTCTCCCGCATCTCAGAGGGAACAGCAATATCGTCTTCCTACTTCCATCGACAGTTTGAACGCGTAGGGCTCACCGCTAACCCACTCTCCTCTCCCCCCCAAATGACGGAACCCTCCGGGTCCCCGCGTCCGCGGCGTGACACCCGTGCGACGCCGATGAAGCAAGACGTTACACGCGGGAGAAGACGCACCACCCACCCAGCTCCCCATGCAAGGCCCCTCCCCCCAAGGACGGGAACATGAATTCTTCAAGGCGTGTCGGCAGCTCCCCCCCTTTTCGACACTTTTTTCTCTTGGCGGTGGCGTGTGCTCCCACTCATCTCTTATTTTCTAGTTCTCCAATCATACTGGCTATATCCATCTCTCGTTGCCTCGAATACAGCAGAAAGCCTAAGGCAGAGAACCGTTTTTTTTTTTTTCTTCATTCACTAATGATGATAGTGGTGAGCGAGGGGCCAGTCCATGCGCCCCACCGTTGTCGACGGCCTGGGTTCGTGATGCTGGCGGCCGCCGCGTGGGCGGTCGTGGCGTGGGCTCATTCTGTACATGGCGAGGCGGGGGTCTCGAAGCCGGGGAAGGAGTGGACGGTGCGAACTCCCGCTTGTCATTTCTCCCCGTTTTCATACGGGGTTTCTGTATCCCCCTCTTTACCTCCCTGTCAAGAACGAACGACAGAGAACATGGCCGTGTCGCTAACAGCCCCGGTGGAGCAGCTGGCAACGGAAATCACCTCGCCGCCCATTAAAGCGACGCTGACTTCGCTCCTCACGGCGCCCTCGTCCCCGCCGCCGCCGCCCCAACTTCTCCTATCTTCTCCCGTGCCTGCCTCATTGCCTTCCCGCCACACCACTGGCTCTCACACCCGCGCCCTTACCATTCTCGGAGCCGCGCCGCCGTCGTCTTCCTCCCGTTCTTCTTCCCGCACGGCGCGGATCGCCCGCTCTTCGACGCCGGCGGCCCTCGGCTCTTCCGCGGCGGAGGACGACGATGGCGACGACGACGCAGCGAATGACGGCGGGCGTCCGCCGCCGCCCCGGGTGGACAGCAGCCTGAGCACGAACGCGGCGGCGGGTATCGGCATCGGCTCCACTGCCGGGGGCGTACTGTTGTTGGTGTTGGTCGGCTGGGTTGTGCACCGGCGCAAGCGAACGGTGGGCGGCATGACGCAGGATGCTACAAGGGGGATCCGAGGGGACGAAGACGACGTTGAGGCGGGGGCGGGTCGGGACGGAGGGGCCAGTCAGCCCGAACGAGGTGCGGTGGGCATCAAGATGGAGGAGGCCGTGGCGGCAGACCTGGGGCCCGGGGTAACGGGAACGGGGCGAGGTGGCGCTGGTGCGGTGGCTAGAAACGAGATGCGCGCTTAGAGCAAAGAGAGGATGGAGAACGAAGAGAGGGAAAACAGGGCTTCCTTGCCCTTCAGTACTGAATCGCCAGCCAGAGGTCTTATCTATCATTGGTGCTGTTTTCTTTCCTTTTTGGTTTCTTGCCTTTTTGCTACAGCGGTAACGGGTCCCCGACCATGTTGATGCGCCCCTCCAACCGCGGCGCGATGGCGCGCGTCCAGTCCACCTCGAACTCGTCCTGCGTGAGCTCGTCGCAGCAGCGGCAGTTAACGCCGGCGAGGCGCGACCACTTCTTGAAGACACGGCGCATAATCTGCAGCTCTTTGTCGAGGTCCTCGACGCCGCGCTCGGCCTCGTGCTGCTGCTCGCCGGCCTCGTCGTCGTCATTGTCCTCGCTGTCCTCCGTGTCTGAGTCCTCGCGCGTGGTCAGGCTGGCCCGCCGCGACCGCAGCTTTCGGGGCGTCCACTCGTCCCAGCCGCCGCTCTTGGCGGCCGGCCGCGCGGCGGCGTCGGCGGCGGCCGCCTTCTCCTCGCGGGCCCGTGGCTCGATGTGCGGGTGCGACGAGCCGACCCGCTGTGACACGCCGTCCCAGTGCCGGTTCATCGACACGCCCCAGTTCCGCCACTTGCCCATGACGCGCAGCGAGATGAAGTACTGCCGCAGCATCATGGAGATCAGGATGCCGTTCTCCTCCGACACGATCTCCTCGGCCTCGCCACCCTCCTCCTCAATCAGCAAGCTGTCATAGCCGTCTTTGCCGCGCCCCATGTAGCCGCGCGTCACGAGCACGTACTTCCTCTCCATGTCGATGGGCTCGCCGCCGATGGTGGCCTCAACGATGCGCTGCCCCGGCGGCTTGGTGTTGTCAAAGGTGAAGGAGATGTTGGAAACCTGGGGGAAGCGGCCCTCCAGCGCGGGGTACTGCGACACGCCGTTCTCCAAGGCGCCCCAGATGGCCTTGCCCTTCACCTTAATGACGACGACGGGGTCCTCGAAGGGGAAGCAGTTCATGATGTCCTTCAGAAGAATGGGCCCGGGCGCGTAGATCTGATCGCCACGGATGGTACCCGAAGCCATGATGCAGCAGTCGCCCGAGTAGTAGTGACGCATGATATCGCAGACCCAGTTGGCAATGTTGCTCTCCTGCAGGCGCACCGTCCGGAAGCGGGCGTCCAGGGGGGCGGCCGTGTAGCCGACGGCCTTCTGCAGCGTCTGCTTGAGGCTGCTGGTCAGCTTCTCGGTGAGCTTGACCGTGGGCTGGTGGGGCGGGATCTCCGAGGTAACGTCGCGGCGGACAATCTCGAAGTCCCAGCGCCCGGAGCCGTCGGGGCGACGCCGGGCCTCGAGGTAGGACAGCTGCTTGAAGTCGGTGCCCGAGCGCAGCACGTGCGTGTCCTTGATGAGGCTGTGGTTGTAGTAGTGGTCGTGGCCGCCAAGGATGAGGTCAAACAGGCCGTCGGTCTGCTCGGCGAGCTTGTTGTCGTTGGGCTCGCGCATGTGCGTGACGGCGATGACGATGTCGGCGCCCTCAGCGCGCAGCTGCGGTACCAGCTCCCGCGCCGTCTCACTCGCCGACTTGTAGACGAGGCCGGGCGGCAGGCTGTTGATGGTGGCCAGCCATTCGCGCTCGCCGAGACCCACCAGGCCGATCTTGAGACCGTTGGATGCCGTGATCATGTGCGTCTTCTTGGCGTTGCCGATGGGTTCCGACTCGCCTAGGGCCGGGTCAAGCACGTTGGCGATGAGCCACGGAAACTTACACTTGGAGGCCAGGTGGCGGAATTGGCGCACGCCAAAGTCGAGATCGTGGTTCTGCGGCGCGTCAGCATCTTGCGCGTTTGGTGCGAGCCGGGCAGGCATTGATGCTTACCCCGAGAGCAGCGGCATCGGTGCCGATATTGTTGAGCAGGGGGACCATGTGGGTGCCTATCACGGGTTCATCGGGTCAGCCAGCCTATGCGCCGCCTGAGCAATCCGATAGGGCGGCGCGTGTTACCTTTGGTCACGGAACTCTCCAGACTCGGGTTGAAAGCATCGCCCGAGAACAGCGTAATGAGGCCGGGCTGGCCCTCGAACGAAGCGTCCTCGCGATAGTGCTTCACGAGCGTCATGAAGCGGGCCACACCGCCCACGGGCTCGGCCGACGACGGATCGACGTGGTAGACATCGTTGTAGTGCAGCAGCCGCAGATCCGGAGGCCCTTCGGGGCGGCCAGAGCTGAAGGTAACGGACTCGTTGGGCGGGGGTTTTTGTCTGTCAGGCATGGTTGGCGACGAAGGGGGTGGATGATGGCTCTCTCTCCCTTTATGTAAGTAAGGTACGTAGTAGAGGTTGTGCGATGGAAGGCGCGATGACGAGGGGCAAACGATCAATCGGGCAACTGCTGGATTGGTAATGGGAACGACGCGACGGGGAATTGAGACACGGCAATCGAGCTGAGGGGGACAGGGGGGGGAAGGGCGCCAGGGGGAGGGGCATTGCCAGGGGGGTTTACAAAGGCGGTGGTGACGGGGCTTTGAATAGACGGTGGAGGGGCAGGTTTGAATAAGTGTGAATAGACGGTGGAGGGAGGGACACAGGGGTTCTGTCTGTCTAGAACTGGCCTCGGGACAGGCAGGCAAGCTAGTTGGTACATAGGGGCTACCTAAGTAGGTACATTGGCTGTAGTACAGGAGAACGGGGAAATAGACGCGACCGCTAAAAAGGTGGGCGCAGATCATCGATGCCGTTATGTCGGGGGGCCCCTTCTGGGTCTGTCTGCTTGTCTGGATGGAATCCATGGAAGCATCCATACCGCCTCGTCGATTTCCATTCAATCCAGGCAGGCAAGACGAGGGGGTATTCCTATGAGACAACATCCCATAGCGTGTCAGACATCTCACAGTAATAAATACATCAAATGGCCGACCCAGGTCCCTAAGTATTCATGCTCACGTCCACGTCGCTCATCGCGTGTCCAGATCAAGGGGGCCACGCCACGCCGCCAAGACCCGACAGCAAGTCGTGCATCGTGCTCCATTGTGCTGCATACCCAGCACGGCAGTTGATTGGTGAGAGGCTCCCGTTATCACATCCGGGAGCCAGAGCCGCCGCGGTTCTGTTCTGCTGTATTGAACGGCATATCTTGCAGCATTTTCTGCTCATCTCTTTTATTCTTCATACTGTAAGTAAACGCTAACTGATCGGCGCAACCACACCACACGGCACGTTCCTCCGGCTGTCACTTTCTCCCACCCTCGACGCCTACGGCTCACCGGGCCAGATGGCGTCGGCAATGTCGCGCACCAGCTTCAGCTTGGCCATCATGTCGTCGCGGGTCACGGCGTTGCCGAGGTGGTGGCTCGCGAAGCCGCACTGGGGGCTGACGCCGATGCGGCGGAGGGCCTGCTCGCGCGTCTGGCCGGCGCCCTCGGCGATGATGTCGGCGGCGGCAAAGACGCGCTCCTTCATCTGGCCGACGTCCTCGAGCTCGGGGAACTTGCTCGTAACGACGCCGAGGATGACGTTCTTGTGGGCCGGCAGCGCCCGCAGCGGCGCGAACGTGCCCGCCCGCTCCGTGTCGTACTCGAGGAAGTACGTGTCGAGTGCGATGTCGTTGAAGAGCTTGGTCGCGATGCGGTCGTACCCGCCCTCGGAGAAGTGCTTGCTGTACGCAAAGTTGCCGCGGCACAGGTGCACGCCCACGTGCATGTCCTCGGGCCGGCTGCTGATGCAGTCGTTGTACAGCTTGATGTACGAGTCGAAGAGCGCGTCGATGTCCTCGCCGTCCTCCTTGAAGCCTGCAATCATCTTCTCCGAGCAGAAGTCTGCAGCAATGTCAGTGAGTACAGCACTCATGTGGGTCAAGACGCCGAGACGCCCGGTAACGTACACGCCAGGTTGGGGTCGTCAATCGTGACGTTCCGGCACCCATGATCGTACAGAATCTGCAGCTCCGTGCGATACGCCGCGGCGATGTCGGCAAAGTACTCGGCGTCGTTGGCGTACACATCCTGGGGGTAGGCCCGGCCCTTCTTGTATCGCAGGTGGTACCAGTTGGGCGCCGCCAGCGTGATCTTGAGCTCCTTGACCCTGTCGGCCGGCACAAGCTTTTTCAGGTACTCCCAGTCCTTCAGGTAGGAGCTGCCGACGTGCTTGATCTTGCCAGTGCACACGATAGTCTCACCCGGCTTGTGGCCCGTCTCCGCTGCCATCTGGCGTCAGTAGAGGCCCAGTCGGTTCCCGTCCAGCACCTCGTCAGCTCGTCCTCCCCCCCCAACCCTTGTCGTCATCTCTCATCACATCGCCCCGTTCGCCTCCGCCGGATTCACTCACTAAAGGCGGCGGTGTCGGGCACGTAGAGGCGGAACATGTCCCAGTCCGGGTTCTGGATCTCCTCGAAGCCCTGCAAATGGGGGAAGAAGGTTCCCCAGAACTGGTGGCGACGGTATTCACCGTCCGTGATGGCATGGTAGCCCAGGTCCAGCTGGGCCTTGACGATCTCGTTGATGGAGCGATCCTCGAGCTCGTGGAGCTCCTTGTCCTGCTCAATCTCGAGGGCTTTGGCGTTGTCCAGGGCCACCCGCTTCTCGGTGATCTCCTTGGGCCGCAGCAGGGAGCCCATGTGCTCCGCCCTGAAGGGAGGTCTCTGCTTGTTGGTCGCCATGATGGGTTGTGGGGGATGGTTGGCTTCAGGCACGCCTCAGTGGTAAGGGGCAGTTGGGAGCTGGGGATTGCAAGACTCGCCGTGGCCCCAAGAGGTCGGCCACGCGGAATAGGACGACCAGCTTTATATCCGACGAGCTACCACACCCATTCTCGCCCCCCTGGCCCTCCGCCCTGATCGGCAGCGCTCGACGGTCGGGCGGGGTCTCGTTGGCGGCGAATCCAGCATTGTCATGATGGCTACCCCGTCTTTCGAGGAGTCTAGTGGGCCGCCGAGAGGGGTAGGTGGGATGGTCGGCTCGAAGAAGCGCCTTCTGCACGTCTGGCCGGCCCCCCCAGCAGACATGGCGCATTGCATCACCACGCTTGGGACGTCGACGTGCAGCGCTGGCCATGCGAACCGGAGGATTTGTTTCTCGGCAGCTCGGCAACGTCCGCTACTGGCCCGCGCTGGGCTGACTTGGCTGTTTGCGGGATGCCGGCCAGTGCCCGGTCAGCCTGTCTGGATGGCGACGACGAGGATCGCAAACCTTCGCTTCTTAGCGTCAGACCACCCCGCATGCCCAGCGATTGCTAACGGCTGACAACCATGGGCTGTGGATAAGTCGGGGCCATGGATAAGTGCATATCCCACGAGCGAATGGCCTTCTCAGCTCTGGTGGTGGATGGCACGCACTTTATTCGTGAAATGCCCCCCGAGACACAGTGTATGCAAGTGTCAACCATTAGACCTCGTGTCCCCCGTCGTACCGAGCTCGCTCACCACTGGCTGGCGGACAGATTGGAAGTCCCCTCGGCGAGGAACAGATTGGGTCCCTTCAAGCCATGTTTCGGATGCTGCCACGCTGCCACGCTGCCATCCCGCCTCTCCGCATTTCCGTAACGAACCCGCGCGGCCTTCAGGTGCTGTGACCGAGGGGGACGAGCCCGCGTCCTTCTCTTTCCTGCTTCGGTGCAGCAGGTGGTTACATCCGATGCGTGTTATGCTGTCGATACTGCATGCTCTGATGGATTATGGATGTCGGGTGCTTGCTGACGTCACGGCGCGCTGAGATGCTGCGGGACCTAAAGTGGCTGGATGTCCGGCGGTGATCCAATAGTACAAATGCAGTACCGATCTCGACTGGGCCATTATAGATGTGGTCGATGTGCACCTATTGCGCCCCTATCGCAGGTCCCTGGATCCGTATCTCGTTGGAGCTGGAGGAATGGAATACATCTATAGCTTCATCCATCCTAGATAGGTAATTAATACATGATGTAGAACCCAACTGGGGCCGTCGGCACGACAAAATCCCATGGGAAGGAAAGAGCGATGGCATCCATGGGGAACATGGATGTCCGGCCCGTCACCAGCCCCACTCGCCACACCCGGCGCCTTCAATGGGGGCTTGAGAGCCTCGACATCCATCACATCCCATCCTCCACTGCCCCTCCGGCGGCCGTTCATCAGTCCTCTCGTGACCTCGTGACTGCTGCCCGCGCCCCCTACATGCCTATCTACGAGTCCATTACCACCCGTGCTTTTCGCTGCTTCCTCAGGTCCCGAGCTGGCACTTCAGCTCACAAGAACAACCAACGCCTGACGCTCTAGGCCTGGTGCCCGCCGGATCTGTCTGCCAAGGCTTCATCGTACGAGCCGCCGTCCCGCCCCTCCCCCTCCAACCAGCATGGCGACGATCGGAATGGCGGATCTCCCTCCCGAGATCCTGTACCAAGTCTTCCAGCACCTGGCCACTCTCGCGCCGTCCGAGACGCGCCTCCATGAGATGCCCCGCGGTGACATGCTGGACGGGGACACACTGGACCTCAAGGCCGTCTCCTGCGTCTGCAAGGGCTGGCGCTTCATTGCGCTTCCCTTGCTCTTCCAGAACGTACTCTGGCGCCCTCGGCTCTCATCGCTCAATGTCGACGGACTTCAACCCCTGCCGCTGCTCCGTTTCCTCCTGGACCACCGCCTCAAGCATCATGTTGTTACCTTAACCCTGGTCGTAGACTTTGCCGAGCAGGAGGTGGATGCCGCCCTCATCGCCTACCAGCTGCGCCCCTCGGACCTGGAATGGCTCTGGGACCAGCTCTTCTCCGTCCTCGATCCCCTTCGCTTCACCATCATCGCGCCGCCGGCATCGCTAGCAGCCTTCCTCAATCGGATGCTGTTCCTGGACGACGCTTGGTCCTTCGACATCCCCTACCATATCTTGTCTTTGGCCAGGTCCTGCAGGGATCCCGCCGTCTGCAAGTCACCAGTCGACTCCTCCCCCCTGTTGGGTCCGCGGCCTACGCCGGTGCCATCGGCCCCGGGCCTGCAGGGTTCTGACTCCCGCCACGGAGCCGTGCCCGCGCCGCCCTGCCCTTTCCTCACCCACAAACCATGGACATCTCTCTTACTAAACGAAGGCTCTTCTATCCGGGCCTACCAGACCTATGAGTTCTTCCTGCGCATGCCACCCTCCATGCTGAGCGCATTGTTGGGTACCGGCGAGTACCCCAACAACGTGCCACTCCTCCCACCCACCATCACCGACTTCAACTACATCGCCGTATTTCCACTGTCCTCCCATGTCCACAATCTGTTCCTGCAGCTTCCGAAATTGGAACGACTGTTTGTCCAGTTCACCCCGCGTCCGGCCAATCGTGTTTTGGAAGACCGCCACCTGATGAAGAGGATCGACATGGCCGACCTGTGGATGGAGCGCAATACGACCTACGCGACCCTCCTCGCCCATCTGGTCAACGCCCCGGAGCAAAGCAACTGGAGCACCCTGAAAGTGCTAGAGAGTGGCGATGCCGCAGACAAGGATAGCTGGGACATGGCGATGGCCTACCTCAACGAATTTACGACAGACTGGAGACCGAAGCGCGACGGCCTCCTCGTGCGTTTGGGCGACAATGGAGATCCCCTCCTGCCGACCGAGACTGTGGAGCAACATGTGCTCAAAGATGAATTTGCGACCGCGCCTCGTCGCTCTGTCTGTCCGAACTACCCGTATAATCATCTTCCCTGAGCTGCCTGGTCACTGTTCAACAGGCTCTGGCCGGCTGCACGTCATGGGAACCTGCTCGATAGTGGATAAAGCAGTATTCCCGACAGCGACACGCAGCGATCCATTTTCGATGCTTGAGGGTTCCCGATGCGCCACCAGCGCCAAGCGGAGACTGGGACACCGTTGCTGATGCTCATTGATGCACCGTCTCGACAGTTGACCAACCGTGGCTTTGATCAAGCTGGCACCGACTAACGCACCCCGGATTAATTCCAGAAAGCGTGGGGGACTCCATCGCCGATGGGTTTGGCGGCGGATTCCAATGTGGTGGAAGGTTTTTAGGCATGTTCCCAACTGGTGGCGAGTGCAAAGCGCGGGTAAAGGCGATGAGGTCCTTATCGCGTGAACGACACAGATCAGCCGCGTTTTGTTGGAATGAATGACAGCCACATTGCATGTCGCTAATGTGGCCGACATACTTGATTCGGCATATTGCACGCTTGAAACCGGCTAGACGAATCAGACAGCTTACGGCTGCGGACTGCAGGTTTCCATTGGGACTCCACAGATCAGAGTTGGTAGATGATGTCTTGACGGCTGCCAATGACACATGAAGCATATGTACGGGGCTATCGACAGCCAATGCATCTCCGTCCGTGAAGGCATCATGATGTATAGATGGGAAAAGGTCGTCCGGGACGACGTCCGGGACGAAGGAATCCGACACCGATGATGTGATGCCTCCGTGTGGTTTTCCACGGTGGCGTGTCTTCTCGAGCCAGGACCATGGGCCTCTTCAGTCACCATGCCCTTCGACCTTGTTGCACCGTCCAAACCTGCCACCAAACACGCTATCTCCCAAGCATGAGAATCATACACGAGACTCACAGAATCGTTGTGAGCGTCGTCAAAATGCAGGAATCCCCATTCGAAACCATGGTACCGCGAGACGACGGAGCAACGTTTGGAAAATCACCTTCTACCGCGGCCCCAACCGATCATCTTACCAACGTCTGCCTTCGTTCGGTTGTTCCTCCCTTCTCCATGGGGCCGACACGTACTCAGCCACTCGCGCTGGATCGACCTGTATTCACATTTGCTGAGATGGATACCTGGCTCTTGGTGGCTGTGGCGTTGCTGGCC
This sequence comes from Nigrospora osmanthi, assembly GCA_029489945.1. Taxonomy (NCBI): domain Eukaryota; kingdom Fungi; phylum Ascomycota; class Sordariomycetes; order Amphisphaeriales; family Apiosporaceae; genus Nigrospora; species Nigrospora osmanthi. The sequence continues at coordinate 6,662,207 of CP120503.1, read as the reverse complement.
GCGGCCATGGGTGTAAGCATGCTCAGTTCGAGGCGGCACCGGCAATCTGGAGACGCATTCACGAGACCGATCGGCGACCGAGGCTGGAACAGCAAGACTGATTCATCGGCACAGTGCCGACTCGGAGCATTCAGAGGCCCCATGGCGAGGATCCCAGGCCCTTGGTACACATCATGGACGTCGCTGGTTCACACCTTCCATACCCTGCGAGGCCGCGGACCAGTCTATGTCCACTCTCTCCATATGAAGTACGGTACGTGTCGCGGGTGGCTACATGCGATGTACTTAACCGCGTTTTGCTTCCTGGATGCTCATCGGTAAACCAGGTCCCGTGGTGCGAATCGGTCCCCGCGAGGTTGATGTGACGGATCCAACGGCAGCTCAGACTATCCACAACATCTCGGGCGGCTTCGTCAAAGCGCCCTGGTATCGGGACTCTGTCGTAGGCGATACTCCCAACGTGTTCCAAACGATCGACCAGCAGGCCCATGCGAGGCGCTGGCGCATTCTCTCGCAGCCTCTCTCCGAGATCGGCCTGCGCTCCGTGCTGCCCGTCATTGACGAGAGAGTGCAACTCGCCATCGCGAAGATGGCGACCGAAATGAAGAAGAAGGGCTTTGTGGATGTGTATAAATGGTGTCACCTTATGACGACAGACATCATTGGGCTGTTGAGCTTCGGAGAGGCGTTTGGAATGCTGGAGGACGGCGAGGTACGTTGCCAGCGCGTCCTCTTTCCGTCTCCCCATACACCCCCTTTTTCACTAGGCACGGCAAAAGCTAACTCCCCTAGCCACACCCATACATTGAAGACCTTGAGCGCCTCGGCTATATCATTGGAGTTCGCATGGCTTGGCCGTCTATTGTCCGCCTGTACCAAGCGCTCCCCTTCCTACCGTTCGGTCGGCGGCTTCAGCACGAGCGGCGGCTCGAACGGCGCACGCGCCTGTACGCCGAAGCGTCGTTGGCGCGGCAGCAGCAGCATCTCTTACACAACGCGAACCCCCCGCCCAACCTTTTCAGCAAGGTGTTCTCGCCGGGCAAGGGCGAGGAGGCACTGACGCCGCAGGAGCTGATCGCGGACGCGCAGGGCTACATCCTGGGCGGCGGCGGCATGACGGCGCGCACGCTGACGTACCTGCTCTGGGCTGTGTGCCGGCACGACGACGTGCGCCGGCGGCTCCTCGCCGAGCTGGCCGCCCTGCCGCAGGCCTTTGTCGACGCCGAGGTCCGCGCCTGCTCCTACCTGGGCATGGTGGTCGACGAGACGCTGCGCCTGTGGCCCGGGGCGCCCGCCGGCCTGCCCCGCCTCGTGCCCGCCGGCGCCGGCGTGGAGCTCGTCGAGGGCCTCGTCGTGCCCGCCGGCGCCGTCGTCTCCACCCAGGCCTACAGCATGCACCGCGACCCGGACCTCTTCCCCGAGCCTGACCGCTTCTGGCCCGAGCGGTGGGAGCGCCCAACCAAAGCCATGCGCGACGCCTTTATGCCTTTTGGTGGCACGAGCCGCAGTGAGTTTCTCCTCTGCGTTGTCCCCTTCCCCCAATCATCTATCCAGCCCCTTTGGTTCTTCCCCCGCCCCCTGAAGAAGAACAAGAACCGGTCGTGCTGACATGAAGGGACCGCCCAGTCTGTCTCGGCCTTCACCTGGCGCGCATGGAGATCCGTCTGGCGGCCGCGCGCTTCTTCGTGGCCTTCCCGCAGGCCCGCGTCGCCGACGCCGCCGGCATGGGCGACGCCGACATGGCGCCCGACTGGTACTTTGTCATGAATGCGCGCGGCAAACGCTGTTTGATTGCCGACCCCTCGTATTCTTCCTGAAGCGAGGGGGGTTCGACGCGGGGCAACACAAGAGTGAAAGGCTGTGTGGCTTGAGCAGGCGCGAGGCAAATGGATGCGTTGAAGGGAGAAGAAGCAATTGGCGAATGTAACAACGGCACACGGGAAAAGAAACGAAGGGAACGGGCGCGACTCGGGTTTGATGACCTTGCGTGGACCAGAGAGAGAAAGGACTATGACTACTTACCTATGGACAGGCAGCAGGGCAGAATGAGACGGGGAAAGGCACGAAACATTCGGGACGTCGCTTATCTGGGGTAGCGAACGCATTACCATGAATTACCGCTTTCTATAATATGTTTCATCTGCCTCCAAGGATATAGGCCATGCGCAAGAGTCGTTTCCCCTGCCCGCGGATCCGGCGGTTGTCACTTCGCCCGTCTTCTCCCCGAGGCTGCAAACGGGGTCGGGGGATTACTTCGACCATACAAGCCATTTCCTCATAATCTCTGGACTCGTGCGTGGGCTTGTACCGTCAGCCAGCCAGCCAACCCTCTTCGCCGAGCTTAGCCATGAAACCATAATCATTTGGCCGATGTCCGCATTGCCTCTTTCTCTCCTCTGTGGTCCTTCTTACGGCGGTGGCCTCCGCCGTTGACTCGTTCCACTCTCAAAATCTCCGTTCGTGTTGCGTGAACCATGGAGCAACGTTAATGCCTTCACTTATACGCTGCCATGGCGTATGCGGTCACCTCGAGCTCCCAAGGCCAGCCTATCTCTGGCGCATTGCCGTCCGATGGCGAATCTTGTACCCTATTGGGCATACTGAGGCTTCGGATTTCTTCGGAGTCTCTTCTTCTTATCGTTGTCGTGTCGGACAGCGTCGTCGCCAGCCATGGCAGCGGCCTCCTTCTTTTGGTCGGCAGCCTCCCTCTTCTTCTGGTCGGCAGCCTGTTTCTCACGCTCGACGCGCTGGGTCTCGCGCTCGACGGCCTGGGCCTCGAGGAGGTCGCGCTGCTCGCGGCCCCAATTCTCGAGGCGGCGCGGGAAGCGCAGGCACCAGAGGGCGAGCTCGCGGGTGCCGAGGGCGTCCTCGAGGCACGAGTGGCCGCGACGGCCGTGGTTCTGGACGGCGAGGCCGGCGAGATCACCCAGCAGGTCGCGCAGGCCCCAGATGCGCGGGAAGCGGTCGACGGCGCCGAAGACGGCCTCGGCCGTTTGCATGGCTGTATCCACAACGCGGGTGTGCGACAGCCGCAGCATTGGCAAGTCGTTGTCGAGCGAATGGCCCACGAGGATCGTCGACGCATCCACGTACTCGAGGAGCACCGACCGCGCCTCCTCCCATCCTGTCACGCAGTCTCCTCGCGCCTTGGCCTCGCGCAGCGCCTGTGGCGTGACGCCACTGTACCGCGTGCGCCAGTTTATCACCCGTTGGCGAGGCTGCACTAGTACGTTAACCAGGACCTCGCCTGTCAGCACGTCGACGGCACAGAGCTGGGCCAGCTCGCTGCGCTCGGTAGGGGCCTTGGGGGGCTTGTGCATTTCCTTGGGGGCAGTGGAGTTATCGGTGGTGGAGGTTGCGGCTGTTGCTCGTCCTCGTCCTCGACCTAGCTGTGCAGTGCTACCCAGAGGTGTTCCTCTTCCTTGATCTTGACTTCCAGCCTGGGCAGGGGTGGCGGGCACTCCTCGACCAGCCCTATCAGTCTGAGCCTTGTAGACAGCCAGTTCCTGGGGCGTAGGGACAACGCCCACCATCTCGCAGTCGATAGCCACGGCCCAGCGCTTGGGCGGGCCGTAGGGATCGGAGGGGGGCGAAGCCGCAAAATCATCAAGACTGATGCCGAGAGGCAGCTTGACGTCACGGGCGGGCTGGCCGTTGGGGCCCAGGAAGAGGAAACGGCGCTGATGCAGCTGCTCATTACGGTGGCAGCGCTGCAGCAGTGCACGGTAGAGGACCTTTTTGTCCGCGAACGGCAGCATCTGGCTGAAGTAATTGCCGCCAAACTCGAGTGTCGGCACCATGACCAGCGGCAGCTCCATGTAAGCACCCACGGCCAGGGGCACATAGTCGATCTTGAAGGGTCGCTCCTGATGCTTCTCCCGCTGCTGCTGCTGCTGCTCCCCGCGGTTCTCGTCCTGAGACAGCAAAAGCTCGGGTACAGGGTCGTAAGCGACAGCTTCCTGATATCCTGCCATTTTGGTTGGGTAGACGGTATTGCGGCTTCTTCTGATCTCCCACGCGCGCCGTTCTTTCCACGTGTTGCTGCGTTACAACTTGGGGTGCGTAGGGGTGCGACAGGCAGGGTGTGGGAATGGTGTGATCTGGCGAGACCAGTGAACGGTGTGTTTTGGTCCGCCGACGAAAGACTTTGAGCAGGAGGATGGATGGTAGGTGGAAGGAAGTTCACCGACGCGTCAGCGAAGTACCGCGTTTTGTATCTGCCTGACTACCAAGGTTCCTAGGTAGCAGATTGGTGTGTGTCTTTGTTTCCTACTTCGTCAACCACTGTACTGCGAACATATGGAGAGGGACCTTACCTCTTTCTTACTACCTCTGGCAGCTTCTTCCCCGGGGGCGCATAGTGAAAGGCACCTTTTCCTATCCGGCGATGGAGGAGTGGACGATGGAAGGTGTGGGAAAGTATGGGCCGGCAGTGGAGGGAAGGATGCGTCAAAAGGGAAGAAGTAACGAGAGCTTTGTGTGGAGGCACCACACCGGTGTTGCCTAAACCAAACAGCACCACCTTCTTGCTGGGGGAATTGGAAGCTTGAAAAAAGATAGATCGATCGAGTGCAATCAACTCGCACTTGGACTAGCAGGCAGATGGATGCCTACAGGTTCATGGTCTCATGATGCATCCCCGTACCAGGGAAATATGACGGGCACTGGAAAGGACGCATTTGCAAGAGGCCCAGTAATCATAAAGATCCGTACTTATCTACCTCTTCACAACTGTACCTTCTATAATAAAGCGCCTAAAGGAGGGAGGTACCTATCTTTTCCTGGAAAGGCAGGTGCGTGTAGATAAGTATTGATGAAGGGAACATGTCTCCTACTACATTTAACTGCCACATTGCAAGGGCTTGGAAGCTTTAAGACAGTGGCTTATGAGTCCTCCTCAGAGGTACTAAATAGCGACTCGGATTGTACAACACGAACTGTGACTTATACGGCATGATGTATAGCTTGAGTTTGTGTGCAATGGTGTTAAGTGGCAATAGGGTTTTGGATAGTCACCACTCAGTGCTAGTATCTGACGACATATGCATTGATATTCTGAAACTATAGAATACGTCTTGTAGCGGCCATACTTCATTATCTTTCTACTTGTCTCGGAGTCACAGCAGATGGTCCGTACGGCAGGTGGTTCGTGCGCTGGTTAGGCAAATAAGTAGCTTGTTGCAGGACATAGGCTAGTTTCTTCCCCTTCCACCACCTTGGCATCCATCCCATCCGTCTCGGGCATTCCATACGCATCATCACCGTCGGGCATTTTTCCATCATTCCGAAACCATACCCGAATGCACCACTCCACTTGACGTTTTCTCTCGCCTCCTGATCGTCCAGGTTCTTCCAAGCGACCGCACCTCGACCTAGTGACATTTGTGCACCATGATCCCCCCAACCGAGTTACAAGCCGCCGGGAGCTCTTCGAAGACCGCCGGGAGCTCTCCGAAGACCGCCGGGAGCTCTGGGAATACGATCAAGACTTTTAACCTGGCCAAGAACACCGAAGAGGCCGCCGATGACAGCTCTGTGTGCTCCGGAGATCCCTGTTCTCTACAGGAGAACTACGATGATGACGAGTGGGAGAAGGCCGCAATTCAATGGCATATATCCCATCCGCAACCTTTCCAATGCGCTGGATGCACGATGCCCTGGGTGAACCTGAAATGCGGCCGTTGCAACCTGGTGGGGGTATGACACACCCAAAAGCGCCGCGGGCATATGGCTGACATCATTCTCTACACGAAGTTCTGCAGCGCCGCATGCCACAGGCGTTCTTGGCAAGATGACGAGCACAAATCTCGTTGCATCAATGCAACTTGGACCAAACCTGATTTCAGACCGTGTTGGGTTGTTGAGGAACGCATGCCCCATTTCCTGAAGCATAACACGGCCATGTTTCACAACATGAACCACTACTGTCCCTGGGGATCCGTACCGGCTTACGACATACTGCAACTGGAAAGAAACGAAGGTTTGGACTAGGATCAGGATCTCAATATTCTCTTCCTTGGTAGGTTGCGACTATTGGCTACCCGGAGCCGAAATGACACTGACTTCACTATCAGATAATGAGGATTGGCGAAACGCTTTAAAGACCATCGCTGGTATTCCCTCAAACTACACCAAGAAGGTCCGGATTGTTCTCCACTGCAGTGATATGCGTGCGGCGTGGCGTATTCACATTATCTCGCGCTTACTCCTGGATGACGCTGATCTCGAAAGCGTCCCCGAGAACATTATTCACTTGTGGTACTCCGCCTTCATCCCTTGGAAATTGGAGAGAGTATTACTCTCCAAGATCTTGAAGGATGTGGCTCATGTCTGCAACTCCGATTCACTTTACCCCACAGCAGTCGTTAAACGTGGCAAATCGTTCGCACGCACCACTCTCCACAAGGCACACTGGCAGGAGCTTCACCGTCACCTACAAAAGAAGGGGCTTAGCTGCGATGTGGCGATCGGGGAACATATGGAGCGCTGGAACGACCCTAAAAGATCGGATTGGCGCGACATGGCCAGGATTCGCCATCGGCCTCTGCGTAGAAGATGCGTAGAATTGTTTCGCGCAGAGGGAATTTTGCTGCCCTTCGGGACATCAACAGATTTGCGGGAGGCGTTCGTCTACCAGAACCGGTAAGTATCAACAAGTAACACTTGAGCTGAGCTGGACTAACTATGTGCACAGCCTGGTGTGGGATTAGAAACAACATTGGCATGTCACTGACCACGCAAGTCCGCTCCACGGATGGGATTGGAAGGAGGTAAAGACCGCTCGGGGGGCCCAACCCGACGACCTCCACGGAAAGCTCTACTTTTATCTTCGTGACCTCATATCCACGGTTCGCGCAAGAATGCAGGAGGTTCCAATCGAGATTGACTTGTGCACCGATATGAAGTTTATCGGAGACCAGGACGGAGTGCCACTGCGGTTTGACCGTATTGAGGTAAGACGAGCGTGTTTTCCAGCCCCGGCCTTCTCGTCCAGAAGCTCACAGTGAGGATAAAACAGGCGGCACGGATGTTCGGCAACCACGATGTGGGCATACGCCACGGACTCAAACTCATGAGGCCAGTTCTGAATAAAAAGAACCCTCATGCCACAGTGGTCGCACTATTCGACACCGCTATGAGCGAGGTCACGGCAAGAAAGAGGGAATATCACGAATTAGTGGCGAACGAAATGAGGGAAGTGGCGAATGACAATGAAAACGCCAGACGTTTCTTCGGTCTCGCCAATCCGCGCCTACCCGAGTACAACGCAGACACGATACTCCGGTGGCACGCCTCTCTGCTGCTCAAGGACTACCGCTTGTATTTCGACATGTATGATCTCTCCTGAGGCATGAAGTGTCGCACCGTACTCACTTACCCTTGATAGGTACATGATAGAACACGGGTTCCACAATACCGCAGCTTCTACCGGCATGGAAATGAAAGAGCACCACACCATCATAGACAAGTGGCCTCGCCGGGTAACGTGGTCGGGAAGCCACGATCAAACGCACGAGGAACTATGGGATGCTCTCGAACAAGGCCACCATGGCGACCAGAGGTACGTGGAATGGCGCCTTGCTACAAGTTCCAAGGCCCCAGTCCCGCCAAAAGAGGAAGTCAAAGAGGAAAAGGAGGTCAAAGAGGAAAAGGAGTTCAAAGAGGAAAAGGAGGTCAAAGAGGAAAAGGAGGTCAAAGAGGAAAAGGAGGTCAAAGAGGAAGAGGAGGTCGAAGAGGAATTCGAAGAGGAAGGGGCGGAAGGGGACCTCCTGTCGCCCGAGGCATTCGAATTGTCGGACGCATCCGAATAGCGACTGTGACGATTATGCAACATCCAGACAATAGGTGGCGGAATAGCGTAATAGCGTAATACACAGTATACTATCCCATACCTTGTTTGTATGCCGGTACATCTACAGGGTCATGGTTGATTCCTTACTATCCCATGCATGTACCTAAGTACTTACTTATCTATGGAATCACTGCTTGGGACACCGCTACTATGGACTATCCAGGTAGGCACTCCTGGTGGTTCCTGGCGCGGCGGTGACTCCCAGCAGGAAGGTCGCCGCATCGACCGGCTATGCGGCTCGTTCATTTCTCTAGTCGTTGGTCGTCAGCCCATGGCTATTACTCACGTAAGTATCTGGTTTCCAGCATAGATCTGACCTTATGGGGTATATCAACTATTCGCCTCCCACTAGCGCTACTTCCTCCACGGCGGCCACGCTACCTTGAGGCCAGAGGCCTCGTGATCCGGTTGAGGGGGGAGCTGGGCAGGTACGCTATTTCGGACGACAACGACGACGGCGGTGGTCTTGACCCGGGCCTCGGTTCGGCTGTCGCGGCTTCTCGTCGTAGGACCACGCGCAACCTGGCTAATACCAATAAGAGATAAGAAAGGGGGAAGGAGGTCTCACGGCGTTTATCCCGTGGCGCGTCGCCCGGACGTAGCGGCGTGGGGGAGGGAGGGAAGCCCCGTGCTAGCAGGCGCCGTCGAGGGTTCTCCTCCCCCTGGTTCTTGTCATGCCCAGGGCACCGGGACAAGGGATGAACCCCCCCTGTCCCCTTGACACACCGCGGAGGTGTTGTATGCTCTGGGCGATCGCTGCGAGGGGTGACTGCCAGCCGGCGGATGGCGGTGACTCGTCCGGTCTGGTGGGAGGCGGCAACTAGCCGTGGGAAAAAAGAAGACAACGGGGATGGATGGGTGATCAGTTGTTGGAGGAGGAGGGGGGTGGGGTTTGGTGGCATTCCACATTAGGAAGGGGAGGGAGAGGGACTGGGGAACAAAAGGGGGGGAGTTGTTCCCATTGAGGAAAAGAAGAAGAAGAAGAAGAAGAAGAACGCCAAAAGCTTCCGTGCGGCTTCTAGAAGGTTTTAGGGCCATTCTCCCGAAACCACGGATCTGGATGATCAGCCCCCCCGCGGCGCATAACGCAGAACATGGATCGGCATCGCGATCGGCGACGCGCCAGGCTCGACCTGGAAGGGAAAGGACGCGAGGTCCGGCAACACAGGGTTGACCCCCGGCGTTGCCCCCCTGGACCAGGGATCGTCCGTAGCCCTCGCTCTCGCTTACGACCACGGCGCCGGAGCCCACCTCAGCTTTGGTGTGGCCCTGGAGATCTGGACCTCAGCTGCCCATGGAGACTGTATTACTCTTTCCTTCTCTCTTCCTCTCTCTTTCTCCCACGCACACACTCTCTCAGACACATACACAGCCCTCTCCCCCTTTGGCAGAAAGTACCAGCCCGATCCACCCGGTGGGGTGGGGGCAAAGACGGAAGCCAGACAGGGGTGTGCGGTAGTGTAGTGCGGTGGTTTGATTACGTGAACACTGGGCGCTTCTACTTGATAGGGCCGTCTGCCTGCCGCGCGGCGGTGGGTTTCGCCTTGAGGGCCGTGGAGGGCGTCCGTGTGATGTGGTGTCCCAAGTCAGGGACGACGCCGGCCCGGGACTCGTGAGGGCGGCTCGGCGAGCGTAAATATGCGGCAGGCCCAAATATTACGAGGCAGTGCGATGATGATGACGATGTTGTGGCTCGTTGGGTGGTGTAATTCGGGGGAGGGGGGATGGTGATCGACCGGCGGTTGGCCTTCTCGCGGCCGGCAAGCCGGAGGGGGGAAAATAACGAAAACACCAAACCCACCTGGACCGGCACAGCGCTTTCCCGGGTCCTCTCGGGGAGGAGGGCGTTTCGTCCGGGAAACCCTAGGCGTTGTGTCTTATTAGTCGGTCGGCCAACGCCCGGCGGGGCTAAGAATAAGCGTCCGATCTCGAATCAAGATTCGCCCACTGCAGGACTACGAAAGGCAAGGGACGTCAGGACCAGCGTCGACTGGTGGGAAAAGGACCCAGTGACCCGGATTGGGCCTGGCAAGGCCGGTAAGCTTCCAACCGATGGGCGGTTTATTAGACCCGGAGGCGAATTTGGTCTGGTTGTTCCCCCCCCTGCTCCCCCTTCTTCCCTCCCGCGTCGTCTTCTTTGACTCGGATAACCCGGCAGATGTTTGGGGATAAGTCTTCTGGCGAGGCTGGCTGTCCGGCCCAAGAAGCGAGCTGAAAAGCAGGTCCCCATCCCTAATTTCCCTCGGATACGGACTTTCTATCTTGGTGTTGGGGAGAATGGGGGAGGGGGGGAGGGCCGTGAAACCCCTCCCACACGTCATCGCGTCTGGAATGTTCACTCGTGGAACCGTGAGGCACGATGCGCGCTTGTTCCCTGTTTGACAGCTCGCTTTGTGCAATGAGTGACAGTCCATCACGGGCCTGAGCGTAGTCCTCATCCCAACTGGAGGCATCCAGCGGGATTCCCACTGACCCGGGAGCTAAGGCAGCGCCCTCGCGCAGGGGGGCGAGGAGCAGAGGGGCAGAGGGGCAGGGGGTGGGCTATCCATAGAGGTGTTCAGATGCGCGCTGGTGCGGACGGCAGAACGGCCCACGGCGACAAGGCCGCTCTGCCCGGTAGCCCACCGGTCGAAGCGAGAGCCGAGGGCTGATGAGAGGCGAGCAGGCGCGAAAGAAAGAAAGGCTCGAGAGGCTGAGGCGCCCCCTCTCCCCATTGACTCGTATTGGGGGCGCGGTTCGGGGCACTAACTAGGCGAACCCGCTTCAAGGCGCCGCCGGGCGTAGTGCAAACCTTAACATAGACGGCGCCGGCCTGTCTACTACTACTGGCCCAAGGACGCCCGGCATTATACTATACCGTCTCCCCCGGTCGGGCTGAAAGCGGGCGGAGGAGAAGTGCTGGCCGGGGAGCGGAAGTTGCCCTGGCCCTAATCTGAATCCCCCTTCCCATGGGAAAGCCGCGGGCGTGGCAACGCGGGAAGAACTCCAGCCGCGTCGTGGCCCCCAACCTGTCGAGAACAAGGACACGGGCTGGTTAATGCCCAAAGGGTCCAGCCTTTTACGCAGGCCAGGCTCTCCCCGCCTGCTGGGCGGGCATCTTCTAGCGAGTCGTCGATCACCGACCACGGCCCGGCACCCCCTGTTTCTAGCCTCGCGTCGCCGAGGAACAGGGGAACAAGGCATCCCGTGATGGGGCATGGACGTTTCTATCAGGGAGGCCACCCGAATAAAAGGCCCCCGGGGGAACGGTAGTTGGGCAGGGGTGGTTTCACGTTTCCAACACGGTGGTTGTCGTCCTTCCCCCCCCTCTCTCTTTCCTGCCCCCCTGTCGCGGCCCTCCCCGCCCCCTTGTTCGCCCGCCATGAGTCTGCTATCGCCGCACTTCAAGCTGGAGGAGGTGACGCAGGAGGACCTCATCATCGCGTCGCTCGCGTGGGGCTTCACGCTGGGCTTCGGCTGGCTCACGACGTGCACGGCGCTGCGGCAGACGGCCCACGCCTACCGGCGCCGCCGCGGCCGCGGCTGGTGCAGCGTCTACATCGTCATGATCTGGAGCGAGATCACCGTCTGTCTCAGCTTCGGCATCATCTGCTTCCTCTACCTGCTCGGCCGCATCCCGCCCTCCTTCATCTTCTACTTTTGTATCCGTGAGTTTCTCCCCCCTTTCCTCTCCCCCTGTATGGGCGGCTCCAGCGCACTCAGTCCGTTCGTGAGAGTTTGTGGGTAGGAGTGAAGGAGCACCGGCTGACAACGTGTTTCCAGTCACGTTATGGGCTTTGCAGGTCCAGTTTCTTCTACAGATCATCATCAACCGCTGCGCCATCCTACTCCCCGACAAGCGTTTCGCTAAGCGTCTCAAAATCGCTGTTGCCGTCACTATCACCCTCATCAACATTTCCGTCTATAACATCTGGATCCCGGCCAGGCTCCAGATCTCGGAGGAGTACATCTTCATTAACGAGTGGTGGGACCGCTGCGAAAAGGGCATTTATCTCATCATCGACGCCGGCCTGAACTTGTACTTTATCAACATTGTGCAGAGGAACCTCGTTAAGAACGGCCTGCAGAAGTACCGGCGCCTTGTGCAATGGAACAAGTTTATCATTGCCTTTTCCCTCGGTATGGACGTCCTGATCATTTCGATGATGAGCATGAAGAACACGTTCGTGTAAGTGCAGCCTGTACGCCAGGAGAAGGGGAAGTTGGGATGGGAGATATGGGACTAATGAAGCAACATTACAGGTACATGCAATTCCACCCGCTGGCCTACATCGTCAAGCTCGAGATCGAGATGTCGATGGCGGACCTGATCGTCAAGGTGGCGCGGGGCCAGAGGAACAACAACCACCCCGGCGACCCGAACGAGTACGCCCAGCGGCCGCACCACAGCACCACAGCGAGCGGCAACCGGCTCGGCATCTCGACGACGGCCGTGGCGAGCCACCTGAGCAACCGGCGCTCGGGCTACAAGACCATGGCGGGCGAGACGCCGGCGGACCAGATCGAGATGAGTAACAAGAACGGAGTCCGCACGACGACGACGACGACGTCGAGGCAGCAGCAGCAGCAGCAGCGGCGGCGTTCCTCGTCCGCTTCGTCGTCGACGTCGACGGGCCCCGACCACCCCCACCACGGCGGCCGGGCCCGGCACCCGCCGCCCGAGAACGGCGGCATCTTCACGACGCACGAGGTGCACGTCGAGTACGAGGAGTCGTCGAGCTCGTCGACGTGCCCGCTGAGCCCCAAGGCCGTCGCCGAGACCATCGAGGAGCTCGACGCCGCCGAAACCCCCGCCCCCTACGACTCCGCCGACGGCCGCATCCAGGCTCCGCCCAAGGCCTCGTTCCGGGACAAGCTGGGCCGGCGTAACTAAAAAAAGAAAAAAGGAAAAAGAAAGACAAATGGGAACTTAAGATGAGGGGGCGAGTCTTGTTTGGATAGCGAAAACCTTTTTTTTTTCAATTATCCTGCATTTGTTCCGGCGCTGGAAACGTGGTAGAAGATAGATACCCCCTCCCCTTGGGCTGGATGCCCCTGACTTGGTTGGCCTGGGAGCTTTTCCTTTGTTGGGCGGGCAAGATGGGTCATGGTGAATGAGCGACGTTAATAAGATTTTAATTACTTGTATAACAACTTTCGGCGGCGGCATGCCGGCATGCTACTCTGGTATAGTGGTTTTTGGTGGTCAAGGGGGTGGAGTAGCATACCAAGCTTTTGAAGACAACGGTCTCTAGTCTCGAATCTCACAGTCGAAGAAGAGTCCAATCTTACCATTTGAGGGGTAAATGTCAAAGCCATGTCTCAGACGACGAGAGAAACCTACCGAACAGTCGTGGAGTTCGCATGCGCACAAAGATGCTTGTTTTACCACTTCGGAAGGGGGCCTCGGACTCGGGCCCACCTGACTTTCTGATTGGCGACGAGGTTTGTGTGATGCTTGGGATGCAAATGCCAGTGGTTTTGAGAAAGCCGCCTCCCTTACCTGGGGGAGGTCAGAACCAGACGACGAGGGCCAGTAGCCGCGGCGCTACCTCGGATCAGCGTAGGAACCCGGGATCATGAGGTATAAGTGCGATATCAATGAGGATATCGGGTGCGGAAAGGTCTCCTTGGAGACCCGCACTTAGATGTAAAGGGGGGGGAGCAGGGAAAGGCTTGTTGTATCTGGTGATACAGCGCACTTGGCCATGTGATGCCCAAGGTCGCCGCTATTTGCGAAAAACCCTCTTTCTCCATCTTGTGACCCATTTTCCGTATTGGTGACTGTCTCTGTCTTTGGTCATCACAAGAGGATAACACACTTGGGCAATATCCAAAAAATCCGGGCCACAACAGACCCCACCCGGATGGGATACAATCAGAAGCATAACAGCCCCTCAAGGCCAATAGATAGCGCCAACCATTGGATGCAACATACATGGCATTTCATGGCAGGATTAGGCATTCTGTCTCTCCTTCCCAGCCCTCTTCTACCAGTGCTGGCCATGCCCTTATTGCCAGCAAGAAGCAGCGGCCGCACGAGACGTGGAAATCATGACTCTATTGCACCCCCTCTGTGTATACTAGCCCGGCGTGGTGTGACATGGTCAAGCAACACCGTTAAAAGAATTTTATGTATTCGGCGGAACATTCCGCCGTGAAATATTTGAAGGACAAGGCCGGGGCTCATGGCGAACCCGCAATCCGATTGCCGTTGATACCTTTAGATGTGGGTTTTTGGTCACATATGATGGCTCGTATACAAGAGAAGAAGCGAATGAGAAGCACAAGAGGTGCATGTTGCCCGGTCAGGGGTTTGGGGCGCGCGCGCTGGGGAGCTACAGCTATACTGCAACAGCGCGGCGGCGCGGATAGCTCAGAAAGAGCTCCTGAGGATCTCGTTTATCTCTATACCTTCCCATTCGTCGTTCCCTGTGGAATGGGCTCCCATGCGTCAATATCCTGCCGGCCGTCTTGTCGAGCGGCCTGAATGTCGGGGCTATTAGGACACGGCAGTCCCGGTCGCTATGCGGTTCATCCCAATTCCGTATGCAGGATATGCGGAAGTGGCTAAAAACCAAGTTCACCACGCCATCTCTTGGGGGTGGTGATATCTAATCTTTGTAGATTACGGCGGTATGAATCGGCAGATGACTGGAGCCTATTTTGTGCGCCTCGGCCAACCCCGTTGCTCTTCAGAGGCCTTTTTCCTTCGGGTTTCCTTGCTTCGTCCTTTGGTAGCTCGACATTTCCCATTTCATATCCGTAGGTACATAGCGCCTCGTGGTTTCCCCCGTCTGCTTGCCTACGACGTACTCTTCGAACTTCTCTGTGTAATTACTTGCTAGAGCCATCATGCCTTGATTCGTTTGGGCATTATTGTTATGGTGCAATCTTTGGCTGTCCCTTCGAGCGGGCCAGTTATGGAATTCCCCAAGGGAAGAAATTCGATAGTGTTGAAATCCTGTCTCTTGAAACCATCGCAGCGGCTAAGAATTGCAAACTCGGAAGGTGAAAATTGCAGCGAAATCGCGGAAGTTGCTTAGTCGAGGATCCTGGCGACGCTCGAATCGTGTAGGATCGCCAACACGTTATTCCCGGGCCGGGTAAATACAAGTAGGTGATGATGCATCATCGACTTTGGACACCCACCGTGGGGGTTTCGGTCCCCCATGCGGAGGGGAGGGCGACGACGCGGCACTTGCATGACCCGCCCGCCCGTTCGGAGTTCGGAAACGGATTTGCGGCGGAGAGAAACGATCTACTTGTCTTTTCTCGCGCCGTCGACCAGGGCAGCTGCCGACCCCTCCCCACTTTGAGTCATCGTGAAACGGCCCGAGGCCAGGATGTCCGTGGTATAGGTGCATAACGTGGGGGTCGGGGGCCTGTTTGGCTTTCTGCCGGCCGGGACGGCGGGTTTGGTGGTACCTTTTGTTTTTTTCGCCAGAGGCGCCGCGGCAGGACAGCAGGTAAATGCGGGACAGGCGCAAACGGCTACACAGGCACATGCACGTTACAGAGGTAGGGACACATACGCACACCCACCCACGCACTACCGCAGAGCCGCACTACGCGACCGGGAGTCCTCGTGGCTCAAACCCCCGACGGCCGTGACCCCAGGCAACTTAGGCCGGGGAGGGGAAGTCTTCGCCCGAAAAAAGCCCCCCCCGGGACATGTTCTACGGAACGTGGGGGAAAAGGGGGGTGTGGGAGCGAGGCTCCACGGCACGCAAGAGGGGCTATTTTTCTGCGGTTTTTAGGTTTGCTTTCTTGTCTTTCAACGGGGGGGGATTCACCCCAAGTGCTACGGAAATAACGACCCGGACGAGCCGCCGGAACTGCGCCAGCTCGTGAGGTCGCCGCCCTCGGAGGCACTGCCGGCCCACTGCAGGGTGCGGCCGCGCGAGGCCTCGCGGCGGTCGCGGGCGCGCCGCGCGTACAGCAGCCCGCACACGTTGCACAGGGAGCGGGAGCCGAGGGGGCCGTGGCGCCAAAAGGGCGTCTCGGTGCAGCCGCACTGCGTGCAGGCGTGCCGCCGCCGCCTCGGCCGCGGCGGAGCAGCGCCCGCGGCGGCGGCGGCCCCTTTCGCTTCGGCGGCGGCGGCGGCGGCGGAAGAGTCTGTGGAGGAAGAAGAAGCAGCAGTAGTGGCAGTGGTGGTGGTGGTGGCCGGGCGCCGATGGCGGCGGAGGTGTGGCGGCGGCGACAGCAGTCTTTTGCGAGGATTGATCGACGAGGTAGAGGAGGTGACCATGACATCGTCGTCGTCGTCGTCGTAGACCTGATCCGCGGTTCGGCCCCCCAGCGACGGCGACGGCGACGCCGAGGACGAGGCGGCGGCGGCGGCGATGGCGACGGCGCGGTTGCACTGGCGCACGGCGCGCAGGGCGCTGACCGTCTCCCGGCAGATGGCTTCCATGACCAGCAGGTTGCCGTCGCTGGGCAGCACGCCGTCGGCGCGCAGCGCATGGTCCTCCTGGTCGGCGGCGGCGGCGAGGGCCTCGGCGGCTTGAGAGATCTGTGAACCAAAAAAAAGACTGCCGATTAACTTTTGAACCCCGGGGGGGACGGTAGGTGGGGTTGGAAGGGGGGAAGTTTTGCGCGCGGGCGTGGGCAGATTGGAAGGTGACGCAGAGTGGATTGTACGTGTGTCTCTCTTTTGTGTGTGTGTGTGTGTGTGTTTGTGTAAGTGTGCACATGTGGGTGTGGGTTATGTGGTACGGGCAGGAGAAGAGATAGAATGTACCCTGCGCAGATAGGTGGAGATGGCTTGTTGTGGTGTGCTCCCATCGCCGGCGTCCGAGGAAGATGACGATGATGACGCCGGCGTGCGTGCCTGGCGGTGATGATGATGATGGCCCTCGACGGCCCCTGGGAGACCGGGGGGCAGGTGCTTAGTGTGGGGTTGGCGCTGGCACTGCTGCTGCTGCTGCGGCGGCGGCGGCGATGGCTTCTCGATGGCACGATGATGCTGGTGGTTGCCCGCCGGGCAGAGGAAGTCCAGGGGGAGGTGGCCGGTGGCAGACATGGTAATTCTCTCTCTCTACAAATTAGCAGGGCCGAACGACGGTTCTTTGCTGGGAATCCGCGATGACAGAGCCAACCGTCAGATCTGCTGGTGGAAATCTCGATTGAAGGGAACGGCGCGCCATCTCAGTTATCTATCCTCATCCGCCGGCCGCCCTGAGGCAGCAACCGATCGTGAGCCCGATCCCCTCGGAATCGGCAGATTCTCGGGCTCGCCCGGCCAGCTCGCGATCGGGCGACCTATGACGTCGGCGACCCCCCCCTCAAAACCGCTTGCAAGCTTCCTTTAGTCTACAAATGGGAAGGCCCGCCATCCCGTGCGGGCTCTTGCAGTAGCGAAAATGGCTTCGCTTCAGGGTCCTGGGGGGAGGGGACCGCTGCCCCCTTCTTTTCATCGCCAGTCACGCTCAGTCTCCCCCCCCGGTACTTCCTTATTCAGGAGATATAAAGAGACATGACTTCGCCTCTCGGAGCTTTCCCCCCGGTGCGTCCTCGCCCTTCCGGGATTGTGTACTTCCTAATTTCCAGCGTGCCGATATCCCCGACACACCCGCCTCACTCCCAGCGCCGCTCGCCCTCCCAACAGGAAAAGCCGTGTAAGCCGGGGGCAAGCCATGCGCAGCCATGGATGCCCACATACTTTTTTGCTCAGCTCCCCCGTGCTTCCCGGAAGTCCGACACGGCGTTCGACGCCGTTGCTAGCTACCGCCCCCCCCGTTTCGCGTCATCGAACGACCCAGATCGCGTCCCTCCCCCCTTCTCTTTCGTCAGGGGTTTCTCCAGTAGCAAGACGGGCTCACGGGACGGCTTAGATCGTCTCCCTAATGGGTCCTCCAGTGTGGGATTCGCGCTCGACGCCAAGGCCGCCCGGCGGTGACCCCGTGCGCCACAACTGCCAAGTTGTCCTTTTGCGGGCCTACCCTTCCCCGACACGCCTCACTGTAAAGTTGGGAATGCCCTCATGGCCTTCATTTCTTATCCGTGATGGGTGGAGGGAGGGTGTCGCAACCAGCCAATGGCTGAACCCACCTGTAAAAGCAACTAGAACCATTGTCCTCTTCACAGCTCTCTGGTGAGTCCCTCGCCTGACACGCGACGACCCAGTAAGCCCGGAGGTCTCGGGATGGCCTCCCTGTTCAGCTTTCGGTAACAGCATGCATGGGAAATGAGCACAATAAAAGAAGGCAGCGGAACAGGGTTCGGACGCACACACACGATGCTCGTCGCGGTATGTCTGGCAGCAACCATTCATTAAAAGGTTCTGGGAGGGTATGCCCTGAGATACGACATCCTCTCTCTCACTCACCCCGAACAGGGTGCGCAGTACGGCTACAAAGTAAACTGGACAACCCGCCGGTCCCTTCCGGCGTCGAAAACCTAAACGCCAGTAGGGAATACTGTTGGCCCCCCCTTCCATCCCAAGACCACCAACAACCTCTCGTAGGCCCTACAATCTCCCACTGAAAGCCATCACAACACGTTGCGAAAGAGGAGTCAGGTTGTGCCTATCAACACGCAGTATGCGATACAGCGCGGACCCCCCAGAACCAGACTTCGGCAGGTGCATTGCGTGGTGCACCATGCTTTAGCACATCATCACGGGTCCGGCAGGCGGCATGGCACCGGCGGCACCTTCGCCGCGCTCTTCCTCCATCATCTCAATCAGGTCATCCAAGTTGGCGTCCAAGTTCTCAGCATCGCCTTGGTCGAGGCACTCTTTCAGAAGTCGCCGGTATTTTTCGATCTTGTCGCCCGTAGCAGATAGACCCAAGGCGTCAACGTATTCTACCTCGGCACGCCGTTGCTCTAGGAGGAGGTCCCGGAGCTCGCGTGCCAACTTGAACCGCGTCTCGGGCAGGTCATCACCCGTACTTTCGCCGTTTGCCTTGGCCATCTGTTGCTCAACAGCTGCCTGAATGTGGTATTTGTTTTGGTTGGCGAGAATGGCCAGGACTTGGCGCTGTGCCGTGACAGAGTCGCCATCGGCTTTAGCTGAGGCTTCGCTCGACTCCAACCGACCTTCTAGTTCGGCAATCTGCTGATTCACAGCAGTCAGCTCGTTCTGGCTGATGCCGAGGATTCGCCGCGCTTCGATCTCGGCTTCGTGAATTTCTTTCCACTCGCCGTCGTAGCTCTGAGCCAGGTCCTGAAACTTCTCGAGCACCAGGGGCGTGATCTTGTTCTGCACCGTGTTGGCAGCCTCTGACTGGTACGGGACAGCCAGCTTCGTGACAGATTCCGAGAGCGCATCGCGGAAGGACACATGGCGTTGCGAGTTGGGGGCAAATGGCGACGAGGATCGCTGGTGCGCGCGCTCCTTGGGGGCCTTGGCCGCGTTGAGTTGTTGAATCATCTCCTCGGCCCGTACTCCTTCGGCATTAGCAATCTGGGCATTAGCGCCTCGGCCGATGAGTGCTCGTATACACTTGCGGGCACTCGTCTGGGCAGCCAGGTGGAGGGCAGTATTGCCGTTGTGGTCCTGGGCATCAATCAGATGCTGGACAAAGCTGGGATCGTGAACTTCCTGGAGTTTGTTGAGAATGTTGTCGAGGTAGTAGCGGGAGCAAGAGTGGCTCGTGACACGGCCACTCTTCATGATGGCCGCGTGGTGGATCACGGTGCAGCCCGAGTGGTCTCGGTTGTCCACCGTGTCGAACAGCTCGCGGATCACTAACGGAAACGTCTGCTTCTCGTAGCAGTTGGTGAAGTGCACCGAGCGCATCAAGGGCGTCTCTCCCCGGACGTTCTGGGCGTTGAGCGTCGGGCTGAAGCGCTTCAACTGCTTCACAACATCGACGTCGCCCATGGCGCTGGCCCAGTGGAGGGCTGTGTGCTTTTCCGAGTCGATGTACCAGTCCGGCTGGAAGTTGGGCGGCGGCTCCGGGCGCATGGCCGGGCCGTCTTGTCGCGAGAGGAGGAAGTAGTCAAGCAACTCGTCACCATAGACCGAGTGCTGCTGTTCCGTCAAGTCCTGCACCACCAAGTCCTCGCGCTTCCGCTTGCGGTGGCCGGTTCCGTAGTGTGAGGTATCAGCGCCTCGGTCGTCCTCGGCCATGTACGATACCGAGGCCACAGTGGCATTGTCGGGCGTATCGTCTTCGTGTGTCTGCAGGCTGGCAGTTTCAAAGTCGGGCCTAGGGGCTGGCCAGGCAGACTTAGCAGCATTGGCTTTCTGCCTTGGGGCCTTGGGCTTGCTGGCATGCCTCGGCGCGGGTGGCGGGCTCTCGTTGCCCGGTGTGAACTCGAAGATGGGCCGCAAGCGCTCGATGACATTATTCCTTACTGCTAACGCTTCGCCGGCGGCAAGCGGGATCCAGGTGCCCTGGTATTTGCCGTACCCGCCCTGGATCTTCTCGTGGGTGTCCTTCTGGACTTCTCGTTCGAGGATACGGGTCCGGGCAGGCTTATCGAAGCCGGCGGCCTTGAGGATGTGTGTCGCATTGATCCAGTTGTCCTGCCTCCGTCGCATTACATGTTCCTTCAGGTCCACCCCGAATTGGTACTCATACACCGGGACCTGAGGGCGAAATGAATGTCAGCTGGGCAAGTCCATACTTGGTCAGTCGAAGCAGTACTCACCCCACTATATGTGGCACTATATATGCCTGGTAGGGCATCGGCCTGTGATGGGGCGGCCTTGACCATCTTGAATGGGTGTGCCGACAAGGGTCATGGATAGGGGAGTGGGCGGATGTGTTTTGTGAGCCGCCTAGGCGGTCGGCAGTCCCACGGAGGTACGAACACACAGCCCAGGGCGGACGGGCGATCACGGCCGTTACGACGATGGTATTGTCAACCTATGTAGGTATATGAATAGCCCACAGGTGCATGGGCCGACGATAGGGTAGAGGCGCGCGAACGACGCCGACGTTCGCTCGTATCCGACAGAAACGGCGGAGACCGCCGAGGGCACGATGGCGGACGAACGGCAGCGGCTACGCTTCAAGGATCGATGTCGCTGTCGGCATTGGAGTCGAATGTTACTGTGTCGACGGTATGCCCGTGGTCATCGCAGGCGAAGGTCTCGGGGTGGGACGCGGACCGACTGCCCTGCTTGTCGATTTCAATCAGGTCGTGTCGAATCGCGCAGTGCAAACGCGAGATCCTGGAATCGATAGACATGGAGACGCGCCTTCGCGTAAATCACCTGGGGGTCCCACATTTTGTACCGGCGCCACATTTCATTGTGGCGTAAGGAAATCGGAAACTAACTCCCGCCCTGGATCCAGCCACTCAGCGTAACGCTGCCAATTGCTGCCACCTGTCAGCGTCCAAACGGTATGGCTGGTGGCACGGCATGGGATGGATCCCTTCTTCAACATGCAGGAAATAAGGCCTCTTATTCTGGAGAGACAGCTCATGATGGTTATACGTAGTGTGAATAAAGCCGGTTTCTATCGAATCCTACTCATAGTCTCGGCTCTAAAGTACTACTAATAGATAATTGGACATGGAGATCCCCTACTTACTGGATGTCTTCACACCAACCCGTCCACCAACCCAAGTTCAACTATCACCATCTTAAGGACCAACTGCTGTGTACGCAGACGCCGACTTTGACGGAAGTGGAATGCATAATTAGGGCCAATCATTCTCTTGCTGTCCGATGGCCGACTTTTTATAAGTATGTTGATTGACGAAGGGGCTCACAGGCGTGAAGACGACCTCTGACATGAATATACCCATCAATCGACCCGTTGCAGGCCCACTCTCAGCTCCATCGGATGCAGGTGAGGGGCTCATTATTAACCTTAGGATCTGGGCTTGTCGTCCAGACCCTGGGATAGAGGAAGCGCCCTCGCCAGAGGCATATTACACGAGTGTTATGAAATTGGATCTGTACAACCACCTACTACTCCGGAGTCTGCCCAAGAGGGCTCTCTACGGGATGGATGTATGTGCCCAGCCGCAATTGCGGGCGTTCGCCTGTTCCCCCACTTCAGCAGCAACGGCAGCGGGGCACAGATGGTTATCGCCGAAGATGAAGTGATCACCGTTCACTGTGTAGCTCGCTCCTCTGAGCTCTCTCTACCGCCGCAAATGCCGGCTGGGGCCACGCGATCGGCGTTTGGATCTACCTACTTAGTCCGATGCTCGCGTATCGACGGATTCGAGCATAACTCCGAGCAGGGTATGCGGCTTCCGAGGGTCCATCAGCATGCAGTCCTCGGCTACTGAAGTTGCCAGGCTGCCCACCATACCTCTTAGCCCCGCGATCCATCGCCAGAATAAGAGCAAACCTAAAGCCCCTCAAGTGTTGTCTACCCCTCCCTCTCCAGACTCGAGAACACCCTGTAGATCCCTCAACAGCTTGATTCGCAACACCAGCACCAGGCCACCATCCTGCCCACTAACAACCGCGCCTTCGAACCGCTGACGATCAGCCCTTTGCGCACGCCGCCCGCCCCCGGATCCCTCGTCTCGTCCCCGCGTGCAAGTCCCGCCGCCGCCATGCCCCTCGTCGCGACCTCGACGGGCCTGCCCCGCGTCATCCTCGGCCTGATGACGTTCGGCCCCAGCGAGGCCGACGGCGCCCGCATCACCGACCTGGCCACGTACAATCAGGTGCTGGACACCTTCCAGGGCCGCGGCTACACCGAGGTCGACACGGCGCGCATGTACGTCGCCGGGCAGCAGGAGGCCTTCACGCGCGAGGCGCGCTGGAAGGAGCGCGGCCTGACCCTCGCCTCCAAGGTCCAGTACCCCAATGAGGACGGCGCGCACCAGGCCCACAAAGTCGTTGAGAGCGTCGAGAAGAGCCTGGCCGAGCTGGGTACCGACTGTATCGATGTAAGTGAGACGCCTCCCTTCGACGCCCGCCCGCTTCCCTCCTCGTGGCGAACGGATCAATGTGGACGACGGCGAGAGGGACAGCCGGCGAGAATCCAGACGATCTAGGAGGAAGATGTAGTTGAGCCGGGCGCAGGAAATAACCCCACGGCCAAGGCGGCGCGGTTGCAAAGCCGCAGTGCGACGTCGGCCGAGTTCGCTTGACTGACCAATGACCCGCCAGATCCTCTACATCCATGCAGCCGACCGCAGCACGCCCTTCTCCGAGACGCTCGAGGCGCTCGACAAGTTGCACAGGGCGGGCAAGTTCGTGCGGCTCGGCCTGTCCAACTACACGGCGTTCGAGGTGGCCGAGGTGGTCATGCTGTGCCGGGCCAACGGGTGGGTGCGGCCGACCATCTACCAGGGCATGTACAACGCCATCACGCGGGGGATCGAGGCGGAGCTGGTGCCGTGCCTGCGGCGGTACGGGCTGGAGCTGGTGGTGTACAACCCGCTGGCGGGCGGGCTGTTCAGCGGCAAGATCAAGAGCAAGGACATGGTGCCGGCGTCGGGCCGCTTCAGCGACGCCAACGGCACGGGGCGGAACTACCGCGGGCGCTACTTCAAGGACTCGACGTTCGAGGCGCTGCGCGTCGTCGAGGCCGCCGTCGCCGCGCACCCGGGCCTCACCATGATCGAGACGGCCCTGCGCTGGACCCGCCACCACTCGGCCCTGCGCGTCGGCGCCGCGGGCGGCGCCGGCGACGGCATCATCGTCGGCGTGTCCTCGCTCGAGCAGCTCGGCGGCAACCTCGACCACCTCGAGAAGGGCCCGCTGCCCGACGACGTCGTCGCCGCCCTCGACCAGGCCTGGCACATCGCCAAGGCCGACGCGCCCAACTACTGGCACAAGGACCTCGTGTACACCTACGACACACAGGAGGCCCTCTTTGGCCAGGGGAAGAAATGAGGGCGGCCCGGGTCCGTTGGGTTATCAACGGGAATGATGGACGAATCAAAGTAGTTTCGAGTTGAGACAATATCATGTGAGCCAGTGTACATCCTCGCTCAAACCCCAGAAACCTGGGCGCAACAAATAAAAGGGGGTGTCCGGGATGGGGCCCGCCCCTTGATTCTTGGCGGACGTCCCCTCATCGGATAGGGCGGAAGCACCGCCGCGCAGGCGACAATACTCGATAGGCACTTCTTGACCTTGGTCATTGCGATCATCCTATCAACGGAGGCACTGGTAATCAGGCGCAGGCAGGATGATTTATCCCTGTGTAGTTGTTTTTTCGGCTCCCTGGCCAGTAGGAGTCGACCAGACACACACCTCCCGCTTCCCCACCATGGAGAGATTCGACAAATGGCTACATAGTACCAAACCAACGGGGCACGTGGTTCGCAAGACTTCATGCGCATTGCCCACCGGTGCACTGGGGATGGCAGCCTAAACCAGCGGTCGGCCTGGCCGGTCGACCGAAAGAGGGGGAACGTCGGGATGCGAGACGACAAGTCACCGGAGCCGACGTAACGGGGTCGGAGCCCTAGACTAGGCGCCGGTGGTTTCGGCGTCATGACCGGTTCGACCGGGGCCGCGACCATTCCCTGACCGAGCAGGGACAGGACGCAGTCTCGGTCCCACCAGCCCACGGGTGGTCAGGTGGTTTGCGTCTTTTACCTGCACGATAACCGGAAGGTCGCCCGACTTGTTGTTTTCACCGCTGCCAAGCGAGAAGGTCGAGGCAGGCGAGGAGGGAGAGGGGGGGGGGGGGGGGGGGGGGGGACTGCCAACAACCGACGATGGTTGGGAGAGGAAAACCAGAGGGCGGGCTAATGCACGGTGACACAGAGATGACTAGGAGACGGGGTGTCTCGCAACCCGTATCCATTTGTTGGTCACGGCTAACAGGTGGCATCCCGCGCAGTCAGTCGGACAGGATGACTGGCAACTGACGGATAGTGAGACAAGATGTTTCTGCCTCTCTCCGCGTCGTCCGCCCCCGTCAATAGGGCGCGAGCACGGGGCATCGGGGACCCAGGGTTCTGGGGATCTACACAGTAGGACACGCCGGGGGGGGCCCCCAGGGGGCTTGACTGCAATCAGGGACTCAGCGGGCCCCCGTCAGGAGATCGGCAAGCAATGTTGCGCAACGTGTTCTCGAAGCCGTCTCATGGCCGCGAGGAAGTCCATGCAGGCCCATGCGCATGACTCGCCGGGGCTTTTGCGTGACCGACGGGACGCAACACCACCGCGAAACATGTTGGTCGCAGGCGGGGGCCGGCACCTGCCTGATCACTCACTACGTAGGACGACGTGGGGGAAAGCTGGTAACGTGGGAGGGGGGAAAAGGGCGAGGAGACACAGGGCCCTCCTCCTCCTCCTCCTTCCTCATCGCTTCCCTAGCCGCGGATCGGCGGAGAGGGAGGGGAGAGGGAGGGTAGAGGGTGCTCTTTTGGGCCTGGCTCCTCGTCCAGCGCTATCAGCTGCCGCCTTGCCGCTGACCGTCGGCGCAAGGGGGGCCGAGGGGGGTCTGGGGGTGTCGGAACGAGGCGAGAGGCTGGAACGGCTGGCGGGATAAGCTTAAGCCGGTTGGGAAGTTTCCGATTAGAGTTGGGGGTGGCTACGTCGTGGTAGGAGGTTATTTGGGTGCTGCGAACAGCGAACGGGCCGCGGGAACTGGAGAGAAGCAGCAGCAGCATCGCATCGCATGGGAATATAAGCCCGACGCGCAGCCCCGGCGCACACGGGCAGATGATATGGGATGGGATGGAGAGAGAGGTAGGGGGTTCTTTCTTTTACCCCCACGGCCTGACCTGCCGAGGCCACCACGGATGGATCTCTCTCAACATGTATGGCGTCGTCGCGTGGGCGCGCACCAAGATTGTGAGATGCGGTGGGTGAATGATGCCATCGCGCGCGCACCCACAAACGCCGTGCTCGTGACCGGGCCAGGGCGTTAGCGCCCCCCCTCCCCCAATTGCGCAGGGTGAAGCCCTCTCTCCTAGGGTACATGTAAGGGGATTGAAGTCATGTACTTAGATCTATAGAGAGGGAGAGGGAGAGGGAGAGAGGGCTGTCACCATCAATCAACCTATCATCCACATCAGTGGCTGACTGGGTAGAGTCACTACATACATGATGTATGGTCTATAATTGATGAGTGCCACTGCAAAATAGCACCTGGCAACAATCTCCCCTACGGGTACCCTAGGTACATATGTACCCTACTTCAGTGACATGATGTACCTAGAAACCGGTAACCTAGCGTCTTGCTGGGCCGTGGCCCCGGCGTCATCTGCGCGGCCACACACCCACAAGGCGGGCGAATCACAGCGCCGGCGATGGGGCGGTCGCACACCCCCGGCGCGGCGCCAGCGCAGGCGATAGCAGGCCTATCCACGACCGCCTACGCCCGTCCAAGACCGCCAGTCCTGCACGTGTGAATCCAATCCCGTCCCAATCCACCACCATCCCATCCCCAACCCTACCCAGATTCTGTCCCGACTGCAATCCCCCGCCCGTCCTGTCCCGATCCCAAGCCGCTCCTTTGCCCTCTGCTGAAAGTATACCGTACTGAAGGGATCTTCCGTGTTTCCCTATCCGCTCGTTTCCCCTCCGCCCCGGCCGACATATCTACCTGTCCTTCCCCACCCGTGTCTCTCCTTGCCATCTGCCTTTGATGCCTCCCAAGAACATTCGCCTGTCGAGGATCCCGCCCCCCAGCCTCCAGTCGCCTCGCTACGCCCACCTCAACGCCGAGCGCCCCGAGCCCTCGCCCCTTTCTACCGGCTCGCGCGCCTCGAGCGACGCCTCCGACTGGATCGGCAGCGGCACCGACACTGTTGGCGGCCGGACCCCCGTTGTTGACCGCCGCCTCTCCTTTATTCCCGCCGACAGCGACTACGCCGAGAGCGACGGTGATGGCGACGACCGTTCTCCCCGCCGCCCCTACCACCGACACCACGCCGTGAACAGCAGCGACGAAGACGACGACGACGATCCCGACCACGGCGACAAGATGGGCCGTTCCTCCTACACCCGCGGCGACAGCCACTCGGGCGCGCCGCTCCTCAACGCCCCCGACGACGACCGCGGCCGCGCGCGCTACAACCACTCGCGCACCCCCTCGCCCTCGGCCGCCAATGCCCGCGCCCGCCCGCACCTGAGCCGGCGCTCGACCATGCGCTCGCAGTCCCCCGACAATCAGGCCAAGATGGCGGCCAAGAAGAAGTACCTGTTCGCCTCCGTCTTCCTCGTCATCTCGCTGGTCTCCTTCACCATCCAGACCGAGCTGGCCGCCTACGTCCAGAACGAGATGGGCTGGAACAAGGCCTACTGCATGCTCTACATGACGCACGGCTCCTGGGCCATGCTGTGGCCGGTGCAGCTGCTGATTCTGCGCCTGCAGAAGTGGAACATGCCCTTCAAGACCTTCTGGCGCCGCCACGTCTACGTCCTCCGCAGCACCGCCCACATGGTGCGCAGCCAGGAGCTGGACGTGCCCAAGCAGGAGATGGCCACGAGCCCCCTGCCCTACCTCATCAAGACGACGGCCTTCGTCACCACCGCCCTGACCATCGCCGGCCTCGGCTGGTACCTCGCCGTGAACATGACGACCCCCAGCGACTTGACGGCCATCTACAACTGCTCCGCCTTCTTCGCCTACGCCTTCAGCGTGCCGCTCCTCAAGGAGAAGCTGCGCGTGGACAAGAGCATCGCCGTCGCCATCGCCATCTTCGGCGTGCTGGTGGTGGCGTACGGCGACAGCCGGCCCGGCGAGGAGGACAGCTCCGGCAAGAGCGCCGGCACCCGCTTTCTGGGCAACCTCATCATCGGCGCCGGCAGCGTCCTGTACGGCCTCTACGAGGTCCTGTACAAGCGCTTCGCCTGCCCGCCCGAGGGCGTGAGCCCGGGACGCGGCATGATCTTCGCCAACGCCTTCGGCAGCTGCATCGGCGCCTTCACCCTGACGGTGCTGTGGCTGCCGCTGCCCGTGCTGCACCTGCTGGGCTGGGAGACGTTTGAGCTGCCGACGGGCGAGACGGCGCTGTGGCTGTGGCTGAGCGTCGTCATGAACGCCACCTTCGCGGGCAGCTTCCTCGTACTCATTAGTTTGACGAGCCCCGTGCTGAGCTCGGTGGCGTCGCTCCTCACCATCTTCATCGTCGCCATCACGGACTGGCTGCGCACCGGTAAGAGCATGAGCCTCGCGGCCCTCGGCGGCGGCGTCATGATTATCATCGCCTTCCTCATGCTCAGCTGGAGCACCTGGCGCGAGATGACCGAGGACGCCAAGGAGAAGGCCGCCCACCACGCCCTCGAGCAGGACTGGGACAGCGAGGACGAGAGCGACAAGGAAGACGACCGCCGGGGGTAGACAGCAGTCGCCCCCGACGCGCCATTCGCTCCTTTCACTGCCCGGGGCATACATAGAGTGAATGGGCAGGGGGGAGGTGGGGGAGGGAGAGAGAGAGAGAGAGAGAAAGAGAGGGAGAAGAGAGCATTTCGCGGCAGCACGCACGCACACTTACGGCTGCCTGCGCTGGTAAGCAAGGAATTTTGGACATGCCGGGAAGACCGCGGCTGCCGCTGCCCATGGGTTTTTGGGTTATAGAGGCGGGGGCTGGTGTCAGCATAAAGTTCCGGGGCATCTTGCAATAGGCGTTCAGGCTAAAGGGCCCGAAAGGGAGGGGGGGGAAGGGTTGTTGGGTTTTTTTCTTTGAAGTACCGGGGACTCTCCCACACAAACACACAACGGATCAAGATTGGGGTTGGCATATTCGGCCTATTCCTTTGCGGCGAAAGTGTTTCTCCCCGTCCCATATATGTATGCTGTAGCCGGGCGCCTTGGTACACGCCCTGGTTGGGTTAGGAAGGGCTCATTGGAGGGATGCGGGTGAGGAGACAACATGCCAAATCGCAATCTATAATACCACATCGAGGTTCCCTTTTCTGCGGTGAATAATGATGGAATGGCCCTCGCTTCGTTTGCATCCGTTCTTTTTATTTTTCATTTCAGCGGTTCTTGAGCGTGACGATGAGGTGGTGCTGTGTGGAGAGAGAGAGAATGTCACCCCGTCTTGTATAAGACGTTAAACCCGGGTGTCGCCGGACACCCCTCTCTTTCTTTCCCGACGGGTCCCCGACTTCATTCTGTCAAGTTCCCAACCGACTCGGGGCGCGTGGATGATTGCTCTCTCTGTCTCTCTCGCAGCAGGACCCCCTCCCGGGACGTACGCCGACTTTCGTGGCTCGCCTCGCTGCGCCGTGCTGGGTGGTGATGATGGCGGAAGGGCTCCCGCGGGGGAAGGCGAGGGGGGAAGGGTCACGAGGGACGGGGCCAAGGCGTCGTGTGCGGGGGCCGAGGCATCTTATCGGGGGCCGAGAATCGGATACGGCGTCGTCGGTTGGGGGGGGGGGTCCTTTCCTTTCACGAGCTTTTCTTCTTCACTCGAGCGTCGTGGCGTGGGTTGGGAACAGCAGCGACCGTGGGCGCGGGAGGGCTGGGGTATCGGGCGCGGTGGTTGTCCCAGCGTTCCTTTCCGTCTCCTCTCTCTGGGGGACGGAGTGGTCCTTCGACCCCCATGGCTCCGACGGAAAATGGGAGGGAACAATCTTCTGATGGCCGCAAAGCCCGGGGCCCTTCTAAACCCCCCCCCCCCCCCCCCCAAAAACGCACGAAGTGCCGGTCCGGATGCGCGCGAGATGCCCACCGGAACTCTTTCCCCACCATCATCATACAAGCGCACATATATACCCCATGACGTCGCCCTTGCCCGCCCGTCAGCCGTAGCCCATACGACCGGACCGGACCCCAGTCAGGGTTGCCCAACGCCGCCCGGCCACTTCGCCGTCCGTCGGAACGTCTTTCTGTGAGGTTTTCCCGTCAGATAAGCATTACCCCTAAGGAAGGACACCCATATCACTTCTCCCCGCTTGCCCCCCCCTTGTTGCCGTGCCACGCACACGACGCCCCTCATGCCGCGGCTCGGATAGAAAACCCAGAGTGCCGTAGCCACGCGCCAGGTCATGCGAAGCTACAACGTGGTCAGCGGCCGCCGCGCTGACGCGAGATTTGGGGTGGGTTCTTTCTTTTTTGGAGGGGAGGGAGAGCAACATTGTCCTTTTCCCGTCCCACCCCGCACGCGCTCACGCTCTCCCTCTTCTCTCCCACTCTATCTTTTTCCTTGTACTACCGTCAGCACGCACTCGCCTACGTGGGCCCACGCGGCACTCGAAACCCTCTCTCCCCGGCTGCCGCAACCCGGTTCACGCAGACTGTTGCCCACCGTACCCCCGGCCTCCCGGCTACGGCGGGTTAGACAAGGGACCTCTTTGCTAGGGGACCCCCCTGGGGAGGGGGCGTGGGCGGTCGCTTGCGTGCTCGGGATGGGGGGTCTTGGCGTCGCTTTCGAGTTCCGGGAGATGGGTGGGGAGTGTGGTGTCAAGTGCGGATAAGAGCGAGGATAGCCTCGCCGATGTCGGAAGAAAATGTTGTCCGTTTTCTTACTGAAATTTACTTTCCGGACTCGCCTGGGTTTGAACAAGATGAAAACCGTCACGTCAAGCCAAAGGCTCCCGGTCGTCCCAGACGGGTGCTAATGGGTAAGTACTCAGATGGAGTATCCTCAAAAGAACTCTTCACAAGCTATTTTGAAATACACTATCACGTTTCGTAGCTTCGTAGCTTCATAGCTTCTTACACCCCGAACATAAAGCGGCGTCTCGGCAGTGAGGCCGTGGCCTAAAAGAATGTGGCAGTCTTAGAGAGGGGTTTAGTACTCTAATGGGCAAATTTGACACTCCATACAATTTCTTCCACTCGCTCTTTCTCCCAAACTACCCCCTGCGGTCACCACCATTTCATAGAGCGGCTTATGCCTCTGTATGCTAAACACATCTGTTAAGGGCTGGCCTTTTACTACACGGCCCCCTGTTTTGTTTTCATCTCGGCCGAGCCAACGAGCTTGCCAAGACATGCCGAAATCGTCCTGGCACGGCCCGCAAGGCACAGCACTCCGCGGAGGACAACAAAAAGCACACTCACAAGAACCATGCCCACGCCAAACCACATCAAAATGTCCAGTGCCTTCCTGAGCGCCGGGAGGGTTTCCGGGTGCCCACGGCTGCCGGCTTCCGGCACCACGAGCAATTTGATCACCAACCCGAACACAAGCCAACCCCCCGCGTTCAGAAGCTCCCCGGCCAGGAACAGGGGGCTTCCAAAACTCGCGAGCACGATGAGGGCGAAGACGTTGAAAAGCAGCGTGGCCGCCACCGGGACCTCCAGGAACCAGATGGAGCCGGGAACGCCCGGGAACGTGCAGTAGATGACCACGATGACCCAGAAGATACCGGTGGCGAGTGCCGTCTGCAGGACGCGGAAAACGAGTTCTAACAGGTAGCCGCCCTCCTTAAAGGGGTGCTCCTTGCCGACCACTCGGAGGAAATTTTCAATATGCTGCCAGGAACGGCCCCCAGCCATTCTATAAACACGACTCGAATCGTCCGGACCGGGGGGTGCGACGGGTGGATTGGGGTCGCTCGCGTCACTCCGGCTTGAAGGGTCGGCCGGTTCACCACTCGCCCCTGGCGGAGCAAGGTATATTTCGGGCGAAACGACCGCTTCTGAGTTGCTTGGAATTTGTGGACTGGCCGGAGCAATCAGCGGGGAAACCTGGTCTCGGGGAGCGGTTGGTGGTTCGGCCGAGTCACTTCTCTCCCCTGGCTGACCAAGATATGCTGCAGGCGCAACGGCTTGTGGATTGCTTGGAACTTGTGGACTGACCGGGGCACTCCGTGGGGAAACCTGGTCTCGGGGAGTGGTTGGTGCTTCGGCCTCGGTCGGGGTTTCTTTGAAGGCCTCGGTCGGGGTTTCTTTGAATGCCCCGGTGATAAGAGGGATTTCCGAGCCGGTTCGACCTCTGAGCTCCTCGGGCGACGGTCCGTGAGTCTGTTCGGGATGTATTGATGGGTGGTTGTTTATCTCAGGCAACTGGTCAGGGCCAGTCCCACACTCCCTTGTCCCCAGCGAGCTCGGCTTCGACTCTTTTGTCCCCCAAGCGTTCAGTTCTTGGGCGGCGACAATTTCCAACGGGGCCCTGTCGTAGTCCCCAGAAACAGGGTATCCGGGACGATTGCTAGCCCGGCTTTCCTCGCCGGGGGGCGTGGACAGACTGTGCACGAAACTCGCGGAAGCGAGGCCCAGGCCTGGCTGGCGATGACTCGGTAGACTTTGTGGTGTTGTTGGCCGGGAGTATGACGACTGAAGGGTAGCTGGGTAATCTTGTATCGAGCGGTGACTGGGAAAGCCAAGATAACAGCTGGACTGGCAGCTGCCGATGCGCTGTGTGGAGCTATCTGCAACTATTCCTCCTCCGTCGGAATATATGTTTCCCACTGCCGGAATCACAGAGTGGTGTGGAGAGGAATGCAGAATTTGCACCTTCCTTTGCGCGTCCTGTACTTCGGCCAAGGACTCCGTGGGGAGGGGGTGACGTTTTAGTGCTTGATTGGAATAAATAGGGGATTCGGGCCCCGAGGTGAATTGTGGTAGTTCCGGTACCTGTATGCCTTGTTCCTTGCAGCCGGGATCTGGATCTGTTTGTGTGCCCTGTTCTCTGCGCTCGGGATCTGTTTGCGTGCCCTGGTCTTTACGCTCAGGATCTGTCTGTATGCCCCGTTCCATACGTGATGGAGTTTTCCCAGAAGTAGCAGGGCTTTTGGATCGAGAGACCCCGTTCCAAGGCCACCCCAACATAGGGGTCTACTCTACCGCGGGTAGTGATGCAGCCCAACGGAGACGGGGTCGGCCGAGAAGGGTGGTGCTGGTGTCCAGCGCCGCAGAGCTGGGGCGAGTCGATGGATCCGTTCCGGGAGGAAGATGTGTCCTGAGGGTCGGACCGTATCAAGACGCGATCCCCTGGAGTGTCAGTACGGAGAAAGGCCGGCGAGATGACCGTCCGGCAGTCAAAGATGCGCAAAATGCACGATGAGGAAGCAGGAGACAGAGACCTATTGAGGCCGGGCTTGGCCCCGAGATATAGGGCCGAGGGGGCGGACGGCCATTCGAGTGGACAAAGGGGCCCCGTGCTCCTCATGTGAGCGGCTTGCCGGTGTTGGTTCCTGCATTTTTCTTTCCCCGTGTCCGTCTCGTGTCCCCGGCCGGTGTCATACGTCAGGAGCCAACATGAAGCCGGAGATTCTCGACGGGCCTCGAAGACCGGAGTGCTCAGGTTGCTTGAACAGCTTCACAAGCGCGAAGGCGAACAAAGGGGTTCAGCCCCCGCGTGGGAGAAAATTGATGGTTGGTGAAACATTCTCGCAGAGCAGCGCGAGGCCACAAGTGGAATTGTTGCCGTCACGCACCAATAGTTGAACAAAGAAATTGCTGGCACGACGTTTCGCGTGTTGCGGATAATACTCGACAGAAATGTGTCAAGAAGCGAGAGGAAACAGGAAAAAAGAAAGAAATTGGCTCCGGCATAGCTTCGCAGCCGCATTCTTCTTTGTTCGCCAAGGCACAAGAGTAGCGACGGAAGACCAACAGCAGCAGCACGATTGGTCTGCTAGCTCTCTCTTTGTCTTTTCCGTGAGCCAAGAAAATCACGTGTGCTATTCTGAAAATCCAGGGGAAAAGGAGGGGGAGGGGGCCCAGCATTCCAGCACCGAAGAAGCCCTTTGTTCTCCTTTTCCCCAGCGGTTCGAAAACCAACAGGCCCCCGTGTCACGCGCTCGCGAAATAAAAGAAGAAAACCAACACGTGCCCTCGCCGGAAACGGAATACCGACCAACCGTGTCACATCCGCCTCCCCCACACGCTCCCCAAGACGTTTTTCCCTTCCAGGTTACCGGGCAGGCAATCGATATCCAAAACCTGCCCAGGCATCTCTGCCACGCCTTTTGGTCAAGTTCCGCCCCCGTAAAGATATCGCGCGCGCGCGCCGACCGCCCTCAGCTCCATGCACGGCGTCCCCTCCGAACACGGGCCGATTCGTCGCTCGGAGGGCCGGTGGTGGTTGGTGCCGCGCCAACAACCACCCCACGGCGCGCGCACACACACACAGAGAGAGAGACGCACTCACCACACTTCACTTTCCGATGACGGATAGTGTACCAGAGACCCGGGTTTGGAGGTCTCGCGGGTCCTGACCGGTTCGGAATGAAATGGGGTGGGTGGGTGGGCGGCTGATAGAAGCGAGCCATCCGCCCTTCCAACCGCCCCCCTCCCCCTTTCTATTGTCACCGGGGAAAAAAAGCCTCCCCATCTCTCTTGCAGCACACGCTGCAGCCCTACGTTGGGCTTTTACCGACCCGGATTCTTATCTCCGCTCTGCATAATCGGCCGAGATGAGCACTTTCGTTTCATTTAGCTCCTCCCCTTCTTACGCCATTTGGGAAATCCGGTTCCGTTATCGACCAGTCATGCGGGATCCGTATAAAATGTACGCTCCGTATCATCCCGCCGTGCCTGCTTTCACCAGTTGTGTTTCGTCCCACCAGTGCACCCGCCCTCACCCTCCCGCTGGTAGAGAAATTGTTCTCCTTCCCTCCCCTGACTTGTTTTTTTTCCCCCCATTTCATCCTGTAACCCCTTCACCGCCGCTCTTTGTTTATCTTCGGGCGAGTGCAGGGATAAGTGGGTTTCAGGGCCACCGGGGCTGGCAAGCGAGCAGCGCAGAACCCCCCCTTGTCAGGGCGTCAACGTCTCTTACGGGAGGGAGTCCGTCATCCATTTTTGGAATGCTGCTTTTTCGTCATGTGTCCTCGGCGCGCCGGCGATTTGGGAGCGGGGGGATGGAGCAAGTGTTTTCCTTGCGGCCCATTGAACTTGGGCCTCGGGTCACCTGCACTACCCCCTGCGTAGTAAGCCGAGAGGATCGGACGTGCTGACGGGGACATTGGGGTGGAACTTTTGGGCCGGGTGGTGAGCGGAGGTCGTTCTAGAAACAACCCCCCCTCCCCCCCCTCCCCCTCAGCGCACTAGCACGGGTGGTGAGGATGACGGGTAGGCGGATAGGCTTATGTGCAGATCAGGTGGTTGTCTACCCAAACCGTCGGGCGGAGGAAGAGGGGTGGGAAAGGAGGGGTGATCGAAGGCCTCGTCGGCGGTCTTAGTCGTGTATTTTTCTGTTTGAGTCGTGATAGTCGATTTGGTACACGTATTCAGCGCACGGCTTCTACTTCCGCCTCATTCTGGTCTGTCATGTTAGAGGATCGCGCGCGTGCTTTGTCGCCCGGCGTCGTGCGAGCGGATGCCGGCCCATTCACCCCCCCCCTTAAGGCTGGCAGTCCTCGGCGAACTCGCCCGAGGTGGTAACCGTAACAGTCGGGATCTAATATTACTGCCGGCCCCGCGGCATCTGGAACCGGGGACAGGGCAAATCCCGCAGGCTGACGGAGCGCGCGCCCAGCCCGCCCTTACCAATCCTTCGCGCCGTCGGCCGTTTGTCACGCTCCTCCTTCTTCCAGTTGCTGGCCACCTCCCACCTGCTGGAGGGGCTTTCCCTACTTCCCCCCCTGCTAGTGCCCGTCACCTAAGGATTGGCGGGCCCCGGGGGGTCAGCAGAAAACACATCCGAAAAGCGGGATGCATCACTGCGTCACGTCCGGTATCTTATCTCCGCCGTGTATCCGCCGTGCCAGCACAGTAATCTGATGCCTTTCGACACAGGACACGGAAGGATGAAGAGGATGCTGACGGACCTTCGTGGGGTGAGGGCGAGGCCAGAGGAGAAGTAGCTGTGACTTTGAGCCACCCTCACTATCGAATGACATCCCCGGCTGAGATAGGGTGGTTGACTGGTTGAAACCGTCGTCTCATGCCATTGAAAAACAGTAGATGAGGATGAGACGTTACTGTTAGTTCGGCTGCATGGTCTATCACCTCAGCTGACGAAACTCACGGAATACTTGTCGCAAAACTCGCACTTTTGCAAGTCTTACAGAAGTATACGTTGAGATGAGATGAGATGGTAACAAGCACAGAGAGAAAGGCTCACCAATGACTCGACCCCTGACACCCCTATTTTTTTCCTTCGTTATCTGTGTCACATGGGTGGCTGGGAAAACTCAGGCCAGTCAGCAACTCAGCCACGGCACCCTCGGTGTTGGCTCCCCGTTGACCATCGAGTCACCAGTCTCACAGGCATAGCGTGATGGCTTCCAATTCACCCGTATGGCCAGAGCGGCAACACATCACCTTCATCAACTGGTTGGCGTGACGGCCACCGTTGGTTCGCCTGGTGCAGGCGTGTGAAGCATAAACATATGGCACCAGGTCGTGGGTTAGAGATCACAGATTCAGTCACCCGTACGCCATAAGCTGTCATGTTGACAGGAGTCATGTTGACAGGAGCCAGGAATCTGAACCTACTCGGGCCAGCTCGTATACAGTCCAATGGAGGCCGTTCCTCAGTGAGACAACCTGGAAACTCACCCTTTTGAGTAGTTGTCGGGCTGTCGGTCTTTAGGGTCCGCGCAGTGCATCATTTTCTCGGGGGGGAAACTCGTGACAGCGGGTTTGGGGATGGCCAAGGTATCGCATACCATGGGCCCGATTACACGGGTTGAGGATTACAGGACCTAAGCTCGTATTTCAGCCTGTCAGAAGCCAAAGCGGCTCCGCAGGCTCAGCACGTCATGGCCAAGCGCGGCTCACGCCAAGCCCGACCCGGCTCTCCGGTAACTCGCCGCAACGCGGCGAGAGTACATAATGTAGCAACAGAGGCTCCCCGCGCTGGAGAGCATGCATGAATCGAGTTCCTGACGATCTGGCATGCCTGGGGATGCAAGGGAGACCTGCGTGTATCCCCGCGCCGGGCAGGTCCTTGTAGGTCCTTGCAGAATCCCACGGGCCAATCACAGCGTGGGGCGCCTAGTGTGTCAGGATCGGGATCCCGGATCGATCATCCTTTTGCGTGGGAGAATCAGTGAGAAAGCGCAAGGCAAAACTTTCTTTCTCTATGGCGCGAGCCGGCGGCGCAGTTGAGAAACCGAATGCCACTGTCTCCGGCCGTAGGCCAGGCGGAGGTTGAGAATGCCAAGAGTCCTAGCATGCCGGCTCACCAGTCAGACAAATGGGTGCAGAGGGGTTTGCTCCTATTCGTAGCAGCAGTTGATCCCGAGCCTACGGGCCCCGCGTAGGGCTGAGGGAGGATGGAAGGGCAGCAGAGCGACAGTGTTCGTCGAGCTTGACCGACACTCGCACCAGTCAGAAGAGCCAAAGGGGTCATTGTGGAGTGATTCGGTCGGTGAGTGATAAAAGCCCGCCGTACTCGCATGGGCAATGGAAGGGCCGGGGTGGTAATTTCGGCAGTATTCGGTTGTTGGCTACCCATGCTGCTGCTGCTGCTGCTGCTGGGCGGCGGTTGTTGGAGTTATTGCCTCTCCAGGCCATGCAAGCGGTGGCGGTGAGACTTGGTATTGGGGGCCTAAGCGCCAATGTGCCTTTTGCCGCCAACATGCAGCTGGGATTGCTGACAAATGCAACGAGGAACAATTGGGTGCCTGGGCGGGACACGGCGAGATCAGGCTGGGTTGCCTGCCTCGCTCGCGTTATGGGGTCCACGAGGCTCAGGTTGACAGTTTTGCTAGTAAGCCACTCGACATCCCGAGAAGATGCATTTGCGAGTGATGCTCGCGAATGAACAGCGTGCTCCTACTCCGTTGGGGTGTGTTGTTGTTGCCAGGGGCCAATCGGTACATGGCTGCACGACAAATGCAAATAGATTCTGGCGCGCACCCATGCAGACCCAGACCCCATATCCGTATCGGGCAGGTTGTATGCGAGCGGGCACACGCCTTCGGACATGAGGTGCATGTCCTTGGCATCCCGAGAACGCGGCTGCGTTCGTGAACCAAACGCCGGGGGCGTGGCCGTATCCTCGGGGGCGATGCTACGGTAGCTTGCGAACAAGGTTCATGCGTCAGGGCGGCAATGGGCCCGCGAGAGGACGAGAGAAGCAGAAGAGGCGGACGCAAGAAGGCCAGACGAATGCCCTCATCAAAGGCGGTCAGAGGAAGGGCGAGTGTTGCGTCGTCAGACGTAATGAAACGTTGACGGAGGCGAATGAGTGGCTGAGAGCCGTTGCGCAGGCGTACACTGTATACAGCTCGGCTCGTGATGGTGTACAAACATGTATGCTTGCCCATAGGCCATGCTGGACGGGGGCCGTCCGGCGTTATTGGCTCTGGCGGATCGGGAGGGCTGTTCATGGCCAGTTCTCAGCTCGACAGGCGGTGTATGTGGGGGGGGGGGAATCAAGGGAATCAAGATGCGTGCGACGGGCGCGCCAAGAAGCGGGCGATCTCAAAGAAGAGGTAGATCATCTTACGTTCGGCGAGTCGCTTCCGGGCCTTTCGCGGCAGGGTTACTTAGGTACTTACCTAAGCGCGTCGGTGTCAATAAATAGACCCGTCTATATCGGGTGGGAGAAGGCTACTGCCGGACAGAGGGGTCTGATCAGCCGGGCGGTAGTAGGTGGCGATCCTCAGGGCTGAGGAAGAGGTATGTAGCATGGATAGGGGGCAGGCAACAACTATCATTGGGAGCTGGAAGGCGGTGGTGGTGGTGGGGGCGGGCACGCAGGCGGCCGGCCCTGCATGCGAAGTAAGTACCTACATGAGGTATGTATCGCCCAGCTGGGACGATTCACGATGGCGTCGGGGTGGCTGCCGACGATGCAGTGCCGCGGACTGGCTGGGAGCGAATCTTGGCCATGTGCCGTGCCATGCCTGGCAAGGGTTTTTTTCTTGCTCCTGGGGCCGTGGACAGAAGCTGTGCGGCTGATCTCGTAACGCTGCTGGTCGGGCGCGACTCGCTGACGCGGCGCATGGCGAAACCGCGCAGCGGCGGCGAAAGCGGCGAGAACGGCAACGGCGAGGCGAGGCTCTCCTGGGGATCGGCCGCGATCGACGACGGGGCTGGGCTGACTCTGCGGGTAGGGACAAGATGCGCGCGGCCAGAGGAAGATGGCGTCGCCGGTGGTGAATGAATGATGAATCCAGAACGAATCAGGCCCTTGTTGTTAGGTGGGGGAAGCACCCGCCTAAGCTGGCAAGTTGGCGGTCAACTGATAGGCTAGAGCGCAGCTGAAAACAAGCCAATAGGCTGACCCGGGTCCTTCGCTAGGTGCAGGTGCTAAGGTTCTTTCAGCTGGCGTGGTATTGGAGGTCGAAAGTCGTCGTTTGGAAGAGCCTCCAGACCAGACCCCTCATCCCATCTCACGGCACCGCGAGGGGTTGAAATCTTGCCAACCCCGCCAGCCACTTGCCATGCATTGTTTCGGATGTCGTGGGGTCTCTCTCGGACGGGAATGGCTGGCCACGGCAGATGTCGTGACCGGAACCCGTGTCTATTTGGGGCGGCGGCGCCACGTTTGTCATGGAGATTAGCAAGCAGCTCCATTTACGCTCCTGCCGTGTTCGGGGGCAGTGAGTGTCATGCCCGTGGGAGACCTGACGTGCGCCTCCTTTGGTGCGAGGTAACACGCCGTGTGCCCGAATTAGGTCGGGGAAGAATCGGGACTGGGGGAACGGAAGCGTGACGACAATCGGGCGAGTCTGTCCAGCAGCACGCCGGCCTCATCATCAGCGCGACACAGACACAGACACATGTACACACACGCGCGCACACGCTCACGCACACACAACGGCGTCGGTACCTCACGGGCCCCAGTCAGCGCAACGCGTCATGCCGTGATAGTTTATTTTCTGGAAACGTGCATATGTAAGTACTTACATACATTAGGTACCTAAAGTAGTGTGTGTAAGTGTGTGTGTGTGTGTGTGTGCGTGATGTGCATGGTGGGTGCGTGGTATGCATGACATGATGCCCAATCTGGCGGGCATGGAAGCAAGCGATATTTGTTTCGATATCACAGGTTCGGACCTGACGGCGCCGCATCTGCACGGGGCCACCCATGCATGGGTGGGAGAGATGCATGCAGAAGCGGAGAGGGACAGACAGCCTCGCCGTGCCCAATCCGCACTTCCGGAAAGACGACGACGGACTGGATGTTGGACAGAAAGGCAGGGCACGCAGGACACGCAGGGCTGGCTGTCCGGATGGGATCCCACCCCCCTGGATAGTAGCAACCGAACCGACTTACACAGAGAGGGAGGGGAATGGCCAACCAAACGCTGGCCATGATCCAATACGATACGAGGACGAGAGGTCCGGTCTCGCTCGCATCGCATTGCATCGTATCGTATCGCGCAATCCTGCCGAGGTGGCTTTCCAAGCGGCCTGGTTAGCACCGCCAGTGAAGGATAGATGCGATGGGCAATTGCCTGCTCTCGTTGGTCTCGTTACGAACAGAGCCGCACGTCCATACGCGAAGCCCCATGGAAACTGGCAACCCGGCAGAGCGTGGCTGGGCCAGTGACAGCGAGCAAGCAGTACTGAGATGGAATGAATACCTCCTTCGAGAAACCCTCGTCGTCGTCGTCGTCGTCGCTGCTGCCTATCGCGTGAGCTGGTGTTGCCCTGGCCGTGCCTTCCCTGCCGCGTGATTCAGCACGCCTTCCCCTCATCGCCTCCATCCCATTCCACATCGCCCACAAACTCGGGTTGGATGGATAAGTAAGTACCTTCTTAGGTACTTACCTACCTCTTAGATACTTACCTCCTACCTACCTTACGCATCATCACGAGGAGCATGGGCGAGATACTCCAATTCCGGTGACGAATCGAGGACGGCTCGCACTCAGACTGCGTCTCCAATCCATCTACCCATCCATCCATTCGTTCATTCATTCATTCATCCGCCGCCTCCTTGGACATTTCGGTGCCGCTTCAGCACCGACGCCGACGTGGCGGCGCAAGCTAGATCCGTAAGGGCTCACATCAGCTCAGCTGGAGCCTTCTCAGCCAATATCGTCGCCACTAACACGTTCTAGAAGACTTCCCTTGAGCATTTCCCCAGTCGGCACGGGCGCCGCAGCCACGACACAACAGGAGGGGAAAAGCACCGTCGTCTCCACAACCGCGAATCGACCAGTTTTGTTGGCGGCAGTCGGGCAGTGCAGCGTCCAGGTGGTCTCCTGATGCTGGTCCGTCGCGATCGGCGGTCGCACAACGCCCGCTGTGGCCACCTCGATTTCCGGTACTGGGAGACTGACAAGCCTTGATAGGCCGGCACCCAATGGCACCACAACCATACGGCTCATACCCACAGGTTAGGAACCCTACCGTCGTCTCTACTGCCGCGCTGCCGCATGGCTGCTTGTCTACATAGCTCGGGCCTGGTGGGTTTGGTCACTTCGCGCTGTGGCTACGGCTGACTTGGCCGGGTCCGCCCAACATGTAACCGGCGGGGTCTCCGGGGCCGACTTCTGCCCGATCTGCTACCTAGCCATTGCTGGTCATCTACACGTCTGCCCCTCAGTCAGTCCGGCGAGGCGGGCGAGCAGGCAGACAGACGCACACGGACAGCGAGCTGGGCACAGCGCTCCCTCGGCTATTCGACGACGAGGTGTC
The DNA here is from genome assembly GCA_029489945.1 of Nigrospora osmanthi. Lineage (NCBI taxonomy): Eukaryota > Fungi > Ascomycota > Sordariomycetes > Amphisphaeriales > Apiosporaceae > Nigrospora > Nigrospora osmanthi. The sequence goes on along the minus strand of CP120503.1, from coordinate 6,621,095 downwards.
AACCTCTACCCACAATTAATCAGTCAGTCCGAGGGCGCCAAGCCGTCTCCATTGCTTTGGCTGAGCCACTGACCTGGCCCGCCGCTCAAGACCGTCAGCATCAACCCACAATCGCGACCCCGGGGCTCGTAACGGCACTTTGTTCGTGTAGCGCGTGACAACCAAGGACGCCGGCCCGCAAGCTGGCAAGGTGATCGGACAAGTCAGCCATCGCCCTCTCGCAAGGTCCCTCGGGCCAAGTTGTTCGACGAGGATTTCCAGCAAGACATGGGGATATGCCCGAGGAAGCCGAGACAGACCGGCCCATCCTGCCATCCTGGAGACCTACTAGCATGTGGGCTGGCTTTAGCCAGAACACGAGTCACGCTTACGCGCTCCTCGCGCCCTACCAGGCTCGCAAAAGAACCCTTTCCCAGGATCTCATCACCCTGCATGCGCCAGCCCTAGTGGGACGAGGGGTGCCTGGGGTGCCTGGCCGTCATCTCGTTTCTGGCGGCATCGCACCTCGGACCCGGTTTCTGCGTTCTGTCGGGTTTTTTCGCGCCGGGCTTGCATCTACCGTCCGTTACGACCCTCGCCCCAGCAGCAACGGGATAGGCGCTTCCCAGTAAGGAGCGCTTGTCCGCCCGCCAGGGGGCTTTGCTGACGGCGGCCGCTGGTAATCTTGGGGCCGTAGCCCATGAGCTACCCATGACATCGTTGCCGACAACACACATCTGCTTTATTGCACAGCATGATGACCGCAGATGGGCACCAACCGCTTCCATGCCTCCTCTCCTCTGCTCCCGCATCCCGCCTGGGACCCCGTCGCACATCCTCTCGCTCGTGTAGCCCGCCCCAGCCAAGCCGTAAAGGCCATGAACCAACAGAGCCGGACTCCACCTGGAATGGGACGAAAGTTGCCTTTTCAGCTCGTTTGTTCCTCTTGCCGCTAGCCTAGACGGATGCCAACGCGCAAGCGCGCGTGCAGCTGTCAATACTTTTCGCAGGGTAGCTTGGCCCCCGCCCCAATGGCCGCACCTGGTCGAGCCAGTCTGCATGAGACCAAAGGGGCAAGCCGCCGCCGCCGCCGCCGCCGCCGCCGCTGCGCTGAGGTTGGCGCCAATCTGAGATGGATACATGCTACTCGTCACCATGCCGTGGCCGCGCTTGGTCTCATGTGGGCTCGCCTGAGGCTGACTGATGGGACCACGGCAGCGGGGCTGTCCAGAGAGACCACACTCCTCTACCTGGAGGCTCACTCGCACCCCCCTGCCCAACTATCGACACCCCCCCTCCGAGAAGGCGACATCATCGCAGGGCCTGGTCCTTCTCCTCCATGGGTCTCCGGCCCTATTCGAGTCAGACCAGGCCATGTTACTGCACGGCGCGTGTTTGCTGGATGCTCCGCTCCCATCGAGGAGAGGAGTACTTATTGGGGAGGCCCTTCCTTCGTCTCATCTCATCTGACCCCGGTAATAAGACAGCGTCTGCACCACGCCCGTCCACTGCTTTACGTGAGCTACCCGCGAGACCGATACGCTCTCTCGCCGAGACGACGGAGCCGACGCGTTAGCCTGCACCCAGTGTAATTATATCTACGCCGGACTGCGCACTTTTGCTCCCGTCCGAGGCTCGGTCAATCGACACCAAGGGGTTCCCTCGTCCACTCGTCGCCCCGTGTAAGCTGGGCACGGCTTTGTCCCCTCGCCTCGACACGTCTGAGCGCCGTTCGGTCTCTCTTCTTCGGCGCACATCCAAGGAGTATCCCGGCTGCCATCGGGCTCTACTGCCAATCCCACTGGCGTCGCCTCTCACTCCACTGACTGTTTTGGGCCGGGACTTGCCCTGCCGGTGCAAGATCCCGCCGGGGTCGTCGGTGCGTTTCCCCAGTTCTTGTGTGTCCCCAACCGTCAGCCCTGCGGGCCCACCTCCAATTAGGCCCTCTTCATTTGGACTATAAACAGCACAGCCAAGGATCCCCCCAACTGAGCCCTTCCTGAAACAGTAAGCATGCCTGCCGTCAATATTCCTCCTCTGCGGCAGGACTCGGGCAAGAACGTCACCTCATGGCCTGACGGTGCAGACCGCTCCCACCTCATATATCACCTGGCCGTTGGGCTGGCAGCTGTCGTGCTCGTCATTACACTGCGCTCCAGAATACGCGCGAGGCATAGCCCAACCGTTGCCAAGAAGCCGTATGGGCCTAAGGATTCTGCTCCTCCAGTCTCGTGGCAGAAGCAGACGCCCTCTACGGCAGCACTCGGGAAATCACGTGGAATAAGCAGCAATCTCGTTGCAGCCAGTACCAACATGTCAGACGACCACAAAGACCCGGACCCCTCTCGAGGAAATGGGCACGAAATCATGGACCCAGGTCGTGTAGAGTATGGCCTCGGCGACTCGGCGCAGGACGAGCCGGCTGCCTTCACCAGCATCTCTGGCAGTCCCATCCGATTTGACAACCCGCCGTGGGCCAGGACGGCTCGACCACCGCCACTTTCGCCCAAAGTGCCCCTCGCTGTGACGACAGATGCGATGAGATTGGAGGACCGGCGGCTCAGCTCGGCCGTCTCGACCATGGGCGACGTCGATCTCCCCCTTTTCCAGCGGCAGGGCTTTGATTATATGTCTTCGCCATCTTCCTCGTCGTCGGTGGCGCTGCCAACGCGTCACGGCTCGCCTTTGACGCCCCGGCGACGCTCCTACACGCGAACCATATCGCTGGGCGCATCGCAACCGGGCACCCCGCCCGCCGAGCTCCCTGACACTCCTCCTGTCAGCTTCGCACCCAGCTCGTTTCCGTCGTCAAGTCCCTATCTGCCCCCCGCGCCGCACGACAGCGGCGATGGCCAAGGAGACGGAGACGGCTTCCCCCCGCAGGAGATTGACGTGCACGGCGAGATCATCTCGATGGAGGACAGCACCGGCGCCAACTGGACACGGCATACCCGTGTCTATGGTGGTGGCGTGTGTCTCGCTTGTCTGGCCTCGGGCGGCGAGGGCGGCTTCTACGGCCCCAAGGTGCCCCTGAAGGACCGGAGGTGACACGCACCCACGGGGGCTTCCGGGGTCATGATTTGGGTCACCTGTGGTACCCGTATTGAAATCCCGGTGGGACGACAGTTGGTTCTTGCATTCGACCTGCTATGGCAGCCGAAAAAGACGGATTGCCTCTTCTCGGCGACGCAACTTCTGCAGTGGGGGTTCTTCCTCAACCATTCTCAACCCGGCGCACAGGTAGAAGAGGGCTTGTCATTTTTCTTGTTCCTGTCCCTGTATGCGGTTGACCGCTTGGGTTCGCCGCGTCCTTTGGAAACGATACTTTCTTTGTTTTTTCCTTACTCTCTCGCGAAGGGGTAGCGGGCCTGGCTCAGGCATGGAAAAGGATATACCATTCTTGTTTTTTTTTTTTTTCTCGGCTTGTGTACCATTTGTTTCCATGCGCGGATGCGAGCCCGAAGGGGGAAAAGGCATCCGATTTAACGCCCGTCTACGAAACCATTGACCTATCTTCTTGATCCTCCGTAATGTGTCCCGGGCTATTCGGGTTTGTGTGGTTTACTGCATGTCCCCAATTTTCTTATATTTTCCCCTTGTGGGGGGGCCTGTCCCTTCCCTCGTATTCATCTTGCCGAGACCTCTCGCTCTCCCAAGGAAAACGTCAGGTGCAGTCCCCCCCACCGGTTCGTGAGGTGGGAGGATAGGTCCCCTTGCTATACGCCCTTCCACTCCCCTCCGTAAAAAAAAAAAAAAAAAAAAAAAAAAAAAAGAAAAAGCGCGTCACATAGCCGCAAAACGGTACCTTGGGAGACATGAAAGACGTACGACGTATGGAAACATGAGAAAAAAAAGAACGCATGGGAAAAAACAAGCGCTGGACTCGATGAAAGCTCCAACGTTGCGTCACCTTGGTGTAGCCCCATGTCACGTTCCATACGTCGTTGTCGCCGCCGCCGCACGGGTGCTCAGTAAGAGGAAGGGGGGGGAGAGGCGAGAATTGCACGCTAGCGCGTCCCGGCAGGCGGGCTTTTTCGCCACTACGTAGCTTCTAGGGGTCAGGGGGAGGCCCACAACACGGAGGCGGCGAGAAGGCTGCCTTTGCTAGTTTTAGGTCTATTTGTGTAAGAAAACAAGGGCGATGATATATATAGAAAAGGGGCGGGTTGGGTGAAGGGCGGTCGCCCTGGGCCGGGCGGGAAAAGGTGTCGAGGACCACAAGGGCAGATCTGGGTCCTTGGGAAGGGGAGGGACATGTTTGCGCCTCGGCTTGTGGGCTGGAGAGACTCCTCCCAGGACATGTTGTTGCCTTGTCGGTCTCCCGGGCCACGGTAGGTCGCCAGGGCCACCGGGGGGGGAGGGGGGGTGCTGGCGTTACTGTGTGGTCAGCTTGGGATAGGGGGATGGGGAGTCTCTTGGTTAGGATAGTTCGCTTTGACATGGGGTATCCAAAGAGTGTTAACACCTTGGGGGGGGGGGGGGTAGGACGCGGGTCTGAGGGCGTGGTCTCGGTGCTACGCCGGGGTCCTCGGATTCGGTATCACGGCGAAGTACGCGTTGCATTGACCGACTACCCAGCTTCGGACTTTAGAAGGGGGGTCTTGGGAATGCGACGAGGATGGCGAGGGGAAAGATGACGACGATTTGGGGGAGCATGATCTGATCAGGTCCGGCTCCGGGGGGGGGCGACGTGTGGCTGGCTGGGGTTTTGGGCTGCTGACGGGGACACTCCTTGCTGCTGACCGACTGGCCCCCCTGCTCGCGGCCGCAAAACAGAGCGGTGGGAAGGGTGGAAGCATCGTGTCTGGTGCCGGGCTCGTGGCGCTTACGGGGGCTTGATCGAGCTGAGTGAGTCTCGGGGAGAGAGGGGGAGGGGGGGGGACAACGATGCGACGTGGGCTGTGCGGTGGGTGGAGGTTTCTCTTTCTTTTGTGTGCAACTGAGGGTGCTCATCCCGTTTTCCTTTCCTTGTGTCTTTCCGAGTCCGGGGACCGTCCATGTTCTCAGAACTTGTCTTCCGAATGCGTATTCAACTCTGCGGTCTCAAAAGTCTGCACGAGCGGGCGGTGGGGAAAGAAACCAAGATGGCGCTTCGGGCTCCGTAATCGGGGCTGTTTAACCGTTTCGTTTTCTTGGTGAGATTTACCAGCATGTCTAGGCTTGATTCCAACATGAAATCGTTGGAAGCAGCAGGTTTTATTATAAAATCTTGGTGTATTTAACTATTCTGACAATGGTAAATTGAACGCCAACGCGCAAGTTACCTGGGGTACGTACTTAAGTCTTTTATCTGGTAACACCTATTATGTGTTAGAACTCTCAAAACCTTCACTAAGATAGGGTTGTCTGTGTTAGAACTCGAACTCATCTCTCCTTAAGGGAGTCTCTTCCCTCTCCCGGTACTTGTTCTCTCTTCCCCCTCCTTCTTTCTGTCTCTTTCCCCTTTAACCGAATATTCATTATTTACTCTATTAATCCCCTTCCTTCCAAAGTTAGGTAATAATGCTTAGGAGAATACTATGTTCCATTAGAAGTATTCCGTCACCCCGTTTCCATTCACTACGTACGTCTTAACCTGACTCTCCAATCTCCAAGTCCGAAACTCAAATGTGTGAATATTTCGGAAACAGAACCCCAACCTATAATGCCTCCCAGACGACCTAATTCAGGGAGTATCTTTTAGTATCTTCCGCCTGGGTTCCCTGAGCCATGCGTACCCATTTCTCGGGCGGTTTAAAGAATTGTTCTCAAGTTAACGGGCTTCTTTCTCATTTGAGAGAAGGTCATAGAAATCACGTCCCTATGGAATCTCTTAATCCACTCTATGTTCCAACATACCTATTTATACCTCAGGGTCTTTGCACGTGGTTTCCTCCTCTTATGACGACGTTCAGCTTCGCGTTCTCTTTCCTGGACACGTAGTACACAAAATGAAGAAATGTAACTCCACCGTTGCTCACTCCAAGAACACTGCCGCCAGAGAGCGACAGGTAGGAAAGAGGAGGAGGAAGAAGTGGAACCGACGATGATGAGATTTTCGAGGGCTCAGCAGGTTGGCCGAGAACCAGAGAGACGCGTTGGGGTTTCAGCTTCTCCCATTCATCCCCGTCTACCTCGCCCCTTGCCAGTCTTCATCCTTCCATTCCATTCAGAGTACAGCGTAAGTAACCCAAACTTGTGTTTTAAGGAGCTTTCCAGAAAGTCCCAGGTAATAATACGTCCTTTACTTGTGGATGGCCACTAGCCCAACTCTGAGATCCCTTTCCTTTGGTGCTGGCCTTGGGAAAGCGTACAAGTAAAGCACTGTTGCGCAGGTAGAACAAGCCGATGTACCTTCCGTAGCTTTTGCGAAAGACCATCTCTGCCGGTATATTGGAAGTACTCCCATATCATTGGTGGCTCGGTATGCCTAAAGCCAACTTCTAACCGTGTCGCAAAAAAGGTAATCCGTCTTTTCCGGCAGAAATTGATACCATGCCGCATCATATCACGGCCTTGACTGGGTTCTCTCATGCCTGTCAATGTGTTGGCGAAACCCGTCGGTGTAGGAGAGACCCTCCCTGCGCAGGTAACGCGCCCATCACGGAGGCAAGGATTCGTTGCCGTCTTGGTATCTGTCGCGGTATTCATAATATGTTAATCTCATCATTAGTCTCTGAGATGGTGAGGTGTCGGCTGATGGGCCGGTGTATCATTCTGCGGCGGGAATGGTGTCGTGTACCCGAAAAGATCTCTGGCCGACTCGAATTGCCTCTTCCACTTCACTAGCAAGAACTATTTCTCCCTTCCAGCCAATCCTTAACTAGGAGGGGAAACCCGATAGGGCCATCTGAACCTCTGAGTATCTTTCTAATGCAACGTGACGATGGGCGTTCCCAAATGAGCCGCTCGGGCGTCAGCCCAGGAATCGGCCGAAGAACATGGCGGGAGTTCCATAGAGAAAGCCACCAGAGAAGAGCGACTGGGTGCGGAAAGCAATCCAGAGATGCTTGAGAGGGTATCCTTCTCGATTGGAGGATTCTTGTATCATAACTTTGGGTAATGTCGCTAAGAGTGGCCGGTTCGGGCATCCCAGCCTGCATCACAATCGCATTGGGGCCGCTCCGTTTGACCGTGTCGAACTCGGCCTCGGGCACGAGTTACTCGTCCCATTCACTACACGAGCACTTCCAATACAGCTCTTGGTCGCCGAATGTAATCCGACGCGCCGACATCTCGTTCTCTTGGTAGGTCCATCCTCTCCGATTGCTGCGTACTCGAGTGGCGGTGGCATCGTGGTGGGGGTATGCGAAGTGAATCTACCCACAAGGAGGACTCACCAATGAGGAAGGCCAAGTCAACGACACGTCGCAAATTGGGTGGTAGTATGGGATAGAATCCAGGTCCGGCATCTCGAACGCCCGTGGTTCTTTGAAGCTTAAAAGGTAGGTAGCAAGCAGGTGGGCATCGATGCGGCTGGCCTTGAGATTGCCGTACGTGTAGCTCAGGGCTACCAAGTTCTTACGAGGGCTTGGCCAGAAACCAGGCACTTGCTGTGAACATCTATAAGCCATGCTGGTCATAGTTTCCATATCTCCATGGTGTTCTCACATGATTTACCGTGAAGCGCTGGACAGTCATGCATCCGTTACTTGAACATGTCGAGGTCCGCCCCGTCGGGATGCCGGATGCGACCATTCCCCAATCGACGGCCATCAGAGAAACCCTTGGCCATAACCATCTCGTGTACACCATCTCTAGTCTTGTATGTCGGGGTGGTTCTGACGTGATGAATGGCGCCGACATTACGCTGGAGAAGTATAGTAAGGATCCAGTGGATGAAGCGACGATCCCTTGGACCGGAATGGAAAGCCTTCACGCCGCGAGACTCAGGCGGGTAACAGAAGCCATCCGCCGGGTACAGAAGCCCTCAGGTATCGAGAGCGGATGCCACGGCGGACGATACGACATGCGTCTCCGCAAATCCGTTCTAGTTGACAGCACGCTGTCAGCACCCACAGCGCTGGCACCCCCCAGCAAGGCTGACCGAAAAAGGCCCTTGAGTACCGGGGCAAGAGCCTGCCATCGCAACCGACACTCCGGCCCGAAGATGCAGGGAGAGAGAGAGAGAGTGTGTGTGTATATGTGACGGAGGGAGAGAGGAAGAAAGAGAGCAGCCAAAATGCTGTGGAATCTGGATAAAACATCGGAAGAGAGGTCATGGCATTGACGATACGGCAATCGCTTTCCCGGGGCATCCATCCCATTCATCGACCACCCCGAGACGGACATTTCCTCTCACTTGCGAACCTTCGCCGCCGCGCAGCCACGCCATCAGGCCCGCGACGACGAAAACGGCGCCTGCCAAGACGGTGCAAAGAAAGAACCTCCTCGATATGAGACCACCTCCGACGAATCCACCCACCACGAGACCCTTCCCCCCCCCCCCTCCCGCGCCCCTGCGTTCCTGGAACCTTGTATATACCGAGCCACCACGACCCGCGCGGAGCAGATTACCCAGAACGGGGGGAAACCCCCCGGGAATCCTCGGTAGCGGAGCTGCGGGAAGGGGGGAGAGGGGGGGGGGGGGGGGTTCGTACCCACCAAATCCATGTCTCAAGCGTGGGGAACTTGGGGTCCTTTTTTCCCTCGGGAAAAAAACCCCCCCGCGGAGGCCTCACCACCGGCGGCAGGTCGACCAGCGAGCGAGAGAGGGAGAAAGAGAGAGACAGGCGAGTGGCAAACGTACCCATGCCCATGGAATCCAAAGTTCACCAAAAGTACCTGGTGGGTTGTAGGGGCGTACACCACATACGCCCGTGATGCTACTACTACCCACCTTCCATTCTGTCGTTCCCACGACCGCATCATGCAGGAGGAGCACCATACGGCGCGGGCAGCGGGCGAGGATCAAGTATTGAAGATATATACATTAGAGCCGGCCCGATCGGTACCGTGTCTGATCACTACCCCAGGGAGAATGACCGCCGAGTAGCCACACGGGGAAAACGAACTGCTTGGGAAGACGAGGTGGACAAGTTCGCTGTCGTGGGTTCCGTCTTGCGCTTACGAAAAGACCCAATCGCCCTGTCCATCCCTAGCGACGTGATATGAAGCTCTGATCGGGCTCTATTGTGGGACGTCGCGTATGGGCGGGCATGCGGGCAAGTCGAGGTTGGCGATCAATCTTCATTGAGCCAAAATGTCACTACATAATAGCTATCCTTCCCATCATCTAAGTGAATTCCCGACCGGCCCATACCGGCCCAGGATTGCTTCTTCTCCTCAAACCGACCGAAAGCCTGGGCGTCCACAATGGCCATCAGTAAGATGCCTCAAGTCGGACCGTCCCAGCTTGTATCCGTTCCAACCCAATAAGCGAAGCAGTCGCATACCAGGCCTCGTCGGCGAATGAAGGAGCGACGAGAAACAAAAGCAACCATACGCCGCCCATCCCTGGTGGATATGACAATCCCAGCCATAACCTTGCGTGCAACGTCAGGGTAAATAAAACACAAGTCCAAATATCGGCAAAAAATAGGTCTCTCCCCAGTTTCACGTGGGGCATTTCTCTCAAAACCATTCTAGCCTCCAGGTCGAAAGCAGATGGACGCCACCGATGCTGGCTCGAAAGTCAAGAGGTGCGATGGCCGCGAAATCAAGGGTGTCCAAAAAAAGAACCAGCTATCCCGATGGCGTGCTGAGCTTGACTACCCCACGCTTCGGCAAAGAGGCATGGTCATTCTGTTATGCCTTGCGTGGGCGTCGGCTCGCCATCTCAACAACGCAAAAAGGAGGGTCTACCCCCTACACCGGGCAGGCAGGTATGAGCGAACGGAAACGTCGGGAGCGTGCGATCGTGAGTGCGTAACAACATCGAAGAAATGGGTCTCAAGCGACGATGCCGTTCTTGCGCTTCTCGGCACTGGTGAGCACCAGGCGCGGGGCCTTGCGACCGCCCTCGGTGGTCTCGGGCTTGCTAGCACGGTGGGAGCCGTGCTTGAAGACGCTGGCAAAGCTGCCGTGGTCGCTCTCCGAGGCGCTCGAGATGCTGTCAACGCTCTTGCGAGACTTCTGGCGCGAACTGGGGCGGTCCGAGCCGATAGCTCCCCAACTGCCGCTGGCCGACGTCCGCGAGCTGGCGAGGCTGGGCTCAGCGTCGCCCGAGAGGCTACCCGAGCCACTGCGACCCGAGTCGGACTCGTTGTCCGTCAGCGGCGTGGCGACTTCAGCCGTGTCCGAAACCGGGCTCATGCTACCGCTGCTGCTGGTGCCCTTGCGCCGCTCGAGGCCGGCCTTCATCAGGTTGTGGATCGCCGAGCGGCGGGTGCGTGCCGCAAAGTTCTTGCTGCCCTCCTCCTTCGAAGTAGGCTTGGCACGCAGCTCCTCGATGGAAGGGGGGCCTCGGGGCTGGCGGACAGGGTGCTCTCCAGCGCGAGCCTGCCCGGGTCCGTAACCGCTGGAGGCGGGCGTCAGAGGGAAAGAAGCCGTCTTGGGGCCGGTAGTCTTGGTGGCCTCGTCAGCGTTGACCATCAGACCCTTGCTGGCACCCATAGACGGTGTCTTCTTGTGGCCGCGGCGGAAAGCATTGGCAGACGGCGGGGGCAGGGGCTCGTGATCGGTCAGAATCTCAACCTTCTTGGGGGGCGTGTTGCTGCGGAAGAAGGGCCTCTCGTTGTCAGCAGGGGGCGAAACCTGGACACGGGGTGTCGAGTTGTTCTGCTGGAAGCTGAACGTCTGGGGCGTCGACGGCTGGTCCATGTAGGCACTGTTGCCCTGGTTGTACTGGCTCTGGTTCTGGTCGACGTAAAACATCTGCTGGCCAGTGGCGGGATCGTAGCAGGTGTACATGTTCTGCTGGGGCTGCTGCAGGTTGGCCATGGACTGCTGCAGGCTTCGGAGCTGCTGCTGCTGCTGCTGGTAGAGGCTCTGGAGAGCCACCTGCTGCTGCAGGGTAGCCTGCCCATTGAGGCTGAGACCATGGAACTGCTGGGCGGCAGCTTGTACATTCATCAGCTGCTGCTGCAGGCGCTGCTGCTGCTGAGCGAGGTACATGTTGGTGGCGACCAGCTGGGCGTACAGGTTAGGATCCATCTGCTCCTGCTCGTCGATAGCCAGCTCGGGCGGGGCCAAGATCTGCTCAGCGGTGTAGTGATGGTCGTGGGCGGCCATCATCTGTTGCTGCCGCTGGTAGGCCTGCTGCTGCTGCTGCTGGTAGTGCTGCTGCTGCTGCTGAGGCTGGGTCGGCATGCGGGGCAGCGAAGTCTTGGGCCCAGCAAAAGCGTTCTGCTGACCATTGTACATGGTCGAAGAGGCGCCGTTGGCGTAGGACTGCTGACCAGCGGGAGCCGCCGTCGTGGGCGAGGCGGGGAAATTGCCAGTTGTGGCTGACTTGGGGGCAGTGCGGAGGCCCGCCAGAAGGTGAGAGCGGCTGGTACGTGGGGTGGGCGCGCCGTTATCCTTGTTGTCAGCCGAGGCCTTCATGGCGTCGAAGGACAGGGGCTTGATGTTCTGGCCACCTCGGCGAGACGCCAAGCCACCGGAGGGCAAGCCCAGGCCGTTGGAAGGTGCGAAGCTGTTTTGGGCCATTTTGAATAGTAGACCGCCTGTGTCAATTATTCAAGAGATGTTTTCTGGTTTGCTGAGAAAGATCGAGTCACTGCTGGTGCGCGACTAGACGATGTGCTCAGAAGAGACTGGCTGGGAAGTCGAAAAAGGAGTGGACAACGGCCTAGGAAGTAGTCGTTGAAAGTATTACAACCAGGTAGTTGACAGATCCGTGGAATCCAGCGTCTGATTTAGATTGGGGAATCTGGATGTTGCTGCTGCAAATGTTGTGTCAAAAGAAAAACGGGTCGATCAACGAATGCTCGTCTCGGGGTTCGGATTCGGGATGAAGTCGTGTCAAACGCGAGGCCACGGAATGCAATCCAGCGAAGCCAAGATGAGTCTTGTCGTGGCGACCGTGGTAGGTAAACCTGTGAACAAGAAGGAGAGAAAAATGCGTCCAAGCGGGTCAACTGCGAGAAGCGTGGCTGCTCAGCGGCTGGGGGGCGAGGCGGGATGAATATTAGATGGTAGACAGCTGGCGGTCTACGTAGATGGTCGAAAAGATCGTGGCGTCGATTGTTTGAATGAACGACAGTGGGTTGTCGAACTGCTGGCGCGGACGCAAATGGCGGTGGACGGAGCGATTGAAGCAGGTACGAGAGCTGGCAAGTGCGACAATCCGGAACAAGGTCCAAAAAAAGGTTGCAAGAGAACCAAAGCGTGGCGAGCTGGTGACTTTGTAAGCCTCGACTCAGGACTTATGAAAGAGACGGCCGGCGGGGGACGAAGGGTCAAGGGTCATGGGGTTTTCGAGGGAACTGCGCTCCGAGAAGGCGGCTCCAGGGTAGGGCACCGAAGGCAGGGCAAGGCAGGGGACGGGGGGGAGAGAAAGGTTTGCCGAATGCAGCACTACTGTGGGTGCGCGTACCTGGTGTGCGCGAGCTAGAACAAAGGCGTCCTGTTTCGCTTTGGAGCCTCGGGCGTCCTGAAGCAGTCGATGTTCCAGTGGGACAGTGACAACGGCGGGTTGATTATCGGATGGTGGGTTTGGGCTGATATACTCGTATATGCGATGAAGAGAAGGCGGCGGTAGACGCGAAGAACAATTGTACAATGATTAAAATGCGAGGTGTATGGATCAGCTGGCTGTGTGGAGATGGGACCTAAGTCTGGAGCTATAGGTGCGAAGCGCGTGGGTGCGATGCAAAGCAAGGCGGCGGTGCGATCTGACGGTTGTGGAAGTTGAGTGGACGATATTGCGAACCGATCAATGAGTTGTCTCTCGTTTTTTTTTGTCTGTTTTCTTTCTTTCTTCCCTTGGGGGGTTGTGTGCAGTGGTGAATTGGCGAGTGGATGCAACTTTTCTCTCTCGTTTTTTCTCTCTCCAGTAGGCAGTAGGGCGACGGGGCTGACCAAGCGACGCGAACTTTCTCAGTAGACGGACGATTCCACGCCAACGGCGAATTGGCGGTGTTGTGTGGCGGGAAAACGGCGATGGACTGCGAGGCGAGAATAAAGGAAGGGCGACGGTAGCGGCGACGAGGGAGAGGGGGGGGAGGCAAAGGAAGAAAGAGAAGATGAGGACAAAAAGCTGTGAGGGAGGGAAGGAGGAGGGAGAGTGGGAGGAAGTAGAGCGAAGACGAGTGGAGGGAGATGAGGGCGATTTGACCAGAAAAGGCAGCGGACGGGCGGGTGAGCGAACAGGCGAGTGGACGGACGACGCATAGAACGACAGCGCAAGCAGGTACCGGTACGGGGGGGGACGGGCTGGACGGGTACTTGGAAAAGAGGGCGAGGGTGGATGGCTCGGATAGGTGGGTAGGCGATGGGGGGGGGGGTTGTGTGCGTGCGTGCGTGCGTGCGAGTGAGTGAGTGTGTGTGTGTGTGTGTGTGTGTGTGTGTGTGTGTGTGTGTGACTCTAGCCTGCCCAGCCCAGATGGGATGGGATGGGATGGGATGGAATGGGATAGGACAGGACTGGGCCCAGTCCAGGACGGTGGTCGAGAGGAGGGTGGGACTGGGTGACTGGGCTCCAGGTACACACAACCTGTGACTGGGAACTTGGGCTGGAACTGGGACAGCCCAGAACTGAGCCCCCCTCGCCCCGGCAATGCCCACTAGGAAGGTCCTAGGTACTTCTAGCGTCTACCCAAGTACTGCTTGGCATCCCATCCCCCCCCCCCCCCCCCCCCGACGCGATCGATCACAGCCAGCAAGCCGGTTCTCCCAACGGCGACGTGTTGTCTTTCGAACCGGAGTCTTTGTGTCCCATATCTCTCACTCTCTCGGATCCATTTATTATAGCGTATCTAAATAATCAGGCAGGCAGTATGTACGTATGTACCTCAATAGCTAGCCCCAAGCCCTGTACGGAGTATGGGGGAGCCGGGCTGGTAAGATGTAGGTAGGTACATCTACAGGAGACCCAGAGCCAAATGCCCCACCGAAAGAGTCAGTGGGTGGCAGTGGGTGGCAGCGGTCGACAGCCAACCAGAAACGGCCGTCCACATGTCCCAGAATCCCGAGGCCTGGCATCAATCGCTGGCAACTTACTGGCCCTGGCAGGCCGCAGACACGGACGGGCAGACAGCGATGGACAGGGGCAGGGGCAGGGGCAGCTATGTAGCATGGATAAGTACATAGATGGAAGGGCAGCAGGTGGTGAGGTAGGAGGTACCCTACCTACCTACCACCTTACCTAGGGAGCCGGCACCTGTGCCAGGCACAGACAGGCCCGCCCGAGGTCGCCCTCTGTCCCAGTGCCCGTATCGAACTAACTGTTCCATTGCCAGCAGCCCATCGTGATCCCATCCCATGCCCGACTGGACACAGACACAGACCATCCTGGGCCCTCATCCGTTTGTTTATCGATTCATCCGCCCATCCATCGCCGAGAAACGAACGACTAGGGGGGGGGGACCAGGGAAGGCGACGAGGGCGACGTGGACGATAACTTCGATGCTATGGAGTTAATCTGGTCATCGCCGACGTTGGCACCTCATCCACGGGCTTCCCTCGTATCCAATACCACGGGGCAGCGCAACGCTCTGCACGCGGAGAAAAGAGCCACACACAAACGATGCGTCGTCGACGCCCCACCCTCGGCACCACGTTTGCCCAGGCGGCGCACTAACGAAGCACCGACCGTCGTGGGCGTCAGGTAGAAGAATAGACGGATGTGGACGAACTGGAGGAGGATGTCCGGGCCTCGTCATTGGCCGGCTGCCTGCATCAGGCCCTGGCCCGTCGACTCGGCTCTGCTTTGCCCTGGGCTCTGCTATGGATGATGCATGCATGGCGAGCGAGCGAATGGGGGTGGTGTGACAGTCATGCACCTCCGTACATACATTTGACCTTAGGTCCATGCCTCCAATACTTCTGCGCGCATACATACATACACTCGCTACACCTACTACCACTTACCTAACCGGGGACGCGGAGAGACGTCCATGCCTACCTCCTCTTTCCATCCATCCATCCAGCACCAGCCTATTCCGGTAGGTAGGCAGGTCTATGGAGGCTATGTGATGCCCCAGAAGGAGGCTGAGAAAGCAGAGGAGGTAGCCTACACTAGCCCACGGGTCAGGTTGGATGGGATGGGTGGACGATCGATGTAACGAGTACAGTACACACACACACACACACACATCCACGCGCTATACACCACGCAAAAAGCACCAGAGGCCTTGCTAGCAGAGAACCGGTGACCAGGTCAGCCACTCAGGAGGCTTCGTTGGCTTTCTGACAATGAGGGAGCACATACACAAACACACGCACGCACGTACACACACACACGCGCACACACATAACCCTTGATCTGCCTGCCAGCTTCCCAGCAGAGAGACAGGCCTCGTCCCAAGAACGGACCCCGAGGAGCAGTAGAGGTTAACGACCCAAACCCTGCTCCCCGCGTGCTTCTGCTGCCGGAGCGGGCTTCCCTTTTTCTCACTGCCGGGCCGTAGAGTTTTCACGGGGAATACTAATATGATTATTATTAGAAGAAGAAGAAGTCTACGACGACGAGGATGACCACAACAGCAAGCGGCAACGGAGCCGCCGGCAGGGGAAAAAAGAAACAACCACATTGCCCAGTATCGTATTCCAACGGGCGAGCGAAGCTTCTCTGGGGGGTCGGGGGCAGCCAGCCAGAAGAGGGCCCGTCCCACACGGTTAACCACACCATTGAATGTACACATACCAACCCGCGCCTCAGCAGCTACTGAGTAAACAGCCCGTGGGCCGGTGCTAGGTTTAGCTGCGCGACGGTCTCGAGGAAATGAAGACGGCGCCCCGGGCGGGCTTCGCTCACTGGCGATTGGCCCCTTCGGGCTAGAGTCAAATCGACCTTTTTTTTGTTTTTGTTTTTCTTTCGAGTATCTGAGATGGGTCTCCTCTCCCCAGCTGAGCCGGGAAAAAATGCCCTGCGTATCGAAGCCTACCTTACCTACTACATAGCTGGCGAGCCGGCAAGCAGCAGCAGCAGCAAGCGCACGCGCTCATGCTCACGCACCACACGCCCGCCGGGCGCACGCACACACGGCCAATGTTTCTGCCGAGGACCCTGGATTGGCCCGGATTGGGATTGGATTGGCCCTTTCGCGTTGACGGGATCCCCATTCGGGGCATCCAAGCGGCTGGACCGAACCGGCCGCCCGTCCGTTCCCTCCATACCTTACGTATGGCATCAGAGTAGAGGCTATCGATGCATCTATCCCTATGGCCCGGTTCCCTGAGGGACTCGTTGCACTGGTTTCTATCCTTGGGCGCGACAGCGGGAAGAGGGGGAACACCTCTTGACTCGATCGCCCATCGCCCCGTTCCTGCATTGCGTTGGCTACGCCCGTCTGCCAAGTCGCGGCTCGCTCCTGACCCGTCTGGCTGTCTTTTTTTGGTCTCCAAGTACTTCACGGGTTTGAGGGTGCTCGTTCATTCGTTGGCCCATTCGAGTCGTATTCTGAGCACATACTTTCGCCCTCGTCCTGTGTGCGCCAGTTCTGGGCCTGCCTCGCCGCGCACAAGGTTTGATCTCCAATTACCGGCGCGTTTGGCGGAAGGTTCCTTTTTTTTTTCTCTCTTCTCTTCAGCCTTTTCCCCCTCCCCTCTCTGTCGCGCGTGCCTGGCGAGCCCTGGCTCCTTGGAGCCCACCCCCCCATTGGCGCTTCGGCGGCGCGGAGATGGGGTCTCTCTCTGGGCCCCATATTGCGTACATGGATACTTGTGTACATAGTACGAGTATGGATAGCGTGCAGCTGGGGGAGGGGAGGGGGGAGGCCTGATGACGACGGTGCCCGAAAGGAAGGAGGACTGGTATTGCAGGAACTCCGAACAGCATCATCCCTCTCCGCCCTTGCACCCGACCGAAACAGAACCAGAGTCCGGCCTGGGTGCTTGTCCCTCCCCATGCCGCCCAGTAATGGAAAACCCAAAAGCCGGAAAGTGCATGGCATGCCGTCTGCTGCGCCCGGTGAGCGAAGCACTTTTTTTGCGCTGGGCAGCCGCACCCACGGACGGCTCGGGGTCGAACCCCGGTAATGATCGACAAGAACCTGCTCCCCGTCCAATATGTATAGTAGTACCTACTACATACATACTCGCTCGCACGCACAAACACATGCAGCCGGCCTGGGCACTGGCAGGAAAAGACGGACGCTGGCACGGCGGCCCTTGCATTACGGCAGCAGTAGCAGCAGCAGAGAGAGACCTGACGAGGACCCGCCCAGACAAGACCAGGCAACCTGACCAGGGGTCCATGTCGCAGGGATCGTCCGACTATCCCCTCCCCCCCTCAAGCCCCAAATGAAGGGCAAGGCGGGCAGGCGGGATCAAGGCTGAAGTCCATGTTTCAACGTTGTCCAGGCTGAATTGCCCATCGCCGGGTCTGGGATCACGAGGACGGGCGGGTTTTGCTGTTGTTATTCTTACCGCATTGCCACATATAGGCTGCTCCGTACGGGTAGCAGGCCGTATCGGCCGGGGGCTCCCTCCCCGCCCACTCTCCGACAAGGGCTAGGATCCGAGCAGATCGCGTTGCCGAGGTGTTGGTATGTAGAGACTCCCTCTTTCTCTCTCGCTGGCAAGCGGCTGGTCCAGGTAGGGGCGGGTGTGAAATCGGGGGGGGCGGCAGGGGGAGGGGAGGACAAGATACCTGCCGCACATCATGCAGGCGCGTGTCCAACCTGTCATGTGGGAAGAAGCGGTTAGAGAGGTACCTTCCGGTAGACTGACTGCCCATGCGCGCCTGGGGAATGCAAGCCACGGGCGCCTGTCGCTTCTTCATCAACTACCTACAGTCGGAGGACCACGCCCCGCCTTACGACCAGCACAACCTCCACACGGCCGGTTAGTTATTGTTTTTGTTCCCGACAGCAACGCCGAGGACGCGTGCGGGTGAGAGAGATGTGTGTGATGTGATGTGTATGTGTGCGTGTGCGCGCCGTTGGCGAATACGTGGGGGGGGACCAGGGCGTGACACAAAACAGACGCGGTCCCCTCTCTTCTCGTCGCGAGCGCATAACCAGCGCGGGCCATGGCCAGGAAGATCAGACGGAAGGTACAGTAGGTCGCGGAGAAAGAGGCCTCACTAGACTACTTACGACTATGCGCGGCCCCTGGTTGGGCCGGCGGGCGGCGGGCAGCCCATCATCATCCACCTTCCACCATCCCATCGTCTCCCCTCCCCTTCCTATCGCAACGCAGGCACGCAGGCACGTACGCAACATAGCAAGCATCCCGAGCCGCATTCTCGAAAGCTGGGAGAGGGCGCCGCAAGCAGCGCCCGCGCGGCTGGGCTCGCTCCCCCCCCCCGTTCTGCTTCCGGCTCGCCGGTCCTCTGCGGCGCGCCGCCCTCTCCGATCCGGCGCTCGTGATTCGTGGCTGTATCACCTGGCCGCATTGGGCCAAGCGGGCGGGCCCCTTGGGCCCCCCCCTGCAGCTTTTAATCAAAACGGCACGTCTGAGACGCCTTTCCTCCCCCCCCGCCCATCGACAAAGGGCCGCCGCCGCCGCCGCCGGGCCAGCCAGCCCCTGGTTTGGTGGTTCTCGCCTCCTACTGGCCCCTCTCATTCTCTTTCTCTCTCTCTCTCTCTCTCTCTCTCTCTCTCTCTCTCTGTTTAGGGCTCTTTTTACACAAACAGGGCCCCCTCCTCCCCAATCGAGACGCGAGCGAGCGAACGAATGGCAACTGGGCAGGCCCCGACGTCCCGTAACCCCCCCCCAGATAGTGACCCCAAGTCTACGGCAAGAGTGCTTTGTGTACCTACCTGGCAGACAAGCAGGCAGGCAGTTGTCGTCTTTGTTGCCCTCCCTCATCACAGCGGTTTCCGTCTTCCATAATTTCTGCAGCGCTGTCCGACCGGCCAGCTGGTGGTGACGGAGGGGAAGGACGGACGATGCTGCTTCTTCTTCCGCCTGTCATGACCTCTCGCCGGGCTGTTTTAGCCCCCTCCACCCGCCCCCCCCCCCCCTCCTTGGACGCAACCTGGGAGGGAGTTTGAGGGGGTTACATTTTTCGGTCCCTTACCATGGACCCTCCCCTTCGCTTCGGCTTGTCGACGATCGATGGGCGCGCGTGTGAGCTCTCTCCCTCTCTCTGTCTCCTCCCCCCCTGTGATCCATGGCCCCATTCCGCCGCCGCCGCCGCCGCCGCCCGTCCCATGGCCACGCCATGCCGTGACCGTCCCATCCCATCCGTCGGTTTGGGACCGCCAGGGGAGGGGGGCGCAGCCGGGGCCCGTAATCCAGGTCCCTTTCCCTCTTTGCTCACCCCCAAGCACGACCGCCACGCAGTAAAGATCACCGATAGGGTCAGGTATTCACAGATACGGCGAGGTATCTCGCATGGACAAGTATACATTCTTTAGGTAGCCACGAAGTTCCCGTCATTGGTCATTGGGCTGTGCTACGCACATGGGGGCAAGCGGTCTAGCAGATGGGCGACCAAGCATGCGTCACGGCAGACCCTGGTGGCCACGCGAGAGGGCGTGCGGACGGCTGGCCGGCCGCCCTCCCCAGGGTTGCGTACTAGTACTATGTATGCAGTCGGTCGGTCGGTCGGTCGGTTGGCTTTCCTTTTGACCGTTTGGGGGGGCCGGGGGGGGCGGCGGCAAGCGTAAGCAAGCACGAAACACAACATCTCTCTATCGCCCCCCATTCGAAAGCAAGAGTCGACTACATGGGGAGAAGCCTCGGCTCCCGCGAGACAAAACCCCGAGGGCTTGACTTGGCCTGGCGCGGTCCTAACGTGGATTAAATAAAACATCCAAGTATATATGAGGCTAGGTGGTGATTTTTTTTTTTTTTTTCCCTTTTTGGCCCGACTACCCTGTCCCCCTCCCCAATTGCGCACTAGCGGAAAGGCAATCTGAGTTAGACCACAATGCCGGAAGGGAAACAAAACGTCGCGTCAACAGGGCGAATGGGGAGGGGGGAAGGAAACGCGCGCCCCCCCACTCGCCGGCGCCCCGTGATCACCAGCGGGCTCCAGAAATAATCTATCAGATGCGAGAGAGCAAGAAAAAAAAAAACCCCAAAAACGTTTGCGGCGTCCGCTTCGGTTGGCATTTCCCTGGCGAGCCCTGGCCGTTGGGGAGGAGAAAGAGAGGGTCAATACAGCACACGACGGGACGATCTCCCAACGTGGCCCAGCTCGGCATGGAAGACGGCCGAGATCTACTTAGAAGGGGATGGGAAAGAAAAGAGGGCTCTCTCGGTGCTCCGTTTTGCTGGCCTTGTTTTTTTTCTCTCCTCCCCTCTCTTTGGCTAACGTTCATGCGCTTCTCTCTGGGTTTGGGGGGGGGGGGGGGGGGGGGTTGGCGTTGAGCCCGGGCTAGTTTGCCCCTGCCACTCTCTGCCCCTTCGGGCTTTTTTTCCTTGGCTTGTTCGATGGGTTGTTCTACGTCCTTCACTAGTGCGCCAACTAGTCGGTCCCCTCTATGGGCCCCCGAGGTGCCCTTTCACATTTGGGGGGGGAGGAGGGGGGAAAAGTTCGTATACGATGGGAGTCATCGTCTTGGTTTTGTTTTATCATCGTCAGTCGTGGTCCTCGCCGTCGCCGTCGCCGTCGCCGTCGCCGCTACCGCCCCACATCGAGAGGTGAGGAAAAAAAAAAACACCCCCCCACTGCTCTTGGTGCTCGGCGTGTTCAAGGGACGCAGATGGGGACAGGTAGGCGAAGAGGAAGGGGTGGGAAAATTCACATATGTCGGAGGGGGGGCGGATAGGGTCCATTTTCCATCTTTCTCTGCACGAGGCTCGCGTCAGGTGGGAGATATGGTTAATTGCACCTGTGGGATTTTTCCCCTCTTCCCTCCCGGTCAGAACTCCATTGGATTTCCCGCCCGCCCCTCCCCCCTCTGGCGGCACTAAAACAACACACACGGGCGGGCGAAAAGAGAGAGAAAGAAGAGAGAGTGACTGACAGACAGACAAGACTGATCTGCCGTTCCCCCCCCCCTCCCTTCGGCGAATCCCAATATCGTCTCTTCCACCCCTCCCGTCCACCCCCCCTCTATGCGTCATCCGGTGTATTTCGCGTGTGGACTGTTGGGCCCAAACCGGGACCGACTCATTCGGGGGCCAACTAGTCATCGGCGTCGTTTCGTTTTCTTTGGGTCGCCCCGGCCGGCTGGTGCGGCTCACGCTGGGGGCACCCGTCGAATAATTGGGAAGCGTACGTGCGTGCGTGTGTATGTTTTCCTCGCAGCCGCTCTCGATGTGTACTTACTTCGTACCACACCCACGGCGACTGCCGATCACCTTGTTCTTTTACTCCACCACCTCTCTCTCTTTTCCGAGTTTGCTCCCTTTCTGTCTCTCCCTCCCTAGTTCTCTCTAGTGCCGCCTGCAGGACGCAAGGGTTCGGCTCCTCCTTCCTGCAAGCCACCTTTCGCCTCTCTTCTCTTTCTCTCTCTCTCTCTCTCTCTCTTCCCTGCGTGTGCCTCCCGACTGTTCTCTCTCTCTCTCAGTGTCCACGTGCCCCATCGCACGTCTCCCCACCTCTGCTCTCCCCCTGCACGTCGGCGGCGCTTAATCTACGGGTAGGATGTAACAGCATGTATGCAGGTCTGCTCTGTTCTGGGAAGCGGCTTGGCTGCTGTGCTGCCCGCGTAGGTACCACTACCTTGTACTGTGTAGATTCTCACACTCTCCCCCGTCCCACCGTGAGCGTATTTTCTCGCAGAGCTGTTCGTGATGGAGAGGGAGAGAGAAAGAGAGAGCCCGCCCCACCGGGATGATCTGCCTTTTTTTTTTTCATGGAACTCGCTGGTCCATCCGTAGGATTGGATCTTCGCGCTTCTTCTATCGCCGCCTCCCCCTCTTCCAAAGGGGTCCCTTCCAATCATTTTGCGGCAGGGCGCGCCGGCCGCCTCCCTCCATGCTGTACTATATGCCGGCCGGGGCGCCGGGCGGGCGGCTCCTCAGCTTCCTTTCCTTACGGGGAGGGGGGGGGCGGTTTCTCTTCATCGTCTTCTTTTTTGATCCCCCGGGAGGGAGGGGGGTGTACCCGTGGCTTCTCTCTATTGCTATTGGCCGATGGGACCCAGCGAGGGCCCCCCCTGAGGTGACGGTGGCGCGCCCTACGTGGCTCCAGTGCTCACGACAGGCCCGTCATCACGGCCTCTCATTCGCCCGGTCGGCACGTTACGCTACTGCGTGTGCTACGAACGGCGCGTGGATCGGTTGCTGCACGTATGCGTTATGGCAAGAGAGAGTGAGAGTCGTACAGGAGACAGGAGACAGAGAGAAAGTGACGAAGGCGAGCATCCAGTCGTCCCGTCCGTCCGGCCAGGGCCTCGAACCACGCCAGGTCCCGCCACTCAACCTGGGCTCGGCGTCGCTCAGGGATCGCGCCGGCAACGTGGGCAAACACACACACACACACACACACACACACACAGCACCCTCGTTCGGAATCTAGCTACATAGGTAGATCGTCACATACTTAGTTGCACCAGGACGCACGCTCGCGCCCACGCACAACCAGAAGGCGTAGTCCAGGCCCTGTCAAGGCCTGTCAAGGGAAAAGCAAAAGCTGGGTGGTGGTGGTGGCGTACCGCACCAGCTGAAGCCGCCACGTGATAGGACGCCCGGGCAGCGGCTCCGGGGAAGCGGTGAAGGGGATCGACTCTTCTTTTTTTGCCCCGGGGCGCTGTATTGTATGGTAATTCGCTGACCCCGAATCGCGGGACGATGCTGATGGTACGTATGTATGTACACCTATACCCGCACGCCCAGCTCGGGAGGGTTTCCGAGCCGTCGGCTCTTTTCCCCCCCCCTTCTCTTCCCTTCCCCGGGGACCACGCCCATTTCATAGGTTGTTGCGTTCTATACGCGCCGAGCATGGGGAAATGGGAGAGCCCCCCCCCCCGTCGTCATCGTCCTCGTCCTCGTCATCGTCACCAGTGGCAGCAGCAGTAAAAACAGCAAGTACCGTGCGACCCTACCCCAGACAGTCGAAAAGCAACGACTCCGTCTGCCACTCATCGTTCGTACAAGCCTTGCTGATGTCTTGTTTCTGTTGGTCCTCTCCAAGACCCCTGCTCTCCCCCCCCTCCCCCCGTCCGCCCAGCACAGTAGCAGCGGGCGGCAGCGGGCAGGTCCTACGGGACCACACATAGTCCCCTGGTTCTCCTACAACCTCTCTGCCTACATGGGCCTTGATTCCCCGGAATCTCGGCCGGCCGTGTTTGGGGCGACCAGCCGCCCGGCCGAAGGTCGCCCTCCCCCACCTCCACCACCACCACCACCACCCCCCTGGCAGAAGTATACAGGCGCGTGCCGATATGCAAGGCTGACATGACATGGTCAAGCGTGGGCCGAACGTCGTGCATGTCCGTCTGCGACGCCGCTCAGCCAATGAAACCCCCGCCATGGAAGGCCGACCCGAAGAGGCGTGGATGCGGCTCGAGTTACAGGTGGCTGTCGTTTCTTTCTTTTTTCTTCTTCATCTTCTTGGCCCTCTTCCCTACCGTGCCTTCGCTCGCTGACCGCTCTTGCCCGACGGGTGGCTGGCTTGCTGCATTGGCCGCTCTGCGCATCGTTGCGCCCTCTCCCCGAGGAGCCGCATTGGCCGGGAAGAGGGAGACGCTCGACCGGCGGGGGGGCGAACCTGACCGGTCTGTAGGTAGGCCAAAAGGACTGGTTCAAGTACTTTCGACGTACGTAGGCACATGTGTAGGCGAAAGGGCGTGTTAGTGCATGAGGATGGGGATTTGCGAACGAACCGAGATGTCGCTTGCCTTTTCTTCCATGTTCCTCGCCTCCCCTCGTTCCCCATCGGCGGCAAGGGCAGAAAGAAAGCATCGGAACACACACAGTCGCACACTCACAGCGGGCGGCTGGCATAGTGACTTCTTCGCCACCGAGTATGTCGCCCTCACCGCGCTTTCTCACCGCCGGATGCGCAGCTGTCGTCCGGGCGGGCACACACACCCATCCTCTCCCCCCTTCCCAAGAGGCCGTCCGTCCGTCGATCCCGTCCGGCTCGCCCCGTCCGTGTCTCTCGTCCGTGCGGCCCGGAGGCCCTTCTGTTGCATTCGCTACCCTCCCCTTCCCGCCGGGTGCCCTCATCCGGTTCTGCTCGTGCGGCCCTCTCCGCCTACCCGGTATTGGGTGGAGTGACCCAACGTCCTCTGGGCCGCCCCCAATATTGGGCCTCGCCCGACAACAGCGCAAGACCGTGCGGGAGGTGGCAATTGCTCCGGGCGCCGGAGAAGCTTGGCCTCTTCCTGAAAGGGGATTCTCCTGCACCGCCCCTTTCGTACTATCCTTCCTGCCCCGTGTGTGCGGTGACTGGAAATGTTGCTTCGGGGGAGCAGGTGCTCAACGGCATGACACTGCCCTTTATTGCCCGTGTTGCCGTTCATGGTCAGGCCCTCCGTGGTTGTCCCCATGATGGTCGTGGTCCGAGTTAGTTCCCCAAGACCGTGAGCGGGAAGGGGAAATCCTCAAGCCAGTCCGTCCTCAAATCGACAAAAGGGGTCTCCGTGTCGCCCTCTTCCTTTTCCTGGCCGGATATAGATTCATTCGGCCGGTGATAGCGGTAGGTCTAGTCAAGCTTCGGCTACACAGGTACATAGTCCACCTGATACCCGCACACGCACAAAGCCGACAACGTGGTAGGTGTGTCGGTATTTCAATGATCACCCCTCAGTTCACGTCTGCCACGGAAGATAATGAACACATAAACGTGGGTGATGGAATAGCTGTTATGTCTGGCTAATTTCTGTCCATGATCAGCAAGCGGTGTGCGTGCGGTACAAGCCGACAAATACCCAATCTCTTGTCCCAAGGAGAAGTGGCAGCGCTGAAGATGCCTTCTTCTCGGTCTGTTCTCAAGGAAACGCTACAGCGTAGTACCGGTATCTCGATGTATGGCTAAAGTCGGCACCAAAGCTTGAAGACTTCTAGAACTCGGACAAGGCTGGCCTTGTGTCAAGAGTTGCACTCCTCCGTAGAGCATAAGTACCTAGCCGTCATACTTCGCCGCATCGTCGTTGCCAGAAGCCTCTCGGGAGACGGTTTCTTTTGCCCGACAACGCCTCCAGGCTAGACTGAAGGCGACGTACCCGGTTTCTGGTCTTTCCCCAGCCGTTGAGCCCACCCTCTTCTCATGCCGGTCATGATGGCGTCACGACCCGCGCCATTGTGTCCCCGTTCCGGACCCCATCCTTCCCTCCATCCCACCTTCCTTCTAAGGGCTACTGGATCGATGCTTCCGGGTGCCTGGAGAAGTGAGGGATGATGGGTTTGCCCCGAATAGCCCAAAACAAAAACCAGGCGAGAGAGACAGGGCGAAAGGGAAGAAAAGAAACGAGGAAAGCATGACTGGCATGCCGGGCCCCGCGTGCCAATGACACGGCCAAGACGGGCCGGGCCACGACCCAGGAATGTGTGTGAGCAACACAAGCCTGCATTCCCCGTCGCCAACGCGACGCCGCATCGGGACCGCCAGCATCTATCGCGGCCGCCCGAGTGGCCGCAGCTTTTTCAATACAGCCCCCGTCTTTCTTTCTTTCCTTCCCTCTTTTTTCCTTGCCCCGTTGTCATCGGGAATCTCCGGTGTCCCGAACTTCGATCCGATCTCTCGAGCGCGTGTGCCGGCCGAGCGAAGCGGTTGGGCGGAAAGCAAAAGAAATGGGCGTGGGCGATACGGCGTTCCACCGGGCGTCGTCGGCACGGCCGCGGCTGTTGTCGTGGTGGGAGATCAGTAGGTGTTGGACGTTAGGGTTACTGCCTCGCGTGGGTTTTGGCTGACGACCCCCAAAGTGCCCTGGCAGAGGTCCGTTGTTGATAAAGGAGAGCCCCGGACCCGGCAACCCCCGACTGACCGGCTTTTCCCCCCAGGGATAACGAGTTCGTCCTCTCGGGCTACAGGTGAGCACACCGCCGGCTGATAGGCCGTCCCCGGCCGCGCGCAACAGAACTGCTGACCTGACCACCGCTTTGTCCCTCCTTCAGGCCCGCCTCGTATTGCTGGGCCGAGGCGCTCAAAAGCATCTTCCAGCTGCACAACGAGACAGGTGCGCGCATCCGCCGTCTTTCCCCTGTAGCCCCATCGACGCAGTGCAACTAACACGAAGGCCCTGTCTCGTTTCCTAGTCAATATCTGGACGCACCTCCTCGCCTCGGGCTGGTTCCTCGCGCATGGCGGCGCCGCCCTGTTCGCCTGGGGGGAGGACGGCGGCGGCGGCGGCGGGTACGCGGGGGGCGACGGCTTCGCCGTTGCGCTGTACTGCGGCACGACGGCGGCCTGCTTCCTGCTGTCGGCCCTCTTCCACACCGTCGCCGACGCCTCCCCGGGCCTGCGCGCCGCCGGCCACGCCCTCGACCACCTCGGCATCGCCGCCGGCCTCTGGGGCACCGGCGCCTCCACCGCGCACTTCGCCCTCTACTGCGCGCCGCCCGCCGTCCGCGCCGCCCACGGCCTGCTCCTCGCCGCCCTGGTGGCCGTCGTCGCGGCCGGGGCGCGCCGCTCCTCCGTCGTCGATCCCCACGACCCCCGCCGCCGCCTCGCCCGCCTGCTGCTGTACGCGGCGCTCGGCGCCGCCCTCTTCGCCCCGCTGGCGCACGCCGCCTGGCGCGCCGCCGCCGACGCCGACGGCCGCTACTACTACTACTACTACCACCACCACCACACCATGATGACGACGACGACGACGCCGGGGACCGTGGACACCACTGCCGCCCTCGTGATGCGCCGCCTCGACGACCAGGCCGGCCTGCGCAGCTTCCTCGTCCTCGCCGCCGTCCAGCTCGCCGGCGGCGCCGTCTACGCGGCGCGCGCGCCCGAGCGCTGGGCCCCGCGCGGCCTCTTGGACTGCTTCGGCCAGAGCCACCAGCTCATGCACGCGCTCGTCGTCGTCGGCGCCGCCGTCCGCCTCGAGGGCCTGCTGGCGGCCGCCCGGTACTGGCGCGCGCGCGACGGGTCGTGTTCCCGGCCTTTTTGAGAGAAGGGGGCTCCCCCACCCCCTTCCCTCCCGCGGGTTGGCCGGGGAGGGAACGAAGAAGAGTATTTGGGAATGTTCTTTGGATTTGAAGGGAGGCGCGGCACGGCGCGGCGTCTTCGGAAAGCTGTGGTCGGGTTTCCCGGCAGTGGTCTGGAAAAGGGCTGGGCTTTGTTTTGCTCGTGGGCTGGGGGCGAGGAAACCGGAGACATCAGGGCCCGGGCTGGCTAGAGACAGACTACCCAGCCAACGGGGGGGGGGGGTCTGGACACGGCCCTATTCCAAAGACAGAGAGGCAAAAATAGAAACCCGTGTCTTGTTCTCTCCCCCACTGCCTCGTAACGTCGTCCGGCCACCGGGCGCTTTGGGCTCCCGTCCACGCAAGCAGGAACGTGCGATGTGACATGGGCGTACCACCCACAGAGAGCCCGCCAAGAACCAATTCGCAAACCCGGCGGACACGCGTTATTCTTCGTGAGGTACATCGGTCATGGCCGATGCGAGTAGGGCGTGAATCCAAGTGGAAGCTGGGAGAGGCGGACAAGGCTGGGTGGCGTGCAAGAGCAGATAGGGGAGGTGGAAGACGCTGGCACGATCGAGGCAGATGTGTGGGGGACTTGTTAACTATTCGTCGTCGACAAGAAGTGGGCGACTCGTCAAATGCCTGTTCGGCGCTTCTACTTCTTCTTCTTCTGCTGCTGCTGCTGTTGCAACCCTGTTTCATACAATCGTGAAATCCCGCTTGCCCTTGACCAGCAGCGCCCGCAAAGCCGTTTCCCGCCAACGCCCAGGTATTACTCCAAATCAGCCCCCTTCCCCCCGAATCGACCAAACTCCTTTCCCCCAGAACGCCAAAACTTCGCCGAGTTTGTGCCCTCATTTCGCATAAATATCAGATGCCAAGCCAAGCCCGGCCAAAAAAAAAAAATGAGAGTCGGGGAATGGCGCCTAGTAGCCGTGGCTGTGTCGGTGGTCGAGGGTCTTCTTCCGGGCGCGCCAGACGCGCCACTCGACGAGGGCGAGGGCGGCGGCGGCGGCCTGGACGAGCAGCAGGGGCACGAGGGTCCACTGCCAGCCGCGCATGATGCTGAGGGCGGCCTGGACGTCGCCGCGGTTCTCGACGAGGTCGAGGCCGAGGACGGCGGGGAACCAGTCCTGCGGGGTCCACGAGTCGAAATCGTAGGGGGCGGTGCCGTTGAGGCGCGTGGCGACGTCGAGGCGCAGCGGCTGGCCGGCGCGCGCGGCCGTCGCGTTGAAGACGCAGCCGAGGGCGGCGGCCGTCAGCAGGGCGGCCGGGGCCCCCAGCGCGAGCCAGCCGTAGTAGTAGGCGCGGCCGAGGGCGCGCGCGGCGCCGCGCGGCAGCAGCCAGCACGAGTCGGCGCGCAGCCGGTTGCGCAGCCCGAGCGCCAGCAGGCCGCCGAGCCCGAAGGGCACGAAGGCCACGCCCGCCGCGCCCGCCGCCACGTAGCCCGGGTCCAGCAGGAAGTGGGCCGGCGTCCCCCGCAGCACGTAGAAGGGGCTGTCGGGCGCCCCCGTGTAGAAGTGGAAGGACGCGCTGGCCGGCCCGCGCTGCAGGTACCACAGCGTGCTGCTGAAGAAGCCCAGCTCGAGCCCCGCGAGCACGAGGACCAGCACGAGCGCGAGCTCGAGCAGCATCGCCGCGTGCGTGGCGAGCGTCGGCGGCACGGCCATGACGGCGGCGGCGGCGGCACCACCGGGCGGCCACCCCAGAGGGGGGGAGAGAGGCTGGTGATGGTGGTGGAGCGAGTGTTGCGTGAGTGTGCGTATCGGCGTATGTGATGGAAGGCGCGTGGATGTAAGTGCGTGTCAGTTGTGTTATGAGCGAGCAGGCGAGATAAGAGACACGGAGAGAGAATGTGTGTGTGTGTGTGTATGTATGATGCGTGGGTTTGTTGGTGTTGGTGTGTCTGCGTAGATGTTGATACGGCTGGGCTGTCAGGCACAAGGGGCGTGGGGGGAGGACCAGGACGGTGAGGGGACGGTTTCACGGAAGTCGACAGAGAACAGCTTCTCGGGCGGGATGGAGGGGAGAGGAAGAGGAAAAGAAGATTAAGAGGCAATGGCGGCAGAAGAACGAGAGGCGCCAGACTGACAGCAGCATCTGTCTCGTGGGCTGTGACGGGAACCAGCCGGCTATGTAGCTCCATGGTCCCGCCGTTCCCGCAGGCCGTCTCTCAAGCTTGAACCCTTATCGTGTGCTACTGCCGCCGCCGCCGCCGCCGCGGCTCCCCCTCCTCCTCGTTCTCCTTGCGCCGGACCAGCACACCCATACGCCACGCAGGGAGGGCGATCAGAGCCGAAGCAAGCCAACTTGCGTCAGACAAACCAAGCCTGCCTTGGGCAAACAAGCAAGCGAAGCCGGGCCCAGGTTGGCCCAGCCCAAGCACACCCCTCCATAATCACGAAGCCCGGAAGGCAACAGGAGACTCTGAGTTGTGCGTGTGGCCGCTCTTGGGGGGGTGAGCCACGCAAGAGAGAGAGAGAGAGAGAAAGAGAGTCCCCAACGCAGGCAGGCGGACGACGACCTATCCTGGGTTCGTTTTGACGTGCGTTAGCGGCGCGCGCACGGCGAAAGAGGGCCAAGCCACTGCGGCTAAAAGCAGGAGCTAGGCGGGAAGCAGAAACGAGCGGGAGACAAAAGACGGAAAAGAGGTGCTTTCGAGGTTTTGGTTCGGGTCCGTGGTGGGCGATGGGGATTCCGCCGGGCACGAGCGAAGAGACAGGGGCCGCGCAATGCAACAAAACAGGCCACGGCCGGACTGCCAATGGCAGGAGACGGACGAGTCTAGAAGACGCCGGAGCATCGCATCTATTCGTTCCAACGGTTCCTCCCCCCCTCCTAGTGTTCCCGTGGGACCGACCCGAGGTCTGGCATTCACTAGTTGTCCGTTCGTGTTGTCGTTTGTCCCGCTAAATACAGCCCATCCATGAACTGAGGTGGTCGGTCGGTTGGGGTGGTGGGGGGAAAGGGACCCTTAGTGAGCAAAGAGCCGCCCCGCCCCCGGTGAGCTATCAATTGATGGCTGTTCGTGACGAAAGCTCCGCTCGTGTATCTCTCTCTCTCTCTCTCTCTCTCTCTGCGGTGTGTGTCCCCACGCAACATCTTTCTTTTGTACTATGTACGAACAAGAACTGCCCACCCTCGTCCCATAACCCCCCGCCACCGCCTCGGGTGAGCAGCCGACGACGGGGACTTGCGCGTACGCCGCCTCTTTGAACTAAGTCACTGAGGACCTCCCCGGGAAGCCATCTTGGCGAGCTAGCGAGGTTGGGGTCCGGGGGGGGGGGGGGGGGAGCTAGAGCAGAACGCCACGCAGCGCCGAACCGTCGGCCGCGGGCGCAAAGGCCCCCAGCGCCCTGTCGGTTGACCAGGGGGGGAAGGGGAGGGGTTTCAATATGGGATGTTTTGGAACCCATGTGGTAGCTCGGCAGGAAGTACTATATCCGACGAACACGAGCTTCCGGGCGGCGTTCTTGGCGAGAGGGAAAGCCCGCCTTTGCCCCCCCACCCACGGCCAGCTCTCCCTGATAAGAAAGTCGGAGAAAGAGAAGGGGGGATAGGGAAAGACGGAGAGGACGCCAGAAAAACTACAAACGGCGGCTAGCGCGCCGGGGGTTAGAGTGTGGTTTCACCGTCAGCAGACAAGAAGCAACGGCGTGGACGGAGAAAACAAACAAGAGGGTGGAGAAAAGGGTCCAGCCCACGGCCGAAAGCTCCGCCGGCGGCCGCAGCGCCCCCGTATGCAACTAGTTACCTAGTTAGTTAGCATCTTGGAAGATAGGGACATGTTGTATGTGTTGTGTGTGTATGCACGCATGAACGCCCCCCTTCCCCTTCCCCTCCCCTCCGACCGCTCGTCCGCAGATACGATGGGCCCGGGCACCAAACGCATGCGAGAGCTGGTCGGCCAGCCGACAAACGGGGCAGGTTTCCCCCTCTACTACTTGCCTGGCTGGCTGAAGCAAACACATGACGACCGCCGGAACGAGAAAGCTACATGGGAAAAGCGGAGGAGCTGGCGGAATGGAACGTCCACCTCCCAGGGCTTTTCGACGGGCTGCTAAAGGTACCTACTTACATAGGTACGAATACCTACTTACATACGAAATAGATAGGGTACCTAAAGTAGGTACAAATCGACACCCGTGCGCAAGGGGGGCACGCCATCTGTTCCCGGGGGAAGGGGGCGCGGGATACGAAAAAATGGCACGCCACGCGACCACCACCATACCATCCATTCTAGGAGGCGGAAAAGAGTAGGTTGAAAGGGCGGGGCCGGGCGAACAGACAGGCTCGGACGATGAGAGAGAGAGAGAGAGAGAGAGAGAGAGAGAGAGAGAGAGAGAGAGAGAGAGAGAGAGAGAGAGAGAGAGAGAGAGGCAAACAAGGAAAGATACTTACCCTGGATGGGAAGGGTATCAGGGAGAGACAACCCGCACATACACACATACACACACACATATGAGTACGAACACGGCGGGGAAGGAACGATGACGAAAACCAGGAACAGAAATAGAAAATGAAAAAGGAAAATGCGATGGGAAGGATGGGATGGGGGGAAGGGCCCCTCCCCGATTGACAGAAGACCCGAATGCGGCCCGCCCGGTCGGACGGGGGCAGCAGTTTGAGGGTGTGCGCGCGTGCGCCGCGATCCCTCCGCCTCACACACCCATCCATCACCACTACTATACCATGTCTCTCTTTCTCTCTCGCCGTCCAAGATATTCTTAACTCGGAAGGATCGAATTGACTTTCGGATCCTTTTACCCATTCCCTCCATCTCTTCTCTCCTTACATCCCATCTTCGATCGAATCTCTCTCTCTCTCTCCCAAGCCCGCGGGGTCTGACCAACGATCCAGTCGTCAACTAAACAATCATCATCATCCATCCATCCCATGGTGGCGCATCCCCTCCCCTGACGCCCGACCGCGATCCCATCAATCTATTTTTTCCCCCAGGGCTCTTCCGGGCCGCCGCGTTCCCCACCCACCCTGCCGGCTGCCGGCTCCGGTTTCCCGAGGGCGGGGAAAAAACACCTTAACAACTGACATAGCTCTCGGAGTCTCGTCACTCCCCCTGCAGGTCGCCTACCTATGTACCTATCTGAGGGGATGCGGGCGTGCAGACAGCCGGACCGTCGGCTGGTGCCGCCAGCCATTGTACCCTACACCTTTTTATCTCTCCCTCTGTCTCTTCTCTACTGGAACTACTTGGCTACTTGCCCTCGGCGCGAGGTCGGGCGGTCAGTCGGCTTTTCTTGTTCCGCCGTCTTTGTAATAGGGGAGCGGATCCTCCATGAGGAGATGGGACGTTGCATAGAGGCGTGCGACAGGGCGCAAGTCTCTCTCCTGCCCAACTCTCTGCCTTCTTGCTGTCTCGGTAAGGTTCGCATAACGTCATTACAGTTCTGGGCTGTGTGTGTGTGTGTGTGTGTGTGTGTGTGTGTGTGCATGTGTGTGTGCGTGCACGTGTGTAGAGGGTGTGCCTATTTTGAATTCAGTTTTGGGGCCACGGTTGGCAGATGCCTCGTGATGGGACGTGGCGGTTGGCACGCATGACCACCACGGCTGCCATCGCGAACTTGACGTGGGGCCTCCTTTTTTTCAAACGGGGCATTTCCTTTCGAGTATCACACGTTGGGAGGAGGCGGTCTTATTGCAGATACACATTACCCATGACCCCAGGGTGCGGTCGACGGTGCTTTTATTTCACCCCCTCCCAACGACGTTTCCCACAGCCGAACCACCACCCATGGTCGATCCTCCTCAAGCCTCTTCTTTTTCTTGCCGCGCCCCCGCCCCCTCTTACTTGTGGGTCGGCGTCTGGTGCATCCCATAGAACTCGCTCACCCACTGGACGATCTGCTTGACCTCGGCTTCCTGGGCCGCCTTGATCGGCGGGAAGACGCCGTTGTCCATGAGCATGTCGTTGGCGTGGCGGGAGCCCTCGATCACGATGACGGGCGCGGCGGCCGTGCTCGCGAGGGGGCCGCCCGGCCGGAAGTCGGACGAGACGGAGCCGCTGCGCCAGGGGTCGAACTGGGCGTTGACCCGGAGGAAGCGCGTCGTGTTGACAAAGTCCCAGCCGCCGAGGCGCGCGTTGGTGTCGGCCGCCGTCAGCCGCCCGCCCGCGCTGCCGTACGTGTATTCGCCCTCGGCCGGGAACACGTTGTCGCACTGCCGCTGGTAGTAGGCCGTGCCGATCAGCCGCGAGGTGAGCGTCAGGGGCACCTCGGGCGGCGCTCCCGTCGTGAAGTAGAAGAAGGGTTCGTTGCACAGCATCCAGAAGTATGTACGCGGGTAGGTGTTGTTGGGCGAATAGTCATGATATATCTGCTTCGATGTGTTGTACGAGTTGAGGCACTCCACGCCCGTCCAGTCGCTGTAACCGTACGTGTCCTCACAATCTGGGAAGTTGCTTAGTGCTTTGCATACGGACGAGTTGGATGTGGCAAAGAAGTCTTACAGCCCGGCAGGAGGCTTTTCGTGAACCACGACGCGTAATTGGGCAGCGCTTTCTCCAGCCCGACGCCCTTCTCGGTCGGCGGCTCCGTTGCGCGCACCGACGTGTTGGGACCGTAGCCCTGGATCGCGTCGCACATTTGGAAGAGTTGCGAGTACCCGTCATAGAACTGAATGGCCTGCCATTCGGCAATGGGGCTACCGATGGCGCTAGCGATGTCATCTTCATGTTCAAGTTCCTCGAGCCCGAACTGCGTCTTGAGCGCCAATCTGTCCTCGGGGCTGCCGTGGAGGAGCGTCTCGTCGACGTGTTGGATAATGGCCTGAAAGTCGGCGCTGCAGTTCCTCGGAAGCCCTTCTTCGAGCGGCTTAAAATACTGCCAAAAGTCGTAGATGGCCTCAACCGGGGAACTGCTAGAATGATAAGCCCAGTAAGTTCCGGGCGAGAGCTATACGGGGCCGTGGTAGTAAGCTTAATGCTGCCCAATAGACTCGTCGAAGCACCAGACTGCATACCTTTTCAGTATAGGCTCCCAGAGAACCCGAATAAGAACCGCCCACCCAGACCCAAGGCTATGCGATAATCAGCGGGCGCCTCACGGTAGGGGAAAGGAGGTGCTGTCGCTTACAGCTCGCGGTGCGTTCGTGCGGCCGCTTCTGTCAAAGGGCAGCTCCACGCTGCGAGCAAACCGGACAAAATCGGCCGACGCCTGCTCTACGTTCAAGTACTGCAGGTTTTTGACCGTCTGCCTTTCATAAGGGGACGACTCGCCAAAGTAGCGGTCTAATGACGGCGTCAGATGGGAATCCGTGATGGCTCCTGTGGAAGACCTACGCTCTACGAGGACGACAGCACCCCCGACTTCTTTGGCGTATACTCCCGTGAGGGCAGTCTCTGTGAGGTAAGGAACAAACCTAGCAGCAGCTTCTTCACCTGGGGTGAAGAAAATAACCTGATTCTACTCGTCAATTCTATCCGACGATGAAAAGATAAAATGGTCTTACCGGGGATCCAGGGCCTTTCCAGTACGTGGCGTTCCACCAATACCGCTGAGAAAAGTTTCCCAGAGCAGGGTTATGATGGTCGATATACTGCTCGAAGGTGGCTTGACCGGCCACGGTACCGGAGCTATCCAGCACTCTCAGGTGGGAATCGGGGCTCAAGTCCAGAGTTGGCGGGACGGGGCGCGGCGGTAACAGGCCGAGAGCGGCTGGGATAGAAGCGGTGACCGAGGCCACGGCGAAAAGCAGTGAACCCTTCATCTCAGCGGCTAGAAGAAAGAACAACCAAGAATCCCAAATTAGCCAAACGCCAGCGAGGACGACGCAGGCGGCGAACGAGTGGTGATTCTTACTGGAAGACAAAGGTGATGGAATGGAGGGCGGGAGGCTTCAATTAAACGCCACGCAGCATACCTTCGGTAGGCCCCCAGTAACAAGGAGGCAATTTCGTCTGGCCAAGGGTGTAAACCCCATGGTGAGGGCATAGACACGGAGAACTCCCTTGCCATCTGGCCCGAACGGAAGGCAAGCTAGCCAGCCGCTTTGCGGAGAAGTAACAGGAACTCTGTGCTCTTCTGCATACGGGACAGGAGACCCCATGATCTCGGAAGTATGGACGTAGGTCCAAAGTTGTCTAAGAAGCACGCATGCACATTGCGGTGCGGAAGACCCGGCCACTATGTTCATCGTGGCCTAGGCTGTCAGGGATGGGGCAGAGGTGACCCTGCTTCACGAGGATGGGCATAATTGCGCGGGCAGGCATGCCAATGCGCCAAGCCGTAACCAAGTCCTTTAGGGAAGAGATCACGGGTCGACAATGCTTGGGGTTATTAGTGGTACTTCGTGTCCCCGATGGACCCTGGGCGCTACGTCGATGGCGATTCGTGGCCCGCGTGTGCGTAGAGGAACATCAGGCCATCGTGACTGGCTGACAGCCAGAGACCGAGTCGGCATCGGCATCGGTACTCGCGATGATTGGCGGAGCCATACAGCGACATGGGGTTAGCGTTTCCCACTCGAGATTCCGGGCACCGAAGCAGCCGCTCTCTCGCGCACCGCCATGCTGATTGGGGTCGACCTCAAGAGCGGGCGACGTCGGCGGCAGTGCGCGGCGTCCCGCATCCTACAGATGGGATGACAAGTGACAGCGCCGATGCTGCGACGACGATGGCCGGCCGCAGGTACTAGAGCCAGGCGATGGGACAGTGTAACCGGCTGGCTATGTTCTTCATCCAACGGCGCGGGGTCCTGGTGTCCGGATAGCATCGCATCGCCAAGTATCGTGAGTCCCCGGGCGACTCTACTCCTACTTACCTACTTAGGCAGGTACGAACCGAGAGTTTTACGGGAGCCGCGGCATGTCCACGACAATGGCCTGTACCAAGCGAGTCGATCCGGCTCGGGAGACTCAAAGTTTAAGTGCGATATAACCACGGATGCACCGGAAATGGGACGGATCCAGTTGTGAATTGATGGTACTATGTATGCTGGGAGGTTGCAGGGGATCAAATGGATCGATGGGATCCCATATCAGAAGCTGTGGCTGAAGTTCCACTCACGGCCACAGGTCCTGTGGGATCCACCCGTTTGTGGCGCATATGCAGGCGCCTCGTTTTTCCGCGGCCGACCAATTGAACCCGCCCGGACGTGGGGACCTTTGGACTGGGGGCCCGGCAGCGAACCGCAGCTCAAGTAATTGGAGACGACGGACTGCGAGAGAGTGAGTGAGAGAGAGTGCGATAGAGTGAGAGAGAGCTCCGGAGCTTTCCTAAAGAACCCCACGACGACAACGACGACGACGACGTCCTGATCCGACTTTCTCCCCCACCCCCAGTCCGCCCTCTCGACCAGCAATCATGGCCGGAAGCTCCCACGAGGCCCTGCCCAGTACGTCCGTCCGCAATCACCTCGCTCCTTCGCGCCCGGCTCAACGCTAACCCGCTCGCTCGCTCGCTCAGAGGCCACGCGCGAGGAGATGCGCGAGGCCAAGCTGCCCATTGCCTACCGCGACAGCTGCGCCAACCTCCTGATCCCCCTCAACCGGTGTCGCGCCGAGACCTACTACCTGCCGTGGAAGTGCAGCGTGCGTCGTCCCTCTTTTCCCATTGCAATTTCCCCCTCTACTGCTGTTGCTGCTGCTGCTGCTGCTGCTGGGGAGGAGAGAGCATGGAACACACTGGGTTGGGAAGAAAAAGAAAGCTAACCGCCGAGGAACCATGCAGGACGAGCGCCACTCGTACGAAAAGTGCCAGTACGACGAGTTCAAGAAGCGCGTCGTCAAGATGAACGAGCTGCGCGAGGCCAAGGAGGGCGCCCGGAGCAACTAAGAGGCAGGACACTACATCTGCGGCTCGGCCGATCGGGGGCGAGGGTGCCATGTTTCGCGACGCAAGCTACCCACCGCGGGCGCCGCTGCTGCACGGCGGCGAGGGGGGAATCCCAGATGCTGGGCCCTTTGTACATAAAGGACGGTCCGGTAGACGGAAGGGCTCGGCCTCAGAAAGAAAGAAAAAACAAGATCCTTGACACCCCCCGCGCGCCACGGCTCTCTGCGTTCGTACACGACCGAGTTTCCCCACCCCTATGCTGTGCCTGCGGGCACGCCCGACACACAGGCTGGGCTTGGCCGTGGCTACACTGGAGGTACCGGAGCCGAGTACGGGCAGTTCTGACGGCGGCCCCGGGGTTTGGGGGCTGCTTGGGTGAATGCAAATCCTCGGCGCAGAGGGGGGAGCCGCCCAGGGCCATTCTATGAGACCAGGACGGGCCCATTTGGAGAGCTTGGTTATCCGTAGAGGCAGTCAGCTTCCCATCTCTCCTGCCGGCCCCGACGGGAACACCGAGCCGGACACCGGCGACATCGTATGCTTCGGTAAGCACATGGTCCGAGTCGGACACGGGGCAGGAAGCCGGGCATTACGTGCTGCATCATAGCTAAGTAGCTGTGCCGACCAGCTCAGCTCCCACGATTGCGCTGGAGAGGCTCTCTTGGTTGGGCCTTGGCATATCGTTCCGAGAACCTGTTCCCCCAACGTTGGAACAACTGCCCCCCTCCGCATCTGACATCATTCCTTCCCAAGCACCAAATGCATCGGGGCTCCATTCCCGCCAGCTCGTAGCTTCGATCTGATACATGCGTGGCCGCCTCCACATGGTCAATTGCCCTCGGCGCCTACGCACCCCGTCACGAACCTACTCACCACCCGCAACAACACGACCCACTATCGTGACCTACCTCGGCAACCCGTCAGATCACCGCTACAGCCTTCTACAGCAACAACGGACACCTCTTTCATCCAATCACCATCTCTGGTAGTATAGTGGTCAGTATGCGAGCTTGTCACGCTCGAGACCGGGGTTCAATTCCCCGCCAGAGAGTTCTTTTTGCGCCGATTGCCCCCCTAGACCTCTCCTTTTTTGCTTCCCATCTCCAAACAACTTCGGGTGTAAGCCAGTTGTGAGAGACTCTGCTGTCGCGTGGTCGGGGCCTCCTCTTTTCGGATAAGGGCTGGGCTGCAAAGATTGCGCGAAACAAGGCCAGGCTTCCGGGAACGAGTGCGCAATATCTTGAGTCGTGGTGGGAACATCTGATCTGTATAATTGATTTCAATTATGGGATCCTGATTGTCCATAGTCGTGAAGATAAGAAGAGGAAAAGTCGAGCAGTGTAGGTTTCAGTGGTGGGCGCTCATGGGGAACAAGTCATCAGATACCCTGAGGCTGAATGGGTTACCTAGAAGTTACCACCCATCAACGGGGAGAGGGGGCACTTGCCCATGGGCAGGCCACGCTCGTTTTGAATCACTGATACTTAGGTAGTTAGGCAAACAGGCTGGGCACAGATGACCGAAGTCTACGAAAGGGCATGGGCCAGTGTCTGAAGTCTAGGCAAGACAACAAGGAACAAAAACAGTGAAGACGAAGCCCGACACACACTGGAACGACGATGGGAAGAACTCGAGAGAGGAAAGTTGACTGTTGATTGACTACCTAGCTAACTACTGAAGACACGAAGTGTTAAGCACTGGAGGTTTGCCGCTGACCGGAGACCAAGGGAGAACATAAGGAGTGGCCCTCGAGAACCCGGAGCACAACGTGCTCCGGGTTCTCGAGGACCCCGCCACTCCCGCCGTCGACCACCTTCGCCGCGACCCCCTTCCATGAAGGAGGCCACAACCCCCTTCCATGAAGGGGGTTGCGGAGGAGGCGAAGGTGTCGCAGCTGGTCCCGACCAGAGTGGAAGGGAAGGTGAAGAGGAAAGAAAGACAGACCAGACTCGAGGGGGGGAAGGGCTCTATTTATGCAAAAAGGTCCCCCTCTGATCTGGGCTGGTGGTAGG
This sequence comes from Nigrospora osmanthi, assembly GCA_029489945.1. NCBI lineage: Eukaryota > Fungi > Ascomycota > Sordariomycetes > Amphisphaeriales > Apiosporaceae > Nigrospora > Nigrospora osmanthi. The sequence continues at coordinate 6,582,319 of CP120503.1, read as the reverse complement.
GTTACTGATCTGCCGGCCGTCTCGTCCAAACGTCACGGGTGCGCCGGCGGGGCCAATGAAAAAAAAGAGAAATCCCTTCCACCTACTAAGTGGTGGTGATTTCAATATTTCGAAGCCACGAGCGTTCCTCGTGGCCCGACCCATCATGTAATCCCCCCCAAAAGGCCATAGGGCGCTTTCAGTATTGGTAGCCTCGCTTAATAGACTTTCGAACCAAGCTATGTTCTATCATCTGGCCAGTTCTCATATATGAAAACCCGAATACGATTGGCTTTGCCGGTACAGAGGTGGTGTGATATTTGGAGTCGGACGTTACGGAGATAATGTTATACCCAAAACCCGAATATCATGTGCTTTGCTGGTATGGAGGTAGTGCAATATTGGTGGCTCATACGCTACCGGGACAATGTCAAACCCAGCACGGCCGGCAGGACACCCTAGGCCTTTAGCAGACACACCGTGTTCCAGGACAGGAAGAAGCCCGTGAGCTCGACTCCCATCACGGCTGAAGCAGGACAGATCAGATAGCCCCAGATGCACTTGAAGGGCGCTGGTGAATCTGAATGCATGATGGTGAACTGGTTTGTCCTTAAAGTAGCTAATCCAGCAAAATGGTTGGGATGCCGCTTCTCAACGCCTCAAAGACATCCGCCATGCTTCCAAATCACGCCACCGCACATACAATTAATGGATCAAGTGGCCTGTCCCGTGGCCGTCTCCGTGGACACGCTTTGGTCTGCCAAAGTGGACCGTAGCCTCAAAATCTCCTAAAATCTAGCACTGGTCTTGCGGCCCTTGTTCCAGCGTTTGAACACGGAAACTGCACTCTCCATGGACTTGCGCCCGCCAGCCATCTGCGAGCTGGTCGAGGGCGCTGCCGGCTTTGTGCCCCTGGTTTCATCCTGCGATCCCGGGGCCAGAGGCGCCGTAGAGCTTCTCGTCGACCACTGCTTCTTCTTCCTCTTCTGGACCCAACCGGAGCCGTCCAAGTGGAGGCTGGATTCAGTCGCTGGCGAGTAGGTAGCATCGACATCCTCGTCGGCGTAGTCTTCAGTGAACCGGGGCTCATCTGAATCGGAGCTGATCTCGAAAATCTGCGAGCCGGCAGGAATAGAGGTCTGCGATGGGTGAGAAGGTTTCGGCAATCGTCGCTTGCGAGAAAGCGGGGGCGGGGAAATGTCGAGGGCGGCTTGTGGTTGAAAGCGCAGGGTGGATAGGTTTTCGGCTTCCGGACTCGACTTCGCTCCATCATTCACAGAGAGAGACAGCTGAGTGTCAGCTCTCGACTGTTTACTCGGTATCAAGTTGGCATCAGACTCGTCCTCTCCGGCCAGGTTGTCAAGCCTTCGCATGGCCTCTTGATACTCTTCGTCGCCGTCCTTGAAGGCCTGCGACTGTTGTGTTCGGTGCAATGCTACAGACTTGCCCCTTCCCCTCGCAGGGCTTAGAGTATTGCGTGAGCTGGCTGCAGTGCACCAGACGGTATTGAGCGACGACAAGGAGCTAGGTGAATCGTTATCCTTGGCTGACTCGGGCTTCGCTTGGGGGCTCTTTTTGATCAGACTGTCGGTAATCCTAGTGGGTTTGATGGGAGTATCGTCTTCTTCCATCGGCATGGACGCTTCCTCCCCGAGTGACCAACCTCCGTAGTCAGCCTCGTCCTCGGTAGTGCCTCTGAAAGACTCTGGCTCGGCGAGATCCAAGCCCAGGGGAATATCCGGCTGTCGGCCGCTGAGAAGACTGCCTGCTGAGGAAGGGGGCGCCACAGCTGTAGGATACGTGACCCTGGGAGTGCCAGTCATGATGTTGCTAGTTTCGTTGAAATGGCTGGGTGCCGAGGACTCTTCTTGGGTGGGTGCGCAATCGGCCTCAATCGACCCCTCTTCATGGATGCTCATCCCGTCACTGGATACATTCGAGGCAGTCACGACAACAGAAACCGCAGGTTGGGGAGTGGTAGAAGATTCGGGTTCAACAGACAGCTCGGGAGGGGCAATGGAGGGTCTCTGATCATCATCGACGAGTTGGGAATCACCAACAGGAGGCTCTGGGCCTGCCGGCTGCATCAGAGTCGAGTCTATACTTTGGCGCGTCGTTTCGTGGCGAAGCTGGCGGGAAGGGCTACTGATCTGCGAGATGTCAGACATTGATACCTCGGCAGATCTAAGGCCTGGACCGGGCTGACCGTCGGAGACTTCGGCTGCCCCGAGAGCAGGAGCAGGAATCTGACTGTTGGGGATATGCTCATCTGGAATGGGGGCTTCGTCTGTAGGGGATTGGACAGGAGCGGACTGCTCCTTTGCGGTGCCGTCTTCGAAACCCTCAAAGGTCTCATCGAAGCCCATAGTCTGATTTTCTTGCGAGTCCTTGATGGCCTCCTCGGCCTCAATGGTCTCGGACTCCTTAATGCCGCCAATCGAAGGTGCCTTGGATACCTCGCTCGAGTTGTCCTGCGGTGCCACGTTCGGCTCCTCGAAGGCTTGCTCGGGTTCCACATGTTCCTCTATTGACGGAACCTGTGGCTCTCCGCTGGCCTCGTCCTGTGTCAGGGGTTCTTGAAGAATCTTGGGCTCCATTATTTCGGCAAAGGCAAGGGTACGATACCCTTGCTCTTCGAGTGCTTCCTCGTCAGCATCCTCGTCCACTGGGGCTTCGAAGCGTTCGTAGATGCGTTGGCCAGTATTCTCATCATACTGCTTCTCTGTTCGATCCAAATTGCGGTCCCGTCGTGCCAGAAGCACCTGAATGCTGGTACCTTCGTCGTCGATTCGCACAACAACACCGGTCAAATCATTGACCTGTGGCTGCCAATTGGTTGCCTTGGAGAGGATGAACTGCTTCCAAGTAATGACCATGCCTGTCTTGACTTGGTCGGGTGTGAGAGGGACCAATTCACCCAGGTTCTTAGGCAGCGATGGAAGGTCGTCAACGTCAGTAAACTGGCTGGCCTCGGCCGTTGGGTCATCGCCAGTCACTTCCTCTTCCACGTCGTCGTAATTCAGTTCCATTGCCTGCGACTCATCGTAGTACGAATTGTCGTAGCCCTCGTTCTCCCAATCCTCTTGCTGGCCATGCTTTCTCTTTTTGCCACCGCGGCTGTCTTCTTCGTAGAAATGGGACTGGTTGCGTTGAGCCTTCTTGTTGCCGCCACCCCGCTTGTTCTTCTTATGGTACCAGTGGCCTTGCTGTTGAGGATCCCATCGCTGCACAAAAGGGAAAGGTGGCTCGCTCAGCTCGATGTCTTCCTGGCAACACTCGACTGCTCGATATGTGATCTTTTCGCGCCAGGCATCGGGGTCTTCCTCTTCTACCTCTCCCTGCTCCGCTGCAGTCGTATCAGCGGTCGCTCCCGCCAGGCGTGCATTCGCAAGAGGGCGGACATCCTTCATCAATTTGGTCCGAAGCTTATCCTCGTCGTCTTTGGTCTTGGGATTGCGAAGCCCAAGCGCTCCAAAGAGCATGCGGCGTCCTGCACCTAGATCGATGCGCCGTCGCTTCTGAGCCGAGTCTGGGGAGCCGCTCTCCTGACTCGCGGGTATCTCCGTAGACTTTGGCGCGACCGTCTCCTCGTCTGGTCCTCCGTTGGCAGGTTGCACGCCAACCTCCATAGCCTGCTGCGACGTATTTTGCTCGTTTCGCTTCCGTTTCGTACTAGGCTGGGAAGTCGTGGACTCATCCGCAAAGTTGAAATCGCCCTTGGGGCCAACTTCTACGCCGCCACTAGCGATTGCGTCGAGGAGTGCCTTTCGCTTAGCCTCAAACAATTCCTTCTCAGTGGGCTGCGATGTATCGGGGCTCGCATCTGGCTTGTGAGTCTCTTGGCCGGATTTCCTCATTTTCTCGAGCAAGCGGCGACGTTCATTGCGCTTCTTGGTCGACTCTTTGCCAGCCCCGGGGGGGACAAGAGGCTGAGACTGCTGCGAGGCTTCCCTCGCATTGGCTGAAGGACGGGAATTCGAGTTCAGGGCTGGTGGTGGCTGGGTCTTCCGGCTTTGCTTCGACGTTATCTCCTCTTCTGATTCTGAGCTTGATCCGGAGCTTGAGTCGTCACTGTCTTCATCGGAGCTTTCTTCGGAGGAAGAGGTTTCGTCGTCGGCATCGGACTCCGCATCGCTGGAGCTGGTACCAGAACTGCTAGAATCGGAACCATTCTTTATTTTCTGGTGGCGTTTGCGACTTGGGGCAACCTTGGCGCCGCCTTTGGAAGTTGTTTCTTCCGGGCCGCTGTCGCTGCTGTCATCGCTGTGACTGTCTCCATCCGAAGAATCCGAGGCATCGCGACCGCGCAGGGGTTTCTTCACAACATCATCATCAGTTGACGAGTCGTCTCCCGAGGACGAATCCTCTGCGTCGTCCTCACCCTCATCTGAGCTCGAAGCCGAGGATGTGCCACTGCTGGAAGTATCATCGTCATCTATCGGTGCCGGTTTGTCGGATTTCTTCTTGCTCCCAGTCAAAGTCGCCGAAGCAGTCTCGGTCTGGTCATCGAACTTGATGCTTTTGCGAGTCCCCGAGGAGATGGAACCAGGGGGAAGACCACGGTGATCAAATTGCTTCACAAAATCTGGTACCTCGTCGTCTTCGTCGTCTTCGGCCTCCTCTTCCTCGTCGTCCAGATCATCATCGTTTCCGGTGTTGCCGGAAGCTACGTCTGCAGAGCCGTTCCCAACGTCTGCCGACTTCCATGACCGGGTGAGCTTGGATTCGGGCATTTCAGGTTTGAAAGCAGCTAGCAGAGTTGCGTATGAGTACTTGAGGTCGTGATTGCCCGCCAGCAGTATTTGCTCGCAGACTGCAGCGGGGGCAGAGGGAAATGCGGCTTGCAGAATCTCAACATTACGCAGAGGTTGCAGGTCAGGCTCCTGTGCAGACGTGGGGGCTTCTTCCATTGGCTTGTTTTGGCCGCCTTGGGACCTCTGCACACCGGCGTTATCTTTGCGCAGGTCTTCAAGCTCATCTTCTAAATCTTCGTCCAGGTCGTCGTCGTCGTCAGAGTCGTCTTGCTCGGGACCGTCGTCGGAAGGCTCCCCCCCACCAAGGTTGTCTCGCTCCAAGCCGTGGCCGCTATCGCTATGGGCGGATTCTTCGTCGTCATTCCCGCCGTCGTCCGTCTCCAAGCCGTCAAAGTGCGCTGCAAACCTGACACTTTTAGGGTTCCGGTTGCCTTCTTCGCCGTTGGTGAGGAACCGCGGAGCCCAGTCTTCATCTTCTTCATCCAGCAGACCATAATCATCATCCTCATCCTCGTAGCCGATCCTTCGCCGCTTGCGCGGTGGTATGTCGAGAGGGGGACGGCCACGTGGTGTCCTCAGCAAGGGCCTGCCAAAGGCAACACCGTCCACCAGGTGCTTGCCGTCGGCAGAGATCTGATGGCGACCGCTGAAGCGGCGTTGCTTGATGTCTTCGGTGGCCAGTGGCCGAATGAGGACCTTGTCATCTTCCTTGAGCACGCTGCGAATGGGCTGGAAGTGCAAGCACTCGAACTTGGACCCGTCAGCGGTGAGTAGCTCGACAGCGTAGTCCTCCAGACCCCAGTCGGCGCTTTCGAGAGGCACAACGTCGTTGACTTGTTCGACCAGGCTGGCGATGGTGGGGTCGGTCTCGAGCGAGATGGGCCAGACGATGTTGGCATCGGGAAGGCGATTTCGGCGCACCACCAGGCCCAGGCGCATCTGCGTGGGCGACATGTCGACCGGTGGCGAAGATGGAAGGGCTGGAGCGGGATGGTCGCAGCGGGATGGCTGTCCGCGCAAAGTCGGTGATGTTGAGAGGGAACGAGCGCGGAATGGGTATCAGAACAAACTAGTTTGATCCTCGTCGCATCGTGCGGTTACCACCGAAGGGTGTCGCTTGGGCGTTGTAGAGGAAGGAGTCAAGAACGCCAGTTCATGCTGCAGGCGCCTCGGGCACCACGACGCCGCTCTCGAGCCTGAAATCAAGGGTGATCGTAGGAAGGAGAGTCGGAAGTCGAATTGGAGCTGGTCCTGGCAACCTGGCCGAACGCGAAAGTTTGGCAGAGGTGGAAGTCGCGCCTCACTCAAGAGAGCTCTTCGCGCTAAACTTTTATTCTGCTTTAGGCAGGGACCAGGGAAACCCGCCTAACCGAGTAGGAGCTCGGTGGGGTAGCTCTTGTTATTTAGGACCCAGAGGTACCTAAGTACCTCTTAATGTGATGGGAGATGAAGAGCCCTTTCTAAGAGCCCTGTATTCTACTTAGGTACTTAAGTATAGATGTAAACCGGAACCTGGAAGAGGGCATGGCATGGGATACAATAGGACGTAAATTTCCATGAGAAGTTCTTCACAAAAAATGGTACTGAAGGCGTCATAATAAAGAGGTACATATGTTGTAGCACTGTCTGAGCTTAATGTGCATGAGGGCGGCTGCAGAAAAGGTTGGTCTCCAAGCCACTGTTAAGAACACCTCGTACGCACATCTTCCTCGAACAACCTGTTCCTGCTTCCATCTATGCCCAAAGTCGACACCAGGACGGCATCAAGTACCCAGGTAGGTAGCTGCCCACCTCTAAGACAGAGCTGCTCAATAAAGGCGCTCGTCCGGATACACATCTCGAAACTGCGTGTAGCGGACCGTAACCATTTGGTGTTCGTACATATCTACCTGCCAATATGGACTTCAAAATCCAGCATTGGACGGTGATGATATGCTCGCCGCTACCTCTTGACCTCTCATCGGTAAACTACATACCTCAAATGAGGCTGAAGATCTCCAGTTTGACGCCTTGCTTAGCGAGCGCTACGGGGGTCAATCTCGGATCCGAATTCAGGAGTTCCCCGGTCGACCTACCCGTAACATCCGTCAGCAAACAATCACCAGAATGTCAAAGTACGGGGGGCACCCACCTATCCCGAAAGCGCATGCCGAAGTCCTCCTCCCCGACCACCTGCCCCTCGTCGGGGGCCGGGACGGTGACCTGCTCCCAGCCGGCGGGCAGCGGGCCGAGGCGCGGGTCGCCGCGCGTCTCGCGGCCCGAGGGGGCGTGGAAGAAGTGGCGGCGGTCGAAGAAGCCGTGCTCGCGGGCCATGCGGGGGCGCCAGCCGCGGGGCAGGGGCCCGAGCAGGGCCTCGCCGTCGTGCAGGCCGTGGGCGTGCGCGGGGCCGACGACGCGCTGCAGCCCCGAGAGGCCGGCGCGCAGCAGGAGCGGCGCCGGGCAGCCCAGCAGCACCACGAGCCGGTCGCCGGGCCGCGGCCGCCCGGCCGCCGTCGTGCCCGCGTACCCTGTGTCCGTCGTGAAGAAGGCGCGGTGGCGCACGCGCAGGAACTGGGCGAGGGCGGCGAGGCCCGCGGCGGCGCCCGGCGGGCCCCCCGGCGGCTGCGTGAGGGCCGGCCCGTGGCGCTGCGCCGCTTCCCGCGCCGTGGGCAGGCGGGGGCACTGCGGCCAGCGGTCGCGCACGTGGCCCTGCGCGAGCAGCGTGACCAAGGCCTCGAGGGTGGGCTCGCCGGTCGGCGCGTAGGTCCCGCCGGTCTGCAGGGCGGGCGCGCGGGCCCAGGCGCGGACGGCGGCGACGAGGCCCGCGGCGTCGGCGGGCGCGGGGTCGCCGACATGGGTCACGGTGCCGCAGCACACGCCGAGGGCCTCCAGGACCTCGTGGCGGGCGTCCGAGTGCGGACGCACTTCGGCGGCCGAGGCGCCGGCCGCGTGGGAGGGGGCGCCGGCGTCGGGCAGCCGGGCGGTGCGGTCGGCGGGAACGGACCAGTCGGGCACCCAGGTCGGACCGTCGTCGACGCGGCGGGCGTCGAGGTCGCAGCGCTCGAGGAAGTCGAGCCGGCGCAGGCGCTCCAGGTAGACATGGCAGAACTGCTGGTAGACGCGGGCGACGGGGAGGGTGTAGTCGGGCCGCAGGTGAGCGCGGAGGGCCGGCGGGGCGGCGGCCAGGGCGCCGTAGATGCGGTCGCGGGGGTCGGCGCAGCGGCGCCAGCCGAGGGCCTGCAGCTCGCGGAAGAAGGGCTGCTGGCGCGCGGGCAGGAGGAGCTCGACGGCGTCGAGCAGGCGCCCGCGGATGTCGCCGCCGGGCAGGGCGCGCTTGTCGCCGGCGCAGAGGACGGCGCGGCGGAACAGCGCCAGCGGCAGCGCGTCGAAGCCGCAGACCAGCACGGAGCGGTGCGCCGTCGCCGTCGCGAGCCGCGCCTCCTGCCACGACCGCAGCCGCGAAAACCACGGCCGCTGCAGGAGATCGGCGACGGCCCGCCACGTCCACTCGTCCCACGGGAGCGGCACCGACGACCGCGCCAGCGCCGGGTCGCTGCAGCCCGGCACGTTCGTCCGCCACGCCCCGCCCTCGGTGTAGAGCGCCTGTTCGCCGAGGTGCCGTAGGACCGCGAGGCCCAGCTTGCTGTTGTCCCGCTCGGCCCCGAGCCAGACCACAACCCGCTTGGCGTGGCGGTAAATGTCATGCATCAGGTACACCTGGTGGCTTCGCTCCGCGGCGCTGGACTGGTCGATGCAAAGCGCGTCGATCCATAACCTCCTCTCCCGATCGCGGTAGCGGAGGTGCCGCAGGGCCGCAACCAAGCTGGCGCGGACGGCGAGGCTGCCTAGACCAAAGCCGGGCATGCCGGTGGACGGCGCTGACGGCTTCAGCACGTGGACTTCCTCCTCGGCACCTGGTGGCCCCCAGGCGTACGAGAGGGCTTCGAACTCGGGGTCTTCCTCCCCTAAGTTTGGGTCGACGCCCGTCACAGGATGCGTCCATGATGTCTCGTACGGATCCTCGGGCTCGTAGTCCTGGATACGTTCGAAGAGGTAACGGCCGTCGAGACATTGTCGGGCTGCCCAGTCCGGCGGAAGCGTCTCCTGCAGCGCTTCGAGCGAGACGGGCCGCGGCATGGCGACGACCAATTGGTCATCCGCCAGGGAAACATGGTGGAATTTCACCCGGAGGCTCTCCTCGAAAGCGCCGGGCAGCAGCTCAAGTACTCGAGTTTCTTTGAGGGAGTGGTCGAGGTCGCTGTATTGGTAGGCTGGAGCGTAGGACCCCATGGTGGCTGACGGTAGACTTTGTCAACCGACCAGCATCACCATATGCACACGCGCCTGTCGCTATCTTTGTCCGTATGCGAATCTTTTCCCTCGGGGTGTAGAGGAAGCAGTGAATGCGAATCACAAAGCATCGCTCATGATCGCGAAAAGCTGAGAGGTATATGGCCATGGTTGCTTTTTCGCCCGCGACGGGACGGCACCCAACACATGTCGCTCACATGGCAGCCAATCCGACGCGGGAGGGTATCGAACAGGTGAGCCTGAGTGTCTCATGTTGTATGGAGTAGCCGGATAGGGGCTCATCGGTGCCATAATTGGGAGGGAATGCGCTTTCAGGGGGAACCGCGATGTTGGCATACTTACCTATCCTACGGGCTTCTACTCGCAAGCTAATGGCGCTTTTTGCAACAGTAACAGGACTTGCACGAAGTCTGCGCGTCGGCAAATCTTGTGATTTGAAAAAGAAACCGGAGTGAGAGTCAAAAAATAAAATGACAGAGACACTTGGCGAGACCTACCGTCAGCTAGCAGACACGTCAAGAACTTGAGACAGTGTATGTGGGTGTATTTACGAGCGCCGCCCAGGTAGTATGTACAATCGACCCTTTGCAAAAGACCAAGAAGAAATGAATGCACCAAACCCCGACCCCAGCCAACAACTTTGTGCTTCTCCTAGTGCGAAGCCCCTAGACCCAACGTGGACCTTTTCCTTCGCCAGCCATCTAGCAGGTGAATCCACAGTCCAGGTTAGTGACGAAGCGGGACTTGTAAATCCAGGGCTGATCCGACTTGCCCACACTGCAGTGGGCGTTCTGGGAGTTGGCCCAGCCGGTGATGAAGTCCTCTCCCTTGTACTGGACGCGGGCCTGGTTCGGGGCCTGGTTAGCCGCAACGGAACTGCGAAGGGGGGAAGAACACGCGGTGCGAAACGTACCAGGCCGCCCACGACGCCTCCGATCTGGACCCGCAGAGGGTCCTGGCCCGGCAGGCCTTTGTTGAACTTGAAGTGGAGGTTCTTGCCCTTGGCGACCTTCTTGTGGCGGCTGCGGATGGTGTTGCCCGCGCTGTCCTTAACCGTGACGTCGGCCTGGTGGTAGTCGCCCTCCACGATCTTCATGTGCATGCCGCACCAGCCACCGTTGAACTTGCGCTTCTCGACGGCCGAGGTGGTGCCGGACATGAAGTCGTCGTCGTCGTCGGCGTCCTCCTCCTCGTCGTCGTAGTCCTCCTCTTCCTCGTCGCCGAGATCCAGCATCTTGGGCGTCACCTCGGCCCCCTGGCTGGTCTCGAGAACGGAAACTTCGTCCGCCCGAAGACCGAGGGCGGAGATTCCCTCACCCGCCGTGGTGGTAGGGGCGGCGAGGCCGGTGGCAGCGAGGCTCAGGAGAGCGGCGACGGCGGAAATCTGCATTTTGATGAGAGTGGATTGCTGAAGGCGGTAAGAAAGATAAGTTGCTGTTGCGATGGTCAAGTTTCGAGGTTGTGAATGGTGATGAGGATGGTTCTTCCTTTCTGTATTCAAGGACTGCAGAGTTGCGGCCTCTTATATCTCTGGATTCTCGCCATCTTCAGCAGCAAGAGCGCTGACGGTTGCTATCATACTGAGGAATGCTTACTGGGCACTAGATACTAGCATCTCATGGCATCGCGGTCCAGTCCCCAAGTCTGGATCATACATGCAAGCCCGAGAGGTTTGTCGCGCTTCTACCAAGCTTCGAGGGGCGCACGCCATGATTGCTGCTATTTTCAGGGCTGCAGGCGTAGTCACACACACGCGCTGGGCCAGGCCTAGACCAGGGAGTGTATAGGGGTTCTATGCCCCAGATCTACCCTGAGCCGGAAGATTAGGGTGCTTACTACTCGTTCTCCGCTCTGGGAGATGAAGCAACATAGTAACATCCCTATCGCGATAATGTCGTCGAGCGGACGGCTCCCGCGATTGCAACTCTCGGTCCGCCGCTCATGCATCTATACTGCTTGCTAGCCTTTGTGTGGCTGCCGCCGGCTTGCCCAGCCATTACTGTATGGACCTGTGCACAAGCGCCGGATTGGCCGAGTCTCAGTGTATACCTAGGTAGGTACGCAACCCTGACTCTCGAAGAGAAAGACGCCTCGAGGCATTGGAGTCATGGCGCAGTGCATCTGCGGGCCGAGAGAGGAGCCCGAAAGAGGAGCCCGAGACTGGAGGCCGAGCCCAAAAGGGCCGAAGCAGGCTATAAGGCGTTTACCAGATTGGATGGATGATGAGCGCGCTACTTTATAAAAAGACCAGACTCCGCTCTAGTTGGTCCAAAGCTTCGTCGGCTTCCGGGCCGTAGGCGATCACCCGAGACCCGGCACGCTACAGTTGGCCAATCCTTCTTCACCTCGAGGCCACACTTGGGTGTGGGTGTTATGTCAATTCTACTATGTACATTATGTTTGCGTGGAGAACGCATACCCTTGTCCCCCTCGCTCCATACTGCCACTAATGGGTTATGGCTGCTTACTAGGTTCTATGCCATCTATATTCATGCCGTTAGTGTGCTGACATGTGGGCTCAATCGTTGCGCATACCGGTTGCAATAGTAAGCAGGAGATAAAAACTTGCCGAAGTAGTCGTTGGCGGAGATAGAGCCGCAATCTCATATATGCCATCGCCAGGGCATCTTCTCAGGATTTCACCTAGACTTGCACTCATCAGCAGTTCTGCTTTGGGAGCCCATCGCTAGCACTAGGCCCCCTCGCAGTACGCTTTTCCATCTGGGTCGCCTTTGTTGGCTTTCTGGCGCACTTCTCACCAAGGGGCGGTGTCGTCACGATGGGTAATGCCTTGGACAGCGGGACAGGACCGCCTTCTTCGGAGGGAACAGACAGACCATGGACGGGCAAAAGAGGGCAGCCCGATGCAAACTACGTAGCAGAACGAATATTGATACGGCCTTTGCGTTTAGATTGTTTTCTTAAACAAACAGCAACTTGATGTGGGCTGTGAGACGAGGCACTCAGTAGATGTAGCGGGTACAGTTGGGCCGTTAGGTGGACCTAAGTAAGTACATGTACCTACATAGTGGAGAATCAGTGCCAATCTGGGCTCGCCGGGTACGTAGGATTGAAACCTTCAGGGGTCATTGTGATTCTAAGCACGCCGCGACAGACGTTAATGAGATGTACATACATACATAAGTACAATAGATAATTATGTACATGTTCCTACATAAGTGGAGCATCCTGTCGGTTTAAAGACAGCGACCCTACAGCTACTATGGCGGTCTCCGGGCCATTCTAGTCTCTGGCCAGTATATGGGATACTTCTTAAGTTTCTTGTACACGATGCGCAGGTAGTAGTAGACTTCATATATTCGTAAAATTGGAGGGCTAGAGCTGCAGGTGCACCCAAGTGCCGGCCAAGTGCAGGGGAAGAAATCCCGTGCGATCCCCGACCGACCCCGATAAAATGACGGAGGGGCCGGGGCGACCATGGCGGGAAATCAGTACCTGTACCGCCATCCTTTCTCGACGCCCGAATGCGGCGTCCATCCCTCCTGCTCGTCCAGCTTCTTGTTCAGCTTCCTCGCCCGCCAGTTGACTAGGCCGGCCGAGAGGACGGTCAGGAAGCAGCCGACGATGAGCAGGCCGCCGCCCATGCGGTAGTACGGCTCCTGGTCGGTCGGGTAGAAGTAGGGGCTGAACCAGTGGCTGACCTGGCTGATGCAGTTGGCGATGGCGATGAGGGCCGCCTTCTTGCTGCGCGGCGCCGGCACCACCGTCGTCTCCCACGACAGCTGCAGGTTGAGGCCGTTGTACGTGCCGCACACGAGGAGCACGAGCCCAAAGTACCGCGCGCCCACGTTCAGCGTGCCGATCAGGATGCCGCACCCCGCCGCCGAGAAGACGATGGGCACGATGATGTGCCACGTCGTCTCCTGCGTCTTGCCGCACGACCACGCGATCAGGCACGCCGAGATGTACGCCAGCGCGTACGGCGGCGCCTGGATTAGGTACGTCGTCATCTTGTCGAAGCCGAACGTCAACATGATCTGCCAGGCCGCGTTTGTCAGTATAGGCCAGCCCGCAAGTCAGAAAAAAAAAAGGAGACAAAACGTACCGAAGGCATAAAGTCCTTAAAGCTCTGGGCCGTGACGAGCGCAAAGTGCATAAGGCAGAACATCCAGGTGAAAGGGTCCTTGACGGCATCCCGCACGCCGTCCCAGGTCCCACCAATTGTCTCGTCGTGGCCGCCGTTCGACACCAGCACACGGTATTGCGCCATCTCGCGCTCCTCTTCCGAAAGAAAGCGGGTGTTCTTGGGCCACTCGGGCAGGACCACGTAGGACACGAGGGCGACCAAAATGGACGCGATACCCTCAATGAGGAAGAACCATTGCCAGGATTTCAAGCCGGCCATGCCGCCCATGTGCTCGAGGATGCCGGCGGCGAGGAAGCCCGATATGATGTTGGAGATGGTGTTGCCCGCGTGCCAGATGGCCATCCGCATTGGGCTTTCTTTCTTGGTATACCAGGACGAGGTGACTACGCTGGGTCAGTCTATGGCCCGACGACCATGCTATCGGGGGCGGCTTTCTTACTGAGAGTCAAGGCAGGGAAGAAGGGAGCCTCGGTCAACCCGATGAAGAAACGAACCGCGCAAAAGCCGGCGCCACTGCGACACTGTCAGTTCCCTTGCCCACTGACATATTGGGGGAGTGAGCTTACTTGGTCATTGCCGGCATGCAAATCGTGCCGGCGCTCCACATCAACATAAGGGTCGGCAGGAACCAACGCGGGTTCGATTTGGCGAGAATGAGGTTGCCCGGGAGCTGGCCTATGAGATACCCGACATAGAAGACGGAGATTCCGGCATTCCAAACCGTGTCGCTCATGTGGAGGTCGGACTGCAGGCCAGCAAGACGGGCATTCGACACGTTGATGCGGTCGAGGTAGCTAAGCCTCCGTTAGCATCCCATGCCACACGTTCGCCAGGGGGACACGGGACCGGGTCCTTACTTCATCAGGAACATGGCCGTCACGCAGGGCATCAAGCGCCAGTCGATTTTCTTCACCATCCTGTTGTTCAGTGCTTCCATCTGGGCTTTACTGAGATCCCGAAGGAGCGGGAAGCGCGCTTGGATCTCGGTGGGGGACGCCCCCTGAGTGCCTTCGGGGGCCGCATCTTCGACGTGATCAGCGAGGCCAGGCTTGACATCGCCAGCCTTTTCGTCCAGGCTCGACTTGGTCGATCCGGACCGCTGCGGTGGAGGGACGTCGGTCATGATGAGGGAGGGTTGTTCCGCGCTACACGGGCAGTTGAGATTGCAAGTGAGAGCTGTGCCGTGGAATCCGCGGCGTTGGTTCTGACAGGCATCCCGTTCCACTGGCAGTGGGCTGTGTGGTTTTATAGACGGCCATGGTCCTCGCCGTGGTACCGGGGGAACGGTAGACGTTACCAATGCTCGGTCTCTTCACCAGAGTAGAAGCACTCACGTACCAAGGCCTGGAACTTTTTCTGGCGTGATGCCAAGCTGAGGCTGGAGAAGGCCAAGGACGGGGTTTGCGGGGAACCCCAAGTTCCCCAGACCGTCCAGTTCCCGCGGGAACGGTCTCTACGACAGAATGGCAAGTGTTCTGCTGTCACCGCTGCACGGGAATGATTCCCTGGTACCGAATTACCGGGACGACGTTGCGGGCTAAGTGCCGACGCCTTGGGCCAAGCGACGACAACGCGAGCCAAGTGACGACGCCGCGGGCCAAGGGGCTGCGTCGCGGGCCAAGGGACCACAAGCGAAGGCAAGCGGCGACAAGCAAAAAACCAAGGAAAAGACAAGCGTACCCAAGCAAAAAGAAAAGAAAGAGCAAGAGAGCTTCTGTGTCTATGGTTGTCTTGGTCTGCACCCCGAGACCCCGAGCCCCGCATCGTCCACCACGCACGTGTGCGCGGTCTGGGGTCTGGGGTAACGCATACCGGCTCCAGTCTGTCACTGACGATCAGCCCCGGGGCAGTGGATCAGTTCTGGTAATGGTTACGTGCACGGCGCGACGGATTGAATCGTGGCCGATGGCGGACCACGGCGACAGCGCAGGTTCGAGCCTCTTGGCGCACCGCGTTATACTAGTTGGTCAGGCTAATACAAGTCAGGTGCTGTGGACAAGCCGGAAAGTACGAACACGCCATGATGGTGAGTGTGATAGACAAGGTGGTTGGGACAGAACGGTGCGCGCGGACAATACGATGAATGCGCCTCTCCAGATGAAGTACCAGATCTATTAAGCGTTCCAGCAACCGCCACGAAACGCCGGTCCAGCCAGCCGTTCCTGGCCACCAAAGGCGCGGCCAAGCCAAGCAGAAGACGGCAGCATCTCGTTAGACTGCGTCCTCGCCAACTAAAACAAAAACTACACGCACACGGGGTATCCCATCGTCCATCATGACCGGCCCTTGAGGCCCACCAACAGCGACGCCACGTTCTCGTACACGGTGAAGACGATGCCGCCGCTCAGCACGAGGCGGCCGAGGCGCATGGAGCTGCCGCTCCAGAAGGCGCGGGGGCCGCCGTGGCGCAGGACGTCCCTGACGGCGGCGGCGACGCCGAGGCCGGTGGCGCCCTGGGTGCGCGTCTTGACCGTGTCGAAGGGCTGGGTGGCGTAGACGGTGGCGACGCCGGCGGCGGCGCCGAGGGCGAAGGTGACGGCGGGGTTCTCGCGCTGCCGCGCCGTCACCGCCTGCCGCAGCGCGTTGTACGTGCCCATGCGCACCGCCGACGTCGCCGCCTGCTTCACCGTCGTCGCCGCCAGCCCCCGGTACAGCTCCCGCACCCCGTGCTCCGCCACCATGGTCCGCAGCGCGTGCAGCCCGCCCCGGTACCGCCGCAGGTGCGCCGGCCGCCCGTTGGCGTCGTCGATCCTGGTCGCGAGGGCGCGCGCGCCCCGTCAGCCCATCGGCCCGGAGGGAGTGTGTGTGTGGGTGTGTGTTTTCTTTTCTACCAGAGGATGGGGCGGGCTCCCCCTTCCCTCCCGCCCCCCCCAAAATAGAGAAGAGCTAACTTACAGGGCCGTCTTGATACGCTCCGTCGGCGTGATGGCGACGACGCTCTCGACGGCGCCGGCCGCCATACCGGCGATGATACCGCGGCCGGTCGAGAGCTTGCCGTCGGCGTCGGCCAGCTGGGCTTTGATGGAGTCGAAGGTGAGGAAGCGCACGCCCGCTTTGCCGGCCGTGCCCTGGGAACCCACGAAGAAAAAGGAATCAGTTATCTCTCTCCCGTTCTTGCGCGCAATGTACTACGAAATACGGGGACGCCAGCCCCCCACCCCCCGCCCCTCCATCGAAGGACTGGTGGCAGCTTCGGGGAGGGAGAGAACCGGGGGTGACGACGAGGTGGTTTCGGAACGTACCAGGACGAGGGTCGAGCAGCCCGTGTAAATGGACCGGAGGCCATCGGTGCGCGCCGTCAGCACGAGGGCCGACAAGGGGCCCCGGGGGGCCGAGACGGCCCCCGTTGTCGCCGAGGCCGCCGCCCGCTGGTGCAGTTGCAGGCGCGTCTTTGCGAACTCGAAGGGGTACTGCGTGTGCGCGCGTGGTGTGTCAGCCCAAGTCGTTCGTACCCTTCAAAACTTCTCTCCTGGGCGCGGGGAGGGAACCAAATCCCGGGTTCGAAGGGGGGGGCGAACGAACCGTGATGGCGGCTTCCACGGCGCCCGCCGTGGCGCCCGATATTAATGAGATGCCGGGCGAGATGGTGTTCTTCTTGGGTTTGCTGGCGGCGCGCTGGGCCGGGATCTCGGTCGCCAGAGGCGTCGGCGCGGCGGTGACGGTCGCCATGGTGTGTGGTTTTACAAGAGAGAGGAGAGCGCGCGCGCTCGCAGGGGAGGATAAGTATTTACACGGGAGTTTCGTGAGGCGGGCAGCGTGTCTATTCGGACTGATTTCCCAAGCGCAGAGCAAAATTCGGCGTTCCACGACAAAGAGGAGAGAAAATTAGCCCCAACGACCGACGACAGGTCGCGCCTACTAGTATGATTATAAGAAAAATAAAGCCGAATTTCCTTTTCTCCCATCCATCCCACCCCCCCTCCCCGGCCGGGGGAACTCGCGTCGAGAGAAACCCATAACCTCAAGTATGAATTCACATGGGATTGCCCGTTTGGGCGCGCCTTCGTCAGAGCCAAGCCCCCGCCCTCCCCCGCCTTACGGGGCTAACCGGAACGAACCTCGAGTGTCCGTTTTCTCCCTTCCCGCGGATAACATTGAGTGCATAGGTAATGAGGGGTGCACTTGTTACCGGAAACGTGTGGGTGGGTGGGGGGCGTGGGGGGGAGGGGACGGGGACGGGAACGGCGGATCAATCCAAGACCCCCATCCCTCGGCTTCCCGTGGCCCGATCCAAAGGCAAGTACTTGCCCCAAGTATCTTTTCCCTCCGTTCCCGCGGGATCCCCTCACGCGCCCCCCTCATCTCCTCCCTCCCACTTCGCCTTTCCCCCGTCCCGAAATCATGGGGGATTGGGTGGTCCCCCAGAGGATCCGCGGCCAATTCGGCTGGCACGGCGTGGGTAACCGCAACAACAGCCACACTCCGTGATCTAATTCTATGTAGAGACCATAGTACGGCCCTTGTGGGGATTCTGTTCATAGAGATAATGCAAGAACCAGGCCTGACGGCGAGCATCGGCATGTACGTGCAAGGCCTACAATGCATCAAATACCCCGATAGGATTCCAACAGCCGCTAATTTGAAACCGTCTGGCCAGATTTCATCACGCCGGCGCAACTAGAAGTAAAGGCTGAACATGGGTCCTTTCACAGTATTGAATTTGGAGAGTTCCCGCATTATGCATTATAGTCTAGATGTAGTAGTACACATCGCCCGAGATGAGCCGCCGGGCCGTCCGCGTCACGGAGCAGCTCGCCACGTTGCCGTGCGGGTCCAGCTCGACGCCGACGTCGATGACGCCCTTGGGGTGGGCGACGCGCACCTTGCGCTCCGCCTTGGACTGCTGCTGCCCATGCAGCGACGAGGGTAGGACCGCGGCCGCGCGCAGCTGTGTCGTGGGCAGAGCAGTGGACGACGACGACGAGGCCGAGAGCTCCGCCGCCACGGTGCCGGGGAAGCACAGGGCCGAGGCGAGGCAGATGGCCCCCGTGAGCTGGAAGCTCGGGTGCGGCTTGCCCATCGAGTAGGCCTGTACGCGGATGTCGGCCCCGTCACTAGGCGGCGAGAGCAGGGCCGCCTTGGGGGTGCCTCGCGTCTGCGCCGCCGCCTCGAGACTCGGCGCCAGGCCCATGGCGACGGCCGCCGCGCGCCGCACCTGCTCAACCTGCTGGTGCCGCTGCACCTCGGCGCCCGGCCCGCTGCCGAGCGGCGGCATCGTGGCCTCGTTGATGAAAACAAAGGGGTTGGCCGAGTCGATAAGCGTCACCTCAACCTGGAACGGGATCGATAGCGGCAGGTCGGCCATCGGCTGCACGCGGAGCGTTTCCTGCTGGTGGCCCGACGGGAAGAGCTTGCCTGTCATGCTGCCGGCTGGGTCTTGGTAGGCGCAGCGCAGTTCGCTGCCGGGGTTGGGCACGCCTGGAATCATGTGGTTGCCCAGCTCCAGGTAGTTGCCGTCCGCATCGAGGCGCACTGTCTCCACCATAATGCTGTCTGTGTTGGTGTTGTATATCCTGATGTCCATCTGCGTCGCCTGGGTTAGCTTCCGAGATCCCCTCCCCTCCGCCGGGGTACAAGGAGCGCCCACCTTCTTCGACCCCGGCTGCCCCTTGACGAGACCTTCGTCCAAAGCAAAAGGCCCCACGCCTGAGGAAATGTTGCCGCATGTCCCAGTCATGTCTATCGACTCCTTGCCGACGGCCACCTGCACAAAAGTCCACTCAACGTCCGCATCGGGGCGCTGTGACCGGGAGACGACGGCGACCTTGGACGTCGTCGACGATCCACCGCCCAACCCGTCAAGTTGGCTCGCGTCGTTGGCGCGCGATCCGAGAGCGGCGACCAGATGTGGCCGCCACTCGGCCGGTTGGGCGGGCAGGTGCCGGCGGTGGATGAACAAGCCTTTGGAGGTGCCGGCGCGCATCAGCGTACACGGCAGTTTGTGTCTTCGCAGCGCATGGAAGCTGTCTTTGGCCAGGACGGCCGACGCTGCGTGTGCGATCGATTGTATGTGTTCTCCCGCTCGGGGGAACAGGCTAGCTGTTGCTGCTGACATTGTGGTGAAGCGAACTGAATGGTGGCAGGCAGTTCAGTGGTAGAGATGCTTCAGAAGAAACGAGTATACAGATCATGATCGCCCATCTTTGGGCCAGGGGAGGCTGCCAGCATTTAAGTCCCGCAGGCCTCCCAGGTTGTATGGAACCCATGCCCGAGTTTCGAAGCACTCTTCGTTGGCATCATCGTCGTATACGTCCCAAGACGTTCGGCCGTGATCCGGTCTTTTCGGGACAGTCCCGCGGGCCGTATCGTAAGCAGATCGACAAGGGACCACAATTAGCATTCCCGCGGGAGCTATGGACCAGCGGGACGGAAGATGATTGGTCAAGAAATCCACAATCCACTCCAGTGGGTCGCCATGAATCCGGTGCCAAACCGGGCCATCCACCAGAGTCGCGTGACGTTACTGGAAAGACATGCCGTCCACAGCGAACGGAAAGGTACTGTTGAACCCGAACAGTAGATCATCAATCGAAGATGTCGGTTCCGTGTGGTATCCCTGTTGCCAGCCTTGTGACCAAGAAGGCTGTTCAACGAAGACGGCCTCGGCGGGACCCACGAAACCGGTTGCGGGCCCTGCCTCGCTCAGCTGGGCCCGCGGCTCATGGGTTCCAAGACCGGCTTGCTCCTCTTGAGGCCAGTGCGCCCTGTAATTGTTCCCGGTGGGGTTGGGGCCGCTGACGTGTTCCTCCTGCAGGAAACTCTGGATGATGCCGTCGATGTCGGCCATCTCGGTATTGAGAGAGTTTGCGACGGTATTTGATGGCGTGTTTGTCGCGCCGGCAGGCAACAACACCGAAGCGATACCACCGGCGGATCCGGCGGACGCCTCTCCGGGTGTCCTATCGGGCGCCGTGGAGGGCGGATTGGCATCCGGTTGTCGCAGGGGCTCGGCTGTGGGCGTTGATGAGGATGCTCCCGCCTTCATCTTCTCGACCAAGGCAGGATCGATGTCGACCTTGAGCCGCTTCATCAGGGCCTCAATGACCATGGACGCTTTCTTCACAGCGAAATTGGTCTCTTGGTTTTCCTTGAAGACAGCCAGGCAGGTGGCAAGTTCCGCGCAAACCCTGCCATCGTTACGATGCTTGGCGGCAATGCGGACCAGGATCGTGGCGGCGACGTATGTCGCATACGAGATAAGATAGGGCGCGCGCCGGATCGAGAAGGCTCGGTCATACAGACGAAGATTGCTGCAGATGGCCGACGCGGCGAAGACACACTTCATGAGCGACTCCCTCGACACGGAGCGGGACGTATTGTACAGATGGCCATCGGCGACGAAGGGGCGATGCAGGAGGATAATAAGCACATTGTGCATGGCACTGGTTCCTTGAAATAAGCTCACAGCCCGGTTTTGTTTTGGCAACTCTCGGGGCCAATTGACTCACTGGAGACTGAAAACGTGTGGCGGCGGAAGAGCCGCCAGGCCTTGCGATCTGGTCGGATTCAGTTGAAGGTGCGAAGGGAGTGAGGTTGCCCATTGGTCCAGCTTCCACTGTAGCCTTTCCAAGGTGCTCGCCAAGTCGTTCGTTGTCAAGTCGACGCTGCGTTCGGTGTAGATGCAACCCAGAATGTCACTCATGGCAAGGGAAAGCCGGCAGAGGGCCGTGAAGGTCGAGACGCTATAGGCGGGCGATTCAGAGCAAACTAGGGTCTGTGGCGAGTAAGCAAAGGGCTGCCAGGACTCCAGTTCTTCGAACGTGTCGAGGAACTTGAGGGGCACAATGGCATCACTGTCTTTCAGGGTGACGGGGCGCCCCTGATAGAGGCTCTGCATCTTGTCGACCACGAAGGCCCCCCAAAACACGCGGCGACGGATCTCGAGGTCCTCGTCGGAAAAGCGCCCCGTGTGCGTCAGGTCCACGTGCATGCCCAGGTCCACGATCATCCGAAACGCCAGGCCGGCGTACAGCCAGGCGGCGCTCCGCTCGTCCCCCAGCGCAAAGAGCGAGTTAGTCATCTGCAGCAAGGCTTGTATCGTGGTGATGCTGCTGCAGTCCAGCGCGCCGCCCAACAACTCGCGCACCCGACTACGAAACCTCCAACCGGCGGTGCGCACGTCGTCGGGGTCTTTGCGGACCTCGAGCCGGGGGCTGAACTTGGCTGCGCCAAAGTAAATGGCGTTCAGTAGCAGCTTGGAGAAGTACGGGCCCCCCGATGCCATATCCCGCATGAAGGCCGGGCGATAGGTTATCAGGAATGAGTGGTGTTGGCGGTTCCAGTGAATCATAAGCAAATGCATCCCGAGATCGGGATCCACGCCGTCAAAGTCCAGCTTGCCTTGACGGAAGTTGATGGTTTCCAGCTGGCGCTGTTTGGCCGCCTCGGCGACAAGGCCGCGCTCGACCCAGTCTTCCGGGACACGCGGCCGGGCCTCGCTCTCTACCGGGCGCTCGGGCACACTCTCCTCAAACAGGGTGCTGGTGCGGCTGTGGTAGCTCGAAACGCCTTCAGCCGTCAGCATGATGCGCGCCACGCCGGCCTGGTCGGTCTGGACCGGGGCGCCGTCGCCGGGGCCGCCGCGGGCCTTGTCGGCGGCGTCGACCCCGGGGCTTTGCGGCCCGGGAAGGCCGGGCGACGGCGTGCGGTTCCGGGTCGGGCGCGCGGGCCGGCGTTTGGCCGCGCGGTGACGCTGGCGGCCGGTCTGCTTCGCATGCTCGCCAATGGGCTCGTAGGTGCAATCGACCCCGTAAACGTGGCAGGTGGCACAGACGGGACGCGCGGCATTGCACTTGATCTACGCCCCGGGCTCCCCGTCGATTAGCCCGTCTGTCCGTTTGCTGCCCGTGACGGGAGGGGAGGAGGGGCGGCTTGCCTTCCGCCGGCGGCAAAAGCTGCAAGCTTCCGCGGCTCTGCGACGGGAATGCTGGGTGACAGAGCCTCCCGCCGACGGCGGGGGCTGCGAAGCAGGAGACGACCCGTTTGGGGCGCCGCCCGAGCGTGGCGTTTCTGCAAGGGACTGGGGTGTAGTTGTCGGCGCAGCTTGATCCGGGTGAGGCGACATGGCAATCGACACTGGCTGGGTGGGCTCGACTGCGTAAGTACTACTATCCTGGCGGACTTGAGCAATGGATCTATGGGGAGGAGGAAAAGGATCCGCGTGCAGAATTATCCCGCGGGAAACAATGGATGTGCGCCAGATCGGCAACGGCGATGCGGCGGAAAGAAAAGCGGCGACGCCCCACATTTGCCTCAGAATCAGGGCAGGCACGCAGGACCTCAGTCAGCCATCACTCCTCCTCCTACTGCGATGCAACTACAACTATGCGCCGAGATCCCGCATCAAGGAAGAAACGGGAAAACCCCATGGGGCTGTCTGGCTCGCGCAATTGGCCGTGTCGTGCAAATGTACGACCCGAAGCAGTATCATGCCCGGTGCCTTCTTTGAGGACCGACCCGTGCCAGTGTGCGCCAGTACAGACGGCCGACTTCTCCCCAGCTCTCGGTTGAAGCCTCCACCCGGGAACAGCCGCGTCCAGCAAACTCCGAGGCGGCGACGATTACGGGATCTGGCTTATGCTGACACTGACTGCAGATGGTGCCCAGGCCGCTTCCGAGGCGATTGCGGTCCATTGGATGGCGGGGGCGGAGGGCGGAGAACACCGTATTCTACCTCCACGAAAGGACGAAGAGGGGTTTCCAAGAATGGACAGCCGTTAGGCAATCGGAAACATACCGTGAGCGGCCAGTTACTCGGCGCTTCTTTCACTTGTCCCGGAGCGGCGGCTGTGCAGAGAGGGCTCTCATGAGACACAATGCACCAAACGGCTCGCGGCATCTGTTTCTAATTCCCTTCGTTTTCCCGAAATGCAACAGGTGGACTTTCAACGAGTACGCTGTTCTAGGAATCGCCCTGTGCGACTGGTGGAGGGCCCTTCTTTGCGAACAGCCGATGCTTGAGCAATTGTTGGGCTGCGGGGCCAACCACTCTATTTCACTTGTCCCTACCGGAAGAGCCCCCGAGTCTTCAGATGAGATTGAATTTTCTCGAAGCTCGTGATACTCATGAGCAGCGCCCAACCTCCTGAGCCAAGGCCAGGAACCAGTTTGGGGTGGCTAATGGGATGTAGGCAATGTATCCCGGCTGCTACGCGTCGGCGACGACATCAGGTGACTGCCGCCAGGAGCCGGGTACACCAATGACATTCGGCAGCCTCGAAATTATGTCCTTGGCCTTCATCGCGTGTCTTTCGCGGAGCCCATATTCCAGATCATCCAAGAGGCGTGCGCACGAGAAATCGACGCCTCAGGTGAAGGCAGATATTGCCGCCATCGCTAGCCTGGTATTCTTACAACCGGCTGCTGTCTCCTCCAGGAACACAGTGAAGGTGGTGCGAGTCAAGGTCAATCTATTCACGCCGTACTTTCACAACCTGTGCTTCGCATGAAGTCAAGCAAAGCCGGCCGATAGGAGACACCCGTCGCTCCTTACCATCCCCGCCTCTCAAGAAACCCTCGGGAGCATCTCGACCCGGTCGATAAACCCCCCCCAGACGCAGCCGTCGCGCATCTCCTTGCTCCCTCAACGCCCCCTTTTCCACTCTCCTCGCCATTCGCCCACACTACGAAAAGTCTCGTCTTACTGCGAGCTCCCTGTCCTTCCGCAGCCGCCCTCACATGGCCAAGCAGCGGCGATCGCGCCCGGCCGGAGTGGGTTCAGTGCAGGCGACCGTAGGCTCCTTCGCAGACCGCGTCCGACCGCGTCCGACCGCATGCTAAAAAAAGAGGGACGCAACGGCTGGTGATTGGCACGCGTGGCGCGATCTATAGGGGGAGGGCGGGCAGGATAGCCTGGCCCGTCGGCTACGACGGATGGGGGCGACCATAGCACGGCGGCCGCAGGGCAGAGGCCGCGGTGTGTTTGCTCGGGTCTATTCTTTCTAGACCATTAGGGGACAAATGGAGGGAGGGGTGCATCGCTGAGTTTTCCCAGAGGTTTTGACTCCCTAATGGTCCTGCATCGGCGAGGGAGAGTTGTACGTTTGGCTGCAGTTGAGGGGAGCCACGTCAGCCGGAGCAGCAATCCTGGCGGTTTGCTTGCGGCGGCATTCGGCCCTGACATCTTACCAGGTCGGGGAGCGGTCTCGAACTATCTGAAATCTGCCCGCATCCTCCCATCGCTACCTGGCCAAGTCCTTCTAAGGGGTCGAGGTCGGTGTCTAACGGGCCTCGGAAGTGGTGGTCAGCCGCCATGCCGTATCCTCCTGGGGTTGACACGCGTGCCGCAGCGATTTGTGCTTTTTTATACCGGCTTACAAAGAGAGCCCACCATCCGAATCCCTGATGATAAATCGAGTGAGGTAATTCCTTAGTAAGGGATGCTGACCCGGCGCGCTGGGCCGATGCTTTGCTAGCCGCGCTAGACGCGCCGCCGATCTGGGCCAACCCGGGGCCGCTTGGCTGACCAGTGATGAAGGCACACGCTTTTTGCTAGGCGCAATGCGGACAAAAGAACTCATAGAACGGCCGTTGCGAGGCAGAACTTGGAGACCTCTGGTAGCAATAGCCTGGGGTTGGATGGCCGCGTAAAAGAATTCGGCGTCCTCTGTGGGCCCGCGAGGTACGGAAGGCATTTCTAGGAAGCTTGTCACGACGAGAAGAAGACCCGCCAGCCAGTGAGTGTGAACAATTGTGTTCAGGCTTCTCTGCCGGGACGAGATCGAGCAGCCGTCCGTGCCGGCCGAGTTCAGCCGAGGGTCTTATCGTTTTGCCCCGATCGGAGACTTCGAAGATATGGTTACGCCGACGAGCCCAGGGTTTCGTTGTGGCTCGTCTGAGGGACATTCTCATGGCGTAACAGAAGCCTCACGTACCTGACGGTATCTGGTACTTCGAGGGAGACCACTGCAGAAGGGGGCCTCACAAGCCCCCTCGACTGGCTCCTCAGAACGTGGGCAGTGCCGCTTCCCTGCCCAACAAGGCAAGGGTTTGTTGCATCTCGGCTCCGGTGGCTCATCAACTTCTCGATGGCCAGCTGGTCGGCATGAAAAGCCGAATGGCGGACCCGCGGTTCATGTGCCCTCGGGTTTCGTTCCCCGGGAGTTGCAGCCCTTGAGCCAAAACATAGGGCCAACCCAACAGGGAGGTCGCATCGTGGACACTGCTCGGACTGTTGGTGACACGGGTGGGAGATGGAGACAGTGACCCGGACTGCCATAACATGGTACCATCCAATTTCAAAGCCCAAGTTCTCGTACATCCAGGGCACGTGGGTGGACGTCGCCAGGTGTAAATGCCGTCCCGGTGTCAAGTTTCAGGGGGGAAATACCCGTGCCCGGCCTTCCGGACGATGTCTCCTTCATGCCCAGTCCTCTGCCAGGGGCCGAAGAATTGGGCTCTATGGGACAGCGGTAAAGCATGAAGGTCCTGCCCAGGGGAAGCAGTCGCGGCTCGCTCGGGCGGGTTGCTGGGTTGCTGGGTCTGGCCGTGGTAAAGCTCGGCGGCCCTCAGGATCTGCACATGTGGTGGTAATTGCGACGTTCGATTCACGTACCTGAAAGGCGCGGCTCCCCCCTTCTTTTGCCATACGCCGTCTGCAGAGAAACCCAGGAGAGCTATCGAGCACGACACCCGATGGTGGACAGCAGGGGGAGGGGAACCGTCGCCTCGGGTCGGTCGCACGGCCAGACTGCCGACGGAAAGGCGCGTTGTCGTCCATATTCAGGCGCCAAGAGGGCCCGAGACCTCCTGCCGGCGTGCCGGGACGAAGCTTTCCCCCCGGGATGCAGACGAGGGGCGCCATAGCCACGGCTCACGGGGCGGAGGAGGAGGAGGAGGTGTTCGCCGGGAGCTCGTCGTTTGATGCTCGTTTTAGCGTCCTCGGGGGGCACAGACACTTGAAACCAACAGTGGGGAGGCCGACCGCTGGGAGGGCACAGAGCCCCTCGAGAAGCAGGGCTGGGAAAGAACAGGAGATGGGACGCAACGTAGATCCCTTAGAAGCTCGGTAAGGCTCGTCTGGAAACTCAATCAAAATTGGAGGGGGCCCTGGAAACCGTCGCCTCTCGCCATGGTTCCCAACCAACAGCTACCCTCGCCAGCTCTGCATCACGGCCCCCTTTACTGACTTGCCGGGCTGCGACGACCTGTGTAAGTTACCGAGACCCATGGGGTTGGATGTTACGGTAGGTCCGCCCTCCTTCGTGATAACCACGCCAGCCAGCGTAAAGTCCAAGCGGGCCGGAGGGTCCGGCCAGGCCCGTTGAGGGCGAAGGGAGGGCCAGCCATGGGTTCTTGAACTCTTTCACCGTTGCAGTTGCCTCGGGATACCTGGACGGGTTCTGCCTTTCGGTCTGGCTGACTCGGCCTTTTCGGTTCCCTGGGCAGCGCGGCTCTTCTGTGCATAGTCGCAGATAGATGCGACGACTCGTCGACATCGGATCGGCCTCGTACATAGGTAGATAGATTGGACCGGGGCCGGGAAGGCATCCATGCATCGGCAGGAATCCTGTCGCAAGGCTGCGTCTCGTCAGCGACAGCGTGGGCAAGGGCTGCCTGCCCCATCCCTCGCTTGTTGCGCTCAGGAACCAACGGCCGTTTCGTCGCTGCTGCTCCCTTGTCTAGAACCTCTCCCTCGGGACCGGCTGATGCGACGCCACAGCCACGGCACTTGATACGAGTCCATGTGTAGCAAAGAGATGAACAGCGATTCTGGCCATTTCTCTCTATTCTGGTATTGGTAAGTACATAGGATGATGCTGCAGTGTGCGCGTGTGTCAGTGCTGCTGCTGCCCCCCCCAGCCGAGCCCGTCAAGCCGGGGGCGCGACACTCAATTTGTTCGTTGCACTTCTGACACTCACGACACCTGCACCTGCACCCACGGCACACACGCAAACGGGCCCTAATGCGGGGGTTCCCACGCTGCCCGCCTTTTGGCCATGGATATGCCCGGGCTTTGACCCGTCCATTCCACGCCATCTCCACCCAAGAACCCATCGTGGTGACCGGGGCACGGGGATCAGGAAAAACCTCCCATGGCAGAACGCCCGGCTGCTCCTCGGGCCCCTCCCTTCGCTCTCCACTACTACTCTCCACCCAGTGTCTGCCGACCAGGCCAGACTCAGTTCGGCCGGCGCCCTGATGCCGTGTCGCCGTTCCACGGCCGACTGTTTTGGGCAGCAGGAACTCTCCGGCTGATCAGTGGGCGCGCGCGCGCGCGCACAGGCCGTTCGGGGACATAGCGAGGTCGGACTGCATGTCAAGGGTCTCAGGGTACAATAGACAGGAGACAGGCAGGCAGAGAGACAGGGTATACTCCGTACATCCCATCTAACCAAGGAGGCAACCCAGCCCCGTCGTATTGGGTGGCCATCCCATCAGATCTCGGATCCAAAGCTCACATGCCTACTTGGGTATTTTCCGGCTGCGCACTGCGAGCGAGAAAGCGCATGGGTGTCCGATAGCCCAGACAGGCAGCTGACCGAATCCGGGCATCTGTTGAACGGGCCAGGGAGGAGAAGCAAGATACGGATGGTGCCCGTTCCCCACGACAGCCTCGTTGGGAAGGAGGGCGGGCTCAATCCCAAGCCCTCGAGTTCAGGTTTCATGGAAGATCGGCTATCTCTAAGGGTTCCCAACTGCACGACGGGAGCGGCAGCGGCAGCAGCATCAGCAGCACCACCACCACCACCACCACAACCAAGCCCGGCCACCACGAGCGCGAACCGGTTTTTTACCAGGCTTTCTAAATTTAATAGGGCAGGTGTGGGTAAAGAGATGGATGGATAGAGAGAGACCAAGAGATCCGGACGGGCCAGCAGTGGACGGCAAACCGGGAAAAGCAAACGAGGGAAAAAGCAGCGGCCGTCTCGCCGGGCCAGCGAATCAGCGACGCGGGCGGCTACAGCCCGTCCTCCCCTTCCCCCCCGGTTAGCCGCGCATCGTCGAACCTCCTCCCACTCTCTGTCGCCAAGGCCGGCCTAGTCCAGGGCTCCCGAGACCCTGGGGTGACATCGGCCGTCTTTTTCCCTTCCCACCCCCCTCGCTTCTTGGACTCGCTCTCCGTACTCGCCTGCCCGCCTTCCCCGACGAGGAGGAGGCACGCGGACCACAGACCGTCTACGGTGAAGGTACCTATGTAAGTATGTAGGGTACTTTTTTGTTTCTTGGTTTGCCCGAGGCTCGTCGTCATCCAGGCAAGCTGGCAGAGAGAGAGAAAGAGAGAGAGAGAAAGAGAGTCTTGGCGCGTCATGGCCCCGAGCGGCGCAGGCAGTAATGCTCTTCCAGCAATCGCCAATATTCCCAGCGCCGCGCTGCAGCTGGTCCCCTGCTCTCACTCTGCGGCTGCGGCTTACATATCTCGTCCTCCCCTCGCCCAGTCAGGTACCTGTCCGCCACTGGCAGGCAGCGTGTACGCCGCACGCCATTTCTTTCTTATTGTCCTGCTGCTGCTGGCAGGCCGCGGATGCGCTCCGCCGTGCGTCGGTACGTGAAAGTGGCTTGCTTGCCATGTACGTCGTCTGCATGTCCAGCTGTGCAGCTCCAGCGGCCTGCGTGTGCTAATCCAGTCTTTCTCGGGCGTGGGTATCTATCTCCCTCTTTCCGCCCCTCCCCCCTCCCGTCCCACCGGATACACGGCTCTGGTCGCATTCGCTGGCCCCCCTCGCTTCCCGCCGACCGTTGGAATGGAGGGGGTGTGGGAAGGGCACACACACTCCACCGCGGGAGAGGGCCATTGTCAAGACCGAGGCTGGCAGGCTGGCAGCGGCCTGGCAGCGATGCCGTGCATACCGTTTCGAGAATGGTCAAGAGGCCTCGCCGAAGGGAGGGTGGGAAGGCACCTGGGCGTTTCGTGCGGCATGCAAGATGGCGGATGGGATGGCTTGATGACCTACCTGCTGGCCGGAATAGGCAAGGTACCCCCGTTACATTCGCCAGAAGAAAGCGAAAAGGGCGTCCAGCCACCGCTCGCCAACGCTATCGCCGCCTTGTCATACGAAGTACCATGCTGCCGCCGCCGCCGGTGCTGCAACAACGACAATGGCCGTTTCTTTGCCCGCCCCTGCAATCCTGGTCCGACCCATGAACCAGAACCCCCCGGCCGCCCTTCCAGTCCATGGATGGAACCGGCTATCCCTGTCTGGTGCCAAGTTGAGATGCGCTGCCCAGGGTCCCCCCGTTTCCTGACCCCCTGGTCGTCTGTCCAGTCCAGCTCCACTTACCACCACCACCACTATCCATCTCGCTGTGAGTTTGGTCCCCCAGCCGGCGTGGTGTTGTTCTCTCTGCTCTCACGCTCCCCGTCCACGTCCAAGCGTGGGACGAATATGACAAACCCTAGTCTTGTCAAGACACGTACCTGCGACCCCCAGCGTACAACTAACTAGCCGGGGTCCCATGACAGGTGGCTTTCGCTCTGCAGGTGCCCGTCCCTCTGCTAGTCAGGTCAGATCTCAAGTTGGGATGGAGGAGGCGAGCACAAAGGCAGATTCGGTCGAGGAGCCTCCCCGGGGGACCAGTTGGTTAAGCGTTTGAAAGAGATTGTGCTCAGAGGGAGCAAGCCAGCCCGTCTGTCGTTATAAGCTGGCGATGTCCTCTGCCATCTCTCTCGGAGAAGAAGACCACACTCGTACAGGCATCCACACCACCATCGCCGGGTTTCCTCTCTGTCTTTCCTACCGTTGAACTATTTCGGTCCTCTAGCATCTTGGAGTTTCTATTCTCTGCATCCCCACCCTCTTTCTTCGTTCCGAGTTAGCGCAGGAAGCTCACTCAACAACCCGCCTTTTGCCCACTCGCCCACCTTTCTTGTTTCTATTCTAAGCGCCGGCCGGCCACCCACCCGGTTACACTCATCTTGGAAGAGATTGCTCCTCGCTTCACGTGCCGCCGACCGTTCGCGCAGGCCGGGCCGCTTGGATTCCGCCTTGCTTTTTTGGCGCAGTGGCTCTGCGTCTGGCTACTATACACTTTGGGCTATAAGGTCTCGAAGCCTTCTCCCGCACTAGGTTCCCGGGAGATCTACACTTCCCACGCAACCCCCATCACCACCAACGCCCCACCACCAATCCCCCAAGGCAAGCACATCGGCAGAAAAATGTTGCCCCAGAGTCTACTTTTCCTGGCTTCGGCCTTTTCCCTTGCCTCGGCCGGGCCCGTACCGGTGAAAAGGTGCGCTGGAAAGCCTATGCTTCCGCCTGCTGTTGCTGGTCCTGACGCTCCCAGCGCCCCCCAACCCTTGATACCCGTGGACCAAAATGCTGTCCCTACGCTGCCCAAGACTGAAGGTGAGCCTCCTCCCGCCGTGTTTTCATCGTACGATGATATACACCTCCTCCTTCGTCTCCGTTCCCTCTCTCGCCGAGTATACCCCACTGACACGACCCTAGGCGGATCCCTCCCCGCTCCCTCGAGCAACTTCGTCCGCGTCGGCGCCGGCCACGGCGTCCAGAACTACACGTGCGCGTCGGCGGGCGGCACGCCGACGCTGGTGGGGGCGCTGGCGGTGCTCTACGACGTGACGGCGCTGTACCCGCGCTCGGGGCCCCGGGCGCTCAGCGACGCGGCGTGGACGGGGCTGGCGTCGAGCCTGCTGCGGGACACGGCGCTGCCGCTCAAGGCGGAGGCGGACCGCGGGAGCGGCGACCCCTTCCTGCCGGACGCGCCCGTGGCGGTGGGCGGCGGCCCGCCGCTCCCCGTGCTCGGCCGCCACTACTTCGACGCCGCCGGCACGCCGACCTTCGACCTCTACGCCGCCCGCGAGCGCCTGGCCTGCAGCAAGCTCGGCAGCGCCAAGGCCCCCGCCGACGCCGACGCCGGCCCCGAGGGCACCGGCGCCGTCGACTGGCTCTACCTCGGCGCCAAGGCCGGCTCCGTCGGCCTCGGCGCCGTCTACCGCGTCAACACGGCCGGCGGCGGCCCGCAGGAGTGCGACTCCGCCGGCCAGACCTTCAGCGTTACCTACGCCAGCCAGTACTGGTTCTACGCCTGAGTTGGGCTGGGCCCTCCCCTCGCATTTACAACGGGGCGACGATGGCGGCCGTCGCGGAGAATGGGAGGATCGGCTGGTCGGGGAGGGGGACGGCGGAACCTAATCGGGACAATACCGAATCACGGATATTCTACGGCATGATGCGGCGTTTTCTTTTTCTACTTCTCTTCTTCTTCTTCTTTCTTTCTTCTATATTTCCTTCCCTGCTGCGGCGGCTTATACTTCGCATTACGGGTCTATCTTCCTATTACCCCTTCTTCCACCCCCCACCGGGCGACACCAGCCACTCGACAACACGCACTGCCCGAAGAAGGGGGTTGGGGGTTAGGGGCAGGGCATCGAGGCGTTTTGTTTTCTTAATCGACGAGACGACACCCCTGGTCTCCTGTTACGGGCGGTAGCTTTTGATGGGCCTTTGGGCGAACTGGCTCGGAATTCGAGGTCGTTTTCTTTTCTTCTCGATTTGCCCCGCCCCGGGCGCGGGTGTTTCTCGCAACGAGACAGGACACAAATGGAACAGAACCGGGGACCTGAGAGGCCCCGGGCTCGTAGCCGGCACTGATGACGGCTTCGTGTACGCAAATGGATAGAGAGATGCTACAGCCTACGATGCGAACAGAGGTTCATCGGACCTATTTCCCCACCCAGGCCTCTCTCCTTGACCCGCTGTGAAACCAGACGTCTCCCGATCCTAGAATACCCGGTGGGAGCATGGGCGTGCCCGTTCTAAACCCGCGGGGTCTCCTTGTCCTGCGCGTTGTCGATGCGGCCCAGTCTCCAGCGGTACCACGAGAACCAAGCGGCCAGGACGCCGAAGGTGGCGAGGAGGATCGACGGGACCAGGACCGTCTTGGCGTTTTCCGACACGGCGAAGACGCGGCCGTCGTAGCTGAAGAAGGACGTGCTGAGAACGGACTGGGCCGGCCCTCGACATCAGCACGGGGGAAAAAAGAAGGAAAGTGGTGGGGGGTGGGGGGGCATGGGGCCGCCCCCGGGGAAGGGGGTGAAATCCGCCGCCCTCGCTCGCCGCCGCACCTACCGAGACAAAGGTTCCCGGGAGGAACACGACCGTGACGATGGCCAGCGTGAGGAGCGCGATGCTTTCCCGCCGGGTTTGGAAGGCAATGCTCTGGCTCGAGAGATGGTGCATCTACGGACCCGACCGTCGGGGGAGAGGGTCTTGTCAGCAGCAGCAGCGTCGATATGGAGAGCGGCAGGCGGGCCAGGAGGGGGCGGAGGGGATGTGTGTAAGTAATCTCACCAGGTTGATGCGCGTATTGGTACGCTCGAGGTAGGTCGTTACCCAGCGGGCCCAGAAGCCGCGCACGTCTTGGAGATAGTCGAGGTCGCGGTTGGACCGGAAGTTTGCCGCCTCGGTGGCATCGAAGGCCCGGACGCCCAGGATGCGGTCCTTGGCGTCGTTGAGCCGGTCCAGGTGCTCCTTGATGTCTTGGAAGTCTTTGAGCATGGCGTGCCAGATGATGGCCACCCGGTGGAGCTGCTCCACGGTCCTTTTCGACGTCAGGCCGGCCGTTGTCGCCTCCTAACCCTCCCCAAAACAAAGATGGTTATCATCAGGAGAGAAGGTGCGTTCGCTCATGAAGGTGGCCACCACCACCACCACCAGAAATCACTCACCCAAGACCGGAGGTCCTCGCGCTGCTTGGCGATCCCCCGGCGGTACCGCCCCAGAACGTAGCGCGCAATCAGCACGTCGAGGGCCAAGGGCGCGGCGGCGAGCGTGGGGTCCCGCGTGGCCAACTCGACGATTTCCTTCGTCAGCTCCTCGGGAAAGTCGACGCAGTAGTAGTCCGTCGACCGGGGCCGGATGACCACACGCACGAACGAGGGACATCGCGCGGCCCAGGCGAAGAAGCCGTAGTCTGCCGGACCCGGGGAGGGAGAGAATTAGAGATTAGCCCTGTCGGCTTGGGGAGGCATCGCTCGAGCACGTCATCCGGAGGGGGAGGAGGGGGATTTCTTTTTTTACCGATGGCGACTCGGGGGTCCCGGCCGTCGTCGCTCGAGATGCGGGTGGGAATGATGGTCCACTCCTCGCGGCCGCAGACGTCGAGCAGGAACTCGGCGGACAGGCCGCCGGCCTCGGCGGCCAGCACCTCCAGCACGCCCGCCGGCGACAGGACGCGGCGCCGGGGGCCGTGGCCGCAGTCCGCCCCGGAAACGAAGCTACGGCATCGCCACGGGGAATGAGCAAACGGGGGCTCCCAAGACGATACAACCCATAATCACCTACTAGAGCCGCAAAGCGCTGGGCGTCCCGGCCGAGTCGCGCAGGCCCTGTGCCAAGTCCTTTCTCTCGAGGGGCCCGAATTTCTCTAATAGCAGGCCGGGCCGTTGGACCATGTAAGTACAGTACTGAAGGACTGACTCCCCGGGGTTTCGCGAGCTAAACGGTACCACTCAACTAATTAGTTTCCGCTCGCCATTCTCTTCCTCCACCTGATGCAGGAAGGCGACGGCCTGTTGAGCGCTGCAGCAGGGCCGGGCAGACTCGATTTCCCGCGCCACGGCCGGGAAATCCGAGTTGGCGAGGTCGTGGAGGTAGCTGGACATGCTATACTGTGCCGTGGGCTCACCACCACGGATGCGGCAGCGCCGTATGGTCGGGGACGATGGAGGAGGGACGAGACGCAGCCCGGGGGGCCACGAGAAAGGCCAAGCGTATAGTTCTCGTAACTTGGAGAGAAGGTGTAAAGCCGCCCCGCGAGCGGTGCGCTACTATAGATACCTACATAAGTATGTAATTGGATGAAAACCCCGTCGTCGTGTTATTCCGCCTTCGGTGGCTGGAACCCCACTATGACCCCCGAGACGCCTCAAAAGCGACCTATAACCGTAAGGCCGTCCGTCCATCCTCCACTGCCATGGAGCCACCAGATGGCCCAGATGGGCTGGCTGAACCTGAAGTGGCGCGAATGCCTGCAGGCTTCAGCGCAAGCACGCTGTAATTATGTACCAGGTAGTGTTTCGGAAGAGAAAAAGCACCGTGTCGACTAGGCTATACCGACCCGAGCGCCTTACTTTCTGCTAGCACCTAAAGAACAAGGCGCGCCGAACGGCCAGCAACGTGCTACCAGGCCAGCGCTGGGAAGGTGGCAGCAGAATATGGGCAGCATCTTGTTATCCAGGAATGTGCATGACGGTCTGCGTACCGGCTCAGTCTGAGAGGGGGGGGGGAGGCATCATCGCAACGTGGCGCTTCCCATATCACCCCCGGCCATGTATACAGCGCCATTGATGCCGTGTTACCCCGTCGCCGCGCGCAAAGCCCACGAAAGGAAAGCAGGTCGCGGCCTGAGGGTCATGGCGCATAGCTAGCTGCCTGCCACCTGCGTTTTGGTGAGCAATGTTCAGCCGCGGACTGTGGGTTACACGGCGTGCTGGAGCGACTGGGCGAGGAAGGAGAGGCGGCGAGGAGGGGCACGCAGGACCGCGATGCCAGGCTCGAGAAGCTATGCCGGTAGACCGAAGAATTGGATTGGGACGAGATCTCTCCATCCAGCCGAGGCGGAAGAGGGAATAGAGAGAGACCCCCCCCCCCCCCCCCCCCCCCCCCCACCGGACGAGACTATGCCGCTCCTCTGGTGCTGGCCTAGGGGGCTTGAGCCTGCGCCCGAAAAAGAATGAAAAGGTGAAATGCCGGCCCGCTAGATAGGGGCCCAAGTGGCCGCCGACATCCTTGGGGGGCACCAGACCAGACGTGAATAGGAGTCATTGGATAGGCCCCCCTTTGGCAGCTCGGCTCCGAACCAAGCTTCCTCGCTTGCGCAAGCAGTATTTTGGGGCAGCCGAGAAGCTACACCAAGGAAAGGCAGGTACTGTTGAGCAGTAGTGACTTGAGACTACCAATTCCTACATATGGTATTCGGGAAATGATACTGCTTGTCCCAACGGCGTTCCCCTATCTTCTACGCTGAGATAAGTCCTTTTCCGACGTTTCGCTTGCTATTATCATATCATTATCCCTACCATAGAAGTCGCTGTTCCAAGGCGGGGCGTTCCATATTTGTTATCGTCGCTTCCCAGGGGAAGGAGGGGGGGAGAAACCCCCCCTCACAGCACCCTACTTCCGCCTTTCCGCCAACTCTGCCTGCTGTGCCATCACACAAGCTCCTCCTCTTCACCGTCTGTCGAGGCCGTTCTGGAGCTCGCCCTCGAGGCCGGCCATCTGCTGGCCGTACTCCTGTGGGCGGGGGTCCTCGTGGGTCCAGGGGGACTCGTGCGAGGGTATGGGGACCTGGCCGGCGGCGGCCTGCTGGGCGGCCGTACCGGGTCCGCCGGCGGCGGGGGCGGTGCGCACCATCTGGCGGAAGCGGTGGACTTCGTCGAGGATCATCTTGCGCATGTCGCCGACGTCGTCGATAACCTCGAAGTCGAAGTTGAACGTCGTCGGGCAGTCGGGCTCGTCCGTCTCGTCGTGCCAGATCTTGAGGTAGGGGTGCTGCAGCGCCTCCTCGACCGAGATACGCGACGAAGGGTCGAAAGCCAGCATGCGGTCCAGCAGGTCCAGGGCGTCCGGGTTGGCCTGCGGGAAAAGCTGCTGGAACGCCTTCTTGGGCATAAACGGCAAGTTCCGCACGTACTCCTGCGCGCGCGCTGATCCTATGCGCGCCAGCGTCTCCTCGTTAGGGGTGCCGAGGATGTGCAAGATCTGGTTCAGCTGGTCGACGTAGTCACGTCCCTTGAAGAAAGGCCGACCGCCGAGAAGCTCGGCGAGAATGCAACCAACAGACCACACATCGACTGGAGCACGAGCTCAAGTCAGCCAACGAGCGGGACAGCTAGGACAGCCCGCTTCAAGCGACCCGACAATGACAAAAGAGGGAAGGGGTGTACGTACTGGCCTTGGTGTAGCTCTGGAAGCTCAGCATGATCTCGGGGGCACGGTACCACCGCGTGGCGACGTACTCGGTCATGTAGCCAGCATTCTCCTGGGGGTCGACGGAGAAGCCACGAGCCAGGCCGAAATCGCAGATCTTGAGCTCGCAGTCGGCGTTGACCAGCAGGTTACCGGGCTTCAGGTCACGGTGCAGCACATTGGCAGAGTGAATGTACTTCAGACCGCAAAGAATCTGATAGATGAAGGATTGGAAGTGAGCGTCGGTCAAGGGCTGGCCGGAGCGGATGATGGCCGCCAGGTCGCATTCCATAAGCTCTGAGACGGGAGTTTGCGGTCAGCCATGCTCCAGACGCGGGCCACAGCCGATTTGGGACACGGGGGGGTCAGGGGAGGAAAAGATGTCGGTACGGGAGCAGGGGTCAGCTTACCCTCGTACAGATACGTCTCATTGAAGTTATCGGGCCGCGGGATGTCCATATCATACAGGCAGGTGATCTGTGGATCGCCATTTTGTCAGCAATGCATTTCGTCTGCCGGATCCGACACAATGACAAAGAAGCCGGACTTCGACATCTCCGTGTATGCGTCTGCGTCTGTTGTCGCGCGTTTATGACGGTCGTCGTGGGCTATCGCGGGGCGGACGGGCGGGCGGGGTAGATGTGTTGGATAGTATTGCGTGGCATGGGAAGGAGGGGGGGCATCGTGTCTCACGTTGCGGTGGCCGCGGAAGTGCTGCAGCAGCTTGATCTCGCGCAGGGCGCGCTTGGCCAGAATCTTTTTGCTAAAAACATTGGTGACTTTCTTGATGGCGACGCCCTCGTTGGTCTGGTTGTTCACGGCGGCGCTGATTTGGGGGAGTCGGTTGGGTCAGCAAAATTGGTCTTTCGGGCAGCCAGGCCGTCTCGGTACGGCGCAGCCGCGCAGGAAGAAGCTTCCCGTCGCTACCGCACGTCACGAACTCTACTTTGGGCATCCATCGCCAATGCAGCCGAACGAGGCCCAAGGCAGGATGGGGGGTTGAAGGAGGAGGGGAGATGGAGGGGTAAAAAGTGCCGGGCTGCGTCGAACAGCTGGGGGGCGCACGTACCAGACAATACCGTACGCGCCCTGGCCCAATTCCTTGGTGACAGTGTAGCGCTCGTCGACAATGAAGTCCTGGTTGAAGACCTTGAAGACCTTGCGTCCCGAGAGGTCGGCCATGGCGACTATAGCGGCGTGGGTAGCTGGGTAAGTATTTGGGGGGTGGAGGAATCAAGAAGCGAGAAAAGCCAGGAATGCCGTCGGGCACTACTGCGGCAGGCGAGGTGGCTCAAGTTCGGGTTCTGTTCAGCCTGTTGCCTGGCGGTCCGGGCCTGGGCTGTTGTCTCGTCTCGTCTCTGCTTGTCACAGGATGACGGCAAGCCGATGGATGGCGGGCGGAAACGCTTTCGAGGGGATGTGGGGGCGGCGCCGCGCACACCACACGCAACAAAGAGTTTCCTTGTTCGGCGGACTAGATGAATATGCGACAGCGAAAGCGGGGAACCCGACCGAGGGTGGGTTCTGGGAATGGATGGATGACAGGAGGAGGCCCGAAAGTGGAAGCGAGTTCGCAAAACGGCAGACAAAAGAATAAGTAAGCGGAGCACGGGACGAAGCGATGCTGTCCTGACCGAAGAATCTGCCGGCTTTCTCGTCGTAGTTGCTGCTGGGCCGATTCAAGAAGTAGGTACGGAGGGGCGATGATGCCGATACCTCGGGTACGGTTATCTACCTCGGAGTGGAAGGTACGCGAGAGAGAGAGAGAGAGAGAGGAGGCGGGGGTGGTAGTTACGGCCCGAATCACGGAGCTGGAGGACAAGGGATAGGTAGGTTGCAAATGGAAAGGATGGATGTGACTGAGGTCGGCGCGGGAGAGGAAGGGATGCTGAAAGAAGGCCTGCGCGAGGAGGTGCGACGGCTGACGGGGTGAAGTTATAGCAAGCGTGGTACTCCGTACGAGCTGACGGAACTACCTAAGCTTCCAGCCTGTATGGAAGCTCAGCTTCCAGCTTCTTACGTCGCTGCAGCAGGTGAGCAGGGAATGCGGGAGCGAAAGGCGCAGGGCCGCAGGCCTGGGCTGTGTAAAGTTGGGA
Source organism: Nigrospora osmanthi (assembly GCA_029489945.1). Lineage (NCBI taxonomy): Eukaryota > Fungi > Ascomycota > Sordariomycetes > Amphisphaeriales > Apiosporaceae > Nigrospora > Nigrospora osmanthi. The sequence continues at coordinate 6,544,223 of CP120503.1, read as the reverse complement.
TCCTGGCTGCGTATCCTGGCTGCGTGGGCGGGATGGGGTCGGATAGTGGGTGAGCTCCCCCTGTTTCCGTCTCCGTCTGTGTCCGTGTCGGGCTGACTGTCAGGCTGTGCCGTCGTCGCTAGACTCGTCAGGGGGGGGTAAGGTTGCTTATGGTGCAGGTCTGGGTAGGTATTTTGGCCTGGCTACCTATGTATCTCCAAGGGGGGCAGCGGAGCGACGAGCGGGTATCGTGAGACGGCAGCGGGAGCGCGAGGAGAAGCACCGGCGCCGTGAGGGGAGGGGCACGTCACTTGATATACGAGCGTCCTTTCCCTGCCCGCATGGGGGCCCAAGGCGCGAGGAGGGCGCGAGAGAGAGCGCGACGACGGCTACCCTATCCATCCATCATGCAACGTGCCTCTCGCTCTATGCGCCGTCGTGGCGTGTCGCTTACGAGCCAAGCCCGAGGCCTCGCCTATAGCAATGGCCGGTCCTTCCCAGGGAGCCGGTTCGCGTGCGACGAGACGGACATCATTATCAGTCGATGCCGCCGCCGCCGCCGCCGCCGCCGCCGCTGCTGCTGCTACCATACGGGCATTCCCCCTCCCTTGATCTCCGCCAGGCGCGTCTCGTCTCGGGGGCCTCTCGTCTGCGAGTCCGAGACGTGCGTGAGCGAGCGAGCGAGCGGCATCCCATACTAATCGTATGTACTACCAATATGTAGAGGGGCCATCCCATGCAGCAGCGGGCGCAAATGTTCCCCGCAACGGTCCTGTCGCCGATCACCGTTGGTCAGTTTTCGAAAACCCGCCCCCACCGTCCACGCCAGGACGCAAGGACGCAAAGATGGATCCTGGCCCTGTGAGGGAAAAAGGCCCAGGGCTGGGCTGTCTGGGCTGTAACTGATTGGCCCGAGGCGCGACCCTTTAGCCGCGCGACATTCGGATCCCATACGTATGTGCTGTGAATCGAGGGATATTCCTGGGAGTGGACGTCTGGCGCGCGGGAAGTTGCTGGGCGCTTCGTCTGGCCAGCCCGGCTTCTAGAACGGGAGAGACGGGACTGGGAAAGGACAGGCGGATGGACGGGCGGGGATGGGCCAGGCGATTGATTGAAGCCGATTGTGAACCTATGGACCTACATGCCAAAATGGGTGGGTGCGTGGCTTGACTGTTCCCATCGTCGAATGGCCCGCCACGTCCCCGACGGGCCTCCACCACAACATCGTCATCCTGGATCCGTGGTTCAATGGGATGGATGGATGGGATTGGGATCCAATGGCAAAAGTGGTGGCCCCGCACCAGCAGTCGTGACAGCCAGTCAGCTCAGGCACCATCTGCACCTCTGCACTGCATCTTCACACCATCTGCACCGAGCCTCGGGGGCTGAGCTAGGGCTGAGAGCACAGCTGCCGTAGTACATACCTAGTTGGCCCCCAATTATAGCCCCATAGCTCCTCCTCTCCGTTGCCATCCCATGTTGCCGTCGGCACGGGTTGGCGGCCAGAAACAGAGGCCACCATCTCGAACACTCGCATCGTGCTCTCGACTGACGTCAAGCAACCATGCAGCAGCAGTAACAGCAGGAGCAGCACCGAAAGAGCAACAGGAGGGGAGCTCGAAAAAGCGATGGCTCACCCCGCCACTGCCGTACAGCAAACATCACGATACTTACCTAGTGATGACATCTAACCGTCAATGGTTGATTGGCTGCCATGAAGTTGTCAATGCCTGCCGATCCAGCTTTGGCCAGCTTTGCTCCCGAGAAAAAGGCAGACGCGCCGGCCGGGGGTTTTCCTTTGTATGGTAGGGGTGGTGGTGCACTGATCAGTTCGCAGCTGTTGTACATGGTGCCAAGCCGCTGGTAGCGCAGAGCCTGCCCGTCTTCCATTTTCAGGGTCCAGGCGAGCGAGAAACAGTAAGCCGAGCCACCCTCGGTGTTGAGTTATTCATCCATTCTAAGCTGTCTGATACGTGAGGCGATGGTTGGCGTCTCGGTTCAGGCGAGGCTATAAGCTTCGCCTGCGTTGGGCCTTGAGACTGTAAGAGACTATATGCTCTTTATTCTGATGGATCAATATTACCTATACCTCTAGGTCCACCCCAAGGCCAGATAACTGAGGTCGGCGTGGAGCAGTGCTTTGCGTCCATGTCCTTCGGGGTTAGGTCATAAGTTGTTCAAGTAAACCGCAGCGTTGTCCGGGTTGACATCTCGCTGTCACCGCATGACTCATGCCGGCCATCACTGGAAGAGGCAGGTGAGTGAGATTTTGACTAAATGTAGGATGAGATGGCAATTATACCCTGGCCATTGCACCGAGCAACATTGCATGTCCCATTCACAGTTGTCCCGAGCACCGTCGGATTGTCCCGAGAACCTACCGCCGCCGGTTGAGCCGGGACTAGATCGGTCGGCGTTGCGACTAGGGCACCGCTGCCTCATGGCATTACAGCGCTAGCAGACCGACTTCCATATAGTTGCCTCGGCTGCCTGGGGGGGGAACATTGGACCCCTTGCCGAAAAGGGTTTTCCTGAGAAGACCCCCCTCACCTTCGGGGATTTCATGAGTCGTCAAGAACGGCAAGATCGTTGTAACGCTGTCCAGAGCCAACGAATAGAACGGCGAGGACCCTCTTCCGCTCCAGTTCCGCACTCCGCACCACCTGCCATGGGGGGTCCACATTGAGGCGAGAAAGAATCTTGTGAGCAGCACCTGGTTTCGCAGTGCCGATACCTTCAAGCCGCCAGCTACGGCGTGAACTTCCGTGTCATGACCATCAGCCAGGTCCGGTCAGTCACATGAGTGAATACGCCCTGATGTCGGCCCCGGGGATATTGGGAGGTGCTGGCGGCAGGAATCGAGTGACGGGACGGCAGGCAGACGTACGGCATGGTGATGGGAGGGGCCGACTTCTCGGGCAAGCCAACTCACACTGGCAACTCGGCGCACAACGGAGGGTCTTTCAGCCGGCTCTCGAGCGAAGTGGAGCATGGAGCATCATGCCAACATGCGACTCCAAAACACACGATGGTTGGGGACCCCTTAGCGGAGTCGCCGCGGCGTATATAAGGGTCTTGCTGGCCACCCCACTAGTGACCTTCTGGAAACGAGCCGAGGCACCAACCCTTCTGTCGCTCCATCCCCTATACCGTTGCTACGCTACACCCTCCCGAGCCCCTATACCAGTTTCACTATGGCCACCACCGTTCCGCGCTTCGAGTCCGACCCGGCGGACCCAGCCCCGCTGGGCAAGCCGTTGGAGTTCCCCTTCTCTAAGCGCACCGCTCCCAATGTTCTCATGAAGGCGGCCATGTCGGAGCGGCTGGCCAGCTACTCGGAAACAGACGAGGCATCGCGGGGTGTGCCCAGCAAGGAGCTCACCACGCTGTACCGCCGCTGGGGCGAGGGCCAATGGGGCCAGATCGTGACGGGCAACATCATGATCCACCCCGGCCACCTCGAAAGCCAGGGCAACATGGTGGTGCCGCCGGACGCGCCCTTCGAGGGCCCGCGGTTCGAGGCCTACAAGGAGATTGCGGCGGCGGCCAAGGCGCACGGCAGCCTCGTCGTGGGCCAGGTCGGGCACCCGGGGCGGCAGGTCAGCGACGAGGTGCAGAAGCACCCCATCAGCGCCAGTGACGTGCAGCTGGTGACGCCGCTGCTGGGCAAGACGTACGCGAAGCCGCGCGCGGCGACGCGCGAGGACATTGCCGGCATCGTGCAGGGCTTCGCGCACGTGGCCGCGTACCTCGAGAAGGCCGGGTACGACGGCATCCAGATCCACGCGGCGCACGGGTACCTGCTGGCGCAGTTCCTGAGCCCGACGACGAACCAGCGCACCGACGAGTACGGCGGCAGCCTCGAGAACCGCATGCGCCTGATCCTCGAGGTGGCGGCGGCGGTCAAGAAGGCCGTCAGCCCCGGCTTCGTCGTCGGCATCAAGGTCAACTCGGTCGAGTTCCAGGACAAGGGCTTCACGCCCGAGGAGGCGTGCGTGCTGTGCCAGAAGCTCGAGGCGGCCGAGTTCGACTACGTCGAGACGAGCGGCGGCACCTACGAGTCCATGGCCTGGGCGCACAAGAACGACAGCACGCGGGCGCGCGAGGCCTACTTTGCCGAGTTCGCCGAGCAGATCGCCAAGAACCTCACCCGGACCAAGGTCTACACCACCGGCGGGCTCAAGACCGTGGCCGGCATGACGCGCGTGCTCGCGGGCGTCGACGGCCTCGGCATCGGCCGCGCCGCCTGCCAGGAGCCCGACCTGCCCCTGACCCTCCTCTCGGGCAAGGCCGCCGGCATCATGAAGTACGCCCTCGACGAGAACAACCTCCTCGCCCGCGTCATTGCCGGTGTTATGCAGATCCAGAAGATGGCCAGAGGCGAGGAGCCCGACGACCTGACCAACCCCGAGGTATGCGCCCAGCTGCTCGCGGCCTTGGCGGCGAGGAAATAGGTCGCAACGGATCAAGGGGGGGAATAAAGAAAGAAGTAGACAAAGAAGAAGAAGACGGACGGCGGGTCAGTATGACTAATGGCAAGGGTACGCCATCGCCCAGCCGAGCCAGCGAGGGATTTCATGACTTATGCTAGCGATACAGGACGGCGCACTCGCGTCGACTCCCGAGATGATAGACAATAGATCTGCGAATTTACGACTAAGGCCTTGCCCGCATGGATGACTCAGCGAGTCCCATGTCCTGCTTGAAACCAAAATTGGACGGGTTCAACCAGAGCCAAGGACCGTGATTTGGAATTAAATACGTCGGGGATCTATGCCAATGCCAATTCATGAGTAGGCCAGGTGAGTAGATATAGTTGGGGTTTAACTTTGCGTAGGAGGTGGTTCATGAGCTGCACCGGTAACGGGAAGACACAGCGCTAGAAAGGCGTTGTGGGGTCGAAAACAGTCGCCGTTTGGACTGAGGTCCTTAAACCGGGGGGGCGAAGCAGCGGAAGACTGGAAGCTACTAACAACCATAGATCGCTTCGTCGCCAGCTATAAGTAGACCAAGTGGAATTGGAATAGCCATTCCCACTTGTCTTGGGTAGCCATGGCCATCGAGAATCGGTCGTGATGTTGTTCTCCCTCGCTTCCTGGCCCCGGTGCGTGGCACGTGGTGCTGGTTGGCGAGCGAGAACGGCTTGGGGCTAGAAGCCCATCGAATGTTTTCCCCCTTCTTCCACCACCGAGGCACGGGAGGAGGCGGGCAGTTCATGCAGGGTCGAGCGCCCCTGCACGGCGATCCGTCATGATTTATCAGACCAGAAGACGGACGGCCGAGGGACTGACTAATAACGCAATCACGGCCGTAATAGACACAAACCCCCCCGCGAAGGACGTGGAGACGCTGGGGGGGCGGAACGGGACCCGGACAGTGAACAGAGAAGCTTGGATGTCATCAATCAATTGTGCTACTCGGCCGTAGGTAGCGAGCGATTCTTCCCCTGCGGTCATCCATTCGCATCCCATCACCACGTCGTCGCCGTTTTCCCCGCCCTCTTCTCTCACTCTCGCAACCTCCCACTCCGACTACGGCCGCGAGAACGCAGACTGACTGACTATACCCGCCACTTGGCCTCCCCTCCCTGCGCCAATTGCACACACATCCAATACCCACGTCCTCTTGTCTGTTCTCTGTTCTCTGTCCACTGGCGTCCAGAGCCCAGCTGCACGTGATTCTTCAGTGGCCGCTCGCTGAAGGACCCCTCCTCGCCTGCATTTTAGTTCGACTTTCCTCTGCAGCGACCGACCCCGCCGTTTCCTCTGCATTGCATTGCCGAGCCGAATTAAGCCTTGACAACCGTCGACAAACAGTCACCTACGCCGTCTCGGCCCCTCGCCGCCGACGGGACGATAGCAAAGAGACCGACGACGCCGACGAGGCCACGTTCCCTCGAGTCAACAGCCCCCTCGCGGGAGCCAGCGAGGCCTCCCCATTCCCACACCCGCAGGCTGCACCTCCGCGCACGCACGCACGCACACGATTGCCGCATAAGAACATGCCGGCCGTAGAGACGAGGCCACCCCCGCAAGAGGGGAGCCAAACGCGGGACGACGAGACGGCCGACCTGCCCTCCTTCTACTCACCGCAGTCGCGGGCCCTGGATCACAGTAGCCATGCGGACGGCCAGCACCCGAGCCGCGAGGGCGACGCCGACGTGGCACAACGCACATCCCAGCTGAACGGCGACGTGCTGTCGCTGGGGCCCCTGCCCGCCGCCGATTTCCGCTCGACCACCTCGGCCTCGAACCACTCCGACGCGGGCGACGTCCCGCCGCCCTCGCTGTTGTCGCCCCAGTTCACGCCGCCCGCCACGCCGGGGACCGCGACGCCGAGTACGGAGCAGCCACGCAGCGTGCCCGTCGACAGCACCACGCCCACGGGCGGCTGCGGCACCAAGAAGCCGCGGCTGCTGCCCACCCTGCCCGAGGTGCAGTGCATCGTGCGCGCGCGCATCCCCACCGTCAACGGCACCGAGATGTTCCTGCACCTCTACACCAACAACGTCGACAACAAGGAGCACCTGGCCATCGTCTTCGGCAGCCATCTGCGCAGCCGCTCGCTCGACGCCCCGCGCGAGGGGGAAACCGAGATGGACCGCATGATCCGCGGCGCGTACGTCGGCCGCCTGTACCCCGGCCGGACCGAGAGCGGCATGGCAGCCGCGGCAGCGTCGTCGTCGTCGGGCGCCGGCAGCAGCACGCCGCAAGAGCCGAAGCCCGCGGAGCCCCCGCTCGTGCGGATACACTCCGAGTGCTACACGGGTGAAACCGCCTGGTCGGCGCGGTGCGACTGCGGCGAGCAGCTCGACGAGGCCGCGCGCCTCATGTCGCTGCCGAGCCAGGCCCGAAACGGCGGCATCATCATCTACCTGCGGCAGGAGGGCCGCGGCATCGGCCTCGGCGAGAAGCTCAAGGCCTACAACCTGCAGGACCTGGGGAGCGACACTGTCGAGGCGAATCTCCTGCTGCGCCACCCCGCCGACGCCCGCAGCTACGGCCTGGCCACCGCCATGCTGCGCGACCTCGGCCAGGAGGAGGTCCGCCTGCTCACCAACAACCCCGACAAAGTGCGCGCCGTCGAGGGCCCCAACCGCGAGATCCGCGTCGTGGAGCGCGTGGCCATGGTGCCGCTGAGCTGGAAGGGCAAGGGGGAGGGTTTCCGGAGTACCGAGGTGGAAGGCTATCTCCGGACCAAGGTAAGCGTGTCAAAGTCCCCCCAACTCCCGAGAGGCAGCGACTGACAACCGGCAGATTGAGAAGATGGGACACATGCTCGACATGGCGGGAATGCAGCCGCCAAAGTGAGAGATGTCGGCCGTCACGTTGCGCAACGGGACGCAAGTTTTGGAGAGAGCTGCGCACAGCCAGCCATATTTTGCACATAAAGCGCCGCCGGGGAATGGACCCTCGGGCTGCCAGCATCTAGAAACACTAAGAGGACTGCACATAGCCAGAGAGCCCACTGCCGGTGGGCTCCGGCTCCGTCACCAGGAGCTGCCCCCCCAAGACATGAATGAAAGTAACCACGAACCCAGTACTGCAATTTCGCGCTCGTCCCGCTGTTCGGCCAAGGGGGCTCCGGCAATGCCGGCAATGGCCCATGGTCTTTCGTAACATTCATCGTACACATTCCCGGCGCACCACCCCGCCGTCGCTTACTCGTCCCAGCCCAGCTCCTCGGGCGCCGTCCCCCAATCGTCATCGTCGTCAACGGGGCCGGCCCAGCACAGCTCGAAGCGCACCTCGAAGCCGGCGCCGTGGTTGTCGTCGACCCACTGGCGCCCGTCCACGTCGCAGTAGCGAACGCGCAGCGCCACGGCGTTGTTGTTTTTGCTGTGGGGTTGGGAAGAAGTGGCGCTGCCCTCCTCCTCCCCGTCCTCCTCGTCCTCATCGTTGCTGCTGCCTCCGAGCAGCCCAAGGCTGGCCGCGTCGAGCGCGAACTGGAACCAGTCGCACCGCGGCGCGGTGCAGAACCAGGCCGCGCCCGCGCGCACCGCCGCCCACGTTTGGCCGCCATCGCGCGTGCCCTCGCACACGACGGCGCCCGGCGGCGTGACGGCGGCGCGCCGCTCCCCCGAAGCCGTCGCCGGGGAAGGGCCCCCCCGGGCCACGCTCACGAGCCCCAGCACCACCGACGGCCGCCGCCGCGCCCCCAGGAACAGGTCGCGCAGCTGCACCACCGGCGGCTGCGGCGAGGCCGAGGAGGAAGGGGCCGCCGCCGCCGCCGCCTGCAGGTCCGGCGTCCGCAGCTCCCAGTGCCAGGCGGGCGGGGGCGAGGGCGGCAGAGGGTCCCGGCGGCCGCCGCCGCCCCTGCGAGACCGCGCCCTACCGCCGTCGCCGGCCAGCTCCGGCACCGCGCGCCCCGGCGTCCGGCGCAGCAGCTTCAGGCTGGACGGCGCGTCCCACGCGGCGAAGAACTGCGTTTCCGGGGCGGCGGCGGCGAAGCGCACGGTTTTGCGGGGCTTCGAGGAGGAGAAGGAGCAGGTAGAGGATGAGGAAGAGGCGGAGGAGGGGGTGCGCAACGCCGACGGGGGAAGCGGCGAGGGCGGCGGCGATGGGGGCCGCGCGACGGCACCGTCGACGGGCGTCGGGCGGGGCCGGAGCCGCTTGGCGGGCCGGAGCCGCCGAGGCCGCCCGGCCGCCTCGCGGCTGCAGCGGCACACCTCCTCTTCGATCTCGGCCAGGGTGGGGACGGCGGCGGGGCCGGGGCCCGGAAAGCATGCGCCGTCGCGACGTCGAGGACGAGGAGGAGGATCCCGGGCGGCGGCGGCGGCGGCGGCGCGGCAGCTCAAGGGAGAAGAAGGAGGAGGAGGAAACTGGGACGGCGGTGAGGGCGGGGGCGTGTCAGGCGCGCACACGCTGATGCTGGTGGTGCTCGTGCCCTTGGGGTTGGGTTGGAAAGGAGGGAAGTGATGCATGACGGGCGATCGGGGACGCCGTGACAGCGGATGGGAGGGAGTGGTTGGGGGAGTGCCGGGGAAAGGAATGCGATACGGCAAGCTGATGCCGACGTTGGGTACCGAGGCCGTCTAATGGTTTGCTTGGGTGTGGGCTTGGCTAGACATCGTCGTCTGAGACTTCTCCCTCCCGCTTCGCATGGGCAGGCCCGGCGTCTTATACCGAGCTCGTCATCTCGGCTCGGGGACGTTGCCCGTTCTCCTTCCGTGTACGTGTGTGTGTGTGTGTGTGTGTGTATGTCCCGTGGGCCATGCTGGTACTCCGGGGCGGTGTACGAGCAAGCCACACGGGAGGGTCCGCGTGCAAACGCGGCGTGGGTTTTGGGTCGTGGTGGTGTATACGGGCCCTGTCTTTGGTCTTGGCTCACCGGCTAGGGGAATACAATCCAGGGCGGTGGCCGTGTTCTCTCTCTGTGTGTCTCTACCCCCCTCCTTCCGGTATGAGACGATGGCTGCGCAACAGTGACAAAGGAGGGTATTGAGTTTGGACCCTGCAGCCAGCCCGTGGAGCTTCGGATGATAACCTGGTACCGGGTAACACTACCACCCCCTCCTCCTTCCCCGCGCCGGGGAAGGGGGGCCGAGTATTGATGGCTCGGCTCCCTTCTTCATCGCCCCCCCCTCTTCCCCGATACCACAGTTCCCGTTCCTTCTCCTCGCTCCCAGCGGCGAGAATGCAGGTCCCCACACCCGATCGAGATTCCCAACGGATCTCTGCAGGCATAGAGAATACAGTAGGGGGGCTGATCCATGCAGCGGAGCCCCAGAGGCTTGGATTGCCCGGAGGCAGCCGGCGGATGGTGTGGCTGGATCGGCAGGCTTTAATCGGCTTTGGGTTGTTCGATCGGCGCGGGCTCGCCGCCTTTCCACGGTTATTTGGTCCCTTGCCTGCCTCCGGGTTCCCTCCGGTGTCCGGGCGCCGGGGTGGGGGGGGGGGGGGGGGTGGTTGGGAAGGAAACAGAGGACCGCCGCGTCTCTCTGTCTCCCACGCGACATTATCCGCGCCGAGGGGGGAGAAGGGGTCCATGATTCACGGCGCCGGAAATTGGCTTTTCGATAAATCAAACGACTGCGCCTGAGCCAAACCTCCCCCTCCCCGGTTGTGCTGTTCTCATTGGTCTCCCTCCCTCCCTTTCCCCCCTCACCGCGGGGCCGCTGTGCGTATTTCTAACCTCAGAGTTCATTCATCACTGAAGGAGGCGACTGTGTCGGGGTTGTGAACTCATCTCCCCGCGGACGCCCCAAACTCTATCGCATCGCCACCCCTCAACCCTCGTCTTGGCGGGGCGAACCTGAGCCCCCCTCAGATTTTTCTATTCCTCCTTCTTCCCCCTCCCCCGGTTTTTTCTCGGACGTCCTCTCCTGCACTTACCTCGCCCCTCTCCCTCTCTCCTATTCCATCATTCCCCTTGCCAAACGGAAGATGGGGGACGCGCGCAACACGCGGAGATCCCCGCAAACCTTGATCCCTTCCTTATTCCTTCCCGCCAGCCCGCTGCGCGTTCGGTTGCGACGGCAAGCTTTCCCGGTCTTTGCCCGGTCCCTAGAGCGCGCGTATGCCATGCCGTCAGGGGGGGGGGGCCCGGGCCCGCCCCTCCCCCCGTCGTCGCCGTCGCCGTCATTGTCCCTGGGGAAAGGGTTAGGTGGGGGCGTTTCGGGCGGCCCGGCGTAGAAAACCCCCCGGGGAAAAAGGAAAAAGGCCGGACCAGCCACGCGGCCGGCGTTTTCGTGGCAGTTTCATCATGGGAAAGGTGATGTTCCCCATATGAATTGTTCGCTATTTGCCAACGTCCCCAGTGTTCCTCCCCGCGAGGCCTCAAGATCAACACGCGCGGGCTCTTTCGAGGCGTGGCGCCCCCCCGCCCCCCCCCCTATGATCGCACAGAGACCTCACCCGCCAGCCGTGGCTTTCCGTCGCCGCGTCACCGTTCTCTCGTCTCCGCTCCGCTGCCGGCCGTGTGGCCCGCTCGGGGAGGCGGCGATACAGCGCACTCACTCCCCCATCATTCCGGATGCCCACCCTCGTCGGTCTTGCGCAAGAGAGGAGCGAGTGTCGAGAACGTCCCGTGTCGGGGGCGCGCTACTTGCATGCTTGCTTCCGAGCACAGCAGGCGGCGTCCGGGCCGGTCCCAAAACCCGGGGCCCCGCCCCCCTCCCTTCTTTGGCGCCGGGGGATTTGACCGGATCTCGATGGCGTTGATTGCAGCCGCCGTGAAGGCCGCATTGCACACGGCCGGCGCCGGTACCTGATCGCCTGGGTACGGCTATATGAGATGTTCCCCGTGGCGGCGCACTTCATCGAGCCGGGCACCCACGGCCCTAGCGACGAGCCGGGCTGAGGAGCACGACCAGGTCGACACGATCATTACGCAATATGGTTATCCGCTTCCTCGTGTACGATATCGTCCCCGTGTTCTCATTTCCATTGTCTCGATGCCGGCCAGGGCCAGTCTCCGCTCTTGTGAACGCTGCGGCCCTTACAGAATTCGCAACCGATGTGCCCCCCCCTCCTCCTCCTTGCTCCCGAAGCGCTGTACTGGCGGCTATGCTGCCCACTTCGCCTCCGATCTCTGCCAGAACCCTCGATATTTATACCCCAGCTGAGTGGACATTCCTTCTCTTGTGGGAAAAGCCCCGCGGTTTGGGGGTTAGAAGAACCAAGCTCGCTTGCCCAAATCATGTTGCTGGGTGAGCGCGCGCGACAAGGCGAGGCCGGGTGGCCGCGGGGAGCAGCTCGCTCGACAAGCAACATGCAATGAGTCCTGGCGATGGGTTGGCTGCCTCAGTGTCACCCCTCGACCCCAGGGCCCGGTCTTGCGCGTGGTTTGCCTTTCTGCGTCCTGCTGTCCGCGCGCTGGGCGTCACGGGCCTCGCTTTCCCGGGGGAACTGGTCTCTCTGTCCCGGCCTGTGGCTACCAAGATCCGGCACGTGCAACTTCTTGCTGGGCCCTCCGTGTCCGCCGTCATAGCTCTCTGCTGGCTCCTGGCGCCGCTGCAAGCGACGGCGACCTAGGACTCCTGGGTGACGCAGCAACCGCCCGCTACCACTGGGCCGTCCTGAGTTCCCGGGTTTGGCAATGCCCGAGTATGTCCCCGGCCGGATGCTCCTCCTGATCATGCCGCCCTGCCTATCCCCTCAGGGGATTCGGGCCCCCTGGGTCTATATTGATCACGCCGGCGGCTTGTCGCCCAAGAATGAGGGGTGGAATAGAAAGCAGAAGCGCGCTAGCGGATATACCTTCATACACTGACAACCGCAGCCCCGCTAATGACTAAGTAAGTAGGCAGATAGACCTTGATGCTCAGGGTCAAGACGGGGACCACAAGTTCTGGAGGCGGGAGGACCCTTGATTGATAGGATATGAACCCCGGGGCCATACAAGTGGCCTGTGACATCTTCCATGGAATTGCAAGGGATCTCCTCGTTCCCGTCCTTCTACCCATTCCTCCCCAGTGCATATACGGCGCGTTCAGCCCTCTCTCTCAGTCTCTCGCTATAATCGCAACCGCGCGCGCGCCCCCCCCCCCCGCGTACGACGCGTACCTACACACCAACCGAGAGCAAATTAGTGCTCATGGCATAAAATCTCCAGAATATTCCAATCCCTCCCCTCCCCCCCCCATGGCTCGCAGGATCAATAGAATGGAAACCATGTGGTAGGGCGTGTCACGTGCGGCCTCGGCGGGCGGTCCCCCGGGAGGTACCCTCTTCTCCTTTCCAAGCCCCCCTGCAAGCGACGCTTCCAGAATTCTCTACACTCCATATTACCCATATCCCAGCTACTCGCCTCTATCTCTCTCTTTTCCAGATTTCATGGTCAGGAAGAGGCCATCTAAGTTTAAAAATAATAATAATAAAAAAAAACCCCTCTCGTGGTTGCAACCCATGTAGCGTCTCAGCCCTCCAGAACCAGAGGGGTGAAGGGGCGCTAGGTTTGGACGGGGTGGTTTTGAAGGGCCGGGCCGAGGCGCTAGTGGGCGCACCTGGAGCCGGTCTTTTCTTCTTCTTTTGTATCCTTCTTTTATTCTTTTTTCCTGTAGTTTTCTACTAGCACCGAACCTTGGATAAGGTAAGGCGGGAAGCGAGCCGAGGCCGAGGATGAGGTCCGGGGCTCGCTTGCTGAGGTTTTGGTGGGGTGATAGTCTCCCGACATTTTGAGGGGGATTCTGGAGAGAAAGTCAGGATGGTCACGCTGGGGGGGAATGGTGTTCGAGAGCACGACCTGCGACGACATCATCTCGGAAAATGACGGGCGTGACCGACCGGGCATCGCGTGTTTCTTCCCAGCCGGCTCGGCAAGATGCCCAGGTTCGGCGACCTGGATTAGCCGCATCTGGAAACACCGAGGCTTTGCATGAGGATGGCCAGTCGGGTGCTTGTCTTCATTCGTCAGGACGATCGTCACGAGTCACCATTCAAGGAAGCGGCGAACAGTGGTGGTTTGGTATCATATACAATCGTATAATTGGTTTTAACGTTTTACCCGTTAATGTCGTCATGATCATTCCCTTCTCCCATCGGGAAAGGAAAGCCCCCTCCGTCTTGCAAGCGTTGCGACCCCGGCAATTCCACAACATGTCCGTTGGACACAGAAAAAAAATCATGCAGTCGGCTTCTATTGTACAGGCGTCCACTCTTTCAGGCACATGTCGGGAACCCGGTCATATACAAAATTTGGGACCGCACCGCTTGTAGACCCCCAGTGGCCTTTCCCCCGCCGTGTGGAGTAATGCGCTCGTCATCTTATGCTTAGACGGCACCGCAGCTAAAGGCACTCCTCAGGCTTCCGTCGTTGAACTGGCGGATGATGTCGTCAATGGCGGCGTAAGTTCCAGCGACGAGGGTGATTATGCCAATGAGGAAGCACATGGCGTTGGCGATGGCGCTCGGGAGGTTTTCCTTGGAGTACCAGTTGCCCTCCTTCAGCAGAATGAACCACATCATAGCGGGGAAGTAAAAGGTGAAGCCCGAGATGAAAAGGGCCGAGCTGATGGCGAGCAGGTCCGAGAAGAAGGGGATGGCCTCGGCAATGATCCAAGCAATGATGGTGATGAAAGTGACAAGGCCGAGCCACGTCATCCAGCCCATCTTGGTGTTGATGAAGCGAATGACCGAGTCTTTGTAGACACGGCCGTGGATGTAACGGCCGACGACTGTCGTGTTGATGGAACCCGAGATGAAGATGACGGGCAGGGCGATGCCAAAGGCAATCTTGGACATCAGGGTGCCGGCCGAGAGCAGAGCGGGCGACTCAACGTCCTGGCCGACAAAGGCGTAGATGAGGGCACCCGTGATGGTGTAGATGAAAATCTCAATGATGCCCAGGGCCCAGATGGACTTGACGTAGTCCTTGGGCGTGTGCATCTCGTCCATGAAGGAGAACTGGCACACGGCGAAACTGTAGGCAAAGACAATGTTGGTGACGGCGACGAAAGCCTCGGAGAAGGTCACGTCGGGTTTGGGCCAGGCAGACCAGTTGACAGCCTGCAGGCCGCCGGGCTGGTTGGTAGCGTTGACACCAGTCGCCACGATGGTGATGCCGATAGCCAGAATAATGGAGACGAAGTCGATGTATCCCAGCACGGCCACCTCGGCGAACGAGGGCGGGATGGCCAGGAGAAGCAGGATGATGGCGGAGACGACGCCGAAGACGATGGAGCAGGTGCCGCTGGCGGTGATGTTCTGGAAGGCGATGGTGCCCGTCAAGGTGTGCGAGCCGACGAGGAAGGTGAGCTGCAGGGTGAACATGGCACCGACGATTTCGTAGCCCCACTTGCCCATCATGAGGCGGCCGGCGTCGGCGTAGTGCGAAACCTCGGGATGCCTCAGCTTGACCTGGCCGACGATGTAACTGGTGTAGATGGCGACGAGGCCGAGACCGACGGTCAAGATGACGCCGCAGACCATGCCGAGAGCGGCGAAGGCCGAGGGCACACTGAGCGAGCCGAGGGCGATGGCCTCGACAATGAGGACGACCGTCAGGCGCTTCCAGCCGAGACGGTGGAAGTGGGCGTGGCCGTCGGCGGCCTTCTGGGCCTCGAGTTCGGTGACCTCGCCAACGACGTCACCGTCGTTGGAGCTGTGCGAGTTGGGCGACAGCATCTTCTCCCCCTTCTCGTTCATGCCGTACGGGGCCTTGTTGTCAGTGGGCGCACTGGAGATGCTGTCATCGTTGCCGGAGGTCGACATGTTGAAGTCGGGGGGCAGCAGTAGCAGCAGTAGCGGCAGGACAGGAACAGGGCGGGACGGGAGGGGGGCAAGAGAGATTAAAAGGGCCGCGGAGGGGGGGGGTCGTCGGCGCGGTGGGGGGAAGGAAGGTAGTCGAGTGAAGGTGTTGAGGGACCCGTGGGCAGCAGTTTTCCAACGTAAAATTTATGGCTGGGACCCGTCGACCCTTAAATGCGGCCGAGGAAGCGACGACGGCGCCAGCCCTAGGTGGGTCGGGGATATCGAGCGTGGTCCGGGGCCGCCGATCGAGGACAGAACTGGAACGTCGCTATCAAGGGCCCTGGGCCGGGGTTGGCGCTGACAGCATGGCGATACCGTGGCACGGCCGGGGCAGCGCGTGGTCGCGTGTCGGCAGTGAGCGCCCCTTTTGGGCCGGGCCCCAGATTGTCCCAGGGCGACGAGGCATTGGGGATGGGGGGGGAGAATGCAGGCCCATGCCGAAGGGGGTGCGGGCGGCCATGCGGGCGTCTGAGACGACGCGCGATGCGACGAGGGTTCGTGGGCGACGGCCTGCTCATTCATGTCTGGGGGAGGGCACCATCCACCATCCATCCAGCTTATGGGCGCGACTCGGTCTTCTCGCCGTGGCGCTGCCCTGCGCTGCGCGTCAGAACCCTGCGAGCGGAGAGGGATATGGGCCATGCGTGGCCATTGTGTCGGTATACTGCCCTCCAGCCGGGCCCTCTGTGCCTCTGTGTATAGGTAGGCATCCTCGTCCATGGTCGCGTGAGCCGCGTCTTCTCCAATCACCCAGTAACAGTTACGTTTTGGGCGGGCTGAGATCTGCCATCAGGCCTGCGAGGCCCCGTCACCGACCAAAGTCTCCTCTCCCTCTTCTAATCTGCGCCAGGCAGGTTCTCGCGGGCGGACCGGGACCCAAGGAAACCTTCTGGTGCCAGGGCGGGGGGGTGGCACTACCTGGGCGCCATGGTACGGCTCGTATATGGCAGTATGGGAGGGAAACCCTAAGTACCTCGTCGAGTTGGGTTGGTTGAGGGACGACGCCACTGGCGCGGCAGTCAAGGGCCGGCCGGTCAGTCAACGGTAAGAGGCAATGGCATTGGGGGGGGGCGTCATGACAATTGGTCCGCGAGAAGGGGGGGGGGGGGGGGGGTGGTGTCCAGTCAGTCAGTCAGTCCGTCCGTCAGGCACACGGCGGCACTACGGATTTGATGGCACGATGGCAAAACTGCTGGGTGAAGGGCCTGTTAGTCCGGGTGGGTCTCGTGACGCGAAAGACAGGTTTTCGTTACCTCATGGCGTGGCGGGCGTGCCAGGTCAATGCCGCAAAGTGGTCCTGATCTGGCAGCCGAGTCATTTTCGTTCGGCCCTTATTATTAATCTTAATAGGCGCAAGTGGGAACGCGGGGCGCAGGAGGAGCACTCGGACGGGATGGATGGGTGTGTGTGTGTATGTGTGTGTGTGTGTGTGTCGGCATTGCAGCGCCTCCATTTCTGAGGCACTCCTCCGGGTCTGCGTCTGTGGGGAAGCGTCCGGAGTGGCGGGAGGAGGTCGAAGGGCACAACTGACGTTGTCGTCGACGACGACGACGACGGGATAGAGTTGTCTTTAAGCAACGGGCTAAGACCCCCCAAGCCTTTGAGGCTCGATCGCTTCAGCTCGTCTCCCGTCATCGGCCATAAGGCCGAGCAGGGAACGGGGAAGCTTGACCAGCGTGACCTTCCGCTTTGGGTTTCCGCCCAGCGCTGCCGAGACGCCCTCGTATCGCCAGCGCAGCCATTCCCGCCTGCCGGTCGCTGCGCTTATCGCTTTGCCGGAATCCGCCAATCGTCTCAATGGCTGCCCTGTCGCGTGCCCTTGGCAGGCACCGGTGGGAGGAGGAGGAAGATAGCACATGGGCAGCGTGCCGAGAGCCCCCCGTCGGGACGGACCCCGGCATCGAGAGGACGTTCTACTATCCAGCGAGGCGGCGCATGACATCACTCGATGTGTAAAGCCAACTCCAAGACTCGTTCCGGGACGTTATCTTGTGGGGATGTGATAGCCACCTGACCAGGGTTCTCCATTTCGTCCGTGACACGATTCTATCGCGTATCGCATGGGAGCTCGGTTAAGCAGGTGCCAAGGTAGGTTTGGGCCAAGCCGTGGCCTCAGCTGGGCAGCCTTTCATGGAGGGGGGGGAACCCTTTCTCTCCCTCAACTGGGCGAGCACCAGGGCTGTCGCTGTGTCTTTCTGGCAGTCCGTCCACCGCCGACCGCCGACTGGACAGCGTCGGAACCGTGCCATCCATTCTATCCTGGAGCCTGCCTAGGGCCTCATCCACTTCCAGCTTGAGCCTCCAGGGGCCCCCTGAAGCCCCGACAAACTGGGGCCAGAACAGCCCTGGCCCCCATTCGCCAATGGGGGCTGCCAGGGCATGGATGCTGGGATGGCATGGATGAATGGATGGATGAGAAAGAGAGGCAAAGCTGGAGGCTGGGGCAAGGACAAGGACGAGGGTACATAGGTTATCTCTCTTTCCCCAACGGCACACGCACTATTAACCATCTGCTTGGGTTGTATCCGGTCAGACTAGAGAGTGGAATCTCCAACAGCCGCTTTCGGCGCCAGGCGAAATGGAGAAGGCCGACGCGGACGGGCGTTTTCGGACGGCCCTAACCAACTCGTCCCTTCCGGCCCTGGCTGGCCCTCGGCCTGCCTATAGTAGTAATTGTGCCTGCTACGGCAGTACGGCTAGTAACAATACCTGGAAGATCGGCTCCTCGTGGCCATGACCCTAACTGCAAAGCGGCATCTCCATCCGCAATGCCTCGCATTGCGATCCTGCCAGCCTGCCACTTCGGCGGCGTCTGGGCCGGGCTAGCTGCATCCAGACTGGTCGCCAGTAGAGCCCGTCCAGATAGTCTGCAGTAGACCATGTGCTATTAATAATGAATGAACATCACGAACCCAATCGGCTCACCGACGGCGCAAACTGGCCATCCACCTCCCCGGATTCCATCCTCTGCTCGCATTGGGAGTGACAACTGGGAGGGGAGGGAGGGGGACCTGGGGGAAGCAACGCACGCCCTGGACGGTATCCACGCGAGCGGTTTGGATAGATAGGTAGGTAGGTAGTAGTATTGCCATGGATGGACGGCACCCGCGCGGCATTAAGGAAAGTGTGAATTCCCTCACTTTTCCGATCTCCTACCAATGCCATTCCCGTAGGCCCCCAACCCCAATTTCCGGCTAATTTGCAGACGGCCGCTTGGCACCTGGGCGTCCCGGGTCTGTCAGAGAGCTGCTGACTCGCGCCGCGGCCGTGCCAGCCAGCAGCTCCGGCCTCTCGGACGCCCGTCGCCGTGGACCACCCGATCTACACGCAGGATACCTGTCTTCAGCCTGTCTTTGCCAACGCCGAGAGGGGCCGAGGTATGAGGGTTGACGACGCGTGATGGCCTCTATTACCAATACAAACCCCTTCTTTGGCAGCAGCCGTCGTCCCCAACCTGCGCTGCGCTGCGCTGCTGGCCTGGTTGTGCCTGGCTAGCCGACAGCCCCCTCCCCGCGGAAACGGCTGGCCTACCTGAAGGCCAACCTGCTCTCGTCCTTCCCCGGCCTTTCCGGGCTTTCCCTCCCCATCTATCCTGCCAGCCTGCCAGCTGGGGGCCGTGGAAGTCTGATGGAAACTTTCGAAGGGGCGGCAAGGACGGGTAGCGGCCACGTCAGGGGCTATTGGAGGTCGGGTGGTCGCCGCGGCTGGCGCGCGCCCTGCGACACGACGTCCGGTGCTTGCCCGCTCCCGGCGAGGCCCGACTGCAGATCGAGTCGATCCAAGCAAACACATGCGGGAGCTCACGGGACGCGAAGGAAGGAAGGAAGCCCGTTGCGTCGACGGGGAGGGGGGGGCGACGATGGTGACCGGCACCAATGCGGTTTCGTCTGGGAGGCCCGTCGCGCGCCAATGCCAATCTCTTAGTAATGAGTACGCTCCCCCGAGGCGAGAATGCGGGGGGGGGCATGATGGGTATCGCCGTCATGAGGACGCGTAGCAGACCCCCAAGGCCGGCGAACAACGGGGACCGCCATTTTCCCTTTCTTGGTCAGGTGGTCATTAGTAGGGGGAAGAGAAAGCGAGAGAAAACACGCGGGTGGCCGGCAGGGACAGACGCACCCATCGTCCGGCTTCCCCAGCCAGCATGCGAGAAGATAGCCCTGTGAGGTAGTTTTGGAGGAGCGCTGTCAGGTCAGGCCAAGGCCGGCACAGAACACATGGCCGTGGGAGGCTGCATGCCATGGGGACGCATGCATCCACCGCGGCCATCGCTCGTCGCCTTTTTGATCTATCGCACCTGCAAGGGGGGCTTGACGAAAGAAGCCATCATCTGGTCCGGTGAAGCAGGCAGGAGACACAGGGACAGAGAGAGAGAGAGAGAGAGAGCATCGGGCATGATGTCTAGCGCCTGCCTGCCTGCCTGCCCGCCTGCCTGCCCGCCCAACCTTCTTCACGTCTCTCGGCTGCGGTGGCCCTTCTCGCAGGCACGATGCAAGCCAAACGGTCACGGCCGGACCGACGACAACCTGACGACGACGGCGACGACCGTTTGCCCCCCTCTCTCCCCTCCCCGGGTCGTTGGGAGAGGGTACCGACGTTCAACGTCCGGGATGGCAGCTTCGTGCGGAGTGGTAGGGGCAGTCCCATCATCCAGTCTTGTCCTTCCATCCATGCTTCGCCTGTCGCTAGCCTGCGTTTGCTCGCAAGGCGGCTGCTGCTGCTGCTGCTGCCGCCACTCTCCCGACACCCCTATTCCGCAAACGTCTCTCCCTCTCCTATCGTGGTGCGGGTGTTGTCGCCGTTGCCCTGCCGTTGCCCTGCCGCTACACGCTCGTAACGGCCGCGAGGGCCGGTCGGTGAAGGGTCGACCCCATCCCCCTTCATACGGGAGATCAATCAATTCCACATGGCGGCGGTTGGGCCTCCACCCCCCATGGATCTCAGGCGACTCGAGGCGCACAGAGAGATCCATCCGTGTGGGGTTTCGCAGGCGCTGCGCCGAAATCAAGCCAGCTTCGGTCCGAGGATGTTCCAGCTAGCTGGCTCTGCTGCTCGCCCATCCATCCATCCATCTCTCCGAAACCCGCACCCGATGCCCTCCCCATGTCGCCTCGCCCTGTCCCCTCTTGGCTGGCCCTACCAAAGGCCCGATACCGAGCCCGACTCGCCCTCCTGCACAGCCCATTTGCCCATCTACCCTATCTATCCGCGGCCCTGGGTGATCTGGGCCCGGCTCGTCATGATCGGCTCTGCCAGCCAGCCACGTACATATATCTTGCATGCATTGGCCACCGCGGGAGCATTGCGCACCATCCCGTATCTCAGCTCAGGGACCGATGTTGGGGCCATCCGACCCATGTCGCCTGCTTGGCGGCAGGCTGTCGCTTCCGTCACGCATCCTGCCCATGTCGCCGGCTTGCCCTCGCTATGCCGACTGCTACCGCGAGTTGCAGTTCCGGATGGCATGATGGGGCTGCGGCGCCATGTTCTTCGAATCGGCACCTTCCTGGCTAGCTTGCCTGGCGACTGACCATCGCGTACAGTCAGTCTAGTCTCTCAGATGCTGCGGTGGCCGCCATGCCGTCGGTCTGCACGCGTGCCCGTGCCCGTTGCTGCTGCATGCTTGCTACGTACCAGCCAGCATACCAGCAAGCCGGTGTGCAGAGAGAGAGAGAGAGAGAGAGAAAAAGAGAGAGAGAGGCAAGGATACACACGCCCACACACGGTGAGAGAGCCATGCTACCCCCACTAATGAGCTGTGTATCGTCGTTTGGGACTGGCTTGGCCAAGACACAACGAATCACACGAGCTGGGCATGTCTTGCTTCCGCATGTTCGAGGAGGCCCCGAGAGATGCTGGAAGCAATTTAAAGCAAAGTCCGGCATCCGAAACATTGTTCGCTGTAGGCGAAAAAGAAGAGGGACCACCATCGGCCGTTGATAGGTGCTCTACTTGATTCAGCCGCTCGCAACGCTCTGTCGCGAAGAGCTGGGTGGCGTGTCTTGCACAATCTCAGCCCATGCACCGGTTCCCCTCCACGGCCCTGCCCGCCAGCCCCGGCGCCCCCCCATGCAGAGACGGACGTCCAGGTGGCTGACGTCCCAGCTCTTCCCTACAGATCAGCCCAGCCCCGAAGGATCTTTCTATTCCAAATCGAGGGGAGCGGGCAGAGGCGGCCCCCATGTCTGCATCTGCAGAAACGCCCCCCGCCAATCGTATCGCGGGCCGTGTGTGACACGCTGCGGGCGGCTGCATACTGCGTCACCAGGGCAATGCCGGCTTCCGCCATCTTGAGGGACCATGTGTGCGCTGTCATAGTGGTCAGGGGCCATGCCTCCTGCTCATCTACGTATTCCTCCAACACGCCGTGGACCTGTGGCAGTCAACGCGATACAGCACCAAGGAGCACCATGCTAGCCCGGTCACAGCCAGCCAGCGTATCGGGCAACAAGGCAGAATCAGGCCGGCAGGCATTTGCAATGCCGTACCGCCGTTGAAGAAACAACCCCCCAGGGCACCAGCAAAGAAGCCAGTTCGATTCGACCTGCCCACCCTGGTTGTTCGACCGCATCTCCCCCCACCCTGCAGGCGCCGCATTGTCATGGATCAGCGTGGCATAGGGTGCAGGAATCCAGCCAGACAAGAGATGGGCACCCCCAATCTTGATGACCCGGCCATGGCTCGGATGCCAGGGAACTAGGCCCGGCCTATGCACTTGCTCGACTGGCGGCAGGCAGTTGCCCAACGTCGTCTCATACGAGTTCTGCAAGCGTGGGATGGCGTCCATGCTGGCAGGGTTCCCTCCCATTCGCTCGCTCTACACCTTCTTCCACCTCTCCTTTCTGGATCGGCCCTCGAGTGCCTCGTATCGCCTTTGCTACGCTAGGACGATTCAGCCTGATGGCCCAGTCAATGAATCATGGGAATGCGAGGAAAGTTGCCAGAACTTGTCACCCGCTCCGCGGCACCTTGTCGGACTAGGATGTTGTGAGCATTGCTTCCTGTCGCCCCTTATCCCGCTCTCCGACATACGCCCGCTCATCTGCACGACATAGCTCCCACGTGCTCAGGTAAAGTGGAAAAGAAAAACGAACGGGCTTGACAAATCGGATACCTGAACGCTGCGCGTACACCCTGGCCAAGCACGGAAGTACCGTCTTTCTCGTTCGGCGGCCTGTTCAAGGAAAAAAAAAGACCAGTCGCCCAGCACGAGATTGTCAGAGATTGACGAACCGCCTATCACCATTTACTGTGGCTGACAGTGTCCCTTGGACACGAATATGCGAATTTCGGAGGCTACGTAGCTGCAAGGCCCGGCACCTCGGAAAATGGGGTTTTGGGGGGGCTGCCGTTCGCGGCTGGCCGCAACTGCTGGGTCAAGTGACTCAGGCCTATTCCACTGTCTCGGTTTTGGTCAACGATGACCGGCGCCATACCCCTACGAACGGGCTCCGGTTTGCCTGGTGGCCGCGGTGGGCTGCCAGAGTAGAGCGGCTAATCTTGCAACTTCCACGATTGCAGCAGAAGCAGACGACCTCATCCAGTGAGTGTACTGCCCTCCGCAAATTGTGGGTATCCTGTGCTACCGTCACGTCGGTGAAGTCATGATCTTTTTCGTTTGTTTCGTTTCGGGCCTAGCCAAGGCCAGCCTGTACTCGGATACTGTTGAGGAGCGATGCCTGCCGGACAAAACCGTCCCATCCCCATTCGACTTCACGATGGCCCCATTCATGTACAGTGGACATGGGCAAACACGGTCGCTTTGGGCCGCCTCAAAATCCGGAGCCCGTCAAGTTTGCTCCCCTCCGCGTACGAGGGCACACAGCCCCGGCCTTCCTGTCATGGGTGCGCGTGGCGAATGGGAACGATCGCCGGCCGTGCTCTCGCCCTCGTAGGCAGCCAAGGCCGCACACCCTCTTTCACAATATCATTCATGCTGAGGCAGCAGCGTGTGTCTGCTTCTGCAGCGGCCGCCACCGGATCGGACCCATTGCAAGGACCTGTCACCTTTTTCTGATTGCAGGAACTGTTCCCCGGCGGCGGGCGTCTGTCGTTTGGCCTTGGCCGATGCCCTCCCTCCCCCAATGTTGTTCTCCATGCTCGGGGCATGCTGAAAATAGAGCAGTGAACCCCCGTACGGTGGCGTTTCCAGAGCCCAGAAGCGTGTTCGCGTCCTTGGCTGACCAACTGCTTCCAACCTCTTCCGTCAGTTACACTGGAGGTACAGGCCAATGTCATCCACGAGATGATGACCCTCTGCGTCATGCGCCTGCTGTCTGTCCCGTCCTCAGCAGCCGTGGCTCCGTGACCGCCGCTCTCCCAGAAGGCCGCCCTACATGGTACCTGCGACCGGCGAAGACGAAATCGTGGCCTCGCGGGCGCCAGGCCTGGTCACGTTGTCGGTGTCTCTTGACGTTTGTGCCTCCACCCCTCGCTACACCCCCACGGCCAAGCCCATGGCCAAGGCCAAGGTCTAGCCCAAGTGGGACTTGGCGACGTCGTTGTTCCAGACTACCCTCCCCGGGGATGTTACCCAGGAGACTAGTGTGTTTGCTTGCCCACCCCACCCCCGAATTCTCCGCGATTCGTCGACACATGTATACCATGTATGTAGGCGAGCACGTTGCGAGCGTGTATATGTGTTGTGTGTGTATGTGTGTGTGCGTGTAAGTACCGACTTGTGTGTGTGTACGCACGTCGTTGGTGTCCACGCGCATGGATGCTTGCTTGCATGATACGCTGCGTCTTCGTTTTCTGTCCGTTGTCGTCCTGCGGGTGACGTGACAGGTTACTCGGCGCCCAGCTCGGGGCAAGCGGTTGCTTCATGAGAATGGCGAGCTGCCTCTGCTGCTGGAGGTCCGTTGGCCTGGCGCCCCTCGCCGGCCTGCCCGTGCTGGGCTTTCTGGGTCACGCGAGGGCTGACTTAGTGCGGCCCCCTGGCCAAACGCGCGGCACTCTGCGTCCACCCCAAGTCCCGTCTTTCTTGCGCCCAGGGTCCATGGCGACAGACAAGCAGCGGCTTCCGGCCCCAAGAAGAAGAACCCGGGGTGGCTTTTGAGGGGAGGGGGCTCGTGGGTGCGGCCCCCTCTCCAGGGTGGGCACGTACCTGACATGGCTACCGCTGTCTATCCCCAGGGCCTCGCTCTGCAGCGGGCAATATGGGAAGTGGGAACCACCTGGGTCCGCCGCCGCTTGCTGACTGGGGCCAGGATCCATGGCTCGGGTACACCCTTACTGCACCTTACCACCATGAGCTACCGGGCAGTGGACCAATGCCAGAGCTCCCATGTACAGGATCGCTGCTAGGGTCTTTACAGGAGACCGGGTAACAGGAATCCGGAGGAGGGCTGGCACTCGCGGGCCCCATGGAGCTGGTGCCGGGTGCCCCCCCCCCCCCCCCCCCAGTGGACTTGTTCGAGACACTGATGAGATGGGCACGCCCAATCTTGCACAGGGTTGCTGGCTGTATGGTCTGCAGGCGCCCGGTGTATTTGTGACGTGCTAGCCTCCTACGGCGAGGCCTTGGTGTACCTCTCTTGACATATGCTGTGTGCGAAAGGGTAGAAAGTGACATGTTTCTCCAACGAAGAGGACTTCAACAATTGCACCCTCATGGCACGGGGAGCCTGCAAACAGCTTCGTTACCAGGGCGTTGAGCATCGCGTCTTGATCCACTCCGATAGACGTCACACGTGGTATAACAAGTACGGAACTTGCAGCCTCCTTTTTCCCCTTTCCCCCCCGTCGCCTCGTCTTCATAGCAATTTCTCCCCGGCATCCTCCCATCCTCGTCACCCAAGCACCTTCTGCAAACTGCCCCAAGTTTGACGAGCCTCTTTTTGAAACATTCAAGTCTGACAAAGACGAACGACAACCACCTGGTGAAGCTCGAGATCATCCCAGCTGAAATTTCAGGGCTAACATATTTGCCGAGCGACAGCCAAGCGCACACTTTACACACGTACACACGCACGCACACATACACACCCCCCAGGACACTGAGAGAAGGCGCGCGTAAGCCCCAGCCTGACCAGGTGTCCAACATCCGCCTACTCTCCCCGCCCCTGTCTACGCTTCGGTTCTTCCTTCTGAATAGGCACGGCTGGCTAGCTGTCTGTCTTATCCAGCAATCTCTCGCCTGTGGCCGCGGTTCAGGACAGGTATCTGCCAGCCCTGGGGAACCACGGCTCCCTTTTTCGGCGGGCATCACATACAGTACCGACCGAACGGAGGCGCTTTTGTTTCCCCACCCCTTCTCGTTTTCTCTCCGTTTTCCTCTATCCCCGGTTGCTATATTATCCCCTCCCTCTCAAGGTCGTACCCTTTCGAGAAAGAACGAAGGAGAGCGGGACAATGGTCACTCCCACCTGTTACGCCAGCACCGAAGTAGGCCGGCGATATAGTCGTGGTTGCCCGCCGTATTCTCTCGGCGGCTACCACGCTGAGCGGCGCTACCCTCTTCCTTCCCATCACGACTCCCGGACCTCGAGCATGACGGAACGGGACTCGGACGACGCCTCGCACCCGCGCAAGAGGATCGCCGTCGCCGTGAGTATCTTCCCCCTTGTCCGCCTCGGCACTAACACCCTGGCACGGAGACGAGGACGAAGAGTCACCTAGGCTGACCCGTGTGTGCCTTATGTGTAGTGCGGTCGATGCCGGAAGCGCAAAATACGATGCAGTGGGGATTCGGGAAACGGCGGGCCATGTTCCAACTGTAAGAACGCCGGTCATGAGCCATGCCTATTCTTGCGGGTAGCGTCCCCTCCCCCTTTACTTTATTTCCTTGGCAGCTGTGTCCTGCCAGCTCATTTCCCCGGCTGACCGTTAAGCCGCAGGTGTCTTCCACCGAGACGCACCTGAGAGACAACGAATATGCCTATAATGTTGAGTCGGGGCGAGCGTACCACGCACGTGGAGGCGCATCGCCGGTGGCAGTCTCGCCCTACGGGGCCGAGATGACACCCGGCGGCGGCGACTTCTCGGCCTACCGCCAGAACAGCTACACGTACGGGACCAAGGGCGGCAGCTACTACGGCGTGTCGGGCTGGGCAGGCGCCTACTCGGACGAGGCGGCCGACTATAACCTGGGCTACTCACCGTACCCCCACATGGCCCACGAACCAGTGCAGCTGGTGCAGCCGGGTTACCGGTACGGCTCCTCCAAGGGATCGTCGGGCGCCCTGTACGCGGACCCCGAGGCAACTTCGTCTTACTCTTACAGCAACCTGGTGCACCGGCCCGCCGCCGCCGCCGCCGCCGCCGCCGCCGTGGCCAGTGACCTACCGCACTTCTCGCTGTCGGGCATGGCGGCGTCACTGCCGCCATCGGAACGGCTCGCGCCCACGCACCACCGGCTAAATAACTACCGCGGCGACGGGCTGGCGAGCGCCTCTAGCCAGTACGCCAGCAGCAAGGGCTCGAGCGCCGGCAGCATCTCCGAGTCTGCCGGCTACAGCAGCTTCGAGTCGCCCGTGCCGTACCCGGCGGCCCCGGCGACGCTGCCCTCCAACATGGCGACGACGCGAGGCGCTGCGGGCTCCGGCGGCGACGGCGCGGGCTACCCACCCGGAGCGGCGGCGAGCGGGGCAACAGCAACGGCGACCGACGGCCTATACGGACCCCCGCCGGACGCGGGCGCTTACCGCGCGGCGCACGAGGCGTCCGACAGCTACATCTACACGGACAGCAGCAAGCTGTCGAGCAGCAGCAGCCGGCGGGACTCGCAGTCGAGCGGGGGCGGCGGCGGCAACAGCGGCTCGGTGCTGTCCAACGGCCAAGTCTACGTGCCCGAGTCGCACGCGCACCAGCAGCAGCAGCAGCACCACCACCACCACCACCACCATCACCACGCGCATCACCCGCTCCCCGCGGCGGCGGCCGCCGCCTCGTCGCAAGCCTATGTCGTGTCGCCAGGCGGGGGTGCCTCGTCCCATGCCGGAAGCGAGACGGCTGCTGCTGCTGCAGCTGCTGCGCCCGGCCATGGCACCACCAGCGGCGGTGCGACGTTGGACGGACATCGACGGTCCGTGACCAGTCTGCAACGGGGGGCATAAGGGGGTTGTAAGGGAGGGAAGAGAGGAGGGGGAGGGGGGAGGACAACACACATTCATACACACGCACCCCGTACACGCACATACACACGCACACACACACACACACACAGATTGGAAGCCAGAAAACAAGACAGGATGGGCACGAAGGGGGAAACATCCAGAAACGAAAGAAAACAACATCCGGGGACTTGCGCTTCCCTCGCCCGCATCGCATCGACCCGCTCTCATTGCACCGCATGGCACGCGCCCAACCCTGTTTTGGTCTCGAGAAACAGCCCCTCACCCGCAACCTTCCTGGTGCCCAGCCAGTCGCCCAACCAGTCCGTGGGTTGGCGAGATGTGGTGTCACCTTGGCCCTCTCTTGCCCGGGGCAGCGCTCGACCCGGGGCCGGCAGGCATAAGCCGCGTACACGGTTAAGGGGGCCTCTCTGTCAACCTCTCTTTCACCTGGGCTGCGAATCCTCTCTCCCCCCGTCTTGTCAAGACGAACCCTGTGGTGTGGCGGCTTTGTTGGTCCTCGAGACAGTGGGTCTGGGACGAGGAGGGAAGGAAACGTTCCCCATCGACTGGGCTGTCCACTTTCGCCCCATTCGTCAAGTGTCCAACTCTCAAGAAAGAGAAGGGGAACCCGAATGTTCCCTCTGTTTTTTCCCCCGCGGCGCGCGCTCACGCAGTCTTCAGCGGTCCCAAGTTTCCTAGCTGTCGGGAAAGGGGGGAGGAGGCGCCGGAGAGCGAACAGCCCGAAGCCGACCGGCGATGACGGGCGAGATGCTGCCCGTTTTTCGCTCGTTTCTCTTTCGCCTGGGTCGTTACCTTCCAGGCAAGAAAATCATTCGTGTCTCCGCCCCTTTTTGAGCCCATCCTCCCACGACATACCCCCCCCCTTTGGCTTCCCTTGCATTAGTGAGTTTCTGCTGCCGCTTTTTTTTCGCCTCACTGCTGGCGCTTGTTTCTTTTCTCGCTTTCTGCTCTTTACGCATACACCTCGCTATGGTTTCGTCGTCGTTATTTTGCCACCTCCAACCTCATTTGGGACCCAGAGTGATGGGCTTGACTGTCTGTCTTTTGTTTTTGTTGTCTTCGTATCTGAAATTCACTCGTTCGTATTTTGCCCATACACCTGACACCGATTGAGGGAGCACGAGGGGGCGTGTTCCTACGGATTCATCTACCTGCGACCGCCCTCTTGAGTTCATTGGGAGGGCGGAAGCGAGGGGGGCGTTCAGCTCGCAAAAGCCACCGGCATCTGCTTCTTCTCTCCTTCTCGCTTACTGGAACGAGGCGCGCTTCGCTTTCTTTCGCTACAGCGACTGGCCCTCGGGACAGAAAACCCTCCTCCTCCTCCTCCTCCTCCTCCTCCTCCTCCTCCTCCTCCTCCCCCCCTCCCAGAACGAGAAGGCGGCCGAGACAAGCAGCTGAAAACCCCGAAAATCAAAGAAAGCCGGTTACTCGCCCATTTCGACGAATCACGAGCTCCGGCCTGCGCACCTAATGGCTTTCTCGTGTTAGGTGGACACAAGAGGCGGGGGGGGGCGAGGTTGCGCAGATGCAGGGACGGGAGATAGTTCGTCCATGTTCTTCCCTCCTCTCCCTCCTTTTTCTCTGTGCGCCCCCTCCCCTCCCCGCCCTCTTTCTTCCGTCATTCCAGCCCTTTTCCAGCGGCGGCCTGCCAGCCCAAGCCACCCCAAAAAATCTCCCGAAGGCTGCCATCCGCCCCCTTCCCGGGAAAGGGGGATGGGAGCAAGCGACCGGCTCTCACATGTGGACGGGGACCGGGGGGGGAGAAGCGGGTGGGCGTATGTCGGTCATGCTCCCTCCTCTCCAGCTCCCTACACACGCATATTCTTTTCTCTCTACCTCTCTTGCCCCCGCTCCGAGGATCTACCCGGCACCTGCTGGCTCCCTTTGCAGCTCCCCTCCCCCCCCAGTCACGCCCTTCCTTACCCGGGCCCCTGGTCCCTGGGGCAGCAAAGCATCCGCGTGGCGGGGGGGAGAGAGGCCCCGCGCATTTTCCATTTGCCCCTCCCCGCTCCACCCCCCTGGCTTGCTGCTGCGCTACCACGACCACCAAGAAAAGCACGTAGCCGACGTCGCGCACGCCTGGGGGGGGGGGGCACACTATATTGTCAGCGCCATGCAGCCGCCGTTCTTCCCGCCCGTCCGAACCATGGAATATCCACCGGGTGGGGTGCTGGCCAGCGGCTTTTCTTTTGCCCTCGTCTCCCCCCCCCCTCCCTACTTCTCATGGTCGGTTGCCGCTACCGTTGCGACAGGCTGTACGGCGCCACCTATGCGACCTCGGACACACAGAGAGAGAGAGGACGGCGATCATACCCACCGACCCCCAGATAATCGTCATCGGCTATCTGTCCGATTCTGTCTTGGAACCCCACTCTCTCTCTCTCTCTCTTTGGGTCCAAGGGTTTGGCCACCCCCCTTCCGGAATTACGACTGGTTTCCCCCCCCTTCGCTCACCCGGTGGTACCGGGGGGGGATGGGTGGGTGGGTGACAGCCTTACCAGCCGGACGACCACCCAGCACCCACGCGCATACTCACAGCTCGCTCGCCAGGGAGCCCGATCCCGTACCCGTCAAGCCCGCAGCCGCCTCGTCAGGTTCCCGTCGGCCGAACGACGCCTCGCTGTCGGCGGCGCCAAGGGGCAAAAAGGCCCCTAGGGAAAGGGGGAGCTATCCTGTTTCTAACCACCCCTCCCTCTTCCCACTCTCTCCTTCCGCCTGTTGTCCTCGGCTGTTTTTCCTCCTTCGAACAACTTGCATGTCGGAACGAACACCCACTCAAACCTCCCCCCCCTCCAGGCCTCGTCCGGCTCGGCCAGCTCGTGGGTGGGGTTTGCGGCTGCTGCTCCGACCCGAGGACACTCGAGACATCCTTTTCCTGCAAGGGGAGGGGGCGGGACGCCCTCCCTTGGACACGAAGCGCCTCGACTCGGCTTTCCCCCTCATTCTGCTTGTTTGCTCTGGCTTTCTCATTTTGCTCTCTGTCTTTTCTTTTGGCCTCCTTCTCCGTCTGCTTTGTCCGAGTCAGTCAGTCAGTCCGTCCATCCGTCCATCCGTCTGTTGGGTTGGCCCTCTGTTGTCCTTTTCCACATTTGCCCCTCCCCACCACGCCACGCTGCCCCTTCCACCGCTTGGGAAGTGTTGGTCGGCCGTGGGCGTGGTCCGGTGCTGTAATATTGGGTTAGTAGAAGCGTGCATTCTGGTCCTTCGAATCCTGGGTCTTTTTTTTTTTAATCTTGTCTTTTTGTTCCAACCGATGCGTCTTTTGGTTTCCGGGGGTTTTCCACCATATCCGACCACATTTCCAAACCCCCACCTGCATCGCGTCCCCCTCTCCCCATGAGTTGGCGGGGAAAGATGCATCAGACAAGGAAACCCTTCTTCTCATCGGAGCATCATCGGCATTGGCGTTTTGGTTTGTCGGCTTCCATCACGGCCAGGAGAGAGGGCAAGAGAAGTTGGATGGAGGCGCCCGGCAGTCTTTTCTGCTTTGGTATTCTCCTTCCCTCCTTATCGAGCCGTCCCATCCGCCAAAAGAAAAACCACTACCCTGCACCCCCTCCCCCCCCCTCGCTTCTTTCACTCGAAACCCAATCCAAGTCAAGGGGAAATCCTCCTTGGTGCCTCGTCGTTCATGGGACGGAGTATTGCGTGTGCCCCGCTTGGGACGCCCACAGGTTCTGGTGGTTTTCTGGGGTCACGAAAAAAAACACAGGGAAAGGTAAAAGAGATTTGCATTTTTATTTGCTGTATTGTTTCTGCGCCGTAGCAGCCAGTCTACGCCCGGGGCGACCCGGGGCCGCAGCGGTGGGAGAGCGTATGCACATTGGTTTTCGGTGGTCTTCATCATCCCATCCTCGAGAGAGAGAGAGAGAGAGGAATGGGAGCAGGGGAGGGAAAAGCGAAAAAAGGGGAGTTAACTGTTTGGGACCAAGGTCAAGGGGGGCAGGAGGAAGACGATACCCCCGTCCGGAGATTCGAAACCAGCCGTGAAGATTATATGACTAGGCAGGCATCTAATGCATAAATGTATATTCAGACCGTGGCACGCAACGTCTGCTTCTCATCTACTTTGTTCGTTCGTGGCTTTGCTGCGTCGGGTCTTGTGGTCACAAGAAAGAGGGGTAGGGGGTAAGGGGGGGTATCTTTTGATATAGAAAATGCAGGCGGGGATCCCCGCGGCGTCTGGCGCTCACGGCAGTCCGTAGTCGGGATCGCAGAAGCCGTGGAATGACGGCATCGTCGCTGGACTGGGAGCCGTCACGGCTTCCGGGTGCCGGGCTCCCTCGCCCTTCCACTGCGCAGCTGTAAGCGAGCCCACGAAGGTGTGCGCGAGGGCCGAGTCCATGAAGACGGCCATGCTGGCGGGGCAGCACCGGCCGGCGATGGCAGCGAGCTGCGCCGGCGTCACGACGGCCAAGACGGCGAAGCCGCCGCCCTCGGGCACTGCCGGGGGCGCCGCCGCGGGGAGGAAGACGACGCGGTGGCGCCGCAGGAGCGCCGCGGCCTCCCGCCCCGCCTCGTCCCGCGCCTTCTCCTCCTCCTCCGCCTCCGGCGCCGGGGTCGTTGTCGTCGCCGCCGCGTCCGGTCGCGGCCGCAGCACGGCAACGGGGCGGCGCGGCGCGGCCACGACGCGGAAGTCGCCGCGCCAGTAGCGCTCGGCGCGCGTCAGCTCGGGCGCCGCCGCCGTCTGCAGCGTCAGGCTGCGCAGCGGCGCCCCGGGCGCGGCGACGGCGCGGGCGAGCGCGCGCAGCGGCCGGTCCAGCCGCGCGTCGTACTCGACGACGACGTGCCGGGCGGCGCGGCAGGCCGTCTCGAACAGCGCGCACGTCGTCTCCGCCGTCACGGTGCCTGCCCGGCCATCCGGGGTTAGTAAACTTTTTCCTAATAAAAAATACGTGGTGTTGTAGCAAGCTTCGGGGATTCGGCCGGGCCAGAACAGACTAGAAACGAAAGAAGAAAAAAAAAGACAAAAAAAACCCGAGTCAGGAGTACAGTGGGGAGTGACTCGTCACTGAAAAGGGGGAGGGAGGGGGCAATGGAGAACACGGCATGTTACTTACTGCCGGCGCCGCACCAGCGCCGCACCCCCGCCCAGACCAGGACGTCGCGGCCGGCGTGGAAGCGCGGCGCCCCCGACGGCGCGCACATGCGCGTCAGCAGGTGCTGAGTCGCCCGCCGTTGCGAGCCGCCCGGGGCGTCTTTCCCGGGCGCCGAGGAGGCCGGGCCGTCGTCGTCGTCGTCGTCGTCGTCGCCGTCGCGGCCCCCGGCGGCCGTCTCGAGACAACGCCGCAGCGTCGCCGGGTCCAGGGCCAGCCGGCGGCGGTATGCGTGCAGGGCCTCGGCGCGGGCCTCGGCGCTGACGCGGAGGAGAGCGGGTCCATCGTCGTCGTCGTCGCCGCCGCCGCCGCCGCCGCCGCCGTGGTGGTGGTAGAGAGCCCGGTCGGGCGAGGCGACGGGGAAGGGGTCGGCGGCCACGAGGTAATGGGTCCACCAGTCGCCCTCGGTGGCCCAGTTCCAGGCGTTCATGTCCATCTTGAGGCGCAGGTGCACGGCGCGCCGCGGCAGCGCCCGGCGCCAGATCTTGCGCCGCAGCTCCGCGGGGAGCCGGGCGAATTGCGGGAAGCTCGCGGGCGCCGGGGCCGCCGCCGCCGCCGCCGGGCTGGAGGAACGCGCCGTGGTCTCCATCTCCGAGGGACGCGGAGGGAGGGAGGGGGACGCGCGCGCGTGTGCGAGAGAGAGAGAGAGAGAGAGAGAGCAAGAGACGGAGGTTCGCGGGCGGGGAGGTGAAAAGATTACTCGGGGAAAGGAGAAACAAAAATCAAGACGACACAAACCGAGCACCGGAACCACGAGAGGACACAACCGGGGAAACGCGGCGGTCATCCATCCCAACCTTTCTTTATCTGGCGACCACGACACGCCCGTCGCAAAGGGTTCGATCGTCTGGGACACCAACCAGGGCAGGCCGGGCTGACGGGGCGGGCGACCCAACCCACAAGGGGTTCCCTTCCTGGGCTAGGCCGAGCAGCCGAAACCTCGTCCCGGGCGGCGCATGCCAAGAGGCCATCACCAGCTGCTAACGGTGTACGGCAGGGCGAAGGGGGCCGTCCGAACGTTTCCGCACCCACCTTTCCCATTTTACCCTCGGGTACCCGACGGCACGGAACCACACTATGGAGAGAGAGAGAGTGTGTGTGTGTGTGTGTGAGAGAGAGAGAGAGAAAGGCCGAGTCAGGCCCGGCGGGAAAACCGAAACCCGTCACAGTAAGACGAGCAGGGCCCCCATTCAACCTCCTGGTGTTTTTTCGGGGGACCGGGCGGGAACTCTCTCTCTCCCCGCGCGCGGCCCGTGGGGGGGAGGCATGGGCGCACATATGTAGATCATAACGCGCAAGTGGGAGAGCCCTTCGTCTTTTCCTAGACGAGCGTCGTTGAGCCCGCGCCCGACATTCCACACTCTGCCCGTGTTCATATCCACGGCACAAGACGTATTTTCTTTCTTTTCTTTTCACCACCGACTTCGAGTCTCTGCATTTTCTTACGCACTAATTTACAATTTCCTCCTCTATCTCTTGCCGCCGGTTCCCCGAGCGGGCCCAGGGCTGAAGGGACCCTTTGGGAGGGGATAAAAAAACAATGGGTATTGACCCGCAGGGCCCCAGGGCCGGTTCGGGGTCCAGATTGCGCGCTCCGCCTCAGCGCACCACTTTTTGCGCCCACATGGTCTGACGGTTGGGCCACCAAGCCAGTCTTGCCCCGGGGCAATGGCGAGCACCCGAGAGGAGGAAAAAGAGGAGAGGGGGGAAGAGGAAGAGAGGTCGGTGTGCGCTTGGATTCGGCCGAATCGCTGCTGGTCCAAGAGCAATCGCTTTCGCTCAAGTACGGACACGGGCAGCACGTGTGGGCTGAGGTCGAGGCATGCGATGGTCAGAGGCGACAAGCCTGTTAGAAGAACGCCAATTCTGCACGTAGGGTATGTATGTATATAAAATATAGTCAGAATGGCGGCTTAGTAGAAAACACAGGCCCCATGGGGTTGAATTAGAGTTGTACAGAAGAACACTTCCATACTTAAAATAAAGTTGACGGGTGCCTTCTGCTGCCTACTCTCAGGCTGGTACGCAGGGCTGGCCATTGGATGAATGCTACTCCCGTCAGTAGCGACTCGAGTATTCTATCACCTCCCAGCCGCCCCGTTTCCTCAAGCAGCTTTCGATACCTGAACATATCGGATAGCAGCCAGCATCGCCTGTGTCGATCCACTCGATCCTCGAGGTTTGGCTCCCTTGTTTGTTCCGCAGAAGAAACCAGTGCGGGGAAAGAGAAGCCACTGCGGCCGGGCTTCGAGCTGCTGCGCTTGAGCCTCATCATGGCTGGACCGAAGGGGGAAATTCGATTACTGTTATTTAATACCCTTGTCTACATGTACCATTACGCCCGGCACACCACCCGAATGCATAACGACACGCTTGATCCCAGCCAATCGGCGAGGGCCTCCTGCCCGAAGACAAGTGAAACCTTGGTTACCCCGTAAGGCGTAGCGGCTTGCCCTCATAGCTCTCGGCGATGTATGGGTGATTAAATCGTGACGTTCGGTAGGAAACCCTGGAAAGGGTGGGTGCGGCACAGGTTGCCTGCCGCCATGTCAAAAAGTCCTTGGGTGTACCATGCCGGGAGCCGCGGCACCTCATTGTCGCCTCCCATGGGTCTCAAACGGAGTGTCGGTGTAGAAACTCGGTGCTGCCCCGGTTCGGCGCCCTCGCCAAGTCTTCGAGGCTGGAAACACACATAGTACGTGACGAGGGCGATGACGATGGGCACGACGACAGAAGGAACCCCGACGCAAATGCCAATAATTGCCTCGGAACTGAGGCCCTGGGAGGTAACTGGGGACGGGGCTATCAGAAATTAGCGACACATCATCGTGCGCCAGTGTCATTCGTCGCTCGTGAGCAAAAACAAGAAGTTTCCAGGCTGGAAGACCAGGTTTGGTCCAGGAAACGGCGCCGGGCACAAAAGAAATTCCCTTGACAAGTCACGCTGGACCATGTGACGGGTCGGGGTTAAGATGAAGTGATGGAGAAACACAGGGAAATTGTCAAAGAAAGCAAGTAGACTCCCACCGTGGCTGGTATTATTAATGGGAATATTCAGAGTATTCTGACTTTCGGGTTAGCCCGACAGCTGGTTTACAGTATCCGGCGTAGCTCACCCCTAGATCACCATCGTTGACTTCAATGGATATGGTTTGGTTGGCTCCCATATCTCTTGGGGCTTCACTCTGGAAAGATCAGCCATGTAGCCTTATAGATGCTTGGATACCAAACGAACTTTGGGCAAGGGCGACGCCGCGACGAACGTAAGGGCAACGATAGCCAGCACCGAGTAGACAGCCATGATGAAAGAAGCCGAAGGTGGATAAGGTTTCATGGCGACAACAACCTCGGCAAAGGGGTAACGAGAAAAGTTTCGATAGTATGAAGGAAAATAAGGACGGAAGTGGATGGGTAGAAGATGATGACAGCGACGATAGCAATAGTAGCGACCAGCAGAGTCTTTCGACTTACGGACGGCCGGTAAGAAATCGCTGTCCTATCCGGGGCGAAAAGATGCAAGAATCAAGACAAGGCCAGAGTCCAGTAGCCTACTTCCATATAGGGTGTTTCTTGAGGCGTAAATGACTTCTGCGTTGTTACACTGACTGCGGCGAAGATGCCCCGGCCAAAGTCCTCGCATAGATCCGATCGGAAAGACTGACATTCGGCAAAACCTGACGTTTGGAATGCCGCCCACCCGCCTCTGCGGCTCTGCTGGCGGCGTCCCCATCTTCACTCGGAGCGACTTGAGTCTATCAAGATGGACAGCCCTACACCTGCCTTGTCATGTAACTGGCTATTGTGCCTCACCCGACAGTTGGGTAGTGTCGCCGTTCGAGCGCTTACAGGGCTATTTCTGGTGTGCTTCGCCGAGCTCCGGCCAATCAACCTACATAGGTAGGTACATGTAGGTTGCTGAGCCCATAATGTACCTGGGATTTGGTGGTCGAGCTCGCGCCCTCGATCTTGAGACTCGTTGGTCAAGGCCTGAGCGAGCCCTCTCGGTCTGCACGACGGACATAGCGTTACTCAAACCTGAAGCCGGCGACGTTCTTTCACGAGAGACAGCCATGGGGTTACGCCATTTGGAGCACGGTAGGGCCCGTTTTAGCGTACGAAGCACGTGGTTACACTTCTTGGATCTCGTACGTTTCAAAGAAGCACAGCCTACCTCGGGCTGTTCGATCCATCGGAGGAAACAGGTATCAACTCGGTTGCTTTCAGTACGTGCTTTACCTAGGTACCTGCCTGCCTCTGGTAGCAACTCAAGAAGCAAGGGAAAGAGATCAAGGAGTCCTTCTCGCTACTCCCTAATCTTGCACCCCACCACCCAAAGCCGCTTCGTTCCTGAGCTGACAGCGTCCGCCATCGGATGAGTCGCTATCATGGCCACTCATCCAAGCCAAGGGACGGATCTGGCCAGATAAAGGGTTCAGCCCTGCAATATGGGTGCATGGATTCACGCCCGTGGTGCTACATTCCACGGCTATGATGGGCCGGGCCGTGCGCCCTCCCACACTCGGCTCCACAAGCCCGATCTCTCCCGTCTCAGGGCTCGTCATCTCAGCTGGCGTCATCGTCTTCTTTAGATCTACACGGCGGGTAGAAAGTAGCCAAGGGCTAGCTTCAGTAGGTATGTAGCTTGATTTGCAAGCAGACCGTAGGGTGCAGCCAAGTCCTCCATCTTACTATCACGCCGGACACACTGTCCACCCTGGGGCTGGCGTCTGGCTGACACGGGGTCGGGTCACTTCAGCGCTATCCTTTTCCCCTGTAGGTACACGTCCAAATCGATCCCCCCCCTGCTGTTACCTCCATTCCCCCCGGAACGCGCCCCAATGTCTCCTTGCCCACCAAGACTAGGCCAGATCCACAGTGATGATGCCAATCTGACTGCAGACAATCGGCAGCGGCCCGTTGCATCCCCAGAGGAACTTTCCACCGACCTCGACACTACCGACACGTTAGCTCACGGAACCACAGTCACCCCGCCGTCCTTTCTCCTCATCCGCCCGGGGAGGAGGAGAAAGACGCGAGAAAACACTGACCCGTTGTCCAGCTTGTGCCGGATCTCCATGGCATAGCGGTTGGGCGTCGGCGCCTCGAGGACGGAAAACGTGTAGGCGGGGTCGCTGCAGGCGAAGGCGGGCGAGGGCAGCACGTCGGGGACGGGGCGGCCGTAGCACGTGACGGCGTGGTCGCCGAACTCGAACTGCAGCGTCGTCGGCTCGCCCGACCGCATCACGCGGACGCCGCTCCCGATCTCGAGGGACTCGGCCGGCGCCGCCGCCGGGAGGGCCGCCGCGGCGGCCAGGGGGAGGAGAAGGGCGCGGAGGAATTGCATGGTGGAGGAGAAGAAGGGTCTTTCCTGGGAACCGACGGGGAAAGAAGCAGCGTTGCCGGAAGACGGTGAACAGACGGATCGACTTGGTAGCGACGGGGCTAGGAGTGCTTGGAGGACTGGCTGATGCAAATGCCTTCATGGGACCGAATCGGGGGTTTTTTAATACTGTTTGCCAAGCCGCGGCGGCGGAGGTCGAAAAGGGGGAAGGGGAGGGGGGCAGGGGAACCGGTCGCGTTCTTCGCCGAGGGTGTGTGTAGATGCCGCCGTCGCCTCGCCTGCAATGTAACAATTCGACGGCTGAGGGAGCATCAAACGAGGCAACAACACGAGGTTCTTTGGTAATTACCGGCACGGACGCAGCATGTCTATGCCAACCGGACCAAATACGAGCTGCGCCGTTGCTTTTCGACTGCCGCTATAGGCAACGGGGCCTCGATGCAATGTAACCTCCACGAACCCCACCGGGTAAAAAAGAAAACAAACAGGGTCGCGGAGATGGAGCGGGAACCAAGGAAGAAATAGGCAAAAATCCCACGTCTCGACACTCTTCCGGGCGCCCCCGGATGGCATGTTACCTTGGGCCTCGGCCCTCCGGGGGATTGCCGCCGAGATACTACCAAGGGGGGGGGGGGGGGGGGGGGCATGTTGCCGCCGTCGCCAGCGTTGGATCCAGCGGCCGCGTATTGGCACTGCCGACACCCCCCGTCCGATGGCCCCATGACGCAAAACCGAGTGGCCTCGTTTGTTTCCTTCGCGGGACTCGGCATCCAACCCTTCCTAACGGGCCGGTTCCGCAAATTGGAAGGTTTGGGGACTGGTCCGTCGCCCTGGGATCTCCACGTCCTCATGGCTCCTCTGATAGAGGTTCCCCGCGGTGGAACAGCGGACTGTCGACGGCAGCAGGGGCGGCGGCCGTCCCCATGCCGCTCACGTTGGTAGTAACAACGAATACGCCGTCCGGACGCATCACAGCCCGTGCTGCGGGCGTGGGAGCCACTTTTGCGCCTCGTTATGGGATAGGATGCCGGTGCTATATAACCTAGTTGACAGTGAGTTGCCTCGTGTGTCCGTGTGATCAAAGCCCCCCCCCCAAACTATCTCCCTTTCTGGACTGATTTCACAAGCTATTCACAAGCCACGCTTCAGTGCCCAGGTACTTCAGCAAATTAACGCCGTATGCCCTCAACAGAAAGAAACCCAAGGCCGGGCTGGTGTAATGGTATAGCGTAGTATCCTTACAGTATCCTTACCCTACTACCATAAGGGGGTTCGATTCCCCCTGCGGTCATTATTTTTGGGAGGGCCCTGGGCCCGCAAGCGGATGCCGACCCCGGAAACTCGCACGGAAGATCGCTACCGGCCCCGGCTGCAAGATGGAATAAGCGCGGAGATCCGACACGTTCAATATGGTCCGCGACGTCGGCTTGTTCATCGGTTGGAGTAGAGATGAACGCCGGACGGAGCCCGTGGCAAGGACGCCGAGCAGGCCGTGCCGTCGTGGCCCTCGCATCCGCGGTCGCACAGTTCAATCCAGAGGAGGCACCGTGGCATACCCAGGGTCTGCAATCGTAGGCGAAGGGCTGGCCCGGTGTGCCCCCCCAGGGACAGTGGTGTTTCTGGGGGCTTGCAACGGGAAACGGCGGCGTCTTTTCCAGCCTCTAAGCCGGCGGCTCGAGTAGAAAAAGCCCCACGCTGCTCAGAGCATCATAGCACGCGGCTAGGGCTCAACGCGGGAAAGGCGGCCGTCTCTGGCAGCGCTTCTTTCCCAGTTGCGCGAGACTCTGAGGAAACCTCCTCAGGTTTCGGACGTTAGCGAGGACGCTGGGAACCGGGGTGGGGGGGTTTTATATCGCGATTGTCACGTACACCCGCGGCGACCCTTCGGACGCTCAAGCGTTCCAATCCAATAGACCTGGACCCTCCAGGCGCTGCGGCTCATGGCAGAGACCCGCCGAGGGTTTTGCCATCCTGGTAAATGTCGAGAATGATTCGGGCACAGTATTCTCGCTCTATCTTTCCGCCTTCCCCGGGGGCCCTGTCTCCCAAGCTAGGTATAAGAAGGCATTTACAAAAAAAAAGACCAAAAAACCAGTCCCTTGCACACCCCCTTCGCATGCGGAGCCCCCACAGCCAATCAATTCCCAACTCCCCCACGTGTCCCGCGCTCCACCGGACGGGCATCGGGAAAAGCCCCTTCAATGCTGACCAGCCGTTGGGACGCCGCGTCGACGGCCTGTGACGGGAGCGCAACCAAACAAACAGCCCCTCCACCACCATCACCACCACGCCGTGTGTGGGGTGGGGGATTGTTTCACAATACCGTAGGCTCGCCCGCGGGAAAGGCGGTTTGGTGGTTTGCGGCCCCCCTCCCCGCCCCGGTCGCCGGCGAAGGAGAAGGGAAAAAAAGTCCCACCCACCGCCCGTCCGAGGCGCGGGGTGTTGTGAGTCCAATCGGGTGGTGCCTGACACATGGGGAGAGAGAGGATCATGAGGTCGCCGGAGGAGGGCGGGGGGTTTCTGGCTAGTCCATTCACTTTTGTCACTGCCTCTCGGCGCCCCCTTCCGGCGAGGCCAAAACGGCGTTGATTCGGTAGATTCGTTAAGACACATCCTCAGTAAAACGTAGGTGGTAGGTAAGTTGGTGGCCTTTGCGCGGGCACATGGCCCATACCTAAAGTACTGGATCGGGTCGAAATTCCCTACAAGCAGCCAAACTACTGCGGACCAGTCATTCGCGAGGTTTTGGGCGGTTTGGTTTTTGGTGTTTCTTATTGCCCCCTTCCCCCCCAAACATTTATTCTTCTCGCGCCCTCCTTCTCCCTCTCTCTTCTTCCGTTTACTCACACTGGCTCACGTCTTGCTTCTTTGTTTGCTCCTTCTCTCTCTCTTTTATTTCTCGGGCTCTGGCAGCTTCCAGACGGGGCACCCGGCGTGTTCTGATTCGGCCCTCGTACTAATCATACCTGTTGCCTCTTTATATCCATCTCCCTTTTACCCCCTTACTGCCACCACCACACGCAGTCACACATACACACCCCTGGCTGGCTGGGACCTATCATACCTTCTTCACACACGTATACACACATACACACACATATACCCATTGGCATTTGCCGT
This sequence comes from Nigrospora osmanthi, assembly GCA_029489945.1. Lineage (NCBI taxonomy): Eukaryota > Fungi > Ascomycota > Sordariomycetes > Amphisphaeriales > Apiosporaceae > Nigrospora > Nigrospora osmanthi. The sequence goes on along the minus strand of CP120503.1, from coordinate 6,503,419 downwards.
CTTCCGAGACACGATCCCGCCTGGCTAAAGCGAATCGGAGCTCGTGCGAGCTGGCCCTTTACATTCCCACTTCGTCTACCGACATACCTACCTACCTCCCTCCCCATCATCCCGAGGCGAGGCCTTCGGCTTCGGCTTCTTTGCCCCGACGCGTGCGTGCGGGCACGACATCACGAGCCACCTACCAAGAAACAGATAAGAGGGGCACGACCCCCGCGATAGAAAAGACAACCATGATCACCACTACCACCACCACCACCACACGCCAAACCCTCCCCCTCCTCCTGTTGCTCCTACTCTGGACCGCCTTCCTCGCCCACGGCAGCCCGGTCGCCGCGCCCTCGGCCCCCCGGCGCGCGCTCTCGGCGGCGGCCCAGGCGACGCCGACGACGGCGCCGCGGCTGCCGTACCCGATCCCGGACACGTACAACGGGACGGCGTTCGGGCGGCGGCCGCCCGCCCCCAGCGGCACGGGCGCGGCCCGGGCCACGGGGGGCTTCCTCCCGCCGCCGCCGGCCCGGGTCACGGCGGCGCCCGGCCGGAACGACAGCGCCGTGGCGGCCGCGGCGCACAAGGACATCCCCTTCATCCAGACCACGTACTGGAGCTGCGTGCAGTGGCCCACCACGGTGCACTGCGGCTGGCACGAACCCATCCTGGCCGTCGGCGACGCCGCCGTGGCCGCCGCCGCCCCCGGGGGTCCGCAGGGGATGGCCGCCGCCGCCGCCGCCGCGCGGCGGGCCCTCGCCGTCGCCGGGGCCGGGCTCCTCGCCGGGTTCCTGTTGGGCTGCGTCTAAAAGGGCCCGCCGGGGGGGAGGGAGGGGGGGAAGGGGAGGCGAAAAGAAGAAACACGCCACTGGAAGGGGCATAGATACACCCGGCGGGATTTCGTGGGGCGCGGCCTCGATGGCGCGTTGTATGTTTGTACTGATAAAGCGGGCGTTGGCTGGATATTAGAGTTGCTTTTTGAGGGTGGGGGGGCCGGGCGGTGGGCTCCGTGCCCAAATGAATCATGACCGTTTTTGATACCAACTGATTCTCGTTTCCTGACCCAAAACGCGAGCCATCGAACTGGCGTGGCCAGTCGAGCACTTCGAGGCTCTGGTGGCGGCGTGTTGCCAGTGAGTCTCCATCCGAGGCGGGCACTTGCCACACCGGGTATCTTCTTCACGACACTGGGCGCTTTGATGGTGCAGAGAGAGTCCCGGAATAAAATAAGACATCCTTTTTTTTGCCATGAAAACACCTTGATTTGTATGCTACCGGGAATGGGAGGAATTCATGTCATGCCGTTCATGTTCATGCCCCACGCCTCGAAAACAAAAAGTCCCTTTTGCCAGCTCCAGATGTCGAGAACTGTTGAGACGGCCAGTGTATGTGTCAGACGACGATGCCTCGTCGCTGCATAATGCACACAACAGATGCAACCATAAGCGAGCCGATGCCGAGAGCCATACCCACTCCGCCAAAGACGACAAGAACTCCTGAGTGAAACCGTTTATTTCTCCTTCTTGGCCTTGGCACCCTTGACCTTGGCCGTGCCGCGCAGGGTCTTCTGTCGGTTCTTGCGCTGCTTGCCTGGGGGTGGGTTAGCGGGGAGGCCCGGGGAACAACGGGGGGGCCACGGGGCGCGTGGGAGGGGCACGTACGCTGCTGTCGCGACGCTCTCTCGGGCTTGGTGGCCATGCCGACGCGGACCAGGCGGTACTGGGGCTCGAACTTCTTCATGGCCTCAGGCGAGTCGTAGACGAGGGCGAAGCCGGTGGTCTTGCCACCACCGAACTGGGTGCGCAGGCCGAAGACGGAGCATTGGTCCTTGTTGGCCTTGTAGAGGCCGGCAATCTTCTCGCGGAGCTGGTCCTTGGAGATGTTGGGGCGGCCGGGGTGCAGGATGTCACTACGAGAAAAAGAGGATAGGGTCAGCCCGCCTGCTCAGCCGGTAGGTTTGGGTGTTTTCTGCCGAGGCTGTCGAGGCACGGCGCGGCGCGGGTCGTGTCCGCCATGGCCGCCACGCCCGCCCGTCGCCTGCGCGTCCCTCGCACCACTACGGCCCACGCCCGCGTTCGTGCTGCTCACGACGTCTGTGCCTGGGCTCTCTCTCATCGCCCCCTGCCGCCAAATGCCCCTCTCCCATCCGCCTCTTTCGGCACAGCACACGCGCGCTCGCGTCTCGCTTCTCGTGGTCGCTCCGGGCGTCGGCAGACGGTGTGGGTGGGCACTGAATCACCGGGTGCATCGGGTTCGGGAAGGGCTACTCACACGACCATCTGCTTGCGACCCAGCAGAGGGTTGCGGATGAACTTGCGAGTTCGCAGGGTGACGGGGCTCTCGGAGTCAGCCATCTTGTCGACGATCCTCAGCGGTCGATAGGCTAGATCGTGATGATGGGGATGGTCGTTGGGCGATGGGGGTGGTCGGAAAGATTGGGCGTATGAAGTCTTTCTCGATCTTTTTTCGCAGAAGCCGAATTTGCCTGGGACGAGTGGGATGGGATGTGCCCTCGCACTGGCGCTAGTGCCACCTGGTGGGTTCGCCCGAACCGTGGGCCAAAAATTGCAGCCACGAGCAAGGCGGTCCGTGCTTTTCTACCCAAGCCCTAATCACGGCAGCCGCGACCGCTGTGTGCGGCTGCCGTATAAAATCTGTGGCGGTGCTACCCATGCGTGGCGTACTCTCCCTCACTACGTCGGGAAGTATGCAAGTACCTCTATGTATGTATATACTTACCTACGTACTCACTCTTACTTATTCGACACGGGTCTTTACAGTACGGGACTCCATCTCCGCGATTCGTGGCTCGACCAACGGTAAACATCCATTCGCATTGCTATTGGATCTATTGGATGTAATGTAATTAGGTATGTAGGTACTTACATACCTAGGTAAAGTACACACGGCTTGACCTAGGTAGTAGTAATATGGTTCGCCTTACGTTGAACCTGACGGCTTGATGCACACCCAACCGTTCGGAGCCTATTTTGTTGCTGTGACGGTTTCCCCGTACAACTGCCACAGTCCGACGGATCCAGATCCAGCCGTACGTACTGTATCAGTGCTTGCTCTGTTTGCCATGGGTTGAGGTGCACTTCTCCTCGTCTTCGTCTCCAGGTACCTCTCTGCCAAAGCTCCAGCCAGACCTGTGTTACACACCGGAGTGTCTTCACACGTCTTCGCTCGCCGCTGCTGCTGCTGCTGCTGCTGCTGCTGCTGCTGCTGCTGCTGCTGCTGCTGCTGCTGCTGCTGCGCCACGGCTGCGTCCGCGATGGACGCTGACCCCGGCGTCGACCGCTTCTGCGGGCAGGTCCTGCAGCTGGAGCGTGAGCCCGAGTTTCCCGACGGAAGCCTCCTGCGGGAAGACGGCGTGCAGGCCGTCCTGTACCGCCGACTCTTTGACAGCGCCCTGGCCCATCCGCCGCCGCCGCGCTACCAGTTGCGCGTGTTGAAGGGCTTGGTGGCGCGGATCGAACAGGCCATCGAGGACTGGGATCTACATGTACGGTAGTAGCTCTCTTCTTTCTTTCTTGTTGTTCATGCGTGCCAGTGGCGCCATGGGGTTTTATTCCTCCCCTGTCATGACCTCCTTGCCAAGTCCGTACATACCCCCTTGAACGCCCCAAGTCTGACGTTCCGGTTCCCAGGGAGTCTCGGACGACTTGATGGCCCGGCTGTCGGAGCTGCTGGCCTCGCCGCTGCCCGACGAGGCGGCCGCCGCCCAGCAAAAGGCCTACGTGACGTACTCGCTGTCCCTCCTGCCGGCGGCCGCCCCGGCGCAGGGCCCGGCCCAGGTCACGCTGCTGGAGAAGCGCAACCTCATCTCGGCGGGCGGCACGACGGGCCTGCGGACGTGGGAGGCGGCCCTGCACCTGGGCCAGTACCTCTGCGGGCCGGGGCGACCCCTCGTCGCGGGGCGGCGCGTGCTGGAGCTGGGCGCCGGCACCGGCTACCTGTCCATCCTGTGCGCCCGCTTCCTGGCGGCGCGCCAGGTCGTCGCGTCCGACGGCTCCGACGACGTCGTCGCCGCCCTGCCCGAGAACTTCTACGTCAACGGCCTGCAGGACTCGGCCGTCGTCTCCGCCATGGACGTGAAATGGGGCCACGCCCTCCTGGGCACCGAGGAGGCCGAGTGGAACGGCGGCCGCCCCATCGACCTCGTCCTCGGCGCCGACGTCACCTACGACGAGAGCGTCATCCCCTCCCTGGTGGCCATGCTGGACGACCTCTTCGGCCTCTTCCCCCGCGTCGTCACGCTCATCGCCGCCACCGAACGGAACCGCCAGACCTTGGAGGCCTTCCTCGCCGGCTGCCGCCAACGGCGCTTCGAGGTCCATGAGGTGGACTTTGAGTTGCCGCCCAAAGCCAGGCAGACGGGTCCCTTCTACAGCGATCTCGTGCCCATCCGTATCTGTAGAATCATGCGAGCTACCTGAGTGCACTTTGCTTGCCGTCAAACACGTGCCTCGTCAGCACACGCGACAAGATTGGCCCGGCCCTGTCCGATTAGCCCGCCGGGAGTTCACGTCTTGGTGACTAGCGTGGGTTTCCGAAGCCCATCTGCGAACGCCTGGACCATTAAAAACACGTCGCGACATCACGGTAATTACGCTGTGGAATTGCCTAGTGTACAATGCTCTCGAGCAGCCGCGCGACGCCGCGCGACGCCACGCTTCCTGCTCACGCAAAACCGTCATCTCCCGCCATCCTGCGCGTTCCTGTCCGACCTAGCCTCAAAGATGCGGGTGGTACTCTTTGACCAGGGCGGCCACCTCCTCGTGGGTGGCATTATGTGCTACGGACCCATCCGGCCGGACCATCAAGCACTGTGCGTCCTTGATGCAGGCCGGCACGCCGTCCGTTTCCTGATCGGTGTCGTATGCGTACACCTTCCAGAAGACGCAGCCGTACGGGGCGTCGTGTTGTATAGTGTACCCGCCGCTGAAGTAATTGACCGGCTCACCTATGTTGCCTGTTTTTTTTCGACGTCCAAGACTTAGCGATGTGGATGCCAAACGAGCGAAGAAACGGGAAAAAGGAAAAGGGGAGGGTCTCCAGGGTGCGTCGTCTCGCCAGATAACCACTTACATAGGTCCAGAGCTTTGGTAGTGACGTCGATACACGTGGAGGCATAGCTGGCCACATAGAAGCTGGTGGCCTCGTGGGGGTTGCAATTCTCGTTGGTGGGGAAGTCGTACTGAGAGCCCCAGCTTGGATGCTGGTGGGCGCGGCCTAGGACGTCGGCAAAGGCGGCCGACACAGTGATGACCTGCCGGGTCTTGGGAAAGAAGAAGAGCCGCTCGGGGTAATGGAGCGTCTGGTTCCGCCAGTTGTCGGGCGCGTGGTCTGCGTTGGGATCGACCAACATGCCGCCCGACATGGTGGCGTTGACCCCGTCGTCGTCCGCCAGGATGTCGAAACCCTGGCAGAAGATGCTGATGGCGATTTCGGCGTCCTTCTTCGGGTAGCTTTTGGATAGTGTTATGGGTTGCTGCAGCTCGAGGCTCGCGAACTCCTGGTCGTCGACCAGGCACCGCACCTCGTCGCCGGTGGGACTCTGGATCGTGTAGTAGTATCTGCCGCATCCCACGTCAATGCCGCCGTGAGTCACCTGAATAGAAGTCAGCTTGGCGAGTCCTGCACATCTAGTGTACTGCTGAGCAACTGGGGGGGAATTCCTCAGCTGGGGTTTGGACTTACCATGATTCCTTTCCCCTGAGAGTTGGCACCTGGCCCAAGCCGTCAGTATCGGGACTCAGTGTTCTTTCCTACGGGTGGTCTCTGTGGTGACTTACAGTCCCCCTTGGCGAGGGTGTCATACGCCTCAAAGCACGTTAAACGGCAATCTCTTTGTGACGTGCTCGGCACGAAGCGAAACCCAAACCGCGCCGGCTGCGGGTTGGTACCCTGGAACCACGTGTACTGGTATTCCTCCCTGGCAAAGGTCCAGATGCGGTTTTGGGGGTCGGTCCGATACTTGCAGAATTCTGGGTAGATGGCCTCCCAGGCGGTAGCATGAATCTCCCCGCCCGAGTCAGCATTGCATTTGCCATGATACCATTCCGCACCCCAAGGTGGGATGTTGGGGCCCTGGACTTCGTCCCCGTCCAGAGTGATATTCTGTCACTCGGTCAGTGCACATCCGCCGGGAACCTTTTCTCGGGTTTCCAGGGGGGGTCCAATGAAGCTTACGTAGGCGATACAGTCGGTGCTGATGGAAGCACCGTAGGTCTTGCCGCTGTAGGGGTCGCATGTGTCCATGGCGAAGGTCAGCATTCTCTCACACTCGTGCTTGGCCATGGTGGTGTTCGTGGCACACCCAGTCGCCGGAACATAACGGGACACCATACTGGCCGAGAGCCAGAAGGACTGATGCTCACGCATGGCGTACTGACTGGAGACAAGGTCCAGCGTCTCGACCAGAGGCTCGGTGCCACCTTGCGGCCTCGTCAGCACTTTCTGGTCGTGTTCGGAGCAGAACTTGCTGATCGAGTCGGCAACGTTCAGGGTAGCGTTGTTCGATGCCCGCTGCGGTGCCCAAATGAGCGCCCCTTGACAGGTAGGCACCCGGATCCCGGTACTGTAATCGTCCTCCCACATAGCGAGGTGATCCATCCAGTCGCTGGTGGTTATTTCAGGATCGCTCGGCTTTGGAAAGCCTTTCCGCGGAGAAAAGGGTGTGCACTTGCAGCCCTTGTACCGGCCGTCCTTGTTCGGGTCGACGTCCTTTCTCTGCGTTGGAGCCGGTCAGCTTGTCGCCATCGTGGAAACAGTGGGAAACGATACACGCGACTTACCCCGGCGCATATGTTCCAATCGGCCCCGGCGCCGCCGCAATCCTCACACTGCAGCGTGTGTACTCCCTCAGGACACTCCTCGGCGCACTCACAACCTTCGTAGTCCCCCGAGGTACATTTGCCTATCCCCCACCTGTTAGGACGGGCTCGCTACCGCTCAAGCGTGGTCTTTTGTTCGCACTTACCATCCTTGCCGTCACAGTCGCGGCACAGCGGCTCTACCTCGGGACAGTCGCCCGATTCACACCCACAGCCGGTCAGGGGCGGCAGCAAACACATCTCCAGGTCCTTGTCACCAGCGCAGCGTGTCGACGAGCACTTGGGCTCGGGGTCGGGGCAGTCGTCCTCGCCTTCGTTCGGGTCGGTGCCCGGTCCACTAGGGGGGTCAGGCCTCGGCGGCATCGGCGGGTCGACGTTGATGACGGGCGCAACATACGACGGCGGGGGGCCCACCGGCAGAGGATACTGAACAGGGCGCATGGGGGGAAGCCGGGGGACGAACTGCCAGCCTCCGGCGAAGATGTCTACGAGGCCCCACCAGGGCGGACCGATGTGCTTGCGAGGCTTCGTCTTCTTCTTGCGGCCCCTCAGCTTGGAGTACTCGGGGAGTCTTTGTACGTCAAACTCCGCCGTCAGTGTATAACCCTGGTCGGTGTAGGTCGTTGTCAAGCTACTCGTCTCGGTGATCGCGGGAGCTGTTGTGCTCGTGGTCGCCGAAGCAGAGGTGGCAGATTCCGAATTCGTGGCTGTAGGCGAAGTACCAGGTGCAGAAGAAGAACCTCCAGGACTAGCTATGGGAGATGTTGTACTCGTGGCCGCCGAAGCAGAGGTGGCAGGCTCCGAAGCAGAGGTGACAGACTCCGAAGCAGAGGTGACAGACTCCGAAGCAGAGGTGACAGACTCTGAAGTAGAGGTCGTAGACTCCGAAGTAGAGGTCGCAGACCCCGAATTCGTAGCTGTAGGGGAAGCATTAGATGTGGAGGAAGAACCTTCAGGACTGGCTGTGGAAGATGTTATGCTCGTAGCCGCCGAAGCAGAGGTAGCAGGTTCTGAAGCAGAGGTGGCGGACTCTGAAGTAGAGGTCGTAGACTCCGAACTCGTAGCTGTAGGCGAAGCATTAGATGCAGGGGAAGAACCTCTAGGACTGGCTGTGGGAGAACCACCCCCAGGCAGGCTGCTCTCAGTATGCGAGAAACCTCCGCTGCTGCCGCCTACCGACGTGCTGGTGGTAGCATAAGAGCCATCGCCACCACTTCCGGGCGTGCTGATGACCACAGGAGGCCCCGTGACGGTGAGCAATGTGTCCGTGGAAGCCGAGAAAGTAACCACGGTGGGTACCGGCCAGCTAAAGGTCATTACCGTGGGCGTGGGAGAGGGAAGGCTGATGACCGTGGTCGGAGTGGTAGTGAAGGGTACAGGACTGCCACTGGCGTCCGAGGTGTACGTCCAGGGAGGCAAAGAGAGAGTCACCAAAGTATCTGTCGGAGACGTGATGCTTATGGTCGTGGGCATGAACCAAGTGAGAGTAGCGGCCGTGGCTGTGGGAGAGGTCAGAGTGATGACGGTCACCGGATTCGAAGTGACCACTTCCCATGTCTTCGTGGAGAACGAGGGAAGAGATGGGCTGCTGGCCGATGCACTGGTACCCCCAGAGAGAGTTGGCTGCTCAAGAGTGCTCCCACTACTGCCTGCTGACTGGGTCACCGTTTCCGATCCGGGCAGGGCAGTGACGATAGTGGATTCTGTGACGCTTGCGCTCACCTCAAGGGTGGTGGTCACCCAGGTAGTCACGATCGCGGTGGTCTTCGGGCTGTTGTATGCAATAGTAGATGTCAAGACACCATCGCTTGCGCTCACCGAAAGAGTGGTGGTCACCCAGGTAGTGACGATTGTGGTGGTCGCTGGGTTGTTGTATGCAATAGAAGATGTCGAGACACTATCGCTTGCGCTCACTGAAAGAGTGGTGGTCACCCAGGTAGTAACGATCGTGGTGGTCTCCGGGGTGTTGTATGCAATAGTAGATGTCGAGACACTATCACTTGCGCTCACTGAAAGGGTGGTGGTCACCCAGGTAGTAACAATCGTGGTGGTCACTGGGTTGGGTTGAGTGATGGTAGATGTCCAGGCACCACTGTTGGCGGCAGTGGCACTAGGATCACCCGGCCGGAAGAAAGAGAATGTGCTGGCGGTAGTGGTACTCGGATCACCCGGCCGGAAGAAAGAGAATGTGCTGGCAGTAGTGGTACTCGGGTCGCCCGGCCGGAAGAAAGAGAATGTGCTGGCAGTAGTGGTATGGCGGGAAGGTGTGCATGTAGGCCAATACGGGGTACCACTCCAGCCGTATTCCCTATTGCAGCAGCAACCCTTTTGTAGGCCATTCTGACAGACGCCTGTAGAATCGCCGAGGCATCCTTCGGCGCCACAAACCCAAGCAGGGTGCCCGCAGTCCTCAGGACAGATGATTCCGGCAGGTTGGCAGCTGATGGAGGAGGAAGACGGGGAATTCGTCGTTGCTTGTCGTGACTGCAGGACACCGCCATAGACGAGAGAAACAAGGCATGTTGTCAGCAAGAGCAACAGCCTGATGTGAGCCATGATGGGCCGCTGAAGAAAAGGAGGATTGGGGAGTGGGACTAGATGACCGTTTTCGCCAACAGTCTAAGGGACAAGGTGCTGTTGAGAGAGGAAAGTGGTAGATTTCAAGCCGAGGTAGCTAGGGACCGAAATATATATAATAAATAAATAGGGAGCTTGGGTAAGTAGCTAGGATACCGAAGTACTTACCTCAGATAGTGAAGAAGTAGTAAACAATCCGTTCAGCATTCACCAGACCCCAAGACAAACACGACACCCACCCTCAATAAATCTTATCGGTGCTATCTATTTTTTTTTTCTGTGTTTGCGTAAGTATATTTAATTCAAGAGGTAAGTTTCAAGGATACTAGCTATCAAATACTTAGGTACCTTGGTTATTTTCCATTAGCAAAGAAAAAAAGTGTATAGCACTGACTGCAATAATCAAGCAATTGTCAAACAATCAAAATACATGAACTCCTCCTTCACTACCTCGATTGCCATGGCATCAGCTTTCCGTTTGTATTTCAAAAAATTGCTAGGCTAGTCAGGCAGAAACCAGCTGCATCTGCCAAGTAAGAGAAAAAACACATAAATAACCATTGCTCACTCCTTCGACTACAGTCTCTTTTCCTTCCCCATCACCAAGATATATTCCTCCCCCTTCTTCTTCTAGTCCACTCTTTCGACTCAGCCAGCACACCGCCACATCGCCAACATGAAGCTGCTACTGCTAGTTTGGCTTGCGCTGGTTGGCCTCACCATGGGTCAGCAGTACCGATGGTGGTCTGATGCGTCCTGCACAGCACGACCGGGCTACGACAGAATGATCCCTGAGGCCCAACAAATGGCTTGTGATGCATTGGAGTCCCTGCAAACCCTCACGGATCCCAACTCACCTAGAGTTCGGGATTTGGATTTCGAAGGAGTATTCGAGATTCTGTTTGAAGCTCACATCGACGACCCAACCCTCTTTGATGCCACACAAGAACACCGGGATGTTTTCCGACGGAGTACCTTCCGAACCGTCAGCCAACGGGTGGAAGGTGAGTGAGCATCCCGAAATCATGGGCTTCTAGCGCAGTCTTGAGCCGCCGGCCGTTACTGACACACAGGACTCAAGAGATTTTGTCCGGTATCTGCCACGGCTACAAAGAACTCGAGCCAGGCAGAGACAAGAGAGAAGCCGACCTTCTCATCTACTGTGATCAGAGTACGTTTCAGAGCCCACACCCACCAGGTCCTTGTGTGCGGGGTGCCCGAGATCTGACCCGTCCAATCGCCCGCAGACGCCGGAAGCATCGAGTATGCTGGTTGGTTTTACGACCTGGAAAACGGTCTCAGGGGGCGGGGTCACTGCGAGGAACAGACGGGCGAAGCGCCCCAGGCGCACACATGGAGAAACGCCGTGACTGGCGCTCAGTGGGACCAATGGAACCCGAACCGCTCTCGCATGACCTTGTGCGACGAGATACTGGAGCCGATCCGCCTCTTCAGGGACGCCGCCAACGAATTGCGTGACCTGCAGCAGTACGAAATTGCCGGACCGGCCTCACGCTTCGTGAATTTGAAAATTGGCACCTGGTCCGAGTGGATGACGACGGGCGTCTTTTTGCACGAAGTAAGTACAAGAAGAAGTCGTGAAGGCCCCCCCCCTCTCCCACCCCCGAAGCTGTCTGCTCCTGTCTGCTCCGTCTTTTCCACCAGACGGGGGGGCTCGGCTTGACCCGATTGCTGACCATCTCTTTTCTCTCTCTCTCTCTTTCCCCCTCTCCAGTGGACGCACGCCCATCCGTTCTACTTGGACGACCGACCCGCGTTCCACCCCTTCACCGGCGAATACATCGACAACTCCGAGTACGGGTGGCCCAACTGCGTGGAGAAGCCGGCGGGGGACGCCGTCCTGAACGCCGACAGCTACCTCATGCTCATGACGGCGGCGTGGCTGGCGCGGCAGAAGCGCTTCGTCATCCAGCACAGCCAGTTCCTGGGCGGTTACACCCTGCCGCGCTTGAACGACCTGTCCACCGACGACGCGACGCGGAAGGCCGACATCCACGAGGGCCGGTTGCGCTTCTACGTGGATATTACCACGCCCGGCAACCCCCGAGCAGCATAATGGTCATTGTGGAGGAGAATGTCCCACTCATTAATGTGGAAAGGCGCAATTGGTACTGCTGAGTTGTTTTGGGAGCAGCGTTAGGCTTTAAGAGAAATGCGACAAACGATTTCACAGTAGCAAACATGGTGCGAAACACATTTGTGATGGCCAAAGGCAAGCAGTATCACTTCGGGGCTCATTCATCTTTTTCGAAACCCAATATCATCTGGCAATGACCACCGTAGTACGAATTGTCCGGTATACCAGAAGACACATCCATCCTCAGGACCTCTCTCGCCTGCCTTCCCCGTACCCCTCCGGTACACCATTGAGCCCTCGTAAATCCCGGTTATGCGGCGGATGGCAGCGGCGGGGCCACCGTGACGCGCATGCGCAGGCCCGAATCCCGGAACATGTTGTAGTTTTCCGATTGGACCGGGTTCGTGGGGTCCAGGAGCTGCCAATCGAAGTGGCGCATAAGCTAGAAAAAGCGTCAGCCGTCGCGCTCCTCGCAAAGCCCCCCCACCTCTACTCTCTCCCCAGGGGAAGGTGGAAAACTAAAAGGTCCTACCTCGAACAGAACCTTGTTGAGCTCCAGGAAGGCCACGGGCTTGCCGGCGCACATGTAGCGGCCGTAGCCGAAGCTGAGCTCGACGTCGCGGCGCAGGTCGGCGGGGTCGCGGGCCGGGGTGCCGGCGGCGCCGGGCAGGAAGCGCTCGGGGCGGAAGACGTCGGGGTCCGGGGCGAAGAGGACGGGGTCGCGCAGGAGGGCGCCGAAGTTGAGGGCGACGCTGGTGCCGGGGGGCAGGCGGACGCCGCCCACGACGTCGCCGTCGGGGCCCGGCACCTCCTTGGCCTGCTGGCCCGTCGTCACCGGCCGCGCCCGCAGGCCCTCGTACACGCACGCCTGCAGGTACGGCAGGGCGCGCGCCTCGGTCAGCGAGATGACGGACCGCCCCCGGGGGGCCCGACTTTTGTTGTCGTTGTCGTCGTTGTCGTCGTCGTTGTCGTCCTCTTCGCTCGGCGCCGGCGGAGCCTGTCCCGACGCCACCGCCTCCGCAATCTCCGCCTTGAGCCGCCCGTACACCCGCGGGCACGAAACCACGTGGAAGAGCGTCATCCGCAGGACCGAGGCCGTCGTGTCGGACCCCGCCACGAACATGAAGAGCGCCTCGGCCTCGCATTGCCCCTGCGTGAGGCCGTGGCGCATGAAGGAGCCCTGCGCAGCGTTGGGTTCGGGGGGTCAGTGGGGTGGAGGGAATTGCTCGTCTGAAGGAACCCGGAAAAATACAAAAAAAGGAGAGAACAAGGAGAGCGACGCACCAACATGTCCTGCGTCGGGTCCTGTTTGTTCGCGAAGCGCGTGCGTACAAAATCGTTGGTAAGCCTGTTGTTTTCACACACCAGCCCCCTCGCGCGTCAGCGTTTCGTGTCGCGTTTCCCGCACACCCCTCGGGCCGGGGGCAGAGGGAGGTTTTTCCTTACTTGATTATGCGGCCGAGGCCCTGGGCGTCGGTCTCGCGCGGGCCGAAGTAACGCAGGACGAGGGGCGAGTAGACGACGGCGCGGACCCAGGGCACGTCGGCGCTGAGGTTGAAGAAGGGCAGCATGTCGCCGACGGTGGCGTAGAGGCCGACGACGTCGGCGTCGGCGGCGAGGCAGCCGAAGGGGGCGCCCAGCGCGATCTTGGAGATGACGTCGAGGGTGAAGTAGCCGATCACGTCGACCAGGGAGCAAGGGGCGCCGCCGCCGCCGCCGGCGGCCTCGTCCCGGCCGGCGTACCGGCGCCGCAGCAGCCGGAGCAGCGCGGTCACCTGCCCGTCCACGGCCGCCTCGAGCGCCGGCGTCTCGCGCCCGCTGTACGCCGGCACCAGCCGCGCCTTGTAGGCGTCGTGCGCGCGCGGGTCCCGCTCCATGAAGAGCGTGGGCGTGTACGGGTTCAGCCGCCCGCCCTTGACCCACTCCGCCTTGGGCCAGTGCCCCTGCGCCGCCGACATCCGCCGGAACGCGTCGACGTCGCTCGTCAGGACGTCGTTGGGCCCGATGCGCACCACCTTCCCGTAGCGCTTGTCCAGTTCCTGAGAGGGCGAGGGGAATTCGGGATTCAGTACTTGTTACCTCGGGGACGGCCTTCCTCCAAGGGGGTTTGCTTGGTTTCTTCCTTACAAGGTACTTGGTGTACACCTTCCCGCTGTACGACAGGCGCCCCAACCAGAGGTAGCTGAAGGACGCCGGCCACGGGCCCGGCACGTGCCGCAGCCGCTGCCAGGCGTAGAGCGCCGACCCGACGTACCAGACGACCAGGAGGCCCAGGCCGACGACCGGGAGCGAGAGGGAAGAGGGGAGAAGCGCCGCCATGGAGGACAACGCCATGGTCTTTTGTCGTGCTGGGGTGGATCGTGCTTTTGCCTTTTGCCTTTTTCTTTTTACGCCTGTATGGGCAAACTGGGCCGACGTTCTACACTTTAGCGTCTCGGGCCTCGCGTAGATCTGAAGGAGAGGGAGGGGGGGGCTCGTGGCAGGTTGATATAAGATCGCACCGCCGGGCCATGACGCAGCGCAAATCTACCCTCTCCGATACGCAACTCCAGTAATGCCTGTTTCTGGTTGCCTCGGCCGCTACCCCTCCTTCCTTTTACGTGATCTCTCGGGAAATGCTACCCTTTGCAGCTCGGCTTGATAGGTAGGGGTGGCCAGGCGTCACATATCCGTGCGCATGCATGTAGATGGAGGTCACTGGACGGGTTTCAGAACGCGGCATGTACTTTGTAGACGGCGAACCCCCCACGCAAGCTGGCCGGGGCCGAAAGCGGGAATGGGGCCGGCCGCGCCCGGCCTAGCAACCTCCCCACCTCTCATGGCGGGAGAGAGCTGTCGGGGGTTCGAGGGGTGGTGTGTGGGATAGTATGCCTGATCCCACAGCCGTGGGACTTGATCCGACAGCCATCGGGCTTGCTTGCATACAAGCGCTTACGCGAGACCAGGGTGTGTGCGTGGGAGGGTGGCTGGGTGTTTTTGTCTGTCTCGGCCGGAACCCGCGACGATGGTAACTAAATCAAGGTCGCAAACGCCCTCGAGTGAAAAGCCGTGCCGCAGAGTCACAGCCGATCTTTACCGAGGACCCATGGGGGGGAGGTGCAGTGAGTGACCGATACCAAGCAGACGGACCGAAGCGGCAAGTCGCTTATCGCCTCGATCCGGGCATGCGAGGCCGACCGGGGCGATAGTCGTGCCCGATTAGGTGCATTATCCGTCCCCCGATCCCGGGGAACCTGTTTACATACGACGTGGTTGTCTGGAGACTGGGCGCGAGGTGGCTAGCGGTCGGTGCCGGGGGGAGAACCTTGTGTGATAAAAGCAGGCGGGGTTTTCCAATACACAGCGAATGGTCCGGTGCTACGATCTTGAGAAGAGCAAGTCACTCATTTTTTTTCGTCGTTCAAAACTGCAAATTCGTCGGTCCACTTCGCCCTCCTGAGCAAACATGCCGAGACGATGGACGCACAGGCGGGAACAAGACTCCCATCTGGAGTGAGGTGCAGTCAGTTGTGGGCTGACGAGTGGGGTTGCCCAGAATGGGCGGCCGGAACCACAAGCCGTTCAGTTCCGCTGATGCAGCAGCAGTCCGTCCCCATTAGGCTGCAGATTCAACGAGGAGCAAGTGGTGGAGACCGGGGACCATGTTTTGGCCAAATTGATAAGGATTCCCGTCCGTGCCGGACCGGCTCCGCTACCTGCGCCGCCGGTCGTCGTAGCCGCGATCTCTCCCGCCGTCCCGGCCCCGGTGCCGGTCCCTGTCGCGGTGCCGGTCTCCCCGCTCCCGGTCGTCGTACCGATCCTCCCTCCGCCACCGGTCGTCGTCCCGCCGTCGGTCCCGGTCCCTCTCGTCGCGTCGATCGGGTTTCGGGCTGCGGCTGCGGCTCCGTCGCCGGGACTCCCGATCCCAGTCGCCCCTCCCCGCACCACCGCCCCGACCGCCGGACCCACGGTCATGACCGCCGGCGCCGCCGCGCGGGCGCATGTCACCATCGCCCCTGGCCCCGCGACGCGGCGGCGGCGGCGGCTGCTCCGGCGGCTCATCGTCCCGCGGCTCCGGCTCGCCCTGCTTTTGGTGGCGCCCGCGCATCTCCTCCTGGTCGTAGACCATGCCGTAGCCGCCGCGGTCGTCGCCGGCGCGGTGGTCCTCGACGCGGTACTTGCGCCACTTTTCAAGGCCCTCGACGCCGCCCCAGCCGCCGCCGCCACCGCCGCGACGCTTGGTCCGCTTGGCGTTCTCGCCCGAGCGCCAGACGTCGCTCAGCTTGCTCACGCTCTGGCTAAAGTCGACGTGGATGCGGCGGTCGTCGATGAGCACGTTCTGCATCTTGAAGTAGGCGGCCTCGGCGGCGTCCTTGTCGGCGAACTCGATGAAGGCGTACTGCAGGCTGTCGCCCGTGTTGCGGTCGCGGATCACCTCGCACGAGAGGATCTTGCCGAAGCGGCTGAAGATGAGCTCGAGGTCGGCGTCGGCGGTGACGGGGTTGAGCTTGCAGACGAAGAGCACGTTCTCGGGCGGCGCCACCTCGGCGAAGGGCAGGTCGCCCATCATCTCGAGCGTCAGGGCCTGCGCGCGCGCCTCGGTCTCCCGTCGCTTCTTCTCGGCCGCCTCGGCGTCCACCTCGGCGTCGAGGTCGGCGTCGTCGGCGATGCGCACCGTCGCCAGCTGGGCGCGCGACGGCGGCGGCGAGGCGCTGGGCGCGCGCAGGCCGGCCGGGTCCGGGTACGGGTCGTCGAGGACGACGGTGTGCTTGATGCGGATGTCGACGAGCGGGTGGCCGTCCTTGTCGACGATGGCGGCGTTGATCTTCTCGAGCACGTCGAACCCCTCGACCAGCTTGGCAAAGACGGCGGCCTTGCCGTCGAGGTAGTCGGTGTCGTCGCCCAGCGTCACGAGGAACTGGCTGCCGGCCAGGCGCGCGTCAGGGTCCGTCGGGTGCGGCGTCGTCGCCATGGACACGGTGCCGCGCTCGCGGTGCTTCAGCTTAGGATGCAGCGTCGCCGTGTACGTCTTGGCCGCGCCCAGCAGGCCCCAGATTGAAGAGCCGCCGTCGGACTCGCGCGACAGGGGGCCGAGCGGATCGCCCGTCTGGAAGGAGAAGTCCTTCTGGACGGTGTGGACGGGGGCGAAGTTGTAGTATTTCATCTTGCAGAGCTTGAGGAAGTTCTCGCACTCCTTGGGCGCATAGTCGACCAGGAGGTCGATGACCATGTCGCCTAGACTGGTCTCGAGGAGGACCGACATGGCGGGCGGCGGTCGCGATGTTTAGATTCCGTCGGGTCCGATGCGGATCGAAAGGTACGGGGAGAGGAGCCGGAGCATGGGGCGTGTCGGTCGCTGGTCGGTGCGCCCGGTGGTGCGCGCGGTCGCCAGCAACTACGGCAAGACGCGTAGGGGCCCAGCAAGTCTGGATCAATAACGGGCTGTCGTCGGGTGGTTGCTCGAGACGCGCAGGGCAGGAAGGTATCGCGAGGTTGCAGGTCAGCCTTGCGACTAATGGGTCCAGAAGTTTACGAGTTTAGTTTAGGTACTTTCCCGTCGTCGGGATGGCACGACTGGAGCACCGCATGGACGTCAGAGTCAGCCACAAAAGAGTGGGGCTGGTCTGGTTATGTACCGTCTCTGTAGAAGCTTACTATAGTTGAGCTTGCGTACCTGATCTGGAAAGCGAGGAGCTCTCACCAGAGCTCCTGTTGCCCACCGGCAAATCAAAATACCTTCCTCTCTCCCTCGCTCCCTGTCCGCGGGGGAAGGGAGTGCCCCTGCCGGCCCCGGGAACTCCTCCACTCACGGGCGCAGGGGGAGGCTCGCAAGAAACCGGGACGAGGAACAGCCTTCACACTTGCCAGTCTCCAGCCCGTCCATCCGTCGTCAGAGTAGTGAGAGCGAGCTACATAGCAGGGCCTTCCAGTTTACATCCATCCCATCCCGCCGGGTGCCGGGGCAGTTGAACGCTACAAACACACACACACACACACACACACGTAACGGGCCTCCAGGCTCCGTACAGGACAGGGGGTACGACGACGTGGGCGGGACGTGAGTTAGCGAGGGCTCCAGACGGTCTCCCCTTTCGTTCCCCCCCCTCCCCCTCCCTTCTCCCCCTTCAGGGCGTATAAGGTTCCTGCATCGCGACACACACACGGCTGGGCTCTTCGGTCAAGGGAACTTCCCCCCTCCCTCCTCTCCCCACACCAGTAGCCCGAAAAGGTCTCCACGATGAGCGATCGGCGCGAACGCAGAAATTTCTACATACTTACTAAACCGCCCAAGAAGAACCAACCAACCACTGGGACGAATGGACCAGGGCAAGTTCTCGATTTCTCTCACCCCACCCCTGTCGGCAAGGAATGGAGAGAGGGGGGTGTGTGTGTGTGCGAGCGCCAACGGGGACGACGAATGGGAGAAACGGGCGCAGGGCCGTGGCGGCTGTGTCACGAACAAAAACACCACCAAGCGTAGCGTATATGTAGCTTGATCGCGTTATCGTCGGTTCGTCGTTGGGGGGGTGGCGGCTCCTTTACAAGCTTTTCCCCCCCAGGGCTTTTTGTGCTTCCACGCCTCTCTACCTGTCGGCTTGCGCCCCCTCTCCTCCGCCTCCCCCCTCTTCGCCGGATAGCGAGTTTGAATACGAAAGCTCGTGTTGGTGGCCGTTTTTTTCTTTACACAGTCGTACTTACTTTACTTTTTCGCCACCAAGCTATCTTCACTTCGGTCTGGCTTCTTTTTTTCGTCCCCTCCTTCCCGCCCCAATGGCGACGGGGGCGGGGGAGAAGCAGCCGGTCAGCAAACTTCTGTTGTTATCGGCGCTTCGGCAGTTCGCAAGTTGGAGAGATCCCTCCCTCCCCGCTTCCCGTGTGTGCGTGCGTGTGTGCGTGTGTGCGCGCGCGTGTTTGTGTGTACCTTCTCCGTCCGGTAGGTGGGTAGAGAACCCGTTACAGTACGTAAGTACGGAGCCGTAGAGCACCCAGCTTTCTATTTTTTTTCCTTTTATTTTTTTTCTTCGTTCCCTCTTCGGCTCCGTAAAATTCCCTGCTTCGGGTCCCCCCCCCGCGGTGCCCCATTGCCGTTATGTCATTGTACCACATTTCCGTTCAATAGTTGTTACTATATTTTGGGGAGGGATGGCGTAGCTCACCTGTCGCCCCTCCCCTCTTCTCCTTGGGACGTCCGTTCGGCTCGGCCGTGGCCCCTCCGGTGTGGAATGAAGGGGGAGGGGGAGGGGAATGGTTTGTTTGCTGTCCTGGGTCGCAAGGGGATACTGGTTGTTGGTTCCGGGGCCGGGGGGGGGGGCAGCATGTCGCCTGGGCGTTCGCACATGTTCGTTCCGTTCCCCGTCTTTTCCCACCCCCTCAAGTCGGTGAATGCGCGCGGAGAGCCACAAGAGAGAGTACATACATAGTAGTAAGAGGGGATGGGGGGGAGGTTGAAGGACCCATGAGCCCAAAGATGCATGATGGCTGGGGGTGGGCGGAGATCGGCGCCACACGGGGGGGGAGGGGGCGCGCGCGGTGTGGATTGACGAACACATGAGGAGGCATGTCGTGATATGGACCGTCTCGAGTCATCGCATGTTCCGGCAGTACGGAGTACGTGATTCGTCCTTCGGGTGTCGGGCACCATGTAACCGCTACGGGATACATAAATTCTTAGGTAACCCCCCCCCCCCCCGCCCCAGCCGCGTGTGTGTGTACATGTGAGGGCGTATGCGCAACGCCGGCTTGGGGACCTGGCTAAGGCCGCCGAAAGCGGAATAAAACAAAACAAAGCAGTTGCGAGTAAAGACTTGCGAGTGGTGTGTCAAAGCCGCCTTCGAGGGCCGCTCTTCGTTTTGTTATCATTACAATACCAAATATCTAGGTAGGTTATAGGCTGCAATAAGCGGGAAGGCGAGGGTAATAGTGGTGGCAGTAGATGCCGTGCAAGTCAGAACACGACGGCGTTAGTGGTTCGTCGTGTTACGAAATGCATCCTGAATGACCTTCATGGCCTCTTCCGACTTTGATGCCCGAACTCCAGAAACGCTTTTCCCTTTTCCTTTCCGACTCCAACCGTAGTTTCCCGCGTTCTCCTCTTCCTCTGGTCCGTCACGAGATGTGTGATGTGACGTGGCGAGGAAGGGGGGTAAACAGGCCCAAACAAGTTTGCCGCGCTTGCCCAATGACAAGAGTGCACACAATAGCCCCGTCGACGCCTCTTCGCCAGCCACTCCTGGACGCCTGCTGGCCGAAGTAGTTCCCGCGACCGCAAAGGAAAACAAAATCAAGAGGTATCAAATGAGTCCCAATGCCGTGTGACGCCCCAAGAGGGGGCACGTATCCCAAGTGTCCTGGTGTAAATGCAAATTCCATCCGCCTCCCGTAGGGCGGCTCGTCATGGCCGCCGCGGGCCTTTTCGTTCTCTCCTCTGGCTCTTGCTCTTGTATTGCGCTGGCCTCCTGTCGTGAACGCTAGTCTTTCTCGACGGGCTCAACCCGAAAGCTTCCTCTGATGGTAGAGGCCCGGGGAGCCCGGAGCGGGAGAGGTGGTGGTGCCCTTTAGGGGGAAAGGGGGTGATGTTTCTCTTCGTGTAGGTGGTGTTTCGAATAATGTGATTCTGTCCCGTGGGGATACGACTGCAGTAGTCACCGGCGGGCCGAGTGGTGCGGTCCCAGTCGCTTACTCCAGACCGCCACCGCTTCTCCGGCGGCGGCCGGTGCGCAGCTCGCGTTCGGTGTCCATGAGTCGTGTCTGGACCCAGACGCGCATGGTGCGGTCTTTGCGCACGGCGTCGCAGTTGAGCAGCTCCGTCAGGGCGCGTTTCAGGCTCTCGTTGACGTCGCAGAGCTTCTGCTCGTCGGCGGCCATTTCCTCCATGAGGTCCTCGTCGAGCACGGGGGCCAGCGAGATGGACGAGCCGCGCTTGTGGCGCAGCGAGGAGCCGTGGCCCGACGAGCGCCGGTGGTTGCGCGAGGGCGAGGGCGAGGAGTGGACGCTGGGCGGCGACGAGGTAAAGGATCGCGTCGGCGACACCGAAGGCGACGTCACGGCCGTCGAGTTGCTGTAGGTGGGGCACAGGTTGTACATGTGCTGTTGCAGCTCGTCGTGCTGGTTCTGCAGCAGCAGGTATTTCTGCATGGCGAAGTCGCCGTTAGGGTTGAAGGCGGGGGAGGCAAGGCAGTCCATGGTTGCCGGATTCGTCGTGCTGTACACGGGGTGTGGCTGGGGTTGTTGTGGGTGGTAGAAGGCTATTGGCGAGCGCATTTGTGCCCGCGGGTGTGGAGGCCGAAGTGGAGGCGGGTTGAGGATGCGAGGTCAGGTATGGATGGCAACGACGACGAGGTGGAGGGCAAGCGCTGGGAATGCTGTGATTACTGACTGCCTGGGCTCGAATGGAGGGCGAGGGCAGGAGTAATGATGAGGGGTGGGTGGCGTGGTGAGGTCCTGTTGGGTACTTGTTTTCGGGACGAAGCTGACACTCGCAGAATTGGGTCGAGAAATAATATCGTCGTCGGAAGAGAGGTAGACAAAAAGCTTAAACGGCTCAGTGTGTACGGGGTGGCAGGGCCGCACGTATGTATGTAAATACCAGTGCTACCGACTCCTAGCCGCTGACTGACGACAGGGCTCCGTCCGAATCGAGATGGGGCCGGGCG
Organism: Nigrospora osmanthi; assembly: GCA_029489945.1. NCBI lineage: Eukaryota > Fungi > Ascomycota > Sordariomycetes > Amphisphaeriales > Apiosporaceae > Nigrospora > Nigrospora osmanthi. The sequence goes on along the minus strand of CP120503.1, from coordinate 6,482,285 downwards.
GCCGTTACGTTGGCTCTCTGGTATACCCAAGTTGCAGTGTGTGCAGTAGGTAATACAGTACGTACAGGGCGGTGGGTTGGGGGGCCCGGCTATTGCTGCGAGTTGATTGCCCTGTCGATCCTCATTGATATCCGCCCGGTTTCACGTCCTGGGAGGGGGCAGGGCCGTTGGTGGCCGGGCACGGGGCAGACGATGACGCGGCAGACGAAAATGGGCCAAGATGAAAGTACGGGAGCGGATCCCCACAGACAATAAGCGGCGCGCGGTGGTGATGTCGTCGGTGCAATGCTGGCAAATCTGGCACAATGGGAGGCAGGGTGGACTGGACGGGAAATCTTTCTGGAAGCACACGTGCGCAGACCCGGTGGATGCAATGGGCAGCTTGTAATATAAGCAGGCAGGCAGCAGACAAAGATGGATGGAGGGGACGAGGAGGGATTCTGAGATCGATCCAAGGGGCGGTCCTGGCGCTGATATGTACTTTTTGTATCCGTACAGAAACACTACCTCGGACGGGTATACGTACCCTGTAAAGTAGCGTCGAGAAGTAAGTAAAGTACTAATAGCCGTCGCCGCGACCCTGGCAACTCGGCTGTTTGGGTCGATGCTCGGGTACGGATGGTACCTATCTAGAAGTACCTAAGGCAGGTAGTGTAGGGGCCCAGCTGTAACAACCTCGGGGGGTGCAGAGAGGGGAAGGGGGGGGGGGGGGGGGGGCGTCTGACTTGGCTCGTTGGTCTGGGCCTGCTGCTGCTCGCTGCACGTCCGATTGACCGGCCGGTTCTCGTCGGGGGGAGGGGAGGGGGGTTGTTCCAGTAGGGAGCTGACAACTCATCAGGCTACTTCTTGCCTGGTGGTGTGGTGGTGCGGAGGAAGAGAGAGAGGGTTGCTTGGCTCGGAAAGAGGGGATGGCAGTTCTCGGAGTACCTCCTCTGGCCAGGGTTATGGAGTTGGGCCGCGTCGATCCCGGCACAGCGCCTTTCTTCCTCGTCCTTTCCCATGCCATCCATGCCCACCTCGCCCGCCGGGAACGCCAGCCCAGACGCCGCGCCGCCCTACTAGCTCGTGGGCCGTATATCACGACAAGGTTGGCGCCGGCCGCGACCTTGGCCCCTTGGGTCGGCTTGGGAGGCCTGGCGAGCCCCCGCGGCATTCGAGGGTAATTGAGTTCCTGCTGGCCGGCGACGAGGTGGCCCGATCGAAAAGCTACCGCCTACTAGTCGTCCACCAACGCCCGGCCTAGCTTTTGCCCGTCTATCGACAGTGGGATCCCATGCATGGACGGGGCTGTCGTGGGTTGCCGATCCGATAGTAGAGCCTGAGGGAGGGGGGGGGGGGAGAGAACCCGCATCCCGGTAGCGCGCGATATCAAGACCAGCCAAGCTTCCGTGGCTATCAGGGCTTTCCGCAGGACCAGCCCGGCCGCCCGCCACGAGATACCTCTGCTCATTAATCGTGGCCGTAGAAGCCGCGACGGCGTCGGTCGAGTCTGGTTTCGTTTGCCGGCCGCCCCCACCCGCGGGCTGCTTAGACAGCTTATAGGCAGAATAGCCACCCGACGGCTTACTGCTGAGCCTCTTTCCCAGTGATTCAGGTCCAGCAACTAGCAGTCCGTGCCGTCGACGGCCCACGAGACAGGTCTGCCAATCTGCCAAATTTACTACAACCTAGCTACCTTCCATAACACTTGAAATCCCAGGAGCCCGCCCGGGGAGTGATGGGGGGACAGTTTGCGGGAAGCCAGGGGTCCATGGTCTCTGCCCGAGCGCCCACGATCCTTCCTTTTCTCTCTCCCTCTCTCTCTGGTACATACATGGTATACTAAACTACGGGGTTCCCATCGACGCCCGCGTGTGGGCCTGTAGAACGGTCCAGCCAGGCGGTGGCCGCCGAGGAACTGGGCAGACTGGGAATGGACGGGGGCCGCTATCGAAAGCGCGAACCGCCCGCAGGCGCTCCTTGGTCGTTCGGTTCTGCGCGCGCGCCCACCCCCGATGCGCTGTGGCGCCGGCTGAAAACGCGCCTGAGGAAAGGGGTGGATAGGGATGACAGGGGGGGGGGAGCGAGGCGAGTATGTACATAGTAATTATCACGATCAGGTTCGCAGGTTCCGCAATCCCCCCCTCCAAAAGTACGGTGTGTGGTACGGTCAAATGGGTCATGAAGGTATGTAGGTAGTTTGCGGTACCGCTCGAAAGTTGGTGTTTGTGTTCGTCTGGCAGCCCGTTGGTTTAGAGTCTGTCTGCCTTTTTTTCCCCCCCCTCTCTGTCTCACGTATTTCGGGGGGTACAGGATGCGTCTTTTTCTTTTGCTTTTTCGCCTTCGGCCCTGCCGCTACTTTTGAGTTACCTTACCCGGCGAGGTCCCTGCCTGCCGTCAACGGTGGGACTGCTTGCCGGTTTTGCCAGGGAGAAAAAAAAAAGGAAGAGCCAAAGGCTTTTTTATTAATAGACGTTCACAGCAGCGCAGCCGCAGACGTCAGCCAGCAACCGGAGGTCAGCAGCATGTGCGAATGTGCGGGCGCACATGCGACGACGACCTCAGGTTCTGGCATGGGCATGGGCATGGATGGATGTTCCCCCGACGCACTCCAGAAATACCTCCATACTCCAGAGATGCGTGCAGATAGCCATCTCGACGAGCATTGGCTCAGGTCGTACATGCCAGCATGCCCACCAGCCCACGGGGCATGGGAATTGTGGGATGGCCATGCGAGGCTGCCCAGGGATTCTTGCAGCTGTCTGGGTATCGGTCAACGGAACAGCCACTGAGAGGCGGCGAGTCGAGGTACGAACAAGCTGCAGTGCTCCGTACACACAGGCGCTTGCAAGGGGGGGGTGTGAGCCGACGATGCAACCTCAGCCATGATTCCCCAGCCGTTCGCCAGTAGCAGCAGTTGGTGGCAGCATGGGCAGCGAGCGCCCCATGGCAGCAGTCCCTTGGGATTCCGTCCCATGTACACAAGCGGCGGTGCATGCCCACGAACAGTTAACCATCACGACAGCGTCGGAAGCGTACGTAATGAATTCCATTCACCTACAGACCCTCTCCCAAGCCTCACCGGCCGGGGCTCGGCTATGGCCAATGTGCGAATATGGCCCGGCACGGGAGACTGGGCGGTTCCAGGCGGGCGCCAGGTGTGGCTTGCGCCGACAAGCGACGGCGGCGCGCCGCTCATCTCGCGTACGGATATGAGGATATCACGCTTCATATCCCATCATCTACGCGGCCGCGGCCCGTGTGTCCTCTTTTGCCCGCGAGGAGGCCTCCTCCTCTCGTCCAGTGCCGGCCGGCGGCAGTACCTCGTCCCATCGTGCCCGTCCTTCCCATCCTCAATCGAATTCAACGCTTTTTGGCCCCAAGGTTGCTCGGCCTGCCGGTGCGCGTAATGCGGTGACGTCTTGGACAACCTGCACCCCCCGGAGTTGACTCAGATTTGGCGTCGTAGCGTTTCCCTATTTAGCTACAGTGTGTCGCCCCGGGGACAGCGAACTGGCGTGTGTCTGCCTGTGTGTGCCCTGTGCCGTGCCTCGGGGGGCCACACCATGTGGCTGGCCCGAGTCACAAACGCGAGGACGGAAAAACAGGCGGGGGTTTCCATGGCATTACTGCATTGGGAAGTTTGCACGGATCCCGGGGGGCGTGAAGAGAGCCCAGCCCATTAAAGAGACTCGACGAGTCGCCAGGGATCCCGATCAGGAGGACGGACGGATCGGGGGCAGGTGGGCTCCTCGTCCCTTGTCCATTCATCAGTCCGCAGCTCAGCTACGGAGCATCACTGTAGGTACTGGATATTGTGTACATGCTGCGAGTATCAGTACCTCTGCTAGCACGGTCCAGACCTCCGGGAACTATGGGATGTATGTATGTCGCTATCGTAGTGTAGTGGGAGCTGGCAAAGGTGATGAAGCGGATGCGGCATCCCTGTCGAGCCCAGTCAATGGATGGGGTTTGGACTCTTTTTTTTTTTTTCCCCTTCTCTTCCTTCTCTTGTGCAGCTCGGGTTTTCCACATGATGTACCGTCCGACCTGGGGGCAGAGGCAGAGGTCACCGCCACGGTCTTGCGCCGGCGGATTACGTAGATCGCAGGGCACAAGCCACCAAAAACCCGTCACCCTCGCCCTCTTCCCAAGCAAAGATCGTCAACCCAACGGCGCGACACAGGGATGCCTCCTGCCGAGTGGCCGGCCGGCCGATCGTCAACACGCACACACACACGCACACACGCACACACGCGTGTTTGACACCACCTTGTACGACCACGCTGTCTGGGCTTCTCTCGCATGCGGCCGGGCCCCCCCCTCCCCCTTCCCCCTAAAACCCGCCCGGCTCGCCCTGCCCGCGGGCAGACAGAGAAACGGGCAGTGGCTCTGAGTGGGAGAAAGCAAACGCACGATAGGGCCAGCAAGCAAGGCATGGCAGATCACGGCTGCACTCTGCAAGGCCCCCCCCGTCCGAAGATCACGGGAGGGCTGTAGCGTCGAGATGCAACTGCGGGTGCCCGGCTGCCACGTCCGGCGCGACGGGCTCGACGCTACACCGGCCTGGTCGGTCTGCCCGCCCATCAGAGGATTGGCCTGGGCATCGACGCACCATCGGCCAAATCATCGGGCTGGGAGCGTTGGCGATCGGCGCGCGCAAGCCACCCAGCCAAGGCCCAACGGCCGGCCTGACCACCCCGACACACCCCTCTTCTTCCCTCTTCCTCTTCCTCCTCCTCCTCCACTCCCCTGCGAGCGCCCTTCGCTTCCTGCCTGGCACCGACCGCCTCGTGTGCTAGAATCCGTACCTGCAGCAGCTTGCCTGCGCGCTGGCAGGTCTTGGCGACCGATCAGCCACGGGCCACGGGCCACGGGAACGCTGGGACGGCCGTTACTGTATGTAGTAGCTCTGCGCGACCCATCGGCCGATCGTGCGTCTCGACGGCTCTTCCAATCGCCGCCGCTCACGGTTATACGTGCCGAACGGCCTCTCTCACGAGACTCGTTGCCTCGTTCTTTGTCCCTCTCTCTCTTTCACCAGGCATCCTCCCCCCCGTGAGGCAACGGCGCTTCTCGGTCCCAGCAGATGTGGGCTGCTTGCTGTTGGGGGCGTCAGAGACGGCACTGGGTTTCCTTCGTGTCGCGCTGAGAGATGACCTCATACCCGGGCCGTTTCACCCTGCAGAGCCCAACCATCGGCAGGCCACCCCACGCTTACCTCATTGCACGTTCCCCAGGTTTCCAAAGCCCGCGCAAGGGAGGCCAAGGGAGCGAACGTTCCGGCGAAAACAAAAAGCAGGGCCGTGATCGATCTTTGGGCCAATCACCAGGCCAAGCCGCCCATGTTTTTCCAGAAGGAGGCGCTGGACCCAATGGTCCGGATGTCCAGGGTCGAACCACCAACGTGGTACTAGACGAAAGGGGAGGGGGGTGTGAGTGCAGTCAGCCAAACCGCCTGCAGGGGGAGGAAGGGAACGAAAGGCCCATAACCGCCTCCCTTCTCCGTTGGTGGCATCCGAATTCTTTTCCCCGTCACGCTACGCAATCTTCGTCGATGCCAGTGATGATGAGTCAACCCTTCTTTCGCCGCCCGCCGCACTCTCTCCGGAGGAGGGTCGATATGCTGTCATAGGGGTCCAGGGACGAAAAAAAGAAAACAGAAAACCTTACAGCAGGTGGGTTTCTGCCGGCGCCTTCTGCATATGCCGTGCCATGCCATGCCCTGCCGCCGAGAACGCAACCTCGACAGTCCTCTCTTTCTCCTCTCTTTTCGCCTCCAGGTTGCCTCGGGACACCGGCTGGCCACAGTGGACCGGCCCCGTCCCATCTCAAACGCAGACGGGCGGAATGGGGCAGTCAAAAGCGTCACGTCGCATTTACGTGTGCATCACGGTGCCGCAGGCTGACGTACCGCATAGGCTCTGCCCGGAGGGGGGGAGGCTCGAGGTGGCCCTCGCGGTTGCGTCAGGGGTATCGCCCGCCGCTTCATGTATATTCTGGTGGCCGCGACGAACGACGCGCTGCCAATGAGAGGAGAGACGGGTCTTGCCTGTACATTCATGGGGTACTGGTACCTGAAGTTACGGGTTGCGAACGATGCGACCGCCGCTCTGCCTCCATCATGATCCGTGCTGTAGCTGCAGTTCCCCCGGGTTCCATATGGCGATCGGCAGCCGGGGGCTGGGCTTTTTGAGCTTCCACCAGAACCAACAACAGGGGCCCGGCAGCCCTACGGGAGGGGGTGGAGGGAAGGAAAGCAAGGCAGAGAGCGAACGAGTGTTTGGGCTTCTCGTTTCGTCCATCCCCTTCTCTATCCGTTTGCCGCCGTCGATCAAACAACGGTGATCTGCTGATATCAGATGGGTTTGACGTCACTCGCCCGTCTTCCTGAAGTCATCCAAGTTACACCAAGGTGAGGAGGTCTCCGAGGTGAGCCGGCCAGCGAGACCTACGGACGGGGCGCTCTTTTTTCGGTCGTCCCCAAGGGCTGGCGAACCCCCCCTTGACGAGGCGGACGGGCGCGAGCGTGATCATGTGTGTGTGTGTGTGTGCGCATGCCCAGTGCACGCCAGTGAGAGAGAGCCTCCGCCCCGGCGAAAGGCACTGCCACCGGACCGCCCTGGATCGCCCGCCCGACGTATCCCGGATGCGCTGGCGAGGCCAGGGACAAGCGCTTTTCTTCTGGCGCGCCGTCCCAGCGCCGGCGCCTCTTGGGGGCCTGGATCTGCGGCCTTTTGCGTGTACGCAGTCCACCCGCCGAGGGACAACCAGAATACAGGGCTCGCATAGGGAGGGACGTGCAGGACTGGCATTTGCGCCTCGTGCGTCGGCTGAAAGCTGAAAAGCCGCCGGCCCCTTGATTAGAGGGCGCACGCAGCCATGTGGCTTTGCTACTTGTTATTTGTTTATTTTAATTTGGCCCCAGGAACGCGCGGGGTGGCTGTGCGGATGAGGCGGCCGGCACCGCTCCGTGATCCATTGGGAAAAGGGAGAGACCTTGGGTTTTTGGGGCTGTCGGTCTCTAATAATATACCTTTCGCCGAGCCCAGCAACATGTTCTGAAACCGGCCCCCCCGGTCTTACCGTTTTTTCCGTCGCTGCCCGCCGGTGCCGCTGTGAAGCCGGACGACCTGTGCCGCTGTAGCAGTTTTTTGGAGCCCGGCCGTGGCGGCGCTTCGTCAACCTCGCTGCCGCTGCCTTACCATCACCCTATCGTGAGCCGCCGCAGACGTCAAGCCGAGCCTTCGCGTCCCCCTCCCCCCACGAGACTTCTCACTAGTCTACCGACGATGGGTTGCACCATGGGGACGTAGCCGTGTCGTTTCGCTCGCCTGGCGCCGTCGGGCCTGAGTCGGCTGAGCGCTTTATTTTTGAGGGGTCGATACGAGCTCGACGAGCGGTTGCTGCTTCGGGTCCCTGGCCGCGCGTGGGTGGCAAGCCCCTGCGGACCTTTGGGACGCCGTCGACCATGCCGGCGAGGAGACGAGGGGATTGGGGCCTCATGGGCCCCTCCCCCCTCTCCGGCTGCCCGCTACCCGTACGGCTACCGCTGCGCCGGGCTGGGGGAGCGAACGACGGGAATCCGCGGGAATAGGACCGCCTCCGTCGCAGTACCGTCGCTGGGGCCATGTGCCCGAGCTGCAGCGGCACTTATCACGAAGACGAAACGGAGGGGGGCGAGGGGGGGCTGTCCCACCCGGGCGACCCCCCTGAACAGCGAGAGCCCGCGATGCGCAGGCGAGGCCTGGGATTCGCCCAAGAGAGGATTTGCCCGACCTTGGACAATCGCCCGCCTCGCCTGTCTGCCGACGCCTGCCCCGGTTCCTGGACTGCCTGGACACACATGCCGTTTTTGCTGGCCGAATTGAGTTTCCCCTCCCCCTAGGGCAGCGTGCGATCTTCCGCGACGGGTCCGAACCTTCCCTTGAGCCTCTCTTCTCCGCCCCGACTCCGACGCGTTCTCATGCTTCCCGCCACCGCTCCCCGTCTTTCTGCCACGCGTTGGCGCGCTGGTGACGAGGAGCCCCCGAGAAGCATGTCAGGCGGAGGGGGGGGGACATAAACCGACTCACCGAGCTCTCTACACTAAAAGGCCCTTGAACTAACAGTGAGACTGTTTCTTTTTGTCCAACCCCTCGACCGTCTCCCTGACGGGGGCCCGACGGGCTGCTACCTCGGGGTCAAGTCGCACCAAAAACGAGCCTCCTCTCCCTCTTAGCTCCCGCGCGACGAAACCCCGTGACTCGGGCACGCCTCCTTACTCGCTCGTCGCCCCCCGCGCGCGGTCCCCCCTCCCGCCAAAACTACGCTGTCCCGACGCCTCGGTAACCCAGTGTCATGTAATGGGGAGGGGGATTGACGCGCCCCACCAGCGCCCGGCCGTTGTCGTACTTCCTGTATCTCCGGCCAGTATGACTCGGGGAGAAGGCAAGAAGGCGGGGGGGGGGGGGGGGGGGGGGGGGGGTGCAGGCCCCTGACAAAAGAAGTAGCTCACTGAGCTCACTGGCCCTAAAACACTTGCACTACAAGTGAGCCAGTTATTTTGTCAGGGGCCTGGGGGGGTTGTGTACCCAACCTTCAACGCCGCGGGACACCGGGGCGGGGAAAGGAGGCGGGGGGATGTGCCACGCGGCGGCGCGGGCCAAGGACAGAGAGTTTGACGTCGGTGGCTGCGGGCCCCCGTATCCCCGTGGGCTCCGGGGGAATTGACGACGACAAGAGCGTCATCGGTGAGTAGGGGACCGGTGAGTAAGCCAGAATACGAATCAGTGAGGCGGTTTCAGACGGCCGCTAGAGGCGGCTCGACGGGTAGTGGGGGAATCGCCCGTGGTCGGTCCGAGGGTTTCCCTTTCTGGCCATCCGTGGGACGGCGCATCGGGCCGTACGTCTCAGCTCTCGCCGCGCCTCGCATCTACGGACGACTGTTTTATCGTCTACACCTGAGGCCCCTGAATCTGGCCTGTGGTAGGTGGTCGTGTCGACCTTCTCCAATCCCGTTGAAGCCCGTGGGACGTTACTAGCTGCTATCTTTTGATGTTTGGCATGTGTCGCGGGAAGCCTGCGACTCGAGCTGAGGTTTTCAAGAGAGTTGATCGCTATCTTGAAGTATAGATAGTAAACTAATGTGACCCTCACTCGTTTCTTCTCATCCCATAGAGCCCATACCTCTTGGGTTTCTATACTCTTCAAGTGTATTTTCGACCTTGGATTGGAATGAGAGCGAGAGCGGTGACCTCAACAAAGTCTTCGTCCTTGCCAAACATGAAAAAGACTTGATTTCATGGTTCCGCAGGGTTCCTTTGTATCCAGGTACAGATAGCCCCAATCTTGGCCATCTTCATACTCTCTGTCCGAGGTTAGGTCGACCGCAATATCATTCGGCCTCAATAGTGCTCCTTCTAGGGTGATTTCGAGGCGGTCTTTCGATATTGATATGAGCTGGGCGCCCAATGGTTTCGCCAATAGCTCGGTGTTATCTCTGACGGGGCGTCGGTCGATGCCCACGACCACCATGATGGAGCGCGGCTGGATCGTCTTTTCTCAGGCTTTCGCGATAACCCCCGTGATGGCGTCCTATCTGTCATTGGTCTCGGTCATCTTCCGCCGCGTGTAGACCTCCAGGACGTCGATCCACATCGACGCCCGTGACTTGGGTTTCCGGGATCCTTGGCTGACGATCTCTTGCGGTTGAAATACTCCAAATGGATCTTCATCGTATTTTCTTGCATATTCGAGGGCTCCATTGGTGATAGTGGCATTGTGCAAGGTCAGGCACTGCCGGAAGAGCTCATTATCGGTGTAGAAGAGATGTCTGCCGGAGAGCGCGAACCCTTGAAAACACCAGGCCCGGCGAGACACTGGTAAACCCCAAAGTACGGACCCCCCGGCCGCCGACAACGGATATCACACCCGACTTTCCGCCTATCGTGAGCGCAAATTCACAGCTTGGGGTCTCTTTCACGTTGTTTTTGAGGAACCCTTCAGATGCCGATTTCGCACCGCCGGTGATGATCGTTACTGTAGAGCTTTTGTAAATCTGGCCCATCCGACCAATCTCTGGGCCCTTATGCTCGTCGCTGTCTTGCAAGATGCACAGGGCATCTATCCACAGGAATCGGATGCCCAAGTCCCGCGCGACTCGGACAGCATCTTGAAGGGTTTTGGGAAGGTTGGACTCCGAGAATCCACTCCCCATGGTATCCAGATTCTTGGTGGTTATGACGAGCGGCTATGGGCCGCCCCAGCAGTAACTAAGCGCCAGGTACTGGCCCCGTTGGTCCTCACGGGGAACGTGAAGCCGGACGGACTGACTGCAGTCCTCGGGTTCGACGTCCAGAACCCTGGTGGGCAGACATGGGTCTGTTTTGAGCGTTGCACAGCGGTGGTGATCCTGCTGGCATGTTGTCAGCCAGGTCTTGGCTTCTTTCATGACCCGCTTGCTGTTCACGTCGCCAACGACCGGCCTGCCAGGACACATGTTGCCCAGGGGTTTGCCTTCCCAGTAACTGTCAGCGGTTTGGCCGTGGCAGGGAAACCGACGAGACCAGCGCCGTTGCAAAGGGAGCGCTGGGCATTGAGTGGCAACTAGCCTTCACTTGTTATCAGGAAAAAACTGAACGCGATCACGTTGCCGCTTCTCCTATCACCTTCGGGATAAACCCTATATGCATTCGGGGTGTCCATGCTGTTCTCGTGGAGGGGAGTGGTTATGTTACAGCTGGTTGTGAAGGTGAGCGGCGCTTTATCTTCTTTCCGCCACCCCCCTTGGGATTTTTCCAAAGTCAATTGACACAAACGACATCCGTTGGCAGCACTTTGGGCGCATGTGGTGGAATCGGTGTGCTTGTAGCCTTTTCCCTGAAGGTCTTTCAGGCCCGTCGGGGAAAACATGGTAGGGCACAGTGTGCAGTACTGCTTCTTGGCCTGTACAGGGTGGCTAGAGACGGACAATTTGGGCTGGGATGGGGTAAAGGCTGGATGGAAACTGATTCTGAGTAACGACGCCTGCAGGGTATGAATGTATTGCGAGAGGGGTGGATCCTCTTGATAGAGGGATCAATGATTGAATAGAGATGAACAGACCTAAGGAGAGGGGTCTTGGGTCAGGTAGCTCAGCTGGAGATCAGCGTCTAAAATGGTAAGACCAACTACTATAAGCAAGCAGCCTGACAGGCCGAGTGGTAAGAGAAGGGAGCCAATAGAGATGCGGGTACGATGTTGTACGGCATTGTATCCGTCGTACAAGAGAGCGCCGATTCCGAGGTGGCGCATGTGAGGGGATGCTTCCGGGTTTTACTTACGAAGAGAGCAGTGGGCTTGGAGGTTGCCTAGTAGACACCGTATCTCCAACCGAGGGATCATACGTTTCAAGGATGGACTTAATGACTGGCGGACTTATTAGGCTCTACACAGGTGTATACTGCCCTACTCAGCCGATCCCTAAGAGACACACACGAAGACCTACTACCAAGTGACCCGAATATGCGACCCTTCATAGTACGCTACGCTTGCCCGAGCCTCCTTGATTACTCTCCCCCATGCTGTGTAATACCCAAGATGGCCTGGACCCCGTGGAAACACCCGCATCCCCACGCTCCCTCATGTACATCACCCCGTGGACAGCCCACCTAGACGCTCTCGGCCCGGCTCGGCCACGCGGGCGCGGCCGGCGCGTCGTCACCGCGCCGGCGCAAGCGACACATGAGCGGCGCCTTATCCCAGAGGATGTACACCTTCTGGTCCATCCAGTTGCGGGCCGGGTCGCACAGCTCCAGATCGAAGTTGTACAGGACTTCGGCGGCGAGGAGCCGGGCCTGGTGGTAGGCCATACTGAAGAGGGGAAAAGAAGGGGGGCGTCGCCGTCAGCAAACCTGGACGGGTAAAGGGGGGTGGGGAAGAAGAGAAGATTGGGGACGGAGGTGCCCCTCCCTTTGGTCGGGAGGCAGGGCGAAGGAGAAAGGCTTACCGTTGGCCCAAGCAGTTCCGCGGACCGTAGGAAAAGGGCTTGAAAACGTCGCGCTGGTCACCGGCGTACTCGGGGTCGCCCAGCCAGCGTTCCGGCGCGAAGCGCTCGGCGTTCTTGAAGTTGGTGGCGCTGCGGTAGGCGGCCAGGTGGTGAACCGATACCGTGGTCTGCAAGCGGGCGGGACGGGTCAGCACGGGGGGGTAATCCTCGCTAAGAAAGGTGGAAAAAGGCAAGCCAGGACAGAGAAAGATAGAGAGAGAGGAAAAGAGAAGCCGGGGCGAAGAACACATGAAGAACGAATGGTAAATGACCAAAACGGCACACGTACACCTGGCGGCACCCAGCGCCCCGCGACCTCCAGACCTTCGCGGCGCATGACGATGCGCGGCTGGGCCAGGGGGGCGGGCGGGTAGATACGCAGGGCCTCGTCGAGGCAGGCGTTGAGGTAGGACAGGGGCGCGAGGCGGTCGAAGGCCAGCTGGTAGGCGCCGTCGGCGCCGTCGGGGCGGACGACGGCGGCATCGATCTCGGCGCGCAGGCGGGCCATATGGTCGGGGTTCCGGAGCAGCAGGTAGACGAGGCCACTGAGCCAGGTCGACGTGGTCTCGGTGCCGGCGATCATGAGCAGCTCCGAGTTGCAGTGCATCTCGGCGAGCGAGAGGGCGGGGCGGTCCTCGTCGGGGCCCAGGGTCAGGCTCCAGATGTCGGGCTTGGTGGCCCCGCGCGCCACCCGCCGGTCGACGCGTGTCGTCGAGTAGCGGAAGTTGGCGAGGCGCCGCGCCGCGAGGGCCGGCGGCTCGCACCACCGGTGCAGCAGCCGCAGCAGCGGGTAGAACTTGAGGAAGAAGATGAACGGCAACACGCTCACCGACGAGAACACGGCCGCCACCCAGTCCGTGTAAGCGCCCGTCTTGAGCAGACCGAGCGGCTCGCCGAACGTCAAGTCGGCCATCGAGTCAAAGGTGACAAAGTTGAACATCTTGGCCAGGTCGAGCGGCCGGCCCCCGACGGCGTTGAGCTTGGCCACCATCAGGCTCGCGTACTTTTGGAAAAGGGGCTCCTGCTGCCGCAGCGCCTTCTCGGTGAAGGCGGACGAGAAGATCCGCCGGAGCCGAGCGTGCGGCTCGTGGTCGGCCGCGATGATGGTCTCGGCCCCGTTGGGGGAGTCGAGCAAGTAGGCTCGGTCCTTGAGGTTTTCGTTGCCGCCCTTCTTGTACCCGTATATGTCCTTCCAGGCCGCTTTGTCGATGTAGCTGAGCTCGGTGGGCCCATACCGCACGACCGGCCCGTAGGTGGCGTGTAGCCTCTGGATCCAGGCGGCCTGGTGACCCCGGGTATATGCCCACCAAAAGGGGAGACGGGTAAGGGCACAGATCGTAGGGCCGGGGTAGCTACTGAGCGGATGCACCTTCGTCTTGTAGATGGCGGTGCCGACGAGGTAGGCCACAGCCTAAAGCCCGCTCAGCCACACTCTCACCAAACAGGGGAAAGGGGGATGCTCACCAGGCCCAGCACTATAATGGGCGTCCATGTGGTGTCCCATGAAAACAGCGCCATGATTTCAAAGAGACAGCTAGTGGGTGCAGATTTTCTGCTCTGGAGAGCACAGGTCTATGGGAACGGGCTTCGGTTATAAATACTCCGTACATACCTGCCTTGCGCGGACACGCCCCCGAGGATTCCCACCACCATGATGTAGCTCCATGCACGCCGACGCAAACATCATAAGAAGAAACTTGGTGCGTAGCACAAACGAAGTGAGGGGAACCTCGGAGTGTGGATATCGTGGGATGATCCCACTGGCGAGTAGATGCCATCTTTGAGCAGATTCTGCGGGCGAGCAGACGCCGCTAGACTTCAGCCAACCAGGCGATGCTGACATGCAAGATGGCCGGTATTCAAGCCAGTCTGGGTGGATATCTCCGACTTCACATGCATAGGGGTTGTGCACATCCCAGCCACGTCGTGCAGAAGCAGTAATACTGATACCTGAGCAGTCATTCCAAAATTGAGGGGATGTTGTTGCCACCACCGACAGTGTGGCGATAACAGCGCGAGGGTGCTGCCATAACGTAGCATGTCAGTAACGAGCGACCCTTATCATTCCGGGACGTCGATATAGTCCGGTGGTGGAAATGATGATACTAAGCGGGAGCCATGGCATTTTCGGCTGTGGGCTGGACAGTGCCTTCTTCTCCTCCTCACTGTAGAGCACAGGTCTGGGGTGCATGGAGACCAGGCGGGATCTCGGCATTCGGACTGGAACGTGACCCGTCGATACGACACGCCTTGCATCTTCAAGCAAGTCGCATTGCATCGGCACACCCGTCGGAAGACTATGTCGCAGACCAGGTGCAATAGCCGGGACCGAGTACTCTGGTGCGTAGGGGCCGGAAAAGTTGGCATCGGAGGAAATGTCGGTGGCTATGACGGGCATATGACGGCCTTGGTAAACTTGGTCATGTTGGCCATATTGGCCATGCTGGCGACGACGGCGATGGCAATGATGCCGGCTCCGTGAGGGGAAGCCAGGAACAGCAATAGTCAGCGAGCGGGATGTGAGACGGCCCACGATAACCGCTCTCCCGCTGCTGACGGCATGAACCGGGTAGAGAGGTGAGGGTGGGGGGTCGTCGTGTGGGGTTGGCCAAGAGAATATTCAGGCAATTGGCGACATATCGGCAGAGCAGGCGGCGTGATAATCTTGCATGACGGGTTGACGGGGCAAACGGAACGGGAGAGATCCCCGATCGAGGTGAGGCGGGTTTGCTGTCAAGACTTAGTAAGCAGACGTGCCGCCGAGGGACCATCCATTGGGGGGGGAGGAGACGACGGAGATGGAGGCCGGAGAAAGAAGTGTGGAGGTGGCTGAAGAGCAGGTAGCGGCGTGGCTGGTGCCTGTCAGTCAGTCGGCCTGGGTCCCTACTTAATACAAGTACACAGTAGTGGCCACGATGGCTGGTGACGGCGGGCGGTACCTGACGCGCGGGTAATCTGCCCGTGAATTGATCGGACCTCTGGGCTCCCATACTTGCAGGAGTGGAGGTCTCGGCGATGGATCGTGCCGGTTGGCCTTGCCAGCGTGGGAAACAAAAGGCGGGGCCACGCCCGGGCAAGATTGATTTGGGTGAAGGTTTCCCCTGAATGGCATGCGACAATCCATCGCGACATTTCCTGCCGTTGCGCGTTGGAGCTGTGCATAGCCCCCCTCTCCTCCCCCTCCCGTCCCATCCGCCGACGGAGTGGAAGGCAGCGAGCGGGCGGGCACACGTAGATTGCGCGTGCGAGGGACGGCTCTCCCCCTTGCTGACTCTGCGTCTGTCGAGGGCTGTGGCGGTCGCCGTTTCTGC
Source organism: Nigrospora osmanthi (assembly GCA_029489945.1). Taxonomy (NCBI): domain Eukaryota; kingdom Fungi; phylum Ascomycota; class Sordariomycetes; order Amphisphaeriales; family Apiosporaceae; genus Nigrospora; species Nigrospora osmanthi. Next base: position 6,466,988 of record CP120503.1, on the reverse strand, counting down.
TTCTGTTGCTATTTTGGTGCGAGCGGCCTCGGACTGGAGGTGAGAGAGTTGCCGGTCCCCCCATGCGCCAGGCGGCAAGGCGAGTGCCGTATGGTGTCGGGTGGTTACAGGCTGGCGGGCAGGCCTGTCCATGCCAGGCGCAAAGTCAGTCCGGCCATGGATGGCTTTCCGGGCGCTCTCCTCTCTATCCCTAGGCCTCTACTCAGTACTCTGGAGGAGGGGATGGAAGTAACTGACGATCATAACCGGTGGGTACCGGCAAGGCAGGCCGTCAGGTAGTGGAATGAGTCCCCGTCGCGTTCCGAACGTATAGGCAGGTTAAATGGTAGGTAATGAGCGTCGATGGCACCCACGACAGAGGCATCGGAAATTGGGCAGTGAAACGCCGGCCAGCAGGAGTCGTCGCTACGATGCGATTGACTCCATCCCAGTGGTCGGAAACAGGGGTCCTCGGCCGGCCATGACCATGGGGCTCAATTTCAACGCTAACGCAAGGTCCAGGTGGTGCCAATTAGTGAAGTTAGTGGAGCTCATGCTCTGATTAGGGAGAGGCCCAGGCTGCCCCATCACATCTCGCGGGAAGAGAGCCCGATACTTACCTACCTTCCATACCTATGTACCCATTCGCCGGGTATGGACTGAGGAAAAGAGAAAAGAGAGAGAGGGAGAGAGGGGGGGAGGGAGAGAGGAGAGAGGGAGGGAACCTAACCCGAACCCACGTGAGTAGTCCCGGGGGGGGAGAGAACACCTACCTTACCTCCTCTCTGTAATGTGATGTACGAGTAGGTGCTTTCGTATGTGTATCCATCGGGCATGGCCAGGCTATCCATGTTCAACTCCCCTCGCTTACCTCTGTTCGGTACGACTAATCTGCGTCAGATGGACCAGCAAAAGCGCAAAGCAAGTCGGAAGAGGAAGAGGAAGAGGAAGCAGCAGTAGCAGCACCAGTAGAATGGGATAGGGTAAGCAGCAGCAGCGGCGGCGGCGGCGGCGGCGGCAACAGCAGTAGTAGTAGTAACAGAAGCAGCAGTAGCTGGAGCATTGGTAGCAAACGCTAGGTCATGTAGGTGGAAATGTCATTTAGCACCAGCGGCAACAACAGTAGCATTGGCCCTTGCGTGCCCGTTCACTTGAACGTTTGTGTGACATGACCTCGAGCAAGCAATTCCTCCGTCCATCCATCCATCCATCCATCTCGTACAGTTCGTTCATTGCGCTCTGCCCTCGCCCTCGCCCTCGCCCTCGCTGCTTTTCTTCATCCAAAGAGAAAGTAATAAAACGTACTGCCCTCCCATTGCTTTCTTGCGCCTCCCGAGCACGACCCGTTTCGACACGCGCGGCCTGGCCTAGCAAGCACTGCGCCATCCATCCATCCATCCATCCATTGGGGAGATAAGACACAAGCTCTTGACCGGTACCAGCATACCGACAGGGGAACGATCGACGTCCATCCTTTTTCCTGCTTTCCCCATTTGATTTCCCCCAAGCCCAAAGCAACTGCCACCAACACTCCAACCACACACACCACCACCACCACCACCACCACCACCACCACCACCAGCCAGCGAGGAAAAAAAAAATTAAGTCGCCGACGTGAACGATCCTCCAGCTGGGCATTCCTTTAATTCCTTTCCGCTGCGACCACTTCGACCTTGACCGACGAAATCCGACTTTCCCCCGCAACCGCGCGCGCCCGATCGCCAGCCTCCTCTCCTGCTCCTCTCCTGCTCGTCCGCGTCCGCGTCCTCGCAACCTCCGAACCGACTTCGCTCCCAACGTCGCCAACGACCCGTACGGTCGACCAATCGCCATCATGGGTGGCCAACTCAGCAAGATGATGGGCAAGATCTTCGGGTCCAAGGAAATGCGCCTGCTCATGCTCGGTCTCGACGCTGCCGGCAAGACCACAATCCTGTACAAGCTGAAGCTCGGCCAGGACGTCACCACCATCCCCACCGTTGGCTTCAACGTTGAGACCGTCACCTACAAGAACGTCAAGTTCAACGTGTGGGATGTCGGTGGCCAGGACAAGATCCGGCCCCTGTGGAGACATTACTTCAGTGGTGAGTAAACACTAACGAAGCGTGGAACAGCCGCCATGATTCCCGACATGACTGACATCGCATCACCATCCCAGGCACCCAGGGTCTCATCTTCGTCATCGATTCGTCCGACCGCGCGCGCATCGAGGAGGCCAAACAAGAACTGCACCGCATCATCAACGACCGCGAGATGAAGGATAGCTTACTGCTCGTATTTGCCAACAAGCAGGATATTAGCGATGGTGCGTATTGTATTCCTGATTAGCTGTTGCGCCCCAACCCCTCCACTCGTCACCATTCAGACTGGTTTGCATTGCCCCCCCCACTAACGCTTAGTTCGCAGCCATGAAACCCCAAGAAGTGACAGAAGCGCTCCAGCTCAACAAGCTGAAAGACAAGGTCTGGTTCGTGGTGCCATCGTGCGCGACGACGGGCGAGGGTCTGCTGGAGGGCCTCGCCTGGCTGTCCAACAACGTCAAGGCCCAGCCCTCGGCCGCCGCCGCCGCCCCCCCGCCTAAGAAGTAGAAGGCTCTTGGTGTGCTGGACCATGACGGCCACGACTTGTCCGCCGACGCCGCCATGCCCGCCACGGAGCGCGGAGCTCAATTTGATCAAAGGGGAGAAAAGACACATATACCACAGACACCAACACACGAAAAGATGTCCCAAACCGTCGCGCGCCCGCGCTGTACATACTCGAATCTACACCGGCACACACAGGGGCACTGCAATCCCAGCTGCTACTTGCACAATCACGACAGCACGGTTACGCAGAGCCGCGCACAAGCCACGATTCGAACTAGCACGATCTCCAACCATGCGACAGCAGCACTGTGCGCGGCGCTTTTCTGGTGCTTTGACACACCTTTTCTCTGAAAGAAGTCCAGAACAACCTTTGGTTTCCGCGCTCCCATTTCTCTTTTTCTCTCCACACTATTTATATACCTTACCTAATACGTTTGCTTTGGCTGGCTGGAGGCTCGGCGCGGCACGATTTGCTGCAACATGACGCGATTGGAGGCGAGTGGGCACGAAGGGGGAGGAAAGGGCAAATGAGCGAGGCCGCGAGGCGGTCAGCAGAGAGCTGGCAACGACAACGGTCGGACTGGGCGCACTAGGGTCGGATGCACGCGCGCAACAGGACATGGAAGGGGGTGTGGCTTAGCGAGGCACAGCCTCTTGGGCGGGTAGACCGAGGGGGTTGCCGGCGCGTCTTTTCTTCTATACCGCGGGGCACGAGGAGGGGACGGGGGCAGTCCGACGGACCGGAACGAAACCGGGCATGGGACGGGGAGCTGGCTCGGGCCTCGGGAGTTTGAAAGAGATGCTCATCGCCACCGTGCCCGGGCTGCCGACACTGTGATTATAGCAGAGCAGGGCATTTTTGGGGGCGTGGTGACCCAACCGAGCGTGAGCTTTTTGAGGAAGGACCGCCGAGAATTGCAAGAGAGCAAGAGTCGAGAACCGCAGTGCAATGTTTGTTTTATATACCTGTCTCCCGGGGATGTCCCGTGCCGTTTTCTCGGGCGCGTGCGCCGCCGTCGTCGCCGCCGCCGCCGCCGATCTTGACTTTCTGTGCCAAGTGAGCGACTGCTTCTTTTGGTGCCGGGGTTTCGGGTAGGTGCCGTGGCGTGAAACATAGGGACCGTTTACTCACAGCTCTCTCTGCTACGGTCGGTCCCCCAGGTTCTTCTCCATGAGGGTCACACACACTGTGTGCTTGATAATGGAGGTCGGTAATAGCATCCCCCGCCCCCTTGCCTTTTCCTTACCTCTGCGCGGCGCCCCAAAATCTGACAGCAGAGGCAATAGTTCCGTTCCCATGTCTGCAAGCGACGGGCGGGTGCAATCCACGAGCATCACGGTGGTTCCCGGGTGGTAATAGTGTAAAATTTCGCTACCGCTCCTCTATTTCTGTATAGCGGATTTAGATACAAGTCCCGACGCGAGGACCCAAACCAACAAAGACCCAAACCAACAAGGACACCATCGCTTAACAGCGAAGTCACCATCACACAGTCTCCCCCGGCCGGGGGCGGGCCGGGGTAGCTAGGCATCCTTGACCCTCTTGACGGGACGCAGGCTGTCGTCGGGGAGGCCCGACCGCTTGGTGCCGGGCAGCGACGAGGTCCGGATGTCGTTATCGTCCTGGCTGACGCGGCGCTGGGGGTACGACGTCTTGAGGCCCTCGAAGCAGTTGTTGCTCACCTTGTCGCCCGTGCTGAAGAAGGGGTGCTGGAGGGCCTGCTGGGCCGTGAGGCGCTTCTCGGGGTCGTACTCGAGCAGGCCGGCGAGCAGCTTGTAGCCCTCCTGCCCGAGCGAGGCGAGGCTGTTGTTGGACGCCGGCGACGACGTCGACGAGTGGGCGCCGATGGTGCTGTAGTACCACTTCTCGAGGTGCGACGTCGTGGCCGCCTTGCTGCTGTGGTGGTGATGGTGCGAGTGGTGGTGCATCATGGGCGGCTGCAGGAGACTCAGGCCGTTATACTCAATCATGCTGGTCAGATACGGCCAACGCTCCTTGGTGGGCATGCCCATGATGTCGACAATCTTCTGCATCTGGTTCCGCTGGAAAGGAACCGTCTTCTTCGAATCCATCTTGGCCTCTTCGCCCTTGAAGATGGGGCGCAAGGAGAGGAGCTCGGCAAAGATACAACCCACGGCCCACATGTCGATTGCCGGCGTGTAGTGGCGACTGCCCAGCAACAATTCGGGAGCTCGGTACCATATCGTCACGACAACCTTATCGCCGCTGTAAAGGGAGTGCAACGGCTTGTGGCACAGGCGGGCCAGGCCCAGGTCACCGATTTTGACCTGGCCCGACGATGTGACCATGATATTGGCGGGCTTCAAGTCTCGGTGAAGCACCCAGTTCGCGTGGAGATACTGGCATCCGTTGAGGAGTTGGAACATGATGCTCTTCACGGTCGCCGGGGGGATGGGGTGGCGTGGGTTCTGCGTGTGGTGATGGATAATCTGCAGCAAATCGTGCTCGGCATACTCGAAAACCATGAAGATGCACTTATCCTCGAGGATGATCTCGACAAGGCGGATGACGTTGACATTGCTCAGCTCCGAACAGAGGGCCATCTCACGGACGGCGGACTGCGAGATGCCCGTGTACTGGATCTGTTCACCCTCCTTATCGGGTTTGAACTTCTTGATGGCGAACTCGCCAGGCTGACCCTGACGACCCACCGCCTTGTAGACGCGGCCGTAGGTTCCGCTACTGATGAACCCGATGACTTTGTATCTGTCAATGACGCGGACCTTGGATTGGTAGGAGGTGCTGGGACGGTCCGGTGCTGTATCTGGCAGTGCTAGTCAGCCAAGGGGGGGTTACGCAATAGAGTGGTGTGCTAACAAGTGCTCAAGGGAGGCACAATGTCGGCGGCGTACAGTTGCCGGGGAGGGAGGGGGCATTCCTGGTAGCAGGTCAGGGGGTAGGGGACGAGATGTTGCTCTTCAACACGGCTCGCACTTGAAGCGACCTGGCGCAAAGGATGAAAGGAGAACATGGCGCTTGAAGATGGCACGACAAACAGCGGGTGCAAGCACGACGTCGAGACCCGGGGAAGGGAGTAGGAAAGACAGCGGCTTCCTGTGCAAGGGGGCCAACACAGTGTTGATCAACCCCATCCATCAAGAGAAAGCCTGCTCGACTCAAGCGACGTACCTTCAAACGCAGCCTGAACCGATCTTTTCAGACCCTGGCCGCGCATGGAGCCCGAGCCCGAGGCCCCTGAGGGCGGGTTGGTATGGCTCATGACGACGGGGCGACGGGTGGCAGCGTTCCCGTCCCGCGGAAGGACGGCCGGGGGTGAACCGGGTATCGGATGAAAGATCTAAAAAAAGAAGATAGGAGGGGAGGTGGTGACAGAATGCGCGTTTGCGTGGCCGAGCCGGTTCCAGAGAGGAGAGCGGCGCACGCGGGCTCGGGGGAGGGGCGTGTCTTGCTTTCCGGCTTGGGAAAAACAGGGTGGGGCGTTAATGTCGCCCCGAGAAAGAGAGTCGTGATGCACGACCAACAAGCCCCTGTGTGAGTGTGAGTGTGAGTGTGAGGGCGGGAAGATGGAGGCGGGACCAACGGACGGGTGGCCAGGCAAGGCGAAACTCGCACAAACGAGGCGCGGGCACCGGGTCCCGGGAACAGCAGCAAATCGGAAGGAAGGGAAAGAAGAGAAGCGAACGGCGGCCCCGGGCGTCCCGGCTGACCAAGCGACGGCCGGCTGCCGGATCACGTCCCACGAGAGCGAGGGGCACTGGGGGGTTGTTTGGTCGGGGATGTTTCGCCCGTCGTCGTTGTCGTCGTGGTCCCGACTACGGACAGCCCGCGGGCTATGGACTTTCTACCTATCTCTCTGCCGGACCCGCTGACAGTAGGGGTAGGGAACGTGCAAGCTGCCTGAGGGCCCCAACGACGATAAAAGGCAAAATTATAATATGGGCGACAGTGGCCGTTGGGGGCGGGGAGCGATTGGCGACGATGATGCAGTTGAGCGATGGGTGATGCCCATGCAAAACGAGAGAAGAAGGGAATGGTTGCGGGATGAATGATGATGGATCGTCATGGTGTAGGTGGCTAGTGTCCGTGAGCCGAGACCCTTAATTGGAGTGCGGGAGTGGCGTTGCAACTTTCCGATCGAGAGTCATGATCCCAGCGCCAGCAGCAGCAGCACCGCAGCAGCACCGCAGCAGCACCGCAGCAGCACCGCAGCAGCACCGCAGCAGCACCGCAGCAGCGGCTTAGGGGGACGAGCCGTATCCTTTTGTTCTGTTTATCGCTAAGGCCCATTGATATCGAACAGGACGATCAATCAAAAGCTACCTAACTAAGTAGGTAGGTATGCAGCTCAAGTATATCCCATTACATATTAATTCTCACCTATGTCAGTAATGTACGTTCGTTCTTTTAGGTATGGGGGTTTGTTTGACTTTTGGGCCTGTGGCCTGATTGCGCGCGCTGGATTCGGCCTTTATTGCCCAACAGTCGGGAACCACTATCGAACAGTTATGTAGGCACTTGTAGGTCAGGCAGTATCCCATGCTTTACGTAGTAGCGCAGACGTACACGAATACCCATCTCCTACTCTGCCCGCACGCCCGGGAGTGCTGCCTATCCGACCCATCGACGCGCCCCCTCTTCGCTTCTTCTTTCTTCCCCCCCCGCCGCCTCTCTCTTTATCTCGGGCCCAGCTTCTCGAGCGCGCGCGTGCCCTCCTCGGCCCACTCCTGGGGCGTGATCCACATGCTCTCCTTGTCGGCCATGATGTTGGCCAGCACGGCGCCGCCCAGGAAGACCATGTGCCGGCGGCGCGGCGGGTCCTCTATCCTGACCTTGAACTTGTTGAGGCGCTCGGGGTTGCCGCCCAGCACGCGCGTCAGCCACAGCTGCTTCAGCTCCTTCTCGAGCCGGCTCGGCAGGCCCGGGTACATGCTGCTGCCGCCCGACAGCACGATGGCCTTGAAGAGCGACGAGCGCACGTCGACGTCGGCCGCCTGGATCGTGTTGAAGAGGAACTCGGCCATGCCGGGCTGCTCGCAGTCGACCAGGTGCGGCTGGAACAGGCACTCGGCCGCCTCGAAGCGCTCGCTGCCCACGCGGATCACGCGCCCGTCCGGCAGCGTGTAGCTCTCGACCAGGACCGTCGTGTCCTCGCTAAGGCGCTTGTCCAGCTCCAGGTCGTACGACACGTAGCAGAGCTTCTCCTTGATCTGCCGCACCGTCTCGAAGTCGGCCGTCCGGTTCAGCGCGTAGCCCCGCCGCAGCAGGAGGGAGATGAGGTTGCGCGTGACGTCGCGGCCCGCCACGTCGAGCCGGCGCGTGAGGTGGTTGAGCACCACGGATTCGTAGACGGGGACGATGTGCGTGACACCGTCGCCCGAGTCGACGACGACGCCCGAGCTGAGACCTGGCCCCCGGATGTCATGTCAGCGGGGCCGCTCTCGTGGGCCGGGAGGAGGGCGGGGGGGGGGGGGGGGGGCGCGGACGTACCTTGGGCATACAGGGCCAGCACCGCCTGGATAGCCACGTAGACACCGCCGAAGCCGTAGCGCTCGAACATGACCTCGCACATCTGCTCGCGGTTCTTCAGCGGGTTCATGGGCGGCTCCGTCAGCAGGATCTTGCGGCCCTGGGGGTCCATCTTCATCTTTTCGTAGAAGGTGTAGTCCCAGAGGTGTTGCATGTCGTCCCACTTCTTCACGATGCCGTTCTCCATCGGGTAGCTGATCTGGAGCATGGTACGGGCGGCGGCGGCCTCGTCGCCGCACATGATGTCCTTGATGACCACATCGTTGATCTCCTGGGTCGCGCCCTTCTCCTCGGATCGCAGAATCGGCCGTCCGACGATGGAAGGGTATTGGAATTCGGGGAAGTTCTGGGCGGCGTAGCCCACCTTGAGGAAACCGGTACCGCCGTCGAGGACTGGCGACGAGTCGTTAGCAACAACACGGGGGAGGGGGGGAGGCCCAACCGGCAGGCCGGCGTTGCGACGGGGCCGACGTACCGATAGGAGGAGCCGTCATGGTGCCGGTCGGGAGGTGCGGATTAGGGGACGGCGGATCGGAGGGAATTGGTCGCGAGAGGAGGACGCGCTTCCCCTTTCGGCGTGATGACGATGGAGGAGGTTATGGCAGTGGGTTGGGGGCTGCGAGAGGGCCGCGGTCGAATGAAATGCCTCTGGCGGTCGGCTTCGTTTCCAGGGAGGCCGGCAGCAGACAAGGCAACTTACTCACTGAGTCCCCGGCGGATGGGATGGTGGTTGGTCGGATTCAATATGGCGGGGTCGTCATCGGTCGGGCTGGTCGCTGGACTGGATCCCTTATTATTACGGGCGGCCAAGGCTACACGTACTGGAAGCTGTTCCCAGTCTAGTAGCACCTGGGAATAAGGAACGGGGCGGTGCTGCCTTGACGTCGTCGTCAGTGTTGAGCCACGGCATCTGCCCCTGATTTGGGGCTGAAGCTCCAGTCAGTCGTGGCGTTCCACCCCGCATTCCCTTTTGCGTCGATACCCCACCATTGATCCATGGATGTTGGCCTATCCACCTATGAAGTACCCATAGATGCCATCCCATCCCATCAATCCCATCGTTCGAGGGCTGCAGAGGCGATGATGGAAACGGGATGTGGTTGCCACAACTTCAGATATCTTAGGGTACGAACCAAGTTTACTGTATCTGTATCGGTCTATTTATTACAAGCTGCCCGGTATATCTTGCCCAGACCCAGTGCATTTCCTGTCAACTTGTATCGCCAGAGATCCAGCGTACCACCTCTCTCACCTCGCCCAAAGCCTCACTTATTGGAATAACTCTGTAGAGCTACCGCACCCATACCCGACCCCTCGTGGAATCTTTGCATTCCGACTCTATCCCGATAGCCTATTCACCACTTGATCGTCATGCAGGCCATGTCGGACGCTGCCAGCACCCGCGGGCGACCCATCAAGATTCTGGTCTTGAACCCCAACTCGTCCCAGTCCATGACGGCCGGCTTGCAGCCCGTCATCGACTCGATCGACATTCCCTCGGTACGCTCCATCTCCCGCTCCCGCCTTTGGGCTCCCCAAGTCGGGCCCCTGGGGCCTCCAAGAAGCACAACCACCGGGGCGCTGACCAAGGCATCCTCCCTCCCCAAATAGTCCACCACCATCACCACCTGCACGGGGCCCCCCACGGCGCCCGCGAGCATCAACGACGCCGTCGACATCGTGGCGAGCCACAACCTGGTGCTCGAAGAGGTGGTGAGCGGCCGCCTGCCACTGGACGGGTACGACGCCGTCGTGGTGGCGTGCTTCAGCGTGCACCCATTGGTGGGAACGCTGCGGACGCTCCGGGGGGCGCCGGCCGCGCGGGCGGTGACGGGCATTTTCGAGGCGAGCGTGACGGCGGCGCTGGGGCTGCTGCCGCCGCCGCCGCCGCCGCCTTCCTCTTCGTCCTCGACCGCGCCGCCGCCGCAGTGGGGCATCGTGACGACGGGCACGTTCTGGGTCGAGCACCTGACGCGGGGGGTGGCCGAGTTCCTGGGCACGTCGTCGTCCTCGTCGTCGACGGCCGCCAGCGCGCGTTTTGCCGGCGTCGAGTCGACGGGCCTCAACGCCGGCGACTTCCACGCCGGCGTGGACCCCGCCGTGGTCGAGCAGCGCCTGCGCGACGCCACGCGCCGCCTGCTCGCCCGCGGCGAGGTCCGCTGCATCGTCATGGGCTGCGCCGGCATGGCCGGGCTCGAGGCCACCATCCGCCGCGCCGCCTGCGAGGCCCGCGGCTCCGCCTTCGCCTACGACGAGCTGCACGTCGTCGACGGCGTCCGCGCCGCCGTCTTGCAGGCCGAGGAGCTCGTCAAGCACCTGCGGTGGCGCGAGGGGGCGCGGGCGCGTTTCGGCTGCGAGGGCCGGTGAAGGTCCGTGAAATGGGCATGGTCCTGTACCTAGGGGGCATTTTGAGACCTGCCTACGCCGGCGTAATAGGCACCATGATACCAGTGGCTGTACCAGGCATTCGACTGCGTGATTTTACCGTGCTTCATTTGAAGGCGAATAAGAACAGAAACGGAACTACAGGCAATGACATGATGATCGTGTAAGACGAAACGGACTGGTTACACCGTCTGAGGGCTATGTTATGGGTTGAGTCGCACTCAGGATTTGCCAAGTCGGCATCCTGCATTCCTGTAAGCAGCTTTGCTTTGTCTATCTCGCTATCGCTATGCACCGCTTGCTTTACCCGTGGCGAAGACCACGATATCTCCACACGTACGCCAGGTATTGCCTGCTCCCACCTGCCTCCTGCCCATCGCAGGGTCCACGGCCCCCGAACCCCGGGGCGCCCTTCCTGCCTTTCCTCAGTCCACGCGGCGCACGCGGCCCCAGACCTCGTCGGCGTTCTTGCGGCCGCGGGTCTCGGGGACGCGGAACCAGACGAAGACGCCGCAGGCGGCGGCGAGGGCGGTGAAGAGGAAGTAGACCCAGCCGGCGCCGCCGAGGGCGGCGTTGAGGGCGTGGTTGACGAGGGGGAAGAACTGGGCGACGAGGAAGGTGGCGACGTAGCTGCCGCAGAGGGCCCAGCTCTGCGCGGCGCCGACGGCCTCCTGGCCCACCATCTCCGACGCCATGATGAAGGGGACGGGCCCGAGGCCGACGGCGAAGAAGCCGACGAAGAAGAGGACGAGCACGGCGCTCAGGATCTTGGTCTCGTACAGGATCGAGAGCGCCAGGCCAAAGGCGCTCGTGCCCTGGCCCGCGATGGACAGCAGCAGGCACGTCTTGCGCCCGAGCTTGTCGGGCAGCGGCGCGCACGCGACCGTCGTGATTAGGTTGATGACGGACACCAGGATGGTGAGAAGCGCCGAGCTGATGGGCAGCAGGTCCGCCAGCAGCGACGTCGAGTACATGATGATGGAGTTGATGCCGCATAGCTGCTGGGATAGCATGATGCCCACGACGGCGATGATGGCGGGCCGCGTCTCGGGGTCGCGGACAACCTGGAGAATGCTCATGTGCCCGACGGGGCTGTCGTCGGCTTTGGACGAGCTGGAACCCGGCGCCGCCTCGGGGACGCCGGAGAGGTTATCGGCCGTGGGCGAGTCGCCCCGCAACAGGCCCTCCTCCTCGGGGACGACGGCGTCAGTGGCCCAGGCGTCGACCTCCTCCTGGATGTCGTAGTCGCGGCCGCGGATGCGCTGGAGGACCGTCTTGGCGCGGGCGACGCTGGTGTGGGCGGCGAGCCAGGCGGGGCTCTCGGGAATGACCAGGAGACCGAGGCCCTGGACGACGGCGATGAGGACGCCGGCCCCGAGCACCCAGCGCCAGGCGGAGCCGTGGCTCAGGAAGTAGCCCAGGGCCTGGGTGGCGACGATGCCGACGTTGATGCTGATCTGCGTCATGACGCCGAAGAAGCCGCGCTCGCGGGGCGGCGCGATCTCGCTGATGTAGAGCGGCACGATGACGGTCGAGGCGCCGGCGCCGACGCCCGACAGCAGCCGGCCCAGCGCCAGCACGGGCACGGCGGCCGCGAACGTCTCGATGGCGGACCCGGCCACGTAGAACAGGCTCGTGAGCCGCATGGCGAACAGCCGCCCCTTGCGCGACGACGTCGGCCCGCCGCCCAGCGCGCCCATCAGCCCGCCCGCCGTGAAGATGCTCGACACGGCCGCGAAGGCCGCGTTGTCCATCGGAATACAGTCGGGGAGCGCGGCGGCGGCCACGGCTTCGTCGGGGGAACGCGAGAACACGGCATGGACGAGGCGCGTGGCGATGGACTTTTTCCGGCAGGTAATCACGGCTTCGGGGGCGTTGAGCTCGGCCTGGGAGACGGGAGGGCACGGGACGTCAGCCACCAGGAGAACGACGGGCTTGTATGGGTCGGGGCCATGGCTCTTACCAGGTGAAGGCCGAACTGCAGAGGCCCGAAAGTGCTGACGGCGATCAGGAGCAGGAGATAGGGCGAGACATCGCGCATGCACTGGCGCAGACCCGAAGCCATGATGAGCACTGGTCGGGTGGGAAGCAAGCCACGACGAACGGATGGAATCAATCCTGTCTAATAGAGTTGCGATGCCCCGAGCACAGCGAGTCTCATAGCGCCTGGATATGGCAGTGGGAGGATGTTGGCTCGCTCGAGAAGACGGGATCCAGGAGGTGTAGATGTAGGGGAGAGAGGGGACGATGTTGATGATTATAAGACATCCATCGGAAAGTGGAAGTGTGCAGCCACTGTCCCCCCCACGTCCCGGTTACCGAGCCGCCCGTTAGCTCGACCGCTTTAGGTGGGACGCGATGGAAATCCGGGGTCCAGTAATACCCAGCAGGCCCAGTTGGCGCCTATGACGCAGGAACAGAAGCACTCGGGGCTGTCAGGGATGCGCTGCAAGCAGTCGTCCTGTCAGGTCAGACCGGGGGGGATCTGGCTGTAGGTAGATTCTATTTTCTTGGCTGTTGGAATGGCTCCGACTTGCATCTGTTGACCCGCAGGTGCCAGACACAACCTCTTCCTTAGACCCAGCATATCGCAGTCTGAAGGCATGGCTGCCACATGGATAGAAGCAACAACGCGGGGCTGCCACCAGCCCTGATGCCGGCATGAATCGAACTGCACTTCCACACCCAGTGCAGGTATGTGTGTGGCAAGTAGTGAAAGCAAAAAAAAGATAGGGGCAAGGGGTATCCCGTCCGCCGTAGATCTCAACAGGCTACCCGCACTTTATTAAACAACACAGCACGCCCAACTCCTTTTGTAAAGTCTGTATGTAGTAGCAGGCGATCCAGCCCCTCTATTCCTCCACAGCGAGCGCCTCGGAAAGGGCCTGCGCCGTCTCGGACGGGTTGACCTGCTCCTCCTCCTCCTCTCCGCCGAACTTGGTCATGCTGAAGGCGGGCAGGCGCTTGTGTTCGCGTCGCAGCTGGCCGCCGTGGCGCAGGCGGCGCCGGCGCTGCCACTCGAGCTCGTCCGCCAGCTTCTGCTTCTCGTCCTCCTCGCTCAGCATCGTGCCCTCGATGCTGAGGAACCCGTAGTCGCCACTGTGGCCCACCTCGTAGTTCTTGACCCGGAACTGGATCGTGCGCACCTTCTCGCCCTTCTCGTCCACCCAGTAGCCCGTCGTGTGCAGCTGCGCCACATCGTCCGCAGTGGCCTCGCCCTCGCCCTCGCCCTCGCCCTCGGCTGCCTCGCCCTCGTTCGCTGGTTCCGGCGTGGGAAGTGTGGGCTTGTCCTTGCCGAGCAGGTTAACCCAGCGATAGCCTTCGGGCAAGCGGGCGGCCTCGATGGACGCATTGAACATGTCCCAGCACACAACACCCAGGTGGCCTTCCGTCTGAAGGTTCACCACGCCCTCCAACAAGGCCCCGCGCGACGGCTTGAACAGGTCGACCTCAGCCGTCAGCCAGCCAAAACCCACGGCGTACTCGTCGATGGACTCGAGGAGGGCTTGGTCCGTCATGTCGCTTTCTTCCGTCAGAGAGGCCTTGCCGGGCGCCTCGCCAATGCGCACTTTGCGGTGGCCCAGAAGCACGCCCTTGAACTCGGGCACGTAGCGGTTGAGCAGCGGCTTGAGGTGCTGGTCGACATAGCCCTCGATGGGCTCGACCATGCCCGAGGGGTAGAGCGCCAGGTATTGGGATACGGTCTGGGTGTAAAACGGGAAGGGCTGCGGGGGCAATTGGCCGAAAGAGCCACCGGCGGTCGCGTCCGGGATCTTGTCGATATCCATGGCGTCGGCAGTGACAGGCTCGGCGGGCTCCTCCTTTTTCCGGTGCTTGTCTTTCTTTTTCTCTTTCTTGTGTTTCCGCTCTTCCGTCTCGATCTGGGTGTTTTCGTTAGAAATGCCAGGCGCCACATCGTCGGGCACCGGCACTTCGACGGGCACAGGCTCCGAGTCTGAGTGTTTCTTATTCTTCTTCTTCTTCTCTTTCTTGGCGCTCGTCTCTACCGCCTCCTCGGCGGGCTGCTCGGCCTCGGGCGCATCTTCCTTGGATTTCCGGTCCTTCTTCTTCTTCTTCTTTTCCACCGGCGGCGCTTCTTCCTCGTCGGCGACCGTGGGAACCTCACTCTTGGCGCGCTTGTGCTGGTGCTCGGCCTCGGCAGCTTCGGCCTCCTGTGCCTCCCGGAGTCGCTTCTTGGACGACTTGTGCTCGCTCTTCTCGCCCTTGTCGCGCTTCGACTTCTTGTCGCTGGAGGGCGCCATGTTGCTGTTGGTCTCGGTTACGGTCACCGACATGCCAGTGGGCGAGGTGCAGGTCGAGGGCAGCGGGCGCCTGCGGGCTGAGGTACCTGAAGATTGATGATCGCCGTCTTGGAAAAAAAGCTGGAGGGCAGATACAGATCAGTCGAGAAAAGTTTTAGTGGGGCAGCTTTAGTGGCTGTCGATACCGAAGTAGGAGTGGGGCACCTGCACGCGACGCGGGGTTGGCAAAATATTCCGCGCATATTCTATGTTAAGGGCTGTTTCCTGTCTTCTCTGTAGCCTTACCTGTCCCATCCCGGGCAGTGAGTTTTGTGTTCATTGCTTTCCTTGCTTTCTATCTCACTCGTTCACAGATACTCCCTGCCTTGTAACAGTGCCTGATGCTTGTGGAAACTACTCAATGAGCCTACTCTTGAATGGCATCACGGTATAAGTGCGCGGATGTTTTGAATTCCATATGTCAATCAGCCAAAAACCCCTACCAGTAAATCTAGAAGACCACCTCCATCTCGGCGGGCATAAGTTGATATTCGTCGGCTATACATCTAGAAAAGGTTACCCATGGCAGTATTTTAGGACTATTTCAGCACCCTGGCTTCTATTACCCATTCACATTGGTTCCTCACCATATGGCAGTTACACCTTTGGTGAGCAAGTTCGCAAATTTGGAGCGCCGCCAGACCCGTTCCCTTCATACGAGGTCTAGGGCACTCACAACCCAGAGTCTGTGACAACTTGTCTGTGATAAGTCTGTGTCCACCACCAAGGCTATTCGCTCAACGCCCCAGTAACTATGGTAGCGCCCCAGCTTTAAGGTAAGTTGCCGGTCAAAGAGCCAAGGCAGCCGGGTGGTCTTCTTTGTTCCAGCAACATCACTTCAATACACTTGACCACCCATCAGAAACAGTGGAGGTTCTGCCACGCATAGTTTCTTTTTGATGTAAATACAAAGGGTCTAAAATCCGCAGGCTGAACGCAATATGAAGCACCGATATGAGAATTCAGGACCGTAATCATAGTTTCGACGTAACCGGTGCCGGTGCCGGTACCTTCGTCAGCAGTTTCCCCTGGGTAAGAGCACTCTTGACGTTATCAATGACGAGAACCTCCATCTTTTTCTAATGCCGGTGTTAATTTCCCGCTGGGGCTAAAAGGCTTCGCCCGCAAGACTGCTTACCTGGGTGTCGACCGTCATCGTCCCGATGTGCGGCAGGAGTACCGCCCGGGGACAGTTCAGCAAGCCGGCCTGGATCTGGGGCTCGTTCTCAAACACGTCCAAGCCGACACTCCCGATCTGACCCGACTCGAGGCCCCGCACGAGCGCGGCCTCGTCGATGATGGGGCCCCGGGCCGTGTTGACGATGACGACGCCCTTCTTCATGGTGGCGATGGAGCGGTCGTTGATGAGGCCGCGGGTCGACGGCAGCAGCGGGACGTGGATGGAGACGACGTCGCTCGAGCGCAGCAGCTCCTCGGTGCTCACGAAGGCCGGCTCGTAGTCGAGGCCGAGCTCGGCGCGCAGGCCCGGCACCGCCACCTCGTTGCTGTACTGCAGGCGGAAGCCGAAAGCCACGGCGCGCCGCGCCGTCGCCCGCCCGATCCCGCCCATGCCCAGGATCCCGAGCGTCAGCCCATCCGGGTCCCGCCCTAGCGGTGTTGCGCCGCGCCACCGGCCGGCCCGCAGTTCGCTCTCCGGGATCCACGTCGTGCGCAGCGCGCTGAGAATGAGGTGGAGCGCAACGTTGGCCGTGCCCGCGTTAACGGCGCCCGGTGTCGTGGACACGGAGATGCCTGGGGGTCACTTCAGTCCTGGTCGAGTGGAGAGGTCTGGACGGCCTCTGCCTGGGGTAAAGGGGAACCAACCACGCGCAGCGCATGCTGCAATGTCGATCTGGTCGTACCCTGCCCCATTGTGGCAGATGTATGCCACCGACTTAGGCAGGTGTGAGATCATTTCGGCATCGAAGGGGCCGGTCATCTAGGGAAGTAATTTCATCAATATTTGGCTGAAAGTAACCCGGTCACTTGGACTTGGACGCACAGTAACCGAGTCGAAAGTCCGTGATATCGCAGAAACCTGGTCATACAGGCCTGCCTTACAGTTGGCGATAAATTCAGAGCGCGCATTCTCCTGACGAAAGTGCTAATATGCAATGAGCGTCAAGTCATACCGTTGCAGAGGCAGAAAGGGGCGTACCTGGACTTTTGCGAGCCTCTCGAGTTCGGCGAATTCCTTGTGGGCGTGGAACACCTTGCCCACCATGAGGATTGTAGGTTGAGCCATGTTGTTAGTTCTTCTCCGGTCACAGCGTAATCGAGCAAATCTCAATACACAGCAAGGGTGAAGGCCATTTTATCAACTACCGACCATCATCATTAATACGATGGATCCCGATTGAGCGGCTCATTACCGCCGCCTATTCACCCGCCCTCCGCAAGGTGGAGCCCCACTTATATCGGCCTTGCTCCCGGGATCCAACCCGGCCTCGGCGATTTCACCGAGCACCATGTCGGGATTTGGTGGGCCCCAATACAGCTCTTTTCGGTCTGGCTCTGCTGTTCTCCTTTCAGATTCCATTTCTAGATCAGCCGAGGTTTACAACTTCATTTATATCATTACCTTCCTCTGGTACGTTGCCTTTGTTGATTGCACATGAATGTATCCGCACTAGTAGATAGGTCTCGGGAGGCAAAAGTTTCTACGGCAATAGATCACCTAATACTTTCCACGTGGAAATATCAGTTCAAGGCGGTTTGCGGCCGTCATATGAAAATCCTGGGCGACTATTCAGCCACCTGCCACTTGGTTAAGCCATGGTCATCAATGTTCCAACCAGCTCAAACTCTGATCGAATCGCTCACCATGAAGACACTAGTGTGACAATTTTCGGCTATACGAGCGCCACGCTGCGCAGATATTCGGCTTGATTAAGCATCAATGCTTATGCTTAAACAGATATAAAACAAGGCTGAGCCGATGGAGAACAGCGACGAAAAGAAGGCCCCCTAGCATCCTTTCTCATATTACCGTGTGGATGTGTGCACCGAGACCTAAATTCTTTCACCTTGCATAAATTTGCTACTTTGAGAAGCGCAACTTCTAATTATATTCAAGTACAATCCAGGGCGCGGAATTGCAACATGGCTCAATGTGGAAGCCGCGGACAGTCGAGAGGACGCCATCACTCCGGCAAAAGCACGACAACACAGGAACCTCCACCAGCCTATAGCCTGGATGCACCGCAGGGTTCTTGGATCGGCCATCTTCCTTGTGTGTACCGACCCGATAGCGGCTGTGATCGACATAATTCCGGCTCTTGCGCTTCATATCACAACCCTCGTCTTCCTCAGAACGACCCCACCCCGGAGGAAAGGAGCCTTGTGCTACGAATGTTGCGCCTCTTTTTTGAGAAGGGCACGGGTCCAGCGGGTGACGAGAAAAAAGCAACGAAGTCATTGGAGGCCGGCTCGGCAGCAGGAAGTGATGCTCAGGGGCAGTTCCCCACGAACTTGCCGTACGAAGGCCAGTCCTTTGCCAACATAACGCCGCTGCACCCTACAATGCCTTACTACCTGTCTTTCTACCACTTGGACTACATCCGGCGCCAACGTTTGACGTCTGAAGGACGGGATCCACACGTTCCGGAGTTGTCTTGCCACGGCACTTCGACTTTTTACCGAGAAGGGCCCACCTACGCCTGGTCCAGTGACATCTACTTCGACCAAGGCAAGTTTTGGCAGAAGCAGGAAATCGTCTATAAGCTAGACGTTCCGTGCCGGTCCCTCAAATTCACAATGTGCCCGCACTTGTCCTTTAAATTCGGAAGACCATGGGTCATTTCGAGAAAAGGTCGTGTTCAATGGAGATGCTGCTTAGAACTCCCCACCCCCCTTGGACGACGTTGGCATCATTACTGCGGCTGGTTCATCGCATGGCGGAGCGAAGAGGGCCACCATGCGAGATTGGATGGTTGTCCGGCATGCCTCAGTGACGCCGAGTCCAACGTAGACGTCATCGACGATGCGCTTCGGGTTCGGTTCACAGTTTATCGGGACCTCGGGCAGGGTACCCTACGGCTCACCAAAGCCTGGAAATCTCTTCTGTCGGAAACAGTCCGTTTGCCCGACAGGGCCCGAGAACCATCCCGATTCGATGCCTATTCACAAGTTAGCCGGATCACGCAGAGGGTCCAGTGAATGTTTGCCCGCAGGCGCAAACCTCCAACAGTCGAACCGACTACCCTTCTCATTACGAGTGGCGCTGGACCGACAGCGGTCTACGAAATGGGGTGATCTGGAGACATCGCGAGGTCAATTGTGTTGGATAGCGATCTCGGTCTCCCTCCTTGGTTGACGTTGTGACGCTGGCACGTGTATAAATATGGAACTCTCCTCCCTCCCTCTGGTACTGTTGTTTTTCCTTCGATCAAGCAATCTATTCCTCAACTCCTCCTCCAACAAATTGGACTCCCGGGTTGCGGGAGGACTTTACATGGGCGACAGTCTGAGTGTTGCGTAAGAGAGTTTAGCAGAGGGGCTTTTTACCCCGCATCACGCCTTATTATTGTTACCGGGTTAGGGTCACGGTAGCTCCACTGCGGGTTGAACCAAATCCTCTATGAACGGGTCCTCGTCGTGAGAAGGGCGCGCCGAGGAGGTACAAAGCTAGTATGTAAAAGACCTCAACAAATCCCGATATAAAGCGTTCGTCGATCCTCTTTGAAGTTGCCCCTTGCACACTGCATCCCATTACCGGCCCGTCCGAGAAGTAAGCGCGCAGCCATGGCGTCTGCTCTCCCCTCCAAGGTCCTCATCTTCGGCTCGACCGGCGTGATCGGCAAGTACATCACGGGCGCGATCCTGCGGGCGCAGGGCCAGGGGGCCCTCCCGTCGCTGGCCTCGGTGTCCATCTTCACGTCGCCGGCGACGG
The DNA here is from genome assembly GCA_029489945.1 of Nigrospora osmanthi. Lineage (NCBI taxonomy): Eukaryota > Fungi > Ascomycota > Sordariomycetes > Amphisphaeriales > Apiosporaceae > Nigrospora > Nigrospora osmanthi. Next base: position 6,447,335 of record CP120503.1, on the reverse strand, counting down.
CGGCGAACCCGGCCAAGCAGGCGCTCCTGGACGCGTGGCGCCGGCAGGGCCTCGGCGTCGTCACGGGCGACGTCACCAGCGCCGCCGACGTGCGCCGGGCGTACGAGGGCGTCGACACGGTCGTCTCCTGCCTGGGCCGCGCCGCGCTGCTCGAGCAGGTCGAGCTGCTGCGCCTCGCCGAGCAGAGCGCCTCGGTGCGCTGGTTCCTCCCCAGCGAGTACGGCACCGACATCGAGTACGACGAGACCAGCGCGGCGGAGAAGCCGCACCAGAACAAGCTCAAGGTGCGCGCCTTCGCCCGCGACGAGCTCAAGCGCGTCGGGGTCACCTACGTCGTCACGGGCCCCTACGCCGACATGTTCCTCGAGTTCAAGCCCGGCTTCGAGCTGGGCGGCGGGTTCGACGCGAAGAAGCACGAGGCCGTACTCGTGGGCGACGGGTCGGACCGCATCGGATTCACCACGATGCCCGAGTAAGTGGCGCCCCGCTCACCCCAAGCCCGCAGCGGCCTTTCCTAACCGGACCCCCCAGCGTCGGCAAGTTCGTGGCGGCCGCACTGGCTCACCCCAAGGCGTCGACCGGCAAGGCACTGAAGGTGCAGTCGTTCGTCGCGACGCCACAGGAGCTGCTGGCCGAGTTCGAGAAGCAGACGGGCGCCAAGTTCGACGTCAAGTACACGTCCAAGGACCAGCTGCGCGAGGCCGAGCAGAAGAGCTGGCAGGAGGGCAGCCCGGGTGCGGCCTTGTTTACTCTGCGCCGGATTTGGTCGGAGGGGAAGACCCTGTATGCAAAGACCGACAACGAGACGCTGCAGGTATCGCCGGGTGATTTAGAGACAGTGAGTGACGTTGTCGGCAGGGCTGTGAGAGGTGAGGGATACTAGACGAAGATCTACAGTATGTGTTTTCACGATTACACTGGTTAAGTACCTACCTACTTAGTTACTGCCCTGTCTCCGTTACCCAAAGATTTCCCATGGTAGAGTAGAATAAAACAGCAGCACTGCGGGACTCAAGCAGTTCTTCATGGCGACACTCTACGATATACCCGGTTACCCTAATCTCGATTGAATGATTACCTCGAAAGCACGATTCTTCGCAGGATGTCTGAACAATCGAGAGCCGCCGCTCAGTCTATCGAGAACATGATTGTCGTAGTCTTAATCGAGTAGCACTGCAGGTGTCTGCGTTATTATCCGAGAAACTTCCCGTGTTTTATGCCCATAGGCGCATCTAGAGCAAATTTCGAAGTTCCTGGAAGTTTGTCAGTTTCGACCCAGGCATATAAAGCGGAAGACATACTCGTAGACGTTGCATAGAAAGAACCCCGGAGACTGACGGAGATAGCAAGGCCGAGATTAGATCTTTCTTCCCGTCTTGTACAGAGAGGATATACTGCCGAAATCAGTTAGCCATTTCTGTACTCCATCAGCTGTCAAACGGGAGCCGTCACCTCCTCTATGGTTTTCTCCACGACGAAGCGAATCGTGGTGACCGGTTGCGTTTGGCCAATCCGGTGAATGCGTGCCAGGGCTTGCTCTTCCAGGGCCGGATTCCACTGCGGCTCCATGAGGTACGCGCGTGAAGCAGCGGTCAGGGTGAGCCTACCCGAAGAGATTATTAACTGTTTCTCCTATCGGTCAGGGGAGGGGGGCTATCAAGGGCACGCACCCAACAGCACCACAAGACAGTGACAAGAGCAGTACTTGGGCGGAGCTGCTCGATTGGAATTCCTCGAAGATTGTGCTACGGTCCTTGGGTTTCACCCGGCCGTCAACTTGCAAGCATTGTAGGCCTGCCGCGGTTAGAGCTTCATTTGCCATGTCAAGTGTCAAATTCCACCCCGAGAAGACGATGCTACTGTATGTAAGCACGAGGCGGACGATCAAATGGCATTGTTGGTAGCACTGACCTCTTGGTTCCACAGGGGCACCCACGGAGATCATCGATGAGGGCTGTGAGCTTGCACGGGTGATGCGGATGGGCAGGCTGGCGGACGGTGAGGGGCTCAACTGGAGACGGCTTCGCCCCGACAATTCCACAAGGCGTCTCGCACGGACAGAAGCTTTTCCTCGCCGAGCTTTGGTAGCATTCACCACAGTACAGCAGCAGACACTGAGTCAGGTAGAAGTCCGTGACTTCCCCAGGAACATCGGCAACCTCCTCCAACGAGCTGCTGCAGTCGATGCAAGCCATGATTAGTCCCAGCGAAGGGAACCGCCCCAAAGCTTCTGAGGCAGACTTCTCGTCCCAAGCCTCAGGGTGGGCTGTGTCCAGTAGAGTAGCTGTCTGGGGGACCTGGATTCCGTGGTTGCAGATAAACCGCAAATCGTTGATCTTCTGAAGGGCATTCATGTAAGACTTGCGAGGACTCTCGGACATAAGAAGGTCGTCGATCTGGGCAACAGCCTGTTCTTGGACAGTATGGTAGTACTGACGTTCCCGAGATCCGAACTGCAGGGCCAGTTTCAGATCGGTTCTCTTGGGCAAGGTGACCCTGTTGCCGGATCGTCTCAACATGAGAGCATTGGACAGTCTTTTGAGACGCTCAACAGATTTGCTCGCCTCGCCCGCAGCCCACAGGTCTGATATATGGGCTTGGAAGGCGCTCTTTTCCGAGTACGGGTAGGCCCGAAGGAATTGCAGCAAGCATTGCATTTCCGAAAGACGATTTTGGATCGGAGTGGCTGTGACCGCCCACCGCCTTTCGGCCTGCAGTTCGAGAACCGCCTCAGTCGTAGCTGCAGAAGGGTTCTTGATCGTGTGTGCTGTGAGACGTCAGTAGAAGGTAATCGCCAATTCGTTTAAAACCCCGTTTTCGGACCGACCTTCGTCTAGGATTACCCGTCGCCATACAACCGAGAAAAGGACGCCGTTCTTCCCTTGGCTTTTCCAATCCCGTAACACTGTTGCGTATGAAACCAGCACGATGTCTAGTTTTCGGAGCTGTGTTGTGGAAATGAGCTTCTGTCTGCGGTCATGCCGGCCCCAGGTAAGTGACCCGGGACGAGAATGCCTATCTTTAGATCAGTATAACTGTGGGTATTGCATTTGCACGAGGCGTGGGGTATAGTTGCTCACCTGAATAGCTCCTTTTCCCATGAGTCCAGCACTAGAAGGACTTAGGAACTCCCCCTTTCCATGGTAAATATAGATAACTCACGGCTTGGGGGCACCACTATCAAAGTGGCTCTCGTTTTCGGCGCGCAGTAGACAGAAAATAAGAAGTCTGGTTGCTGTTGCTCCGGGCAATCCATCTTGTCACACATGATGAGAGAAATCATGCTTAAAGACTTGCCGAAGCCCATTGTGTCGGCGAGTATCCCGCCCCGAAATTCCGGTGGGGGTTCATGGTGGGTTGATTCATCAACTCGGTTGATGTATTGTCCCCGCACTGGAGCAAAGGTCCATATGTCCCCCGCCGAATGGAATTGCCAACCTCTCTCCCGGCTTAGGAGAAAGGTGAGTGCTTGCCTTTGATGACTGCGAATTTGCTTAGTTCAGGTTCCCGTCATGCAGGAAGGTAGACCTGCCTGTGCAGCGGTGTCGTCAATGAAGAGGGTGCTGCCGTTTCCGCCCACTCGACATCAGAAGTGAAGGCTTTCAATGCATCAATCGGATCAAGATACTCCGTATGAACTGCAGGTTCGTGAAGGTCCTCGCTCTTTGGGTGCCGAGTTCTTCTTCCGGGCTCATTGTAGAACCTCTGAGGGTTCCAGTAGACGACATCGCGTAGCGCATCGACCGGGTCTTGAAGGAACAAGCACAGGTCGCCAAGTGTGTCTTTCAATGGATCCCCGGTGTCTCTTTCTCCGTAGAGAATGGCTTGCAGAGAGAGATGAGCCAGGCCGGCGTAGCGAGGTTTGTGTGTGATGAGCTTCATCTCCACTTCGTCCAACTCGGAGCGGAAGAGTTCTAGGATTTCCGCTTCTCGGGCGGTAATCGCGGCGAGCAGCTCATCAGATGATGCGCACCTTAGTTCCCCGCTGTGAGAAACTCGTACAGCTCTGCTGCCATTCCGGATGGAAACCCTTTCGTGGGTCGATGTGGGAAATTCAAGCTGACAATCAGACCGCGTCTTCTCGGGTTCCGCAGGGGCGCACTCACCATGCCATAACAGACGATTTCATTGCCGGAATTCCCACAGGGGTAGCTATACTTCTGGTCCCTCAAGATCTCGATGTATGTATCGATAGCGGTATCACCATTGAATGGCAGTTCTCGAGAGTCTTCTGATGTAATGCTGATACAAAGGCTTGGGTCGTTTGCTGGGGAATGTTGGATCTTGGCGCGTTTCCTGGGCCTTGGCTGTGGTGGCGGCGATGCTAACAACTTTTGGATATCCATTTTCAGTGACTGGAATGGAGTGAAGAGTTAGGGTTTCCCGTCATTGGAAAGAGAACATCAGTGGCCAGACGCTGGCGGGCGCCGGCCTCGGGGGATTGAAACCAATTAGCTTCAAACAAGACCCTGGGAGAAAACGGCGGTGATGCAAGTCAGCCTGACGAGGCGGAGCTCACACCACCTAAACGCCTTTCAGCCTGACGAGGCCTTTCGCAAGACTTCGCCACTCACCACAGCCCCACCAAAGCTTGGCACGGAAGCACAGCCGCAGAGAGATGCAATGCAGGCTTGACGAATGTATTCCGTGTACATACTTAGCTTTCAAACACCTGTTCCTCCCTTCGCTGCGCCAGACTTCTCTGACCGGCACCAACGCCGTTCCTACGGCCATGGCGGAGCGTATGATCCAGAGAGCGTGCGACCGCTTTGCCAACGAGCTATCGGAGGAAGACACCAAGAAGATCCAATTGACAGCTAATCTGGACGATGTGAAGCTTGCGGTCAGACAAATCGAGCAGCAACTTGCTGCCAGGCAAAGCCTACGCAACATAGCCCGGATCGTCCCATTTCTGGACTCGATAGAGAACTATTCCAAGGCACTCGAAGTTGCTTGCAATGGAACCGACTACCTTCCATGGATATGGGTTGGTCATCTCGTGATAGAACGGGTATTATATCCGTGCGGGCTGACATTGGACTAGGCACCCATCAAGTTCATTCTCATCGTATGAAACCCGCTATACGGACAGATGCGACTAGCAGACTGACCGAAATCTAGGCCGTTCACGAGTATACCACTGCGCTGGATACAATACTGAATGCATACGCCGATATAGGCTCACGCATGCCTCGCTTCTCCCGATTCGCCGACGAAGCCTTTCCAGACAATGCAGAGTTCCGCCAGCTCGTGGGGTTCCTCTTCGAAGACATTGTTGAGTTCCACAGGAAGGTATACGCGTGGATCACCAGACCGGGTATGCTACTTAAGTTGTGTTATACTGGATTGAAGCTTTGCATTCTGACCCGGCATCGGAGTAGCATGGCGAATCTTTTTCTCGTCGCAATGGGGTCGCTTTAACCGCCGGTTCAGCGACATACTCGACAGTATCGCACGAACCAGCGAGCAAATCGACCAGGAGGCAGCTGCACTGGACATCATCCAAGCTGCCGAGTCCAGGAGAGCGCTTGTGGAAACTGCAAAAGAGCATGAACGCCGACAGCAAACACAACAGCTCCAAGCGGTGCTGAACTGGCTGGAGGTCAAGGACTCCGACCAAGAAGCCAAGCTTGAGTGGCTGCATAGCCGCCGATTTGATGGCACGTCGCAGTGGGCAATCAAATCACCCAAGATAAGATCTTGGTTACAGCGTGGCCATGGCAACTCGGTGCTTTGGCTGAACGGCAAGCCCGGCTCCGGTAAGCATAGACTCCAGTCTGCTTCTTGGTGCCTCGCGGTGATATGGGATACTACAGACTAAAGTACTTACGTGTTTACAGGCAAGTCAGTACTGGCTGCTCAAATCATATCCTTCTTGCGCACCGATCCGCAGCGACAGGCCTGTTTCTTCTTTTGCGACTTCCAGTCTCCAGCATGGGGTATCGGCGCCCATATCCTCAAGAACTTTTGTGCTCAGCTGGTGCGGATGCTACCGGATGCTGCATCCTACATCTACGACGAATGCCTAGCCTCCGCGAAGAAGCCGACCACTGATACTCTGAGACGAGTGTTGCCGCAACTTTCCAGTCAGGCCAAGAATTTGAGCTTGGTTGTTGATGGAATCGATGAGGTCACTCACACGGAACACAATGTCCTGCTTCAGCAGCTTCTAAATGTTGCGAAGGCTATGACTGGCACCAAACTGCTGATCATCAGCCAGGACCTGCTTACCATTTCATCGCAACTACGTAGGGTGCCGAGGTTCTCCATGAAGGAAGAGCAGCAGTCCATCCAGAAAGATATGGAAATCATCATTGAATCAGGCCTTGATGAATTGCAAAACATGTATCAAGGAGCTGTCTCTGAAAGTGTTCTGGCCGATGTCAAGCAAAAGATACTCAACAGAGCCGAAGGTAGGCTAAAACTTGGGTGCCCAATCCTTATGAATAAGTACTTACCTAGCAACTGACGATGATATTAGGGATGCACCTTTGGGTCCACTTGGTCTTAGACCTTTTGAAGAGTGCAACAAGCTTGGAAGACCTTCAGAACCAGCTGCACAGCATCCCATCTGATCTGAAGCAAGCGCAAGTTTACAGAAAACTTCCAAACATGGCAACCTACTGACATGTTTACATAGCTACCGAAGAATCCTGAACAACATCCTCAGCAGATGTTCAACGACCGGCGTGTCCCGTATCCGTCATCTTTTTGCATGGCTGATTGGGCAGCGGGGAAAGGCCCCCCTGGCCAAGCACATGGTCAGATTGGGAATGGCCATATCTTCTGAGTCACCCCGGGTCCTTCCGTCTACGAGGCCGTTTGCGAATGCCACAGACATTTGCAGGCCGTTAATAGAAGATGGGCCCGCAGCTTCGGTTGTGTTCATTCACTCTACGGTCCGCGAGTAAGTATAAGAATCCAGGAACCCGCAAGTATATTACGAGTGTGTTCCTAAACAGCCCACAGGTTTCTTCTCGACCATTCTAGTGGCCCTTTTTTGACTCTCAGCCAATGCGAGTCAACCATTACGTTGGCTTGCGTTTCTCAGCTTTGTCAGTCGCTCGATTTGACGGGAAAGTCGATGTCATCCTCAGATAAGGCCGTAAGTGTGGCACAAGGACTTTATGCGCTGCTACCCTACGCCTGTCAATACTGGATGGATCACCTGCAAGCGTGGCTCAAGGTCAGCCCAGAAGACTTGGCTTCTCACCGATCAGCCATACGAGCGCAAGTGGCGGATCTTGCTGCACAAATAACACACGCTGCTCATGAGGGTTCTTTAGGGAATTCACCCCGGGAGATCGAAATGGACAACCTCAAGGTTCAACTTCTTGAATTCTTGCCAGCAGAATCGGCAAGTATAATTCATACTTTCTCACGGGAGAAACACCAAGGTACGTCATCCAAGCCTCGGTCCTGATCAAACATAATAGTACTTATCTTACTAACAGTGCCCCATAACAAGACCAGGAAACACCGTTATCCCAAGTCCTGGGCCAGTACACCCAAACTATGCACACCCTACTGGAGCGAAATAACGTTCATGGACTAGACGATGCAGAACTCTTGGCATTCAAAGAAGAGTACAGACCCAGTGCTTTCATATGCAAATCGTCTGGTTGCGAAAAGTCCGTCATGGGGTTTTCATCGAAGTGCCTTCTGAGCGCGCATGAGTCTCTTCACTCGCAGCCCCTGAGATGCTACCAACCGGGTTGTAACTACAACGACGTCGGGTTTTCGAACCAAACCAGTCTGCGCAGTCACATGAGAAAACGACATCAGGTACCGGAGCCAAGCCTTGTTCCCAAAAGACTGAAGAGGCACCACAACAAAGCTACAGCGGCGTCAGGCGATGACTCTTCAACGCACAAGACATCGGAGATGCCAATTCAGCTCCCATCTATTGATTTCATCGAATCAAAGGCGAGTTTGGATAAGGTATATGAAAAATCACCGGTGTATCACCCGCCAAACAACACCACAACCGCCTCACCCAGAATTCCATACCACGTATAGGTACCCAGCATAGCCAAAGTATCATCCGCCAGCAACACCACCAACCCTGCCTTCAAGGGAATCGCAAATTATGACGGGGTCTGCTGAATCCGACCCACGCCACCAAGTTGAAGAGAAAATATCTAGCATCATTTCGCTCTTGAAGGATGACCCCCCTGCTCCTTTACTCGGCCCAAAATATTACTATACTGGAACGGATGCGCCCAGCCCCGCGCCCTCACCCCGAGCCCTCTTTTGAGGAGCAGGCCATTGCGCTGTCCCAGGTCCTTCTGTCGATTTCGAGTCCGAGGCTTCTTGAATGAACAAGAGCTTTTTATTTCCATTTCTAAGCGAGCGATGGCTTTAGAATGTACGTCGCAGGAGCAGCAGCGCCCAGCCTGGTATCCTGGGGATCAACTGTCAGATGCGCCAACAAAGAACACCGCGTCATGCCTGTCAAGCAGTGGTGGCGAGTTACCTGGCGGGGTGCTGGGTACTTGGATGGGCTGGTGATCATGCTGACTGCTTAGAAGGATCATGTGAGGGGCGGGGGGCAGGTTCAGGGAAGGAGAAAAGAGGAGATGCGACGCATTTATATAATTGAATGTTCATCTGGCATAGCGTTGCCTTTTTTTTCATCAGTTGTTGCTATTGACACAGAAGAGGTTATACAGCACAGGTCAAGGATACATCCCCATAGGAGTACGGATGCCCAACAATGCGCGAGGAAGGCGACGCACCAGTCCCGGGGGTGGTCCTCAGCCCGTGAACTCGTTCATCGTCTGCCGCATGGCCTCCTCGGGCTGGCTGCCGTGCACGCGGCCGCCCTGGCCGTTGACGATGTGGGTGATCTCGCTGCCGGCCTGGCCGTTGAGCCAGACGGTGGTGAGGTGGTGCAGGCGGACGCCGGGGCGGGCGGGCACCTCGACGGCGTTCTCGAGCTTGACGGGGGCGTCGCGGAAGTACGAGTAGACGCCGAGGCCCCAGGCCTCGTGGTCGGCGACGCCGTCGGCGACCTTGTACGAGGCGAAGCCGTTGCGGCGGCCGCCCTCGGAGCGCCAGCGGTCCTGCGCCGGCGGGTCGTAGGGGATCTCGGACTGGTAGAAGTAGACGCGGCCGTGGTTGCCGTGCCAGAGCGTCTGGTAGGCCTGGTGGTGCTCGTTGAAGAGCCCGTAGACGGTGACGTGGTCGCCGCGCACCACGAGGCCGTGGCGCGTTGGGTTCGTGTCCCAGCCGGCGCCGGGGCCGTGGTCGGCCCGCCAGAGCCAGACCTGGTCCGCCACGGTGTCGTGGCTGTTGATCTCGACGCCGACGTCGTTGCGGCCCGCGACGGCGCCCGCCGTGCGGACCGTGATGTCGTAGAGGAAGATGGGGTTGCCGACGTGGCGCGCCGACGCGCCCGGGGGGCCGACCTCGAGCAGGGTGGGCGAGTTGGCGGGGCCGGCGTCGATGATGAGGCCCGCGACCGTGACGCCGTCCACGTCGGACACGCGCAGGGCCGAGTGGCCGTTCGTGGGGACGAGGGACGGGAAGCCGAGACCGAGGACGATGGTGTTGTACCGCGTGACGTGCAGGGCGGTGTCGAGCTTGTAGATGCCGGGGGTGAACAGAACGTGCTGGCCCCGGTCCAGGGCGGCGTTGATGTCCGAGGCGTTGGCCGTATGGGGCTGCGCGATGTAAAAGTCGGAGATGGGCACCGACCTGCCTTCGGTCGGCCCGTTGGTCCAGGTCGGGCCCTGGGTGTCGTGCCTGAGGGCCGGGACGAAGACGGCGTACTGGCCGTGCTGGTCGATATACAGGTAGGGCTTCTCCCGGACGATAGGGGTGCGTTCAATCGTGGTGTAGGGCTCTTTCGGGAAGTTGTTCCCGCTGGGGGCGTTGTCGCAGCCAAGGAAGACCATGTTCCAGACGGCATTCGCCCAGCTTCCCCATTTGCTGTTTCGGGAAAGCCACTGCTGCTGCGAGCCCGGGAGAACCTGTTTGTCTATGACACAGTCGGCCATGAAACCACCGCTGGCCCATCCACCCGCGCCCGTCTCGGGGTCGACCTGGAAAAGCCACAGGCCGTTGGGGCTGGTGATGTGCAGACGTCGCAAAGGTGCCGCCTGTCCCGGGGTGAGCCGAGAACAACCGACAAGCGGCAAGAAGAGACGAAAAGGGGGGGGAGACGCACCTGCGAGACGGCGATGGTCGTCGTCCGGTTCGTGGGCTCGGTGGCCTCGATGGACAGGTTCTCGTAGGAGCGCCAGAAGTTGCAGGTAGCGTTGCGATGGGGCATCCAGTAGGCGGGAACGTTGGCGCCGCCGACGATGCGCACGTCGTCGGGCCCGTGGCCCAGGCCGGCGACGCTCGTGTAGAAGCCCACGTCGAAGAGGACGGGGTAGGTTCCGGGCTTGAACAGCAGGGCGTAGCGCTGGGCGCCGAACTCGTTGCCCTCCATCTCCCGGAACACGGCGTCGCACTGCGCCTGGACGTCGGAGGCCGGCATGCCGGGGTCAAAGACGTAGACATGGGGTCCGAAGAGCGTGCTGTTCGCGGCGCGGTCGGGCCGGGGGGCGTTCATCGTGGCGGTGGGCGTTCTGAACAGTTTCCTGCCGAGGGGTGGTGCTCAGAAGAGAGGCAAGCTCTCAAGGCCGAAGTGCGCGCGCTTGCGACGACGAGAAGCAAACGAGTATGGCGTCCAAACCCCGTCCTGGATGAGCGTCCGGAGTGCTGGAGAGAAAAGGTCGGTAAGATGTACTTCTAGGAGGGCTTCGTAAGTCGACTGCCTCTCCAGGACACGTCTTAATGAATGAGGCGGGTAGGATTGCGGTGTGAGGGTTCCAAGCCAAAGCCCACTGGGGAGCCCCTCATCGTGAATTGGATGCGCCTACGTAACCTGCCGCTAGGCCCACCTTATTTCAACGTCGCCTTCCGTGCTAGAAAAGGAGCCACTTGACGGCTTAGGCGCGCGTACTCGATACCCCGAGGGGCATTTGCCTTTCAATTCCTCGTCATTGTACGAGGCTTTCTCGAATCGCTGACGTAGCGACGTTGATGTCCGCTTCCAGCGCATATCCCTTGGAGTCTATCCCACGGCTGGGAATCCAGTGGGGGCTTCTGGGCTCCAGTAGGTACCCTAAGGTTGGGACTCAAGCGATTCAGTCCCACCCAATGTGCTACACATCCCATCGATCCCAGACCAGGGGGCCTCTTCAATCATATGATGAATTTTCGATTCTTTGATAACCGGGCCGACGCACACGATCATAGACTCAAGGTTAGCCGAGCGGCAATTGAAGCACGGGGGTGGGGTGATGGCATTCTGACACCCTTGCCAGCGGGGGCTCACAAGAGTAAGTAGACGAATTCATGGGATAAAGCATCGACGGACGCGGAAGCCAATAATTACGACTAGAGAGACATGGTTGTGTGTCCTGAGGCCTCTCCTTCTGCTGGATTTTAACAACGTTGCTTCCGTACTTAGATAAAACGGGGTTTATATCATGTGGAGAAAGGGGTAAGGGTGAGGATTACTTAGAGCAGGCGATGGCCTCGCGGGAAAGACAGAGGCAATGTCTCCAGAGGGCCAAACAGAATCATCTAACTCTCAGTCCGGCGCTTGCTTTAATATAAGAAGGGAACGCAACATACCAGATGGAGAACGTCTTTCTCATGGTTACATTTTCTGAATATTGATCGACCCCTTTACAAAACTAAAGACACTCAATCGCACCGATTAGTCATCCAAGCTGGTGAAATCATATCACCGTTATTATTTAAAACGATCGGTAGTTACACGATCTTTTTTCCCCAGTACTGTTTGAACTGATACAACTCCATCGATACCAGGATAGAGGGATTTGTAACGTCGCAAATACATTCGGTCTCCGAGGCCAGCGCCATGAAGACCAATGTAGCCAAGAATTCCAGACACTGACCACACCACAGACACACCCCTCGATCATTTGGAACGCTTCGACTTGGAGTGAGGGCGATGCCGCCGTGCTGTCATGCCTGAGCTTTGGCTCAGGGTTCTGCTGGAAGGCAGCGGGTTCCCAGGGCTCGCAAATTGGCCGCCGTGAACAGGGCACACGGCGTAAACGACAACTCTGGACTCCCCACAGGTGGCACAGCTGACAGGGGCGTGTTAGCTTTTGGGGTCCGGATAAATATGGAGAGGGACGTACGGTTGCCGCATACTGCCATTACAAACATGACATGTAGTCAGGAATTGCCCACCAACGCAAGCGCAGGTATCGTCCTCAAGGTATTGGTAATCAGACATGGCGAAGATCCCTTCGTGTTGATTTCTGATAGTCGGGTAGCTGGAGATATGGTGCATGTGTCATCGGGTATTGAGGCATTTGGAGAGTTCTGTCTTGCTTACAAGGTCGCTTCTTATACACCAACGGGGATCCCTGCCAACTCCGGCGAGTCCTGCCTGCCCAACGCCAGTTGCTTGAAGCCAAAACCTCCTGTCATCGATGTGCTGTCCTCGCACACCATGCTCGTTTTCGAGAGCAGGCCACACCGCTCCCACCTTGACATGGTGCGGTCAGTGCCGTGCTGCCACAACATCCAACCCATGGCGGTGGGTCCCGGTTTTCGTTGATGAAGACGTGACACTCTTGCCGGTTGCCTTGTACCCGCCGCGGGACAAGGCAAATTCGGGGCATAGATGACCCTGGCCGGCTGTTCCGCCGTGGTGGGCACGTCCAGCGCAGAGCAGCCTCCGGGAAGGATGTCTGCGCGAGTCGGCGTGGGACAAGGCCGCGTTATGAGGGAGGTAGAGCCGGCACAGCGGTTGGGGAACTTTCCCCCAAGCTCTCCCTTCCTCGGACAAGGAGGGGGTCACTCGCGTGTCATGGCCCCATGATCCCACGATCCCCCATGAACTGACAATCGGCAAAAGGGCGGGCTGGGCCGCTGCAGACGGTGGAAAAGACCACGCAGTCCACCCGGGTCGCGTACCTGAAGGCGAGACTCGACCAACAGGTTTTCGCCGTACCACGTCTCGCAACACGATCCTGCACTGGGCCGCGCGCGGGTGCCGAGCCGGGGCCAGCGCCTACGGGACTTCGGGAGCTGGTTTCCGCCACGCCAGGAACGGGGCCCTCGCCGGAACCCAGCGGGAAAGTCGGCCCCCCGTGGAGCCCATGTGTGCGCCTGCGGGCAACCGCCGGCCAGCGTGCCACACGGATGGGCACCCTCCTCTGCCTTCCGCGGGATGAGCCCACCCGGACCGTGGGATGACGCGGTCGAGTGGGAGGGCGACACGTAGGAGCCCCCCCCCCTCCCCTTCGACCACTCCCCGCTTTCCTCTCGGTCACACACCCGGACCTGTTTTGCCGGGGGAGGAGAGGAGGGAAAGGGGGAAGGGGGGCGTGTTCTGTAGGCGAGACTGGCGGTGTCGTTGTGCGAATCCCGGGCGGCAGGCTTGTGCGAGCCCACGCCGTCTCCTCTTGTGCTCCCCCGGCTGCAGCGTCGCAGAGCCACGCAATGCAAGGAAATCGGCTGCGGCCCCCCTGCTGCGTGGCCTCGGTTGCGGGACGGCGGGAAGATGCCATGCAAAGCTTGATCTGCCTTCTGGCCTCTCTCTCTCTCTCTGTCTCTCCTGGGGAGCAGTTGGCCCTTTTTCTTTTGTTTGCTGAGCTGGCGCGGCTGAGCTCTCCTCCCGTGGCACAAGTTCGCGCGTTCGTCACCGGAGCAGTCGTAGGGGAGGCCGTTCTCGGCCGGAACCAGGCAAGAAGGGGGTTAATTGGAGATATCGACATCCTGTTTCTCCTAGCAAGCGTAGAACCACGTCGACGGTAGTCCGTCCCTGAGCGACGGCCTCTCGACTCGGAATGGCCCGAGCCGAGCGGCTTGGTACTGGGACACCCATGTAAAGCCCCGATCGGTCTGCGCGTCCATACCCCAAGACAACAGTTCATCCCGAGGGTCGCGTCCGGAAGCTTTCCGGGCCTATTGATTGGCGAGGTGCCTCGCCTTTTGACGCAGGTTCCGACGCGTTACTGGCTTGACGTCTTGTACGACGATCCGGTAGCTTTCGAAGGACCTTGGCGTCTTGTAAGTCTAAAGTCGTAGCCCCAAGAAAACCAAGAACTTGCGGTTCATATGCCACCCCATCGCGTTGCCCTTCGCCTGTGCGAGGGCTAAATTGGAGGCTTGCAGCCCAGTCCCTCTCATTCTTAACATCGCGACGGACAGTGATCACACCATGGCCGGAGACACGGGGCAAAGAGGACGTCTTCGTCAGAGCATAACACAAAGTATTGGACTGTCACTCCTTTTACGACAGTTGTTGGTACATCGCAGCAATGGGTACATACCCAAGTACCCAGGTAGGCGTGGCATATTGGCGTTCTACCGTCACTGCGTAAGTTTCTACATGACCAAGAAGATGCCAACAAGCGCGGTAAGGCACAGCTCTAATTTCGGCCTCAACCTCGGTCCAGAACCCTCTCGACTTCGACCCTCCCGCCGATACTGGGGCCGCGCCACCGCAGTGCGCCCTACCGCAGCCGCAGGCCTGAGCCCGAAGCCGCTAACAACCGAGCGCCGCGAGGCACTCCAGCAGCGCGGCCTCCGCCTTTGCGCGCTCTTCGGTGATCTGGTCCGGTGTCTTCTTTTTGACGAAAACGGGGTGCACCAAGCGGAACGGGCACAGCAGGGACTCCAGCTTGCAGACCGACGCGATCGTACCCACGCCCGGGGTCGTGCTGGGGCGGGCCAGGCCCTTGGCGGCCAGGACCGACTCCCACATGTCCCCCTCGGGCGACCGGTCGGCCAGGGCGTGGCCGCCGAAGTCGTGGAAGGAGGTGAAGAACTCCTGGCAGGGGTGGCCGACCGAGGCAAAGTCGAAGTCGATAAGTCCCGTGACGCGCTTCGTCGCCGCGTCGAAGAGGACGTTATTCAAGGCTTTTTAGCCACAAGAGTCAATCCCCGGGGTCTACCCCATCCAGGAGTAAGGAGAGGAACCTACTAAAGTCTCCGTGAACGAGCGCCCGCGCCGCGGTATCGACGCCGGCCTCTTCGAGGGCCTTGTCCAGCCGGGCGTCCAGGAAGGCGTCGACGCGGTCTCGCACCCCGTTGGGCCGCCACCCCTGCAGCACCGCGCTGCCGTCGGCGCCGCCGAGCTGGGAGCGCAGCCGCGCGCGCAGGAAGGCCCCGTACGTGGGCCACGGCCCGCCCGGGAGCGTCGTCATGGGGCCGCCGACGATGGCGCCCTCGTCGTCGTCGCGGATGCGCAGGCCCCCGTAGGCCGCCGCGCCGGCGGGCAGGGGCGCGCGCTGGATGCCGGCGAAGACGTCGGCCAGCTGCGCCAGCACGTCGCGCTTCTCGGGCGCCGCCAGCGCCCCGAACTGCCGGTCCAGGCCCGCGCCGGGGAGGTGGTCCATGAGGATCCAGCCCAGCCGCGCGCCCGCGGCGCGGCGCCACGCGTAGACGGCCGGGACGACGGCGGCCAGCCCCGGACGCCCCGTCTCCGCGCCCAGGCCCTGGCGGGCGAGGTGCAGGGCCGCGACCTCGTTCTCGACCCGGTGGGCTTGGTTAAGCCCTTCCGCGGCCAGGTTGCTCAGCCGCATGACCAGGGTCGGGACGCCTTCTTCCGGAGGGAGAATAGTGCATGGCGACGGCGTGTTCCTAAAGTTGGCCGGTGTGGCGGGCTGGGCGAGCGTGATTTTGTAGATGAAGTTATTGTAGGGGAATGGGCAGTTCTCATCGTACTCCAAGGGAGTAATATCAACTGCCTTTCAATCTCTTTCCGTCAATTTACTCCATGTTGTAGTTACATAGGGTAATAATCGGGGTACCCACCTCTAGTCCATGGTCCTGAAGGGCGTTCTTCACCAGAGAGATACGCTCCTCATACCCTTGATGGTTCATTTTCGATGTCTTGCTGAAGGCGTCGTGAGCTGTGTTTGCGATGATATCTTTACTGGGAAAAATGGAACACTTTCCAGATAACCTTTAATGAGATCCCAGGCCAAAGGATTCATCATCTACTTAACGACATGCCAAGTTAATTGAAAAGTGAGCCACGCGTAAGAACCGGACCGCACGTGACGCGGACTCCCACCAGCACTTATCAGAACTCAGGCATCTTTCGGACGTCCCAGTTGGTTCTCCAGCCTCCTGAATAAAACCGGAGTGCGGGCCGGTGATGAGTGCACCGCCAACGCCGGCTGGGTAGAAACGCCCATTGGTGGCCCTCGCCAAGAAAGTTGCCTGCATCTTGTCTTGGAATGCAGCCAAGGACACTTTGACTAAATGATAGGCGGGGGAAGATAAGGCCCTGAGCCTTTTGCTAAAGCCGCGGGGAGGGTATGTTCTCTATTCGCGGGTGAAAGATGCCGGGCCAGACTCGGGGGGCCGAGACGCCAAGAGGCTGGTCGACCCATTGTGCCGGTACAAGGGCGTGCTAACTACATGCGTGGCAGCACCACTCAGTTGCACGTCACCCGACCGCTACCAAACTGGAAGGAGGAAGGGAAAGTATGTTATCTTGCCGCCGGACTGTGACTAGGATCCGAGATAGGCAGGTCGCTGCTAAGAAGACATATGTAGGGAATACTTGGTCAGTACTTACGATATGTAGCATCGGAGAATGCCGTTGTTAACGTTTGTTTTCGGGATTCACCGTTCGTTGGTTCTCCATATTGGTATTTTAGTAGTTTATCCTAGATTGGGCTGACCGTGGTTATACTCCCTCGTGAGTATTTCTTTTTTACTTTATCCAGCTTATGTCTTTCTTCAGTCTCGGTGTACTCTGCCTATCGGTTTGCTGAGGTGACCATATACGTTGTGGCTGACAAATTGGCGAGTTGCAGTGGTGGGAATACCACTCTTTTAAGTTTTCGGGTGCCTCAGTAGCGATGCGTTCTAGGTGACGGATGTGGTTCGCGCGTCGCTGAGCCACTCAAACCAGGCTTTTACGCCTACTTATTTGATTTCCTTTATGGCTATGTAGGTATATACTGTATAAGGGTAGACTCATCGAGTAAGATAGGATCGCGTGAAGGAATAAGTAATATTTTGCCCTTTTGGATAAGGAACCATATTGAGCTGCCTAGAATCCGGAACTATTACGCCGCCGGCGCACAAGCGCGAGAAATGCCGCCCTGCAGTTATAAAGCAAAGAGCACATCTCTCGACGAAGTGGAGTAGGTCCACCAGCTGCCGGGAGGTTCTGGATATCTCGTATGTTCAGGACGATGTTTGCAGTCAACACCACCACCGAAGGGCGGGCCTTCGATTCGGTCGAGATCACTTACGACCCGGAGTCCCTCGCGCAACCATTTTTCTGGAAGCAGCAATCCCGGAGGCCTATGAAGATACACTGATTCTGACACTTCACTCTTTTCCCTACTTCTTCCTCCCTAAAATTTACGGTCGGATTTGAATATATTGTCTTCTTTAGTAAAATCATTCGCAGATACCGCAAAGCGCACGAACTAACCAATGTCCGAGGGGTCACCTCTTCTGCTGTTGGCAACATCTACCTCCGACCCCCGGCCATTGATCTGACTACCACTAAGTGCCTGACTCGGAGATTTCTAAGGATCACCTATTGGGCGGCTCGGGGCATCGGAGGGGGTTGGGAAAAACGAGGATGTTAGGCGCTTCGAGGCATTTCTAATTTTAACCGGATAGTGAGCAGCCTTTCTTCAGGCAGGACAGAAATGAAGGCGTCGTATATGACCTTTTATAGCCTCTAGCCTATGCCCCTAGCTTTGTTAGCTCCCCTCTTCACACCTCCGCCTTACCTCCTCCTCTCTCTCTCTCTCGTTTTTTTTTAGTCCACTATCGGGGGCGCTGGGGTGAGTAGCATACCGAGGGAGCAAAGCCGGAAGGAGAAGCGTCGCCGAGACTCCTTTCCATATATACGTATATATACTACCTTTCGCCGGAACTTACTACGTAAGGTCTCGGGAACCCCGAGGGTCCCTGGATTATTTCTTCTACAAGCTGGGGCTTTGCTAGTTTCTGGCGGGCGGGGCTTTCGTGGGTGGGAGTTGGGTGGGAGTAAAGCCGACAGTGGTAGGATTAGGGTTTTCACAAACATGTCCTATAGGTAAGTACCGTAGCGGCAGGGTGGGGGGGGGGGGGGGGGCAGAGAATGGCTATCTAGTAAAATAATTATATCCTCACTTAGTATTTATTCTTATATAAAAGATTTATTCTCTTACGAAAGATTAATTCTTTAAATATTAGTGTAACTTTTTATTAGATAGATTTTATTAATCATCTCCTAATTAGTTAAAACTGAACTTTATATTATATTCAATTTTAATAAAGTTAAAAAAGTTGTATGTTGCAACTCACTAGTACCACCGCCATTTCTGGTATTCGCCCATGAGTTGGACGCATTCGTACCAGTTCGCCAGCACGGCAAGAGCAAAAGGAGTTTCGTCCGCCTCGGCCCCCTGTGGCCTGGGCTGCTAATCACTTCAGTTAGTGGTTTGCCAGGCGCGGCTAGGAGAACGTTCATAGCAATAGGATCCGTTGCCATTGACAGAAACTGCCGAAGCTTTCAGGCCGTGTTCTAGCAGTCGCTGCTCATGCTTGGAAGCAGTCCCCTTTGTTCTTAATGGAGAGAACTTGCCAGGGCTTCCAGGTCCACGTTCTAGTGGTTACCGCCGCCCCGGGCTGTCGCTGTGTTGCTGCCGGCGGCGCGGGTCTTGGTGGCGGGGGTGACAAGTGCCTGGGCCGCGCTGGCGGTGCTGGTGGAGTGCGCGCCGAGACATCCGGGCCTCCGGAAAAGTTCGAGGCAGGGTTTCCAACGAAGGGCGCAGGAAGGCTCGAGGACTCGAAAGGAAGAGAGGGGTCAGGGGAACCGCTAGACCGGTTATGAAGCCCTACATTCCCGAGTGGAAAGAAGTTCTCGGAACCCTTTTGCATATGGGCGGCGGGAACAGTCGGGGTTCCGCTCCCCCTCGGCGGCTCCAACCCCGCCGAATGCCGACCTCGGGGGCCGCATAGCGTATTTCCGGAGTTCCTGCGCCAAGGGCCCCGGGATAGACCGGGTAAACTAGAATTAGTGCGGCACAGGCTGACTTATATCGCACTTTTACGTCGCGGTGCATGTATTAGGTCCCGCATTGTCGTTAGTTGTTAAGGGGGGCGGAGCGACTGCACAGAAAGAGCACAGCAGGGGGGGCGACAGAGCCTGGGCTAACGACAATACCCGCGCCCCCCCCCCCCCCCCCCCCTTCCCCCATTTCCTCACTCCCTTGACAGCATCTTAACACCCCGGAAACTGGCAATAAATCTTAATTACACCCCGAGAGAACCCCTTTCAATTAACTTTCTTACTTGAAGCGGTACACCAGGCACGCTCCCTCGGCGCCCCAATTCCGCCCAATTCCGTATTCTCCGCCCCCCCGGGCGTCGCCGGAACGGGAGGGGGCGCGGGTTATTCCGGGCGGGTGCGCAGGAAGACGTTGGGGGGCATGCGGCGGTCGTGGAACTCGGGGTCGAGGCCCCAGTCGATGTCGCGGCCGTCGCCCTCGGGGTGGAAGCCGAGGCGGCGGTAGAGGCCGCGGCCCATGGTGGAGGCCTCGGTGATGCACTCGAGGCCGCCGCGGCGCTCGGCCTCGGCGAGGCCGAAGCGGACGAGGGCCTCGGCGACGCCGCGGCGCTGGTAGGGCGGGTCGGTGACGCAGAGGTCGAGGATGAAGACGGCGGGCGGGTCGGCGGCGGCCTTGGCGGCGGCCACCTCGCAGCGGCGCCGGTAGAGGCCGCGCGCCACCTGCTCGACGAAGCGCTGCTCGCGCGCGTCGTCGGGGTGCAGCCGCGCCGCCGCCTCGGGCGGGATGCCGGCGTGCGGCGCCCCGCCCCAGCCGGCGACCGGCGACCACTGGTCCCACAGCGCGACGCCGACGATGCGCCGCCCTTCGGCGCCCCCGCCCGCCGCGTCCGCCACCGTCGCCTTGGTGTAGATGCTCGCCGGCCGCCCGTCGCGCAGCGTGCCGAAGTTCCGCCAGCCCCGGACCTGCTTCTCGATGCCCCGCAGCCGGCCCTCGGGCGTGTTCCACCCCGGGTTCATCGCCATCCAGATGGCGTCCTCGATCTGCACCCCGAAGGCCGCCGAGATGATGTCGAAGGCCTGCGTGAAGTCGGCCGGGTCCGTGATGGCCTCGACGCGGATGTCGTCTTTGGTGAAGTGGGGGGCGCGCGTCGGGTCCGCCATGGCGGCTGTCGGGCTTGCGAGTGTCGGTCGGATGGCGGGGCCGGTCGTTTTCGTGCGCGGAGGGGAATGGTGGTGGTGGTGGTGGTGGCCGTGACAGTCCTGGTCGTATGGGAGAGTGGTGGTGGAATTTTGGTAGTAACCGAGGCTGGGAGGAGGGAACCGCGTTTCTCTCTTCCTCTTTCCCCCACCCATCTTTTCACAAAATACTTACCCCGCGGCAATGGACATGGATCCATGCCATGGTTGCCGACCATCGTGGGGCCGGTGTTGCCCCCTGAAACTGAACAATAGGCCTTGGCAATCGTGCCTGGCGCAGTGGTGTCGCTTTCTGCATCGCCAATGGCACCCCCACGTTCTTTTTTTCCCTGCCTTGATCCATGTCCCGTCTACTTAAGTTTTGCCCAAGCACACCTTCTTTTCTTGCATCCCGTCCGCCCCGCGAACTCCAAGTCCTTTGGAGACGGGGATGTGCCTGGTGAATCTATCGCCTCTCTCCCCCGGGTTTGATTCTCCAACCCCACTTCCTACAGGCCAGGGGCTCCTGGCTACGGAGTACTTAGTGACGATCTGTTCGCCGGCACAAAGCTGGGACAGCCCCGCCAACTCCAATTAGGAACCTTATTATTCGGAGAACCCATCCCATGCCACCTACACACAAACAAACAAGTACATAAGTCGCGTTCCAGTTGTATTATTAGGGTAGTGCCACGAGGGGGCGACATTATTCTCCAACCCCTTCGCCACCAGCCTAGGCCACGTTGTACGGCACCTCGGCCAGCACCGCGGCGTCGCCCCTGGGCTTCTTGTCGGGCCCGAGGGTCAGCCAGACCAGCTCGTTCCGGCGGTTGTACGCAAACACGTACACGTCGCCCGTGCCGTCGACCGCGGCGCTGGGCGGGCCGACGAGCCCGTCCTCGACGAGCGTAGCGAACCCCGTGTCGTCGTTGTCGTCGCCGCCGCCGCCGCCGCCCCCTGCCCTCCACGCTCCCGCCGCGGCGTCGTACGTCGTGTGCAGCAGCGCGCCGTCGGCGGCGCCCCACGCGAAGACGTCAACGCTGTCGGCGTCGCTGCTGATGGCGTGTGGCTGCCCGTCGATCTTGGTGTCGCCGCCGAGACGGCGCCAGCCCGACCACGTGCCGTTGTTGTTGTTGTTGTCGTTGCTGTCGCCGCTGTTGCTCCCGCCCCCGCCACCCAGCGCGAGGTGCCAGAGCCCGCCGTCGCCGCCGCGCGCGAACACGTCAATGTGCCCCGGCGCGCGCGACACGGCCGTCGGCGGCGTCGTGAGGAACCCCTTCAGGTCCTCGGCGTCGGACCACTTGTCGGTTTCGGCGGTTTTGTACCAGTGGATCAGGTGGTTGTTGATGCGCGACACGGAGAAAACGTCGAGCCGGGTGTCGTCGCCCGCCCAGGCCAGCACGGCCGGGGTTGCCCACTGATACGAAGTCGCAAGGGTCAGCGTACATAAGTATGTTGGGGAGCCCGACGGGGGGGGGCTGCAGAGGAACGACTCTTACCGGATACAAGTCTGGCCCTTCAAGTGAGTTGGGATCTCCCCAGTTATTGTTGGATTTTGTCCATTCGAAATAGTAAATGCAGGAGTTCGGGCCTCCGAGCCCGAGAAAGAAGCTCTTCATCAAGCGGGAATTCAAGGCGTACGATACCAGGGTTGGGGCGCCGATGATTTTGGCCGGGCTGTCGAAACTGTTCCAACCTTTGGATCCGGGTTCCTCGCCGGGACCCCAGTTCTGGTCCTGGCTGTGGTACTTGCGCCGGGTCTCCCTGTTGGCGAGGAAGTGCAAGTCGGTCCGGTTCTTGGGCTCGTCGGTGCTGACGCGGCGGTTCACCGCGACCGAGGGCGCCTCGTCGGCGTTGACGCCGCCCGCCACGAGCGCCATGTCCGCGCCGAGCGGCCGGAAGTCCCGCTCCGACGTCGCGTTCGAGTCGCGGTACTTGCGGAACACGGACGCCGTTTGGTTTTTGGTCAGCGCGAACACCTCGAGGTGCGGGTAGCCCCACGAGACCGCCGTGGGCGCCAGGCCCGGCGCCACGCTCGCCGGCGTGCCCGTCATGGCCGCCCCTTGCGGGTCGGGCGCGGCGCTTGTTGGGCTGCTCTCCCGGTCAGCGCTGCGGGCTTCCTTGGGCGTCAGGATACGGGGCGTCTGGGGACTGCGCTTCCTTACCTCGAAGACGTCGTCTCGTCGTCGCGGTCCGACGCGGCCGCTTGCGAGCCCAGGACGCCGCCCACAACGGCCGCGGCGATGACGACAACGGCGACCACGATGCCAACGATGACCAAGGTCTTCCGCTTTCGCCTCCACAATGACTGCTTCTTAATCTGGCTGCCGGCTGCGAGCGGGCCCACGTAGGTGCTTCCCGGCGCCTTTTCGTCCCGTCCGCCCACCGCCGAATAGACCTGAGGCTGGCTACCATCGTGTGGCGACGAGGCGATCGGGTACGGGTAGTTGTGGGAGTTGGGGGGCAACGCCTCCAGACCTTGATCGTGATAGGCATGGTGTGGGTTGGACGGGCACACTTCCAGGCCTTGTTGGTGGTGGTCGTAGACTTCGGGTAAGGAGGTGTGGCCGTACTCGGACGCGTGCACGGCTTCGAGCCCAGACTCCGGCTCCCGCGGCCTCTGGTGTTGGCCCGGGGTGACGTCCATGGCCGCAACGAGGACTGAAACAAGTACTGGGTGAAGAGAAGACCGGGACGGGCAATTACGCGTCCTAATTACTTAGTGATACATTAGAAGATTCGCGGGCTCCCGGTGACCACGGCGGCTTGCAGAAAACTACTAGAGAATGCGCCAGAGGGGCGGAGGAGCGAAGGCCATTCTCAGCCTTATCAGCTTACTAGCTGGGGAGCAGCGGGCGCAGAATCGAATACCAAGAGCCGCCTGCCGTGGCCCCAAGGCCTCCCCCCCTGCAAATACGGGAATACGGCTGCGGCGTCGAGATCTTGCAGCGTCTGCCGCTCTGCCGCGCCCATATTCCGTGTTGGCGATGCCGTCCTCAGCCAATGACAAGGTCGTGCAGCGGGCGGCCAAGAGTCATGACACCATCCCCCTGGCTTACAGTAAGCAGAGAGCCTCGACTGGAGATTGCCTATCCACCGCTTCGTATGCTTTCGGGAATGATCGTCCCCTCCAGCTGACCTCTTCTCTGCCCGGTCCGGCCTCGGGACGGCGTACGTTGTTTTCGCAACCTGCCGCTGGCCGTCGCCTTCCCCCCCCTCCAAACGATGTCTCCGAGCACATGAATTGACAGTATCACGGTAGGTTGCCAGTGTGGAGCGCCATGGGATAGAATAGATCTCAGTGGATATATCATAAGATACGGGGCTGTCTAGCGCTATCTACGGGAGAAAAGTGCCCCTTGGCGGGCCCACACTGTTGGCCACGTCTATAGCCACATTGGAGGGCTGTCAATTCAAATAATCCCCCCTCTCCCCAGGGGACAGGGCTCTGGGGGCGCTGCTTGAGATTGCGCCTCGTATCTACCTCGCGTGCAATTGATCAGCAAGGCCTTTCTCTTCCCTTTTGTATCCCCAACGTACCTGGATTTTTGTTGTCTTTCCTGCACCGCCCAGTTTTTCGCTGGGGATGGGAGAGGTGGTTGTTTCCTCCTTCGCGGTGTTCGATAGCAGCAACGGGGTTCGTGTAGGGTAGAATTTAAACTTTTTTTGCTGTAGGCCCGGCACGAATAAAACGGGGGGTTTTTTTAAAAACTCTTTTTCGCTATCAGGCGCGTGCTCCTTGAGTAATACGGTGGGGGGAGGGTGGGGGCTGGGGCGCAGTATCTGCAAGTCTATTCGACGTCTGCTTGTACAACGTTGTCTTTTCATTCTAAGAATTTCTGTTTATTTTGGCCCAGTCTACTAGGTCTCTTAATAACCGTTAAAGAAGTCTGCGGGTAGAAGGTTTCTTTAAGGTCAGCCCGGCACTGGCGGATAGGACCATCCCGGTATTTCCAGCGCTTAATCTCCTCAATACCTGGAATACTCCAGGTGACTGACAGCAGACATGCACTTTTTTTTTTCCAAGCCTTCACAAGTGTAGACTTTTGTTGCTCTTCTTAAATCTCCCATTTATTTGGGGGGTTTTGCAGAGCGATACTGGCTTACATATGCAGGGTAGAGCCTGTCTTGTCGAAAGCGATTCTGGGAGCCTAAGTAGATCGAGATTGGAATGAGTGGCCACTTCTTGGTTCTGTATTGGAGGACCGGGTCCTTTCTTCAGTGATTTCCCTCTGTCCTTATCTCGCTAATGCTTCCTTACTTTCCCTTCGTCGTTCCTGGAGCCTGCTATCCACCGGTACCGAGCGCCGACGCCCCCTTAGACGCGGTAAGGCTGTGAAAAAAAAAAAAGGATCAATACGACGCGTTGCCAGCGCCATTGGCCGCCCTACCTCATTGCGCGGCCCTTCTGAAAGACGACGAAATATTAAAACAAGAGCTCTTAACCTCTGTTCGGTCTTTTAGTACCATTGTGCCTAAGGCGGTCAGCAGCGTGCCATGTCTTCATTTGTTTTCCTCGGAGATAGACGTACATTGCAGATCCCGGTCCAAGATCTCAAAGCGCAGATTGAACTGGATGTCGTAAATCTTGCCTTCGGCCGTTTCACCAAGTACCGTTATCCTCTCCTTGTAGGGACCAAAGTCGAATTCGATTTTGCCAAGCTCCTCCGCCCCTATTGCTCGGTCAGTAAGAACACCAGGGAGAATTGAGGTCAACGTACCTTCGTTCTTCCAGTGAGACCTCTGAAAGTCTGACTCCATCCTCCTGTCGGAGACATAGATCACTTCCTCGACAATCAAGGATCCATTTGGACGGGGTTCAATGGTGTGGCGTGCCGGGATGTCGGCAACCTTGTGGCCGACGGGTAACTCATCTCCCTTCAGATTTGGCGTTCGTGTTTCAGCATTTGGTTCCAGGAAAAACCAGTCAACAGTCACGTGTCTCACCGCCCGTAGAAGCCATTTTGTCGTGTTCCGCACATATTTTGTTCCCTCGTATCTGTCCAACGTCCTACGCCCCGACCGGTAGTCCGTCCGTCCGGGGTGAGCTGCCTCGTAGGTTTCCTCAGGCAAGTGGCGAAGAAGGCCGAAAGATGTCCGGACGAATCTCGTCATAGCCGAACGCGTGTCGTGGCCACGCAATACCGCCCCATGAGAAACAGCGTTGATCATAACGAACCTGATATAGTTCAGTAAGTGTTCCGACAGTAGAAATGATGCGAGGTTGGCCTACTCCCGATGATCGGGGTGAAAATCATTATTTGTTATGATTCGGAATCTCTTTTCCGGATGCCTCTCTTTGATTTTGTTCACCAGGTATTCCTGGAGTGACCGTTGTAAGGTGAAACCACCAATGAGGATGATACCCTGCTGTATGTCGTCAGTGCATACGATTTTGTGACGGGGTGGGCTGAACACCACAGAGTTCTCCTGAAATTTGAGTCAGCGGATAACCTGTACGGGTGCTCGAACAAGAGGACCCCTGTAAAACTCACCGCCTGACACCACCACCTCCTTGACAAGCCGGAGAGGTTCTGTATTGGACACTGTGAATGTACTGCAATCCACGGTCCATCCGCCTGCAGGTTTAATGTCAGCTCTACTATTCACGTCGGGGAAACAATACACTGACCAGCATCAACAATCATGACCGTCTTTCCCTTCTAGGTACAAGTCAGCTCCTTTGTCACCATCGGGACTGTGGGAGAGCAGATACTCACAAGCCTGCGTATATCCAGGCTCTTAAGTCCGAGGATCCCCAAAGCTGCAGCCTCGGGCTCAGAAATGAAAGAAAGTCCTGCGATTGTCCCTGTTTGCGCTGCGAGTCCGTCGCTGAAATCGGAGTCAAGGGCAGCTTGAGCCAACAAGTTTTGTAGCCGTCTGCATGTCCTCATCGACCAACATAACAGAACCGACACCACAAACTGTTTCTGCGTACCTCGGTACGCCTTTTTGTTGTGCAGATGTTTCTTGAGACGATCCAGGACACCTGCGAAAAAGTTCACAATGACCTTTTCCGCCTGTTTCTCAAAGGTGGGCTCTCTCAAGAATTGGGAGAGGTGGTTTTCAAGATCTTAACGTAATTGCTGTGTCTCCCGTTCCGTCCCAAGCGCTGGCTTGAAACATGCGACCCTGATGGATCGCGGGTTGCTTTTGGAGGCCTCATGCACTTGCCACCCCGATTCGTAGGACCTCTCGAGACGGGGAATGTACGGCCTGTCATCGTGCATTTCTGTTTCTCGCTCTTCAACGCTAGCACGAGACGCGAGACTGCGGTTCTGGAGTCTTGGTGTGTACAGTGCCTCTGTTGGAACCTCACGAATGGCAGGATCGATCTTCCCTTCGCCTCTCGCTTCGGGCCAATCGTCGACCGTATGGATCTTGACCATGTCATAATTTGCCGTCTGTTCGCCAGGCTGCAAAACAGCGTATGACACCGACGTGCAAGCCGTACCCCAGTCAAGGCCGATCACAACTCGCCGATGAGCGGAGGCTCGTGGTATCTTATTAGAAACTGATCTTAACAAGCAGAGAGGGTGCACAGGGACAAGAGGGGAGAGGAGGGTTGAGAAGAAGGGGGTTGCTTACTGCCAATGCTGCCAAGAGTGGATTTCGCCAACCGGCGTCGCTTATTGTCATGGGGTGAACAGGGCTCCCCCTCACTGCAAAGCCGCATCATGTTGACGATAATCAGTGAATGTGTGGATATTTCACAAAACCTCTTTGGCGGACCAGGTAAGAATAGAACAAGATATGGAAAGCAGGCCCTTGACTCAAACTACCGTGGGACCTCTAGTCCGTTGCGATGGAGTGGTCATGGGGTTTTGAGTGATTGATGGAAGAGAAATTAAAGACAAGCCCATGAGCCTCTATGGGGGATGTAGATATAATAGTTGGTCCCAGTCACGTGATCATACTTGGTGTTTCAACATTTTCTATTATACTGAAAGCGGATTTCGGAACAGTTAGGATGAATGGAGGCGAATAACGAACCTTCTGAGTGGTGTATTCGAGAACACACCCATAAAGCATATTCACCTCTCATCGTTCCCCAGTACATGGATATAGTCTAAATACGTGTCTAAGGTTACGAGAATCATCAAGAGTACTGACTGGGTTACGAGTGCTCGTGTGCGGATTCTCCGGGGGTTTTTTGAGCCACCCATCGATTCAGGGTTCCAAGAGTAACCTCTCTACGAAGGAGTGCTGGGTACCTAGGCAGACGTGTAACTCTCAACCCATGACCTGCTGGTGATTGCTGAAGCGTCAGCTAATTTAACATTTCCGACTTTCCTCGCCATCATTACTAATTAGGTCAAGTATATCTTCCCAGGATGGGCATTTCTGTCAGACTGGAAAGTTCCCTGCAGGACAGACTAATCTAAGAGCCTATTTTTTCCACGCAACAACCTTTGCCCAAGATACAAGGCTGATGTCGGGTACAGGGAAAGAAGGAAAGGGGTGGTGGAAGGTTCAGTCCACGATCTGGGATCCTAGGCGAGCAATAAAGCAAATATTGTACAGGGTGCTCGTCCGGGGGTGGAAGTCAACAACCCTGGTGCCAGCAGGCAAGGCATGAGTGGCTGGCAGCAGGTCACGATGACCTCGTTGAAAATAACCATACCAAAATGTCCATTGCGGAACCCAAACCTATGCAGATAGTGACCTCGCCTCGTCGCGACTCTTAGTCTGGTAAATCCGATCTCAAATCACCTTCGTCCGTGCATCAGAATGGCGCCGCTGAGGAAATCAGCTGCCCATGTATCCAAGCCGCCCATGTGCCCACAAACAGATACGGGAACAAGGAACCGAAGCGCTGGCAAAATAAAAGAAAAGAGGACCTGTCACAGATGGACCAGAGAAGAGGAGACCAGCCTTTTTGCTTATCTTGATATTTGGACAGAATCCGATAAAAGCAAATCTGTTGCCAACGCCGCCCAAGACCTCAAGAGGAGCACCCAATTGAGTTTCAGCCATGTTCAAATCCGCAATAAGCTGTTCAATTGGGCTCGAAAATGTGGCCACCACAGTGACTACATTGTTAGGTCAGGATCCCACGGATGCATCTGGCCTGACAGCGACATGAAGAAAGGCAATCGAGATGCGAAGGAGGAGATTAAACGCCGCAACGGGACCGGCGAGGTCAAATCCCTCTCGAGTCGCTTGACGATTCCGATCAGCAATTCCAACACCCAACAAGATGGCGTTGGAAACCCATCGCGCAATGCAGAAATTCGAGAGACCGTCGAACTCAGCGGCAGTGACGAGGTTCTCACCCGCGGCGACAGCGCTCCGGTCAGTCGGGAGAAGGCTCCTGACTGCGGAACCCTACCAGCCGAAGTGGAATGTTTCAGGCACCAGCTGAAGAGCCTCGACGACCCGCTCAACGACCTTGTCGCGTCGAAAACGCTCATGGCGGGCATCCTGGAGCGTATGTTGAACGGCATTTACGAAATGGGCGACGAAGTCGGCCACGATCCAAAGGACGCCGCCGCCTGGGCCAGCGCTGCGGCCCAGTTGGGCCTCCCCCTTCCGTCCGGCCTGGAATCGGAGCCGGGGGTTGCGGCCTCGGCCATGCTGCCCACACCGGACATGCTCCGGGCCTTTCTTGCTGCTGCTGCGTACAAATTGGTCCTGGAGAGCAAAGGCCCAGGCTCTCCCAACCATGCTACCGGCATGCTGTACGCCTACCGGCGCTGTCTGCTGTTTTGTGAGTGTTACCCCCCCCGTCTTGCCTTCTGCCCATGGCCTTTCTTCCATCAGGGCCCAGCTGGTTCGAAAAAAAAAATAGACGACCCTTCTCTATTCAGGAAAATGGATAGGATGGCCCATCTACAGCTTTTTGAGATGGCGGCCGAGTTCCGCCACGTCCGTGGCCCCGGGGAGAACCAGGGCGATGCTGCGTCCCACGATGACACTTCAGGCGATGCCAACTCTTCAATCTGCACGTATCTGGTAAACTGGGTACAGAGACTAACCGACGAGATGTCCTCTGCTCTCCACTTTGTGGGAGGCCCAATCGGGAAAAAGCAGCTGTGGAGGTTATTCAAGGACATCATCTTGGTCAAGCTGGATTTCGTCCAAACCGAACGGTACTTCACGACCACCTGGGTGTTGGCCGGCACGCCGTTCGACGCGGCCACCATGGTAGACGCCTCGGAACCTAACAACACGACGGGTGGCACTGCGCGCCCCTGCTTAGCCCCGACTGTTCACTCCTACACCCCGAAGACGATAGCGTACCATGTAGATAAGGATGCGTCGTCCTCCTTCCAGGACAGCGTCCGGAATTTCGGTAAGGCTCCTGATAAGTCTTGCTACATAGATAAGTCGCTTTTCGTCAAAGCGAGGTATTGGTTGTACATAAAGAAGGCGTCGCTTGCCGAAGCCCAGGGGGCAAGTCTGCAACGAGTCCGACGGCCTGAATACCTACATAATTCTTTATGTGTTGGCTCGTTTCGTTTTTATCTCTGTTCTTTCCTCACGGGGGTGTTCCTTTCTTTTATACCAGCCTAGACTTCATCCTTTTCCTCCTACCTAACCTACTAGTTCTACGCGGTAGTACTCCGTGAGTAAGAGAAGTGTATTCGGTATCTAGACGCTAAGACAAGCATAGGTTTCTTTATTCCTTAATTAAGCATTAATAACTATAAACGGGACATAAAAGCGGTTCAGTAATAGCAGACAGTAGAAGGAAGCGACTTAAATTTGCCCTTCAATAAAATCTCTTTTCCTGCAAATGCAATGGCTCCTCCGTCCTTTTCCTGGTTCCATCAAGGGACTGTTCTCATGGCAGTGACTTTCCACAAGCACCCTATCCCGGGTCTGCCGGTTTAAATCCCAGTATCGCAACCACGGGCGCTGACAAACCCCAGGGCGGGGAAGCCTTGTACTTCAGCCAATATCCTGCAGTAAAGTACATCACTTTAAATACCACCTATGGTGATAAAAGTACCGGTAAGCTTCCCGGAAAGGGTATATGAAAGTCAGATCTAAAACAGCCAGGTAGATGCAGAGTATGGGAAGTCACACGAGAACAGCTTAGCTTATGCCCTATCCCGGTAAGTGTTGATGAGGAGTTACATTATCGCTTGAAGGAAGAAACCTGCAGAAGTAATCCCATGGTTTCGTAGTCTAATTGTGCATCCATTGGTACCTCAAGAAGTGTCGGAACTTGCTATTGTAGGGATTCTTCCCAGAAAACAAAATGGTACATCTAATCGACAGACCATCGAGATCTATCCGTGCTTAACCTGCATAACGTCTCACTTCCTGCGCCGTTTCAAAAGACACCCTTGGGGCATTCCGAAAGTTCAACACAGCCTGTGTAGCCGCGGCGGGTAAGGGAACCTGGGGGTGGCTCTCAGCGTCTTACAATAGGCAGCGAGGGCGGGGAGGGAAGCTAATCGGCCAAGGCTACCAATACCTTTCGTGTTCTGAGGCGATCGATATTCACGCGCCTCCCTTTCAAAACTAGCATACAGATGTGAACAGGCTAACAATGCGTCGATATCCCCAGTATCCTAGCCCCTCCAGCAACAGCCCGTCTCTATTGGCTCGACACCCTATGCGGGGGGTCCTTGGCTCAGTGCCACCGCGCCGAAACCCGTGCAGGGGGGCTTCTGGAAACTGAATGTTCGATGAGAGCCTGCATAGCATGTTCGGCAGCTCAAGTTGAGACCTCAACACTAACGCTAGGCGCGGCGCGCCAAGGCCAGCGCTAAGGCTAGTAGCAAGGCTAGCGGTAGCACGTTCCACCGCGTGAAGCTGTTGTTATGGTGTTTTCTTAGCGCGTCGCGCCCGGCGTTGGTGTTGCAACAGCAGCTGCTTCCTGGCTCAACACCAACGCCCGGCGCGACGCACTAAGAAACCACCATAACAACAACCTCACACGGTGAAACGTGCTCACGCGGCTTAGCGCCTTGGCAGCAGGGAGCCCTTGGCGGACAGGAAGTACTGGATCCACACCTATTTTGTATTGCTCGGACGTACTGACTGTCCGCAGGTATTCGGCACGGACTATCATGGGTCAGTTTCAGGAACGATGGTCTATTTCGAGCCTCCCATGGGGCACGAGAATAGGAGGCTATACTGGGCGTGCTTGACGCGAGTACTCTAGGGAAACTTCCATCTCTTCGGTGAAGGCAGAAGTGGGCGTTTTCGATGAGAGCATGTAGGGGAAGCTGACATCTCAGAAGCCGGAGACTCGAGTAAAACTCTCGAGGTATACCCATGCAGAAAAACATATGCTTTTGACCGGGAACTGTCACTGCTGGCTCGTGTTTGGGCCTGGAACCCCTTCAGTTCATGCGCGGCGACCTTGCTGCCTTGAGCAAATTCCTTTGAATTAACAGCGGCGCCGGGGTTCGGCCGCCGCAGCAAAAGAAGTGGGGCCTCGCCGGCGAGGTCGTTGACGGAGCCACGACGGAAAGAACCGGATGGGTTCCATGGTGTAGGCGGTACGACTTTATCATCCAAATTGGTCACATGGTGGAAGGAAAGGGGAGAGCTTCCTGGTTTCTACCAGTAACTCTACTGGGTTAGGTAGTGAATTCCCAGCGAGGTGGCGCTTCTCGGCAGGAACTATCCTCTCGGGGAAGTCTAGACTCCAACCGGCTGCCTGGCATCCTCAACATCCATGCTGACGCCATCTCAACGCTTCTGGGTATTGCATTTCCATAGCCACATGAATGGTGACCAACCAAGATTCTGGATAGTACGCTGCTCCGCCTTGGCCGAAACGTTCAGCACCAACTCTGTTTCCTTCTCGCGCGCGTGCCAAGGCTCTCTGCAACCCACAGGCATCTCTTAGTAAACCTGTTCGTCATACGAAGCCCTCATATGGCCCAGTCACCCTGCCGGTGCCTCGTGGGACTATCGTGTGAATCAGACTCTGGAACATAAGGCTAAACTCCAACTCGCAGCCATGGTAGTTTCCCGTCTATCCGGAAACCAGTTCGGTGGAATCGTTCTGGCAGGTGCTGTTAGGTCGTGGGGGTTTTGCCGCCACCACCTTCCATATGCCGAGTTGGAAGCGCTAGTCGCCGGGGCCCGGACCCACCACCGCTCCTGCCGTCTGGTCTCCCATTCCCAACGCTCTTATCTGGTACTACCAGCCCCGGTGTATAGGCCCATATGTAGCCCGGCGGCAGGTTCAATCACGGTGTTAGCATAGAAGCAGTAACAGTAGTACCGCAGGCTTCCATAGTAGCCCGGAGGGTAACTGGGGAGGCGAAATCGCGGGGTCTCGAGGGCGACGGTCTCATCAGTTCATGGATGGATCTGGTTGGCAAACAGCGCATCACCCAGCGCTCGCAAACAACCCCCCCCCCCCATCCCCTCGCCGTTTGCTTATAGATCTATTATTCACAAACACCCTCGGTCCATTCCATCTAGCGCGCTGAGGGGATCGTGCGGAGAGAGAGGCGTCGATACGCCCCCCACGCCACCGCCGTTGTCGAAGCCTTATCCACTTGCCCCGCGTCCCAAGGACAGCGCGTCCGGCGGTAGAACAACTACCGACTGGTGCTGACGGGTTGGGGAGGAGGGGAAAAGAAGGATCCGCGGCCGACCCGGTAATGCGGGGGGATAAATCCGGATCGCGGGGTACAAATCCGAGCCGCTTGCCTCCAGTCGGTTCCGGTGATGCAATGCGCGGCGCGTCTTCGTCTTCACTCGCATGGACGCTCTGCCCTTCGGTGCGCCCCATAGCCGGCCGTGGATGCCAGATAGTGTGCCTGCCGATGAGTACATATTTGGCTGCGCTTTCCTCGTTGGTTAAGCAATCCGCCTGTATCGTCCAAATACATTTCTTTGCACCTGCTATCCGCGCAACTCGTCGCTTCCGTCCTCAGTTGGCACCGGCCCATCTGTTCTCCAATTACCCCACGTGCGTCGCCGGTTACCTCGGACAAGACCCCGGAACTCGCCAGGCTACCTATACGACCGAGCCGCGAGCCCTCTCTAATACTATTTATTCACCTCCCCTCCCACCCGAAGCAGCCTCCTCGCCCCATGGCTCCTGTTGCGCCGCAAACGCGCGCGCCGTCGACGGGCGTGCGCGTGCTCATCGTGGGCGCGGGCTTCGCCGGGCTGACCGCGGCCATCGAGTGCCACCGGCAAGGGCACGACGTGACGGTGGTGGACAAGTTCCCGGAGCTGCGGACGCTGGGGGATATCATCTCGCTGGCGCCCAACAGTGCCCGCATCATCTCGCGCTGGCCCGGCGTGCCGGAGAAGCTGGAGCCCATCTCGCTCCGCCCGCTCCACGGCGGCCTGACCATCAAGGCCGGCCTGACGGGCGACACCCTGCTGCACCAGATCTGGAGCCCCGAGGAGGAGGCCTGGGGCGCGCGCTACGACGGCCACCGCGGCGAGTACCACGAGGTCATGTTCCGCCACGCCCGTGACGAGCTGGGCATCGCCTTCAAACTCGACGCCCGCGTCGTCGACTACTTCGAGTCGGACGCCGGCGCCGGTGTCGAGCTGGCCGGTGGCGAGCGGCTCGAGGCCCATGTTGTTCTTGCTGCCGAGGGCGTCCGGTCGCGTGGCCGCCAGACCGTTCTGGGGTACGAGGACCGCCCAAAGCCGAGCGGGTACGCCGTTTACCGTGCCTGGTTCAGTGTCGACCGCGCCCAGCTGGAGGCCGACCCCGACCTCGCCTGGCTGGTGGCCGATGGCGACCACCACGTGGCCTGGATCGGACCCGACGTACACTTCATCGTGGCCACGCTCAAGGGGGGACGTGACATTAGCTGGGTCTGCACCCACAAGGACGACGCCGATATTGGGGAGTCGTGGCAGTGGGAGGCGCCGCTGGCCGACGCCCGCGCCGTGCTGGACGGCTGGGAGCCGACTATCCAGAAGCTTCTGGCCCTGACGCCGGAGCCACTGGTCGACTGGAAGCTGGTCTACCGCGACCCGCTGGAGACTTGGATCTCGGCCGGCCGCCGCATCGCCCTCATTGGCGACGCCGCCCACCCGTTCTTGCCGACGAGCATCCAGGGCGCCAGCCAGGCCATGGAGGACGGCGCAACCGTGGCCGTGTGCCTACGCCGTGCCGCCGAGGCTGCGGGCGGCGGCGCCGCCGGCGTTCCCGATGCCGTCGCCGCCTTCGAGGCCCTGCGCTACGAGCGCGTCAAGAGCGCCCAGAAGACGGGCGAGCAGACCCGCGACATCTGGCACAAGGCCGACATACCCGCCGCCAAGAGGGACCCCAAGAGCATGCGTCTCCGCCGCGAGGCCTGGCTCTTGAACTTCGACGCTGAGGCCTACGCCGACAAGTGGTACGACCGCACCGTCGAGACCATCCGGGCCAAAGGCCTCACCGAGGCCCGGAAAATGCACGTACCCGAGTCACGTTTCGGCTTTCTCGATACCAATGGCCTGGGCCAGGACGCCAAAGAGCCCTCTTTATAGGATTCCGCCCTCCTGCTTGGCTGCGGCCTCATCAGGGAGACCGCGCGGCATACCGTTCCTGTCCCGGAGGGGTAAGAACTTCCTTGTTGGAAAGGTATCGGCACCTACTAGGGGCAGTCGATCACCCGACCTGTGGTGTTAAGGCAAACCTATATGTACACGTATATAAGGGAGACTGCCTCCCTCTATCCGGTCTAGAGTTCTAGTTCCTTGGTTATCCAATCGATCTATCAATATCTATCTTCAATATTACTTCTATCTGTTCTGTCGACTGGACTCAATGGAGTGGTCTGTCTAGTGAACCCAAGGTCCCTTCACTTTCTCCGGTCTTCCAGCCGCCTTGTATACAGTATTTCAGTGTGCCAGGCCCCTTTTGCCCGGGCCCTGCTTCGGACCTTTCTGGCTTTCTAGATGTCCCCCTACGCTTCTTTAGAACAGGCCCTGGACTTCAGACCCACATAATATCAATTGGAGACAAAACGCAGTCCTCATGAGGGGTGAGAGCGCAATATATGTACCAGACTGAACCACGTTCTGGACAACCCTGACAGGTCGGGCTAACGCGCTACACCGTATATATTAATGGGGGGAAAGACGGTAACATAATCTCAGGGCGCCGGACCCCTGGGTACGACTAGTACCGGCTCTCTGAAAACAACTGATGCGCTGGTTAGTAACGAGTGGCTGGGGTTGACACCTAATTAGACGAGGGCGCCGACGGCCGCGCCGCCAGCCCCGAGCTAGGTTGCTCCGGCTTTCCCCCCGACCCGTCATCGTAGAGCCGAGTGACCGGCTGTCGTGGACCCGGTCTGCATAGTCGTATGCGCCGCTGCGCTCGAGCGGCACCGTGCCGGGCAAGGCCGACGGTGCTCGCGCCTTCACGGGATAAAAGCGATGTAACAGGAACTAAGCAAACGTGGGCCCTCCCTCCCCGTGGCTTTTATCGTGGGACTTACGGCGGTACCTGTAAGGAGGTGTCGAAAAAAAGGGTAAAAAGATATTTTTAGCGGGATACGCGGAAGAGGAGAAGCACGGGTTGGACCGAGTCTCTGTTTTTATTTCCTATCCTATATTGTTATCTTTCTTTTGCTCTACCCGCTATACACGGTCTCTTCTCTCTGTTATCCAGGCTACGCAAGGCCTAGCGTCGTTTACGAGGCCCAGAAACTCTCTGAACGACCCCAAGCACGTGTACAAGTGTTCGAACTTATCGAGAACACGCTGGGCGCTTACTCAAGGAACCGTCGAGCGACACAGTTAAGGACACGGCGGCGCAACGCGGTTTTCTGGTTTTAAAGAGGCTTTATACGGACAACGATAGCGCGCCCTCTTAAGAGGGTTGAACGGGGGCGACCGGCGGTAAGATTCACGGCTCCCGCGCATGGTTGGGACGAGGGTTGGGAACCGAGGTCGTTCCTGGCGTTCCTCGCGGCGGCACCCCTTCCTCCCCGTCTCTCTTCACTCGCGTCACCGGCGGGTCGGCGAAGAAGGGGGGGCGCGCTGCTCGTGAATGGCGCCGGTTACCATGCGCAGTCTTCCCGCTGCCTCTACCCTAGCCCCAGCCACTTGGCGAAGAGCAAACTCCGCCACGGAAATCCGGCCGGACCGGTCAGTCCGCCACCGCCAACGCCCGCTTGCAGCCTAGGGCCCGCGCACACGCGGGCTGGCCAGGGCACGGAAGAGTAACAACTATTTTACCGCTGTGGGTGTTACTCTAATAGTTTTATACCAGGCTCTTTTCCATAGTCCAGCTCGCTATTAAATACTCAGGAACGAAGACTTCGTATCACACGGCCAGCCGCTAGAAGTGGTGTGAAGGGGAAAGAAAGAGATGCGGAATAAATGAGGGGACATCTCGCTATTCTGTAATCAAGGGTTCGATAGGCATGCTAGTTCAAAGTTTCCCTCTCCCTCGGGACCCCTAGTCTCCTTATACTTCTAGTCCTCTTATCCTCTATTTATCCATCACTTGAGCTCTCCCTTGGGATTCACCTCGGACCTTTCCGGAGATCCCGAGGTCTTACATCGGCGGCTAGAATAAAAAATGGACGAATGGCGTGCTCTGCACTTTTATTATGAGTAACTAAGCAAAACAGTCCTACAAACTGACTGTTGACTTCTATACAGCCACTCTCTCTCTATCTCACCCTTAATGCCGCCCAATTCCATCCTCGCGTCGGCATGTACCGGCCCATCGACCCGGCTGGCACGGCAGAACAACGTCAGGATTTCTTCTCGACTACCCCACAAGAGTCCTACAGAGGTAAGGGTTTCAGGGGCCCAAGCTAGTATACGTTCATACTTGGTGTAAAGAGAGAGACAGAATGTTTTTCTCGAAGTATAGGCGCTTGGCTTTTCTTTCAGCAACCGCGTATCTGCTTGCAGGTATTATATACACCCAAAGAAAATGCTGTGGCTCCATCTCCCCTGTATGCAATCGCCCATGCATCAGTCATTGGACACGACCGTAACGCCAAACGTGCAGATGCAAAAATCATTTCTTTGCTCCCCGTTCCTAAGCTCTACATGCCACGCATTGGAACTTCCGTTTGTCCTAGGGTAGAACACCAACTCTCTTTACTTCCCAATCGACCTTCATCGCCATCGTCGATTTATCATCACCTCGAGGAGCGGGCGCCGCATTCCTCCGATGATAGGAGCCTCCTTCGTGGATTCCGAGGTCTCCGGGGGCGCATCCTGCATCACAGTATCCCCCTCTTGGTCTTTAGCGGCTTTTTGTCGCTTCTTTCGGAGACGAGCCTTGGCTCTCTGTGTCTCGTGGTAGCTCTTCGCCATGTCATCGAGCTCAGCCAGAGCAGCCACCCACTTCGGATTCCTCTCTACACGCTCTGGCAGGTCGACTTTGCGAGGGCGCACGCTCGCTTTCAACTTTGCCCGGCGCGCCGCGGCCTGGCCGAAATTCTGAGGTGCTTTGCGGTTGCCGCGATCGGCGATTTCCTTCTGCTTCCGCTCGTGCCACTCCCTCGGACGTGAATGTGTCCAGTGCACGCGAGGATCGAAGTGACGAAAATATTTCGGCGGCGTCGTTTTGGGCATAGTGACTGCTTCGAAGGATGCCTTGCCTCGTGGAGATGGTCGTGGGTGATTGGACGCATTCGCAGGTCCGTAGATAAACTCGTCGAACCTGCACTCGTCATGTAGATCTTGTAACATTTGTTGTCGCTGGGAGAGAGGGAGAGCCTTCCATCGCTTGGGTGTGACATTCGTCCAACGGCGGCTTGGCGAGAGTAGCGGCTTGTCCGAGTCGGTAGTCTTACACTCCGACGCACGTGCAACAGGCTCGCTACTAGCTGAAGGTCTTTGAGGAATATGCCTCTTGCCTTCAAGAAAAGTTGGGGTTGGTATTCCTCCCATCTGCCAAGACTCACCCAACCCGTTTGCAGACGGGCCGGGCTTCAGAGGAACTCCAGTGAGAGTTGGGATGAGCCCCATAGTAACCGAGGGTATTCGTAAGCCCGGCGGCTGAACTTCCCGAGGTTCTGTGATGGGCGGTTTCGTTCTGAATAGCGTTTTGGGTTTCGTTCTGGGCGGAGCTGGGGAGTCTGAGTCGGAAGACACCAGGTTAATAACCGGTGGTGGGTTTTGAGACGGCTGCCCGGTTCTGACGCTGCTTCCCTCTTTCCTCAACTGCGTGCCAGTCGCATCCAATTTGGCCGTCGCAGCTACGCCGTTTGTGGTAGGCCAATTCACCTTCTCGGGCAAATCCGGAGCTTGATAGGCCGTACGGTTGTTCTTCGGGGGCGTGACTGCCTCCTGCTGAATCAAGCCTTGCCCTTTTGGCCTCTGGGGTAAAGCGCTGGAGTGCTCGGAGTGCCCGGATTGCAGCTTGGACGCTGTTTCTTTACGCTGGGAAGAAGTCAACGATGGCTGGTGCCCCTGCGAGCCCCAAGAATCCTCCCGAGTCGCAACTGGTGCCTTCATTCCGGGTTTTGTTTTCTCGGGTACGTGGCTGAGAATCTGGGAGGTTGTCAACATGCTGTGATCCCAACTCTGGAGCATCATGCCCGCCAATTGCATCAAGCGGGGGATTGGAACGAGAGAGCGGCTCTTGCGCTATCACCAGTGCCGAGCTGGCTCGACTTTATCTAGGGCTCGGGCAGGTTCTTTGGCAGTGCTCTCCTCCAGGATCTTCTTGGGACTCCCGGCTTACAACAGGCAGAGACTTGGGGGTAACTTACCTCGGTGGTGCGCATAGACTGTTCCGAAGAAACAGGTTGTCGGGGTGTCGCTGGCGATTGCTGCCCGTGGTTGTTCTTCGCATTTGGCCTCTGGATAGGCTGGCTGGCAATCTGGTTTCGTGCAGAGGATGCAACATCTCGCGGGATAGGAGGGGGCTCCTTGCCCGAGGAGCTCGACGCTCTCGAAACTGGTTGTGTTGGGTCTTGAACTATGTCCCAGAAATTCAGCCTGTCAGTGGAAGAGCTAGCAGCAATGGTGAACACTCCTGGCCCATACGACATCCCAGATAGCTGGATTGCAGGGGTTGGCACTTGTCCTGCAGCAGATTCTATGCCCAAGATCTTGGATTTGGCCTTGTGCGTTCTGGATTTCGACTCGATTTCGCAACTTGCTGTTCGTTGGCCCCCCGGTGTTTGGAGTTTCGTAGTCGGGGTTGGGTCAGCAGCTGCCTGTGAAATCTGAATTTCCCCCGTGGTATTCGGCACCGTGGGGATTGGCGGAGCATGCTGTGTGGCTTCGGCAGCGGGCCCGGGCACTAAGCCTTTCAGGCCTGGCTGGATTGCAAGCGGGGCATGCGAACTGTACGCCGTGTGCGACTGAGCAGTAGGTTTTTGGCCGATTTGTCCGCCCACGAACGAAGTCCATCGAGGTTTCTTTACGCCCGGCCCTGGCGCAAGTACGGTACTCTGCCAACTGCTTTCTGTGGACCTCGAAGAACCCACAGCGTTGGGACCCAAGGGAGATTTCGGAGGCGACAGCACAAGGGGATGACCTTTGTTTGTCTCACCTTTGTTGGGTTCCACGGTCGACGACGAGGTCATGCCTTGCCCCGACATCTTGAAGGAATGCTCCTGTGTGTGAGCCTCCGGGTTGCTCTTCTCTCGCTCGGCAGTCCGCTCTCTGGGGTGAAAATTTGAACCTGTAGTCGGACCTGCCTTCAGCTTTTCCGAAGCATGTTCAGCCACGGAAGTGGTTCGCAACATTTTCTTCTTCGGCTTCCCTTCCTTGGATTTCACATGCAAAGACGCATCCAGAGAAACATGGGTCTTCAGCGGTGACGCCTCTCTGCCGCGTGATTCCAAACGCGACTGCTCGTCTGTCTCGTCTGTTAG
The DNA here is from genome assembly GCA_029489945.1 of Nigrospora osmanthi. Taxonomy (NCBI): domain Eukaryota; kingdom Fungi; phylum Ascomycota; class Sordariomycetes; order Amphisphaeriales; family Apiosporaceae; genus Nigrospora; species Nigrospora osmanthi. The sequence continues at coordinate 6,407,417 of CP120503.1, read as the reverse complement.
GGCAGCGGTGAGGGAGGTCGAGCTTACAGCGGCCGTCGTTGTTGTCGTTGTTGGCTGCGGAGTCGGACGCGATGTCGGAAGATCCGGTCTCTTTGCGGTCACTTTGTGCGTCGCGCCATTCGTGAGCGGCCTCAGCTTCTCGGACTCAGCCACCGCGTTCGAGAGACCGAGCCGCTGCTTCTTCCTAGGTGAGTCCAGGACGTGATCGTGGGTCCTTTTGGATGCTTTGGTCTTGTTAGTTGATGTCGTCGGTTTAGAGGCAACGACAATTTCGGCTTCATCGGCGGCTGCTGAATTCGAGTCTTCACGACGTTGGCCGGGCTTCGGAACCGATTTCCTTGCCGTCGCCTTAGCGGGAAGGGATTTGTGGCTCAGACCTTTAGCAGGGTGGGGCGGGTTTTGAGATTCCACCGTTCTGCGACTCGGCCCATTTCCCGCAGCAGCTAGAAACATAGTATCAGGTCGCCCAGGTAACGTCAACTCTCCGGTCATCTGGGAATTCGCCGGGCTGAGCGATTCTGTGCCTCGAATTTGAGCAGTGCCTCTGATGGGGGGCGATGACTGGGGCTTAGTGGTATGGCTGTGGCATTTTGGACCACCGGTTAACGAGAGGCGGTTGCAACCATCGTGCGCACAACGCCGGCCCATGTTACTGGTGACAGTTTCTCTGCTGGAAAGCTGGGAAGAGCTAAGCTGGGTTATCGATGAGTCTCTGCCCAAGGGGCTCTGAGCTGCCGCGGCTCTTGACGGCATGATTAAGGGCTGCACCTTCCCAAGTGAAAGGACAGTATGGTCGCACCTTGATTGAATCCTCGGTAGCTTCTCATTATGACCTATTGCGCCGACGACGAAGCGGAAGGTCGACCCTAGAGGAAAGTCAGCACATCGTCCGTCAAGGAAGCCTAAGGGAGACGAGGATGGGCCTACAAGGAATGGATTCGCGGGGTGGGCGCCGGACGCGGGTGTGGATGCGTTTGGAATGGTGAGGAGGTTGAGGTCGAGATTGAGTCGTTGGGAAGAGCGAGCGATGCGCGCGGGGCGAGATGGCGCGGCAAATCAGAGTTGCTATTTTATAGTCGTGTTGGAGAATTGGCAGTCGTGGGGACAGGCACGTCAGACCCGACGCGAACTTGCCCGGTACGTTTCTGTTTATTCCTAGGTCATATCCCGGTCAGTAAAAAGGGATGGGGTGGGCAAATAACAGTCAAAGGGGCGGCTCTGCATGCCAGAAAAAAAAAGGGCGTTCGTCTCAGATCTTTTCAGTTTCTTTAGTGATCGTCATCCTGCTCACCGCAGCGGCTTCGGATCATGCATCCTGCCGCCCGACAAGGGCTTGACGAGTATGTGACTCTCGTCTGCTCGCCGCGGCCTTTGGTCCGACCCCACGGAGGCGTTACGAGGCTGGGCTCCATAAAAGCGGCCAAGTCGCGAAGGACTCTTGTTGATGTATCAACAAGCCTGTGAATTTCCAACGACAACAGTGGCCAGGCGCAGGGGCCGGCGTCTTCGGGAGTTTGAGAGGCTGCCGACGCGTCGCCTTTTGCAGGCGGGCGCTGGGGACGGCGAATACAAGATCCAGAACCAGAAGCGGCCAGCGAGCAGTCCGACCTTTTACCAGATTGCTCATCATTGACGTAGGGGCTAGGGAGGGGCAAAATAGGAAGAAAAAAGAAAAAGGCATGGATGGATCGACTTACCGTCGGTGATGACCCCAACGTTTCCCAAGCGCCGGCCCGGAACCCGTCGTCCAACTGCCAGCTCGGACGGCGCGTCGTAATGCAATGGGGTGTAATAGGCAAAGACGGAAAAAGCCACCACGGCGACGACGTGCAAGGGACTTCTTCTACCCCTCCCTTGGCAAATGGGCGGAAAGGTGGAAGAAAAGAAGTAATTAAAGGGCCCTCGAGTTGTCAAGGGCGCTCGGGTTGCTTCAGCCGTGGGTGGGGCAGATGCATGGAATGGCAAGTGCAAGTCAGGTCGCTCCCGCGCGCGCGCGCTGGGAATTGGAACTTGGAACCACCACTGCGACTGCGCAAGCGCCAGGCCAGACCTGAAGCGTGAAAACCGCCCCCCCGGACTGCAACGCGTCGCGGATTGGCGATGGCGACGGGAAGGCAGGGCTCGCCAATGGCCAGGCAAAAAAGTCCCCGATTTCGCGTGTTGCGCTCTGGGGGGGGGGGAGAGATGATCTGGCCGGGCAAGGAATCCGGCGCGTGAGAATACCACGTTCGCAACGACCCGAACGGATAGAGAAAGCGATCACATGATCCGTGCACTTGCTGCCCGGGTGCAATATTTTTCCGCTGCGCCCTCCCTCTGCATCAATGCCATGGATGGAAATATTTAATCGTAAGCCCAAGCGGGCCCGGAGATAACGCCACCCCTCCGGTCGGGTTGCCGTGACAGCCTCCCAAGACGCCGCCATGGAATTTGCCCGGAGAATGCCCTACGTGACGCATTCCGTTTGGGTCGCTCGCTAGAGGTATTATGTATATACTCTGTGGACTAGCACCAGCGAAGGGGCGGTGAGCTTGAATTGCCACAAGCACGAACCAATCAGCACTGCAACTCCACTTTGAAACCCAGCCGGATTGCCCAGCGCCGTCACGGTTTCGCCCGCCTGGAATGTCCGGGCAGTGCGCGAGGTTTTACCCCGACATACCGGTAGACAGCATCCGGGGATCCGCCCCCAACTCGGCCCTGGGCATTCGTCCGGTCAATCCAACAGTGAACGCCGCCAACGTCGCCGCCGGTCCGTCCGGCTCAATAACCTGCTAGCATCAGATAACGGCAACATAGGACACAGGTCTCTGCGCCCTCATACAACGCGGAGATTCCAGAGAAAAGCTCTTTTGGACGAGTAGATACTAAAAGCACACCTTGCCGCCCCCGATTTCTTTACTCTCCTAGAAATCTTTAGTCTATGTGAAAATAGCAAAAGAATAGTCCTATGGACAGGAGCTAGCCTTGCGCTAGATCTCCGACCTGTCCGGTCCTCGACCTTCCTAGCATTCTTCTAATGTCTACTATTTCCAACATCCGCTTGCAACCGCAAGCAACTGTAAGGTTTTGTTTTAACAAGTCCCCAAACACTCTTCAACCTACCAGCTCGGAGTCAGTCAGCCACTCCTTACTCCGCCGTCTTGGCTTAACCCTGTTGGAAGGGGAACACCGTTATCTTAGCTCAACCCGGGCTAGCAGCCGTCGGATAAGGAACACCGTTACCTTACTTGACCTCTCGGAGGGAGCTATCGTGTCTTTTCTCAACCCTGTGCCTTCGGATAGGTGGGAAAGTCACTAGATTAGTTGTCAGCCACCTCTGGATGACTATATGGCCAGTCTGCTTATCTATAGGGTAAGAACATAACTGGACTAACACTGTACTCCTACCCTGAGGTAATAATTAAAGCTCTATTAAGACCTATATGTCTAAATGTAGGCTCTGGAGTTTTTTTTTTTTTCTTCTGGTTCCAGAGTTCTAGACCTCTTTTTGAGCATGCCAGACCTCGTAGGCCGGCCAGGGGTTGCTGTTGAGTTCGTAAGTGGCGGTAATCTGTTGGTATTGCAGTTGTAGTTACAGTTGCTGTTGCGGTCAGTGTTATGGATAACCTCGCTATCTGAACAGCCTCACTGGCCGTAGTATTCTTAATCCGAAGGCTTTACGAGCCTTTAGATTTCACTGTAGCAATTGGGTGCAGGCCTCGGCGAAGCTTTACTGTTTTCAGCACTCCGTCGTGGTTACCACTTGAGGCGGGCTGTACCGGGTTTTTATTACCTAATCAACGAGTCAGGGTGCGTGTCAGGAGGATATTGGAACTGTTATGTTTCTCTCTCACTTACACCATCATTTGAACTGCCAGTTCTGGTGACTGGCCACATGGCTCGTCTGGACCAAGTCACCTGCCAGGGAGAGAGTGGAGAACGCATGTCAGATAGCCAGAAGAAAATCCACGACACAGTTTCTCGAGGCAGGGGCTCTTCGATGCAGGCCAACTACTGTTGGCCCACCGTAATAATGAATCAAGCCAACGAACCCGGGTGCTCCGGCATACCGCTCAGCGCATACCCGCGTCACGGGCGAGGGCAATGACAGAGAGTGGCTATATGGGGTCCGGAGAGCCAAAAGCCCGGCGAGGGCAGTGTTCCTGGGGGTTGTGGGGGTGGGATGAGCAGGGGTATTCCTAAGGCTGTCTACAAGTATAAAAACCCCGCACCCGGAGCCACCCCGAGCCGCCTTCGAGTGTCCCGTCTCGGAGCGCTGGAGGCGGTGCCTAGTCCACGGTGTCGGCGTCGGGACCGTGCCGCCCGCGGGACACACGGAGCAAACTGCCAACGATTTCTCGGACACGCCACGCCACGGTAACCCCGGAGTCGTTGATAGCTTCAAGTTGATGCAGTGCAGAGGAATATGCATCGCACGTTGGAGAGAAAGTGGCCAGCGGTAAGAGCAAGCCGGGGATCAAAAGGAGACAGGGCTAGAAGAGGAAAAAATGACGAGGAAACGCGGCGTGGTATGTCGAGCCTGGTGTGGGGAAAATCCAGTGACTGAAATGATTACTTACCCGGGTCCTTACTCCGGATATAGAAACCCAATGAAGATTCGATCCACACACAGCTCGAGAAGAAAGCCTTGGTCATCCAAGGACGTGTCCCGTGAAAAAGACGCTAGCATACCACCTGCGCGGACTCGGCCAGGACAGACTTGGCGGCTTTTGGGGATTCGGCTGATGCCGAGAGCGCCCTTCTGCAGCTGAGCGGCCTGCGCCGACCGAAGCACGGGCGCTCCGCCTCGGCGAATTGCCGCATCTCGCCCGGCGGCCTGGATAGATCGGGATCTCTTGGCAGCCCAAGAACCACGGTGACATCCTGCCTAGCTGACCGAGGACCTATTTCCACCAGCGGTTGGTTGTTGAGGCCCCGGAATGGGCAGGGCGTGGAGCGGAGAGGCAGGCAAGCAGGCATGGAAGTGGAGGGTTTATAAGTGGCCAAGACGAGAGACGAACCGGACGTCTTGCGCGCGTGCGGGCCAACAATATCCCTTACCGCATCCCGAAAAGACCCTGCACGGCATCGGAACGCATTGGTTTGTCCCAGAAGCCGTAGCCAAGTGTCGTCATGATGGCGCGGTTGTTTTATTTGGTTTTTCTCTTTTCAATTCGGGTGTGGTCTTTTCCTGACCTACCCGGCCGCCGGGCCGCGTGGTCGGGGGGGGATGGTAAAGGGCCCAGCGCCCGAAAATTCCCAAAATGGCACCACATCAGCCCACGCGCCCGTCAACATGGCACCACCGGGCGCCCTCGCAGAAAAGCACCGCCAGCCCAGTCACGCGCGCACCCGTACCCAAGCGAAAAAAGAAAGGATGTAATGACATATGCCAGATGCGAGATTGGCTCCCCCTCAGCAAGTCGGGAAAAGCGGGCGCAGGCGGTCGACGACGACGACGACGCCGGCGGCCGCCCCGCGAGCTGCGAGCGGTGGAAAAGTGGTGTGATTGAGGGGCTGAAGGGGGGGGGGGGGGGGCAGTCTGCTGAGTAGTAAGCCGGCTGTTTCTCCCCAATTCCAGGCCGTTGGCAGAGGCTTGGCAGGGCTCCGGGAGAATGGATGAACTTGGAGGCCCATGGGATGAACCGGGCACTAGGTAATAATACATGGATGCCACATGCGTGCATACGGCGGGTTCCTGACCCAGGGACGAAGGCCTGCCTGTTTGGGGAGAAAGAGAGAGATATATACATACGTAGGTAGGTATATATAAGTCAGCGTGGCCTGCCTCATCTCCCAAGTCGGTTTACAGATCATCACAGTATCCCACCAGAATTACACGACATCTTCAAAGGGCCTATCGAACATCGAATACCACAGCAGCTATCCGTTAGACCCCAAGGACCACCAACAGACACACTGCCATCAACCAACCCACCAACCGGCTTCACTCCCACGATAACCTTGTTTTCCTCGTGTACGACAGGCACCGTCACACATAACCGTACCCAACTCATCACCCCTACAACCACCCACCACCCAACACCACCGCCATCATGAACACCCAAGCCCTCCGCGTCGCCGGCCGCGCTGCCGCCCGCTCCGCCTTCCGCCCCGGTGCCGCCGCCCCGCGCCGCCTCTACTCCAGCAGCAGCGCCTCGGCGCCGGCCGACTGGAGCGCCGTCTTCCACCGCGTCCGGAACACGGGCATTATGTAAGCCTCCCGCATTTCTCCTCCATCCTCCTCCGCCGAGCCCCCCCCCCCCCCCCCCCCCCCCCTAGCTGACCCATCGTGCCTCCAGCTATGTTCCCGCCGCCCTGGTGCTCCTTGGCTGGCCCCTGGCTGCCGCCGAAGTCATCGACCGTGCGTCATCATGATCGTGTGCCACGGCACCAGCATCCCCCCAAGGCGTTTGGCGAAAAGATTCGAGAAAAGCATCATACGTGGATGCCATAGATGGGTCCTTTCATTTTGAACTTTGTACAAATTTTTGTCTATACCCAGCCGTTTTTCCAATAAACACCTGCGATATACATACATACATACACCCACCCACCCACACCTGCGTTCCTTCGTCACGTGAGTCCCTACTGGGTACCCTTGCTCAGCATGTTCAGAGCGCTGCCGGCCAGAATAAACTGGGCCTGGTCCTTGCTCACGGCGTGCTTGGTCTTAATGGAAAACTGCTCGCCCGTCTTGTGCTTGGTGACCCGGAGGCTCACCTCGCCCTTGCCACCATTGCGCAGCATCTCGTACAGGCCCTCGGTGGCCACCTCATCTGAGGCCCCGATCTTGTCGTAGTCGGCCTCGTTGGCAAAGATCAGCGGAACGACGCCCTGCTTCTTCAGGTTGGTCTCGTGGATCCGGGCAAACGACTTGCAAAGCACAATGCGGGCGCCGAGGTATCGCGGCTGCAGGGCGGCGTGCTCGCGCGCGCTGCCTTCACCATAGTTGTGCTCGGCCACGACCAGCCACGGCTGCTGCGCCTCCTTCCACCGCTGGCCCAGCTCGGGGATGGTGTGCTTGGAGCCGTCCATGTCGTAAGCCACGTTAACCTCGCCCGTCTCGGCGTTGGTGGCCGTGTTGAGGGTGTTGGTGCTGATGTTGGGCAGGTGGCCCTTGTACTTCAACCAGGGGCCGGCCGCCGAGATGGTGTCCGTAGTGCACTTGCCCGTAACCTTAACGAGCACACGCAGACCGGACAATTCGCCTGAGGGGAAGGGGTCGAAAGGCTCGAGCAGGGCGAGGCGATCCGACGAAGGCGAGATAGCAACATCGACGGAGGGGTCCGGGGCCTGGGACACGGCACGGAACTCGGGCCGAGCCGAAGCGAAGGGCTGCGAGGGGATTTCGGAGCCCGAGGGAGCCGAGAAGCGGAATTCCTTGCCCGACGGGGTGGTGATGGCGTCCGTCACCGGGTTGAAGGTAGTGCTGCCGGCAAAAGACATGGCCGTCACAACTTCAGGGGAGGCGAGGAAGTTCATAGTGTCGGGGTTACCGTCGTTGCGGCCACGGAAGTTGCGGTTGTACGAGGTAAGGATAGCGTTGGGGGTGCCTTTCTCAACGCCGTCACGGCGCTTCCACTGACCAATGCAGGGACCGCAGGCGTTCGAGAGGACAGTACCGCCGGCCTCCTTGAAGGTCTCAAGAGGGCCATCGCGAGCGAGCGTCTCCCGAATCTGGTCGCTACCGGGGGTGATGTAGAAATCGGACGCCGGCTTGAGACCGGCCTCCATAGCCTCGCGCACCATGCTCTCCACACGCGTCATGTCCTCGTACGAACTGTTGGTGCAGCTTCCGATGAGGCCGGCAGAAAGCTTCTCGGGCCACTTCTGCTCCTGAACGGTTTCCTTGAACTGCGACAACGGAGTCGACAGATCCGGGGTGAAGGGGCCGTTGATGTGGGGCTCCAGGGTGGACAGGTCGATGGTGATAACTTCGTCGTACTTGGCGCCCTTATCGGCGCCCAGGTTGATCATATCGGAGAACTTCTTGGCCTCTGCAGCAACATCGCTGCGGTGGGTAGCCTCGAGGTAGCGGACGTGAGCCGGGCTGAAGGGGAAGATCGAGGTAGTTGCGCCAACCTCGGCTCCCATGTTGCAGGCGGTAGCCATACCGGTGCAGCTCAGGGTCTCGACGCCCGAGCCAAAGTACTCAATGATGAAACCCGTGCCACCCCGGACCGTGAGTTTACCGGCAAGGTTCAGGATGATATCCTTGGGCGAGGCCCAGCCGCTAAGCTTGCCCTTCAGCTCGACACCAAGGACGCGAGGCGCCTTCAGCTCCCAGGGAGCGCCGACCAGCGCCTCAACAGCGTCGGCGCCACCAACGCCAATGGCAATGGTGGACAGGCCGCCGGCGTTGGGGGTGTGACTGTCGGTACCCAGCATCATCAGGCCCGGAGCGGCATAGTTCTCCAGAACGCTCTGGTGGATGATGCCGGCTCCCGGAGGCCAGAACTCGATGCCGTATTTCTTGGAAGCCGACTCGAGAAAGTCGAAAACCTCCTGGTTCATCTTGATGCCCGACTCCAGGTCCGACTTGGCGCCGTTCTCTCCCACGATCAGATGGTCGCAGTGGATGCTGGCGGGGATGGCGGTGGTCGGCAGGTTGCAGGTCATGAACTGCAGCAGGGCCATCTGGGCCGAGGCATCCTGCATGGCGACGCGGTCGGGCTTGAGCTTCAGGTTGGCGGTGCCCCGGATGTTGCGGCCGCCGTCGGTGTTGGTGGTTAGCGACTCCTCGACATTGTCCAGATGCGAGTAGAGGATCTTCTCGGCGAGGGTCAGGGCGGTGCCCTTGCCCAGGACCTCCTTGACCTTCTCGTAGTTCTTGGCCAGCTTCAGGTACGGGGGTATGCGGGGGTTCGAGGTGTCGAAGGTCGGGGTCGCGAAGGATCGCGTGCCGGTCGTGAGTCGGCTTCTGGTCGCCGAACGCTGCTTCAGTCAGCTTCCGTCTCGCGCCCCGCGAACGCCCACTCTGGGCTGCCGGCTGCGACGCGTCACTTACACCAAAGGTCGCTCCGCGACGACAGGCAAGTTCGACAGCCCGCATGCTTCCCAATGGGCCCGGCCAGACGTTGCAAAGGGATTGGAGATGTTGGTCGGAAGCCGGGCCCCGGATGCTCGCAGCAGAGGAAAAAAAGGTTGATTGCAATGGTGGCGATCTGATTGGCCTGCCCTGCGCCGATGCCGGAACAGCACTAAAATCCGGGGTATTACCTATGTCGCAATCCACCAGGAGGAACATCCCAGCGGCGGATCTGAGATGGGACGCATGCATCTATGCATTCTACTATTTTCCATGGTCAAGCTGCCATACTCGATCTTACTGCCCAAAATGGAATTGCATACCTCTAATACTATTTCGGACCCGCGGAGGCTCGTCGGGCTCTTGACTTGCTGTCCCGGGTTGTCACATACGTCATACTTCTTGAGCCGACACATGTTTCTCCGTTGAACTTCAACGGTTGAACGGTGGCTCATCAGCAGTGGTCTCTCTCGTTCTCTTACTGGCGCCCACGAGGCGCAGCCACGACGAGATACGGGACTCGGATAGTCAGTCCCCTCCCATTATCCTTGCGTGGCAGCACCTTGTTTTCCATTTCTTTTTCCACTCAACAACATGTAACGGCTAACTGGATTAAGTCACGCGGCTCGGTAATCACTGGTCGACGGTTGCCCCGCCTGATAGCATCCCACCGCGTTGGCTGAGCAGCTTGGTGAGGCTGCGCCCGGGGATCCCTTACGTTTCCCGATCTGTAACAGTCAGACTGCTGATTGAATTTATCTGCCCGTCTTGTTTCCCACGTCAACTGTGAAGGCTAAAGGTCCAGGGCCCTTGAAGAAGAGCCCACCGGAAGACAGAATTATCACCCCTGCCACTCCATTTTGCCGGCAACCTTTCGTCGCGATGAAGAAGCTAACAAAAGCTGTCGTTACTGCCAAGGATAGGCCGCGCCAGGCTCTATCATCTGCCTTCAGCCGATTGAAGAATACGAGAACCTCAAGTCCAGTGCCATCCGCTGACCAGTCTTCCCTTAATCAAAAGGACCTTCAGGGTCACGAATACAGCCCGCAGTACACCTTGGATCCCCATTGGATCAACATCGAGGAAATACAACGGTGGCTCGCCATTTGTGATGGGAATCATGAAGAGTGCCGCGCTTCCACATCCCAGCCAACTTCCCGGCCCCTCTGGCTGGTTGATGTGGAGAGGGAATGCATCGTGCCGGCCGTGGAGCATCGCTATGTCGCCCTGAGCTACGTGTGGGGCGGCGTCGAAGCCGCGCAGACAACCACGGCCAACATCGACCTTTTGCAGACGCCTGGTTCCATGAGCGAATATAGCCCGACTATACTGGTGCCCCGTACGATTCGTCACGCCATGGGCTTAGTCTGTCTTCTGGGGGAGCGGTATCTGTGGGCCGATCGCTTCTGCATCTGCCAGGACGATGCGGCCAGCAAACATTCTCAGCTGCAGCTCATGGCAGACATTTACGGCAACGCCTATCTCACCATCATCGCAGCGAACGGCTGGGATGCTAACCATGGATTGCGAGGGATCCAAGGCGTCACAGAGTGCCGCGAAGTCAGCCCTCATCTCGACCTCGACCTGTACAGCGTATACATGAACCCCGATAACTCAATATGGGTACGTCACTGTCTGTTCCGGTGTTTCTTCCAGGCAATGCTGAAATTGGGACAGTTCTCGAGGGGCTGGACATATCAAGAGTTGTTGTTCTCTCGGAGGAAGCTCTTTTTTCAACAACAGATGGTGAAGTGGGAGTGCCAATGCAGTGTTTGGCACGAGTCGACCGGCGACAGTAGTCGACTCCCAGTGCCAGCATTTCCACTCGCTCTTGGGAAGGGCTGGTTTTCTGGTCCAAAACTACGAATTCGGGACGTAACGTCGTCTAGAGACCTGATGGTGACGTATTCAAAGACAGTATGGTCATATGCAAGTGCTACCCCTGAGCCCTTTGCCAAAACTTGCTAACCGAAGACGCTCAGAATATACGCAACCTCACCTTCCCAGAAGATGGCCTTTCAGCATTCCTCGGGGTGATGCATCATTTCGCCACCGTTTTCCCGCAAGGGTTTTTCTGGGGGCTTCCGATTCTCGATTTCCACTCCTCACTCCTCTGGCAGCCAAAGGAAGCCCTCACTCAAAGACGGCCAAGGGGCTCGACGTCAACCCCGCTACCTAGCTGGTCATGGGTCGGGTGGCAGGGCGGCATAGACAGCGACTTTTGCCTCACGGTTGCTTCCATGGGACTGAAGCCACTATGCTCCTGGCGCACTTGGCAGGGGTCCAACATGTGTGACATATCCAAACTGCCATCCGCGATTTCAGGCGACCATGACAGTTCCCTCCTGGTAACACGCGCACCTGTCGCTTGCGCATGGATAACCGAGAAGTGCCCAGCTGAATGGGCCTACGACATTCCCATCTTGCTGGGAATATCGTCGTCGCAAGAAGTGTGGGGAATCACCAAAAACACGAGCGAACCAACGGTTTGTGGTTTTCTACTCGGATCGTCGAGTAGCAGACCCCGAAAGAGCCAGGAATGCGAGCTTATTGCCATCTCCAGGTTCGAGACTGCGCATTGGCTGCTCGGCGAGAAGTGGCACCCTCCGGAGAAAGGGAAACCAACACTGCCCATGGACTATAATTACGTGAACGTGATGTGGATTGGAAGGAAGGACGGGTTGGCGTATAGGAAGGGTTTAGGATGTATGTTGGCCGAAGAATGGGAGAGTTTGGATCCCGAGATCATGGATGTTACCATTATGTAGCGTATCGCGAGAGGGGCGAGGCCAATGGGACAGCCTAGCATTAGAAGGCGGACCCCGATGGTACATAATTCGGTATAGGAAGTCAATCATACAGTCTCGCCTAGGTCGAGCACCCATTGAAGACATTGATTTTCACCTGCGTCCTCTGGTCAGGACAGTTACCCCCCTTCTTTCTTCCTCCGCCCTCTGGCGCAACTGTCGTAGGGCCTCGCCTGCGCAATTAGTGAACAAGACTCGCCTTGTATCGCTGGAGAATGGCGCTGTAGTCATCGCACCACTCCTTGAGCCAGCTCGTCGCGTCGAACATGCGCGTCGCCCAGCAGCTCAGCGTGGGGTCGAGGGTCTTCAGCCGGGCCGTCAGGCGCTGCAGCTCCCGGCCGCAGTGCTCGATGCGGAAGCCGTCGTCCCCCTCGCCGTCCCCCTCGCCGCCGCCGCCGCCGCCGCCGCCGAGGCAGGGGCCGTACGTGCTGGCGGGGCCGGTGGCGGCCACGCGGGCGGTGACGAGCACGAAGAGGGCGTAGAGGACGAGGGGGGCGAAGCAGAAGGCGGGCAGGCCCAGGACCCGGGCCGGGTCCATGGCGGCCGTGGTCTCGACGACGGCGTGGCAGTGGCCGACGAGGGCGCCGAGCGCGCGGCGCAGCGGCGGGCCGGGGCGCGGCGGCCGCGGGAAGTCCCGGACGGCGACGCGGCCCGGGAGGAAGGGCGCCGCGAACGAGGCCTTGTTCGTCGGCGTGTGCAGCGCGACCTCGTAGACGTACACCAGGGCGGCGTGCCGCCACACCCGGAGCGTCGGGCAGGCGGCCAGGCGGGGCGGGACGCGCGCCGCCCACGCGTCGACCTCGCGGGCGAGGGCGTCCACGACGGCGTGGGTGCCGTCGGCGTTGCCGTCCACGAAGACGGTCAGCTGGCACAGGCGCAACTCGTCGGCGATGTGCTGGACCAGCCGCACGACGCGGACGATCTGCCCCAGCAGCGCGTCGGCCGCGTCGCCCCGGCTCTCCAGGTCCACGAGGCACGCGTGGTGGTGGGCGTCCCAGGGGACGGGGCTCGGGCGGCGCGTGCTGAGGGCCGACGTCGCCTGGGCCACGAAGCAGGCGAGCCAGGTGCGACGGGCGTCCAGGCTCTCCGGCTCGGCATGGCGGTCGAAGTAGGCGGGGGGCGCCGGCTGCAGGGCCGGGCCGCCGAGCCCGAGGTCGATGGCCATGTCGGCCGCGATCTGTACCAGCTGATAGGAGCTCCCCTGCTGCCCGCCGTCCCGCGTGGGCTTGTTCCACTACAGCGCCGGGGGGGTCAGTCAGCGATCGAAGCAGGTATTCCTATAGCCATGCCAGGGCGCGGGTAGGATGAATGCAGGGGCATCATAAGTAGGAGTACGAGGTGGATGGTTCACGCCGGAAAGGGGAGGGGATGGTATAGAAGACGGAGAGAAGCGGCTTACGAAGACAGCCACAAGCAACGCCTGTACCGTGTCCAGCGACCGCCGGCCACGCCCCAGCACCTGGACGCCGAGCACACGCGCCGCCTCCCACAGCAGCTCGTCGTGCACCACCGAATCGGTGCCCTGCGCGGCTTGCGTGGGGCCGTACGCCAGCGCCGCGAGCAGCAGCACGGGCGAGGCGGCACGCAGGGCGTCCAGCGCGAGGGGCAGGCGGACGAAGGGCCAGGCGGCACGCGCCTGGTGTGCCACGAGGACCAGCAGCTCCTGTTGCTTGCGCGGGGAAATGCGTGCGTCCAGGAACGCCAATATGGCGTTGTCGTCGTCGTCGGGCGGCGCCGGCCCGCCGCCCGACGACCAAACCGGCGTGGTTCCCCCGCTGCCGCCGCTGCTATTGCTGCCGCTGTTGCTAGTGCTGCTGAGATTGCTGTACGTATTACTGCTGTCGCTAGTGCTGCTGGTCTGGCTGCGCAGCGCCGTCTCCAGCTCCCGGACCTGCGCTTCGAGCTCGTGGATGCGGTCCCGTTGGAGCCGTGGCGCCGCCGGCACGCACTCGAGACCCCCGCGGCTGCATCGATCGCAGGCCTGCCCGGATGTCGTGCTCACATCGCACTTGATCTTGAGGCGGTGGCACTCTTCGCACGCGCGGCTCCGTTTCCGCATCTTGCTTGGTAACGAGCGCCCGCTTCAGGGTCGGCCAAGTCCAGCCATCGTGAAAACCACTGTACCCATAGATGCCTGCCTGCCATCGACAAGCGGGGTAGACCCGGCTTCCCACCGAGGGCAGAGCGCCAGATCCGGGGGAAGTCAGCCCAGTTGCCCGATCGGGCAGTGCAGGCAGGGCTTCTAGAGCTGGAAGAAGCTGGCAGAGCTGACCACCCTCCCGTGCCTCGCTCGCGCATGCAAGGGCCGCCGGCGAAATTTGGCCGTGTCCGCTTCCCCGGGCGATGAGGCCCTCACTGATTGGCGCGCTCTCAGTGATTGGCAATTGCTGTGTTGCTGCTGCTGCGCGGCGATGGAGTCGGCGAATTTTGGCCGTCCCTTGGTGATTGGTATTGCCGTGTCTGGGCAGAGGCTGTGCAGGCCCGGCACACAGGCCGCCGAAAAGTGATGATGTCTTTGACAACGCCACGGGATGCCAGGAAAATGCTGCATCTCGAAGGAATTCCATGGATCGTGAGAGCTTCATACGAATGCTGCGTCTTGGCTCGTCGTCATGACTTTCACCGCGCCTCTCTCCCTCCGTGGGTGCCTGGGGACATCTCGACGAGGCATCGTTCGGCCTCGGATGTATAAAAGACCATGGCGAGGACGGGCAAGGTTGGAAGAATAGCTCAATAGCATCGCATCACCGGCTTCAACCACTCTTCCTGTCCTCAGAGCAACATACCACTCGGTCCTCTCTACCTTGCGTCTAACCTCACTTGCAATGCGTCTCTCGTGGGCTTCTCTGCTGATGGCGGGCACCTGCCTCGCCCAGGGCGACATCGCCGCCCTTCTCGCCTCGCAGGAGGACCTCAGCACGCTGCTCGAGCTGGTCGGGCTCGTGGACGGGCTGGCCGACACGCTGGCGGCGGCGTCCAACATCACCATCGTGGCGCCGACGAACGAGGCCTTCGCCAAGGTGCCGCGGGACATCCCCGAGGGCGAGGCCATCGAGTGGCGCAACGACAGCGTCGCCATCGGCGCCCTGCTGGCCAACCACGTCTTCAAGGGCGTCTACCCGGCCGCCGCCGTCACCGACGTGCCCACCTTCGCCCAGACCCTGCTCGACGACTCGTACGTCAACTACCGGCAGCCCTTCTCCAACTTCACCGGCGGCGCCTACAACGGCCTCGTCCGGAACGGCGACGACGTCTGCGTCCTGTCGGGCGAGCAGACCATTTCGACCGTCACCCAGGCGGTGCGTGATAACCCCCTTTTCTCCATCTCCCGAACGCAACGCATCATCCCGCTGACTAACCCACCGCCCCGAACAGGATATCAAGCTGGGCGAGGGCATCACGATCCACAAGATCGACACGGTGCTGGCGTTCGGCGCGCCGCTCCAGCTGTTCACGTACCGTGCGGGGTACCAGGCCATGAACGCGGCGCTGGAGGCGGCGGCGCTGCAGCCGGCCTTCGGCCTGACGGGCGACGGCGTCGACGGGCTCAACATCTCCGACTACACCATCTTCGTGCCGACGGACGCCGCCTTCGAGGCCATTGGCTCCGTGCTGGCCGCGGCCGACGTGGCGACGCTGCAGGAGGTCCTGCGCTACCACATCGTCCCCAACAACGTCGTCTTCTCCCCCTCCCTCGGCAACGTCACCCTGCCCTCGCTCCAGGGCGCCGACCTCACCTTCACCGTCCTGCCCGACGGCTCCGCCTGGGTCAACAACGCCCGCATCACCTTCCCCAACACCATCCTGTTCAACGGCGTCGCCCACGTCATCGACAGGTGAGTCGACGATATTTTCCTTGATCCGAGAAAACCCCCCCCCCCCCCCCCCACCCGTCCAGGCACAAACACAAACAACAGGCTGACCCCCTCCGCAGCGTCCTGAGCCCCGGCGACTTCGACCGCGCCGACCTGGAGCCGTCGGCACCGGCCACGGAGCGCCTCGCCTTCCCCGGCGCGACGCCGGTCGAGAGCCTGCCCTTCTCCTCCGTCTCTTTCGCCGGCGACATCATGACCTACACCACGACGCCCGAGCTGCTGCAGACCCTCGCCGCCGTCCCCACCGCCAGCGCCCCCGCCGCCACCACCACCGCCGCGACCACGGCCCCGGCCGACGCCACCGCCGCCCCGACGGACGAACCCGTGCCCGCCGCCGCCGGCCGCGGACTGCTGCCCCGCGCCGCTCTGGCCCTTGCCGTCGCCGCGGGCATCGGCGCGTTCCTGATCTAGAGCAGCGGGAGATGGGGAGGTTCTGGAGCAGTGTGAGAGGGGAGTGGCTGGAAAGAAAGCTTGTCAGTGCTGCGTGATATAGGGATCATTTCGGGTAGAGGCGTGGGTGAGCCGGGAGAGGTGTTTCTTATAGGGGATGGGTTTGCCTTTGGAAGATGAACGGGGAGCTATAATTTTAGAGTTTTCTTTTTTTTATTTTCCCTTTGCCGTATAATGTAGATTCCATCTTCAAGAAACCTTATCCTCTGGTCCAACTAGCGCCGTACCTGTGACCCGCAGACCCGGTCTTGGTAAACAGGGGCCTACCCACATGTAGTGAGTGACCTTCGTCATTCCATGTGCCGTGTTTTGCTCGAAGCTGTAAAATTTCACGTTTAGGTTTTCGGAAGCCAGCTTGGCGAAGGATCCCCAGACAGTGTGTACTTGGAGATACCCCTTCTGACAGCACACGCTTTTCTCCTGCCATTTCGATCTCTTTGGGTCGCTCACTCGGTGAGGTCTCGTACCTTGGGGGTTTCCTTCAAAGATCGGCCAGACCTGGGAGCATCTGCTACCCATCCAGGCTGTATAGCAAAGGGGGTCTCGCATGTGGATTCATGTACTCACCTCTCTGCACCGCCAACGTGCCCAGCGACTGGGTCAGGGGGAGGTCGCTTACGGGACTGGCCACCTTGAACGAGGTTCCATGGTCATGAAAGGCCGAAGCCCAGCGAGCCCGGCACACGTACACACACCACTAGCAGTCACCGTAAGCTCGAGTCTACAACTACTAGATGCATGTAGGCCAGCCGAGTGGCGGATGCAACGGGATGACTAAGGCCGCCGAACGGACGACTGCACGCCCGGACTTTGCCCTTCTCGTGTTGCCTGCAGTGAATACAGGGCAATGCACGACGGCGCTATTCTCGCAAAGTCAGTCCGCCTGCTTACGGCGGACGCGAAGGCTGGTGGCTTGGGGAGAGGCGGTAGCGAGGCCGGCTTGACCGCGGGGCGTGCATCCCATCCGAGACCGGGAGCGCACGTCGGGAGCGGGCGTCACGCAGTGGTGCACAGTTGCGGAATGCTGTGTTATGATGGGATGCAGGAAAGAAAAGAATGGCGAAAGAGGCCTATGAACGGAGGAGATCGGTAGGTTGGATGGTAGTCAGTCAAAATCCCTCTACGAATCCTGCAGGTAAGGAGACAGACTGTGGCGCCGAAACCTACTTCTATTGCGGAGCCTCTGTACGCCCTGGTACGGAGACAGCGGCACTTCTGTGAGATCCCATGGGAAGTAAACTTGGTTTACAAATCGTCGCCGCCATGCAACTGGGCCCACGAGCAGTGGAAGAGCACGAGCACCTCACAAATGCGACCAGCACAGCAGGTCAATTGTTCATCAGGGACGGCGAATACGTACCTAGTTAGGTAGGCATGTGGGCGGTCTGGCAGCAGCCTCAAAGACGTCACGTCACCAACCTGTTCTCGAAGGTCCATTGTCCAACAAGGAGAGAGAGAGAGAGCCGCCTGACTGGGTTGGGCTGCTGCTGGCAAAACGAGGGTGGTCATGCGGCGGCAGATCGACAGTTACGATCTGCCAATGGTCGGGTCCAGCCCGGGGGAGTGGTACTTAGAATGTGGGACCCAGTGGGATTGAAAATTCTCCTGGTTCCCTTTCCCTTTCCCCTCCAGGCCCAACCCGGCAATAGCTCCATCTCGCAGCTCCTCCCATCGAAAATAGCATGGATGTCGGTCGTCTGGTGCGCTCGCATCCATCGAATTGCTCCAACTAGGTTCCATCCCAGTCGTCGTCTCTACTATGTACTACATAGTACATAGTATACGGGCTAGTGGAGGGGGGCGATGGGGAGAAAGTACCAGAGTACGTACTATATGTCAGGGCTGGAGGGCCTAAGTAAAAGCGGACGCGCTCATTCGGTCGGCACCGAGCGCACGGGATTAATGCGATAGATTTATTTATGCCCATTGGGATCCCATGGGATGAGATGGGATGGCACGCCATGATGGATGCTCGCGACAGCTGTGTGACTCGAGTGGTCTCATCACCGGCCGGTACCAATACGCGACACCCGCCCTGACGAGCCTCCGCGGAGGTGCGGGACCTACAGGCTGCCGTGTCACCAGACGGGTGTGTGTGTGTGTGTGTGTGTGTGTGTGTGTGTGTGTGTGTGTGTGTGGATTTGCCCGTGTTGCGCAACGCGAGCGCATTCCGCCGACCAGGAAGAATGTGATGTGCATGGGGGGTGTTTGTTTGGCTGACGGCATAGCCCCGGCTGGCCGCGGTTCATCTCATCCAGTCCCATCCATAGGTGTGGAAAGTAGGTACTTGTAGAGTCAGTGTACACGTGGGTGTGCGTGTCTGCGTGCGTGGCGGGTTTGTACCTGCAGCCCCCCCTTGGCATCATCGCCCGCGGGCTCTGACGACACTGACCTTGGGGGCCGCGACTGGCGGTCCAGCCAGGGAAAAGCCAGGGCTGGCTCGCCTGGCAGGTAAGGTACAGGGGCGGCACAAAAGGATACAATGGGGTAATGGTTTGCTTAGAAAAACTGCACGGGCGTGGTCAAGACCGGTCTCATGATGGCCTCATCCCTGGCCCGCGCAGCTTCTGTTAGCTAATAGTCAGCTAATGAGAAGCATCACGCGGCTACCCCAGATTCCACTCTGCCCGCTACCTTGCCGTTAACTGTTAGCGCTGCCCCTTCAGCCCGGCCCGCCAAGCGAGACAGAAAATTTCTGTCTCCCTGAGCCTTTTGCCCAGCGCCCCCGGCTTCCCATGCCAAGCTCGCGCTCGCGAGAAACCGAGACCGCCCGCCGCATCCCTCGTGCCTCTCGTGCCTCTCGTTGCCCCCTGCGAAATTGCCGCATCCGGCATCCCCAACCCGCGCATATTGGCCTCCACCCCTTGCGTCCTGTGGTCTGTTGTTGGCTTCCCGCTCGGATCGGCCTCTTTGTGCACGACGACCAGTGAGTGCAATTTGTTTCTTATTGGTTCCACGCTCATGCAATTTTTCTGAGGCCGTGTACAGAGTACGTACCGCCAAGTACCCTCTCACCCTCTCCAGCCAGCCCACTGTCGCCTAGCCTGGTTTTGGAACTCTCCCAGCGCCTCGCCTAGGCGGAAGGGGGGACCATTGTCCAACCTTGACAAACACAAACCGGAAGGGAGGGGGGTGGTCAACCCTAGGCGCCACGATGCCTATATTAATCCTGTCTCCCCATGATTCCCATTTCCAGAGGAGTGGACTGCGTTCAAGTATACCGATAAACACCACGAAGCTCACACCATCAGCTCAGCCCTCGTGCATCACGACCCGCTCACCCTTCACCACCCTCACCAACACCAGGCGCATACCGCTCATCGTCCCTCACCTCGTCCGCACACCTCCACCAAGATGCCCAGCCTGACTGTCAACGAGCCGCACCCCACGGTTGCGAAGAACTCGTACCTCCACTCGGGACGGGGCGGCGCTGGCAACTTCTTCCGCGCCCCTGAGACCACCCCCGCCTCGGGCATCTCCACCAAGCCCGTCACGGCCCGCCCCAGCACCGGCCGCTTCTATTCGGGCCGCGGCGGCGCTGGCAACGCCCAGGCCGAGGCCGCCCGCCCTGTCATGTCCTTCGAGGAGCAGTACAAGCTCCAGAGCCAGATCGAGCAGAAGCCCGTCGGCTACGTCGGCCGCGGCGGCGCCGGCAACGCCTACATGGCCAGCTCCGGCGCCGCTCAGCGTAAGCACAGCGACGCCGGCAGCATCAGCAGTGCCAGCTCGTCCGGCAGCTTCCGATCCGCCATCATGGAGCGCCTGAGCAGCATCAGCTCGCGTCGCCACTGAGCCGCCTCACACCCCACGGGCCTCGTCTCCCCTCCCCCCCTACCTGGGGGAGCTCTCCGATGACCGCCCCTTGGCTTGGCGCCCATTTCTTTCGACTACTGCATTTTCATGGCGACTGGTGTTTCTCTTTGGGCATTTCCTGGCATTTTCTTTTGATACAGCGACAACGAGAGGGAAAAGTATGGGGCCTCAGAGCAAGCGAAGCTCGATGATTTTTTTTTGGAGATACCCACGACACAAAGAGAGCGACATGGCGATCGGAAACGACAACTGAATACATCATCATTCAAAGCGAAGCATCTTGGACAGCGAGAGCCATGATTGTTGGCATTCCGAGGACCTGGGACGAGAAGCCTGTGTCGCCCCCGGCTGGCCTGACTCCGGGGGATATAACGAAATGGGCCACCCTCCCGAAACATTCAGCGAACATTGGGCGTTTGCTTCTGGTGAATTTTGGTTTTGAAAGACGGACGGATATACCCCCCAACCAGCGAGTTTTTTTTTTTTTTGTCCCCGGCAAGGATACGATACTATGGGAATTTACGGGCAAGAAGGGCCGATGCGCCCATTTAGGTAGCAACAAGATGCAGATGCAAATCAATCAATCTCATCCCCAAAAAACACACATGCACACACCAATACCTGTTACCCGCGGGGGTCTCTCTGGCTACTGATGACTCGCGGCGATTCGCATGCACCGTGACCCGACGCCTGAATCGTCGGCCCCCTTTTGTCCTCCCCCTTCTCGGCCCGGTGGTTTGGAACCTCGTTAGCGGCCCGAGGGACAAGCTGTTTTCGGACAGTCCCAACTACTTCCCCCCCGTCCAGCCCGGGCCTAGCAGCGAATTTGACTGAGGGTTTGTTTTTCTTGGCGGCGGGTTTCCCAGAAGCCCCCATCCATTCCCCGACTTGTCCGTCCAGCCATCGGAGGTCCTCGCGCGGAAGCTCTTGGCGACGCCACGCTCCTCCCCAGGCTGCTGATGCGGCTTGGGTGCGGTCTACCCCGATACCACGCCGTCCCTTCGCCAGCCATTGCTGCTGCTGCCCCTGCTGTTTACTCGGAGGACCTATTCCGGGTTACCGACTGCCGCTATGAACATTTGTGTACCCTCTCACAGCGCCAGTTGTGCCTGTCGCGGACTCTGGCTGGAAGGTGGTAAGGGTTAGTGCTGGGGCGGGTCAGATGCGCGCCGTGTCCCCGAGTCATCTCCAGGTCGTGAGACTCCCGCGTACCGGCGATGCGGACCCCGGCAATGAGCCATTAGAAGCCGCCCTTTGTGTCAATTGGCTTACCGGGGGGGTCTTTTCTCGTGACCGCTGGGAGGCAAACCCCCCTGGCTGCGTTGCGTAGTGCCGCTAAGTACTTACGTAGGCAAGTGTTTCCGTCGTGTCTTCGAAGCTATTAGTACACGGATCGACGTGACAGGGGAGCTACTTAGGCAGTCGATCTTGTGGTCAATTAACCAGCACGAGTTAGCCCAGCGCCATGTGCTTGTGAGTCGACAAGCCGTTGTAAGGGGCTATGCACTCTGCAGTGACGACCGTTCGAGAGCGATGGTGCCCAGGAGCCAGGATCGAGAACGAGGTATGGATGTGAGTGCATGTTTGAGCATTCTAACAACTCGACGGCTTGTAAGCCGGGTCCACGAAGGACAGGAATGAGCATGGAGGGATGGCGATGCGATTGTCTTTCTGGGCAGTCCGACCCCATCTCATTTATTATTTCATTCCCATGGCCGGTGTCCAGGACGCCACCCCTGAAGACAAACACACAGACAGACAGATAGTGGATGGTATGGGATGCTATGGTATGGGATGTAGAAATAGAGACAGACAGACCCTGGTAATCCTGACCCCCTCCTCCAAACCTGCCAACCCCAATTTCGGTTTAGCTCCCTTTGACTTCTCGCATCCCCATCCCAGCGCGCCTACGCGCCAACCAATTGGCCTGGGAAACTGCGTGCGGGATGGATTGCCCTTTGGGCAACGCGTGCAACGGGGAGCTTGTCCGTCCTCTGGCTCCCTGGATTGCGGCCAGTTTGTCACGCCAACCGCGCCGCCGCCGCCGACGACGACGAATGCTTTGCCGGGCACCATAGCTGCGGAAGGACGGACAGCCTGACGAACGACCTCACGACGACGTGCTAAGACCCGATTGCCCCCACACGACGAAGCTGCTCCTCCATCCATTGCAGCCTCGCGCCCGCTCCGCCTCGGCCCTCCATCAACAAACGCCCACGCCAGCGAACGTCGTCACCCACTACCACCCGCACCCGCGCGCCAGGTGGAAACCTCCCTCCCCCCCCTCCCCCTCCCCAGCAACCGCACAGCCCACCGCCGTGAGGGCAGACACATGCTGCCAACATGACGGACTCTCTGCACAATGCCCCCATTGTGCTCGACAATGGCTCGGGCACCATCCGCGCTGGCTTCGCCGGCGACGACCTCCCCAAATGCTACTTCCCCTCCTTCGTGGGCCGGCCGAAGCACCTGCGCGTGCTGGCGGGCGCCCTGGAGGGCGAGGTCTTCATCGGCCAGAAGGCCGCCACCGAGCTGAGGGGCCTGCTGAAGATCCGCTACCCGCTGGAGCACGGCATCGTCACCGACTGGGACGACATGGAGAAGATCTGGGAATACGTCTACAGCGAGGGCCTGAAGACGATGAGCGAGGAGGTAACCCGGCCGCGTGCCTCCCCGAGCCCCGTCCTCCTCTTGAACCGCCACCGCTGACCTGCCCGGCCGCCTCCAGCATCCCGTCCTGCTCACCGAGCCCCCGCTGAACCCCCGCGCCAACCGCGACACGGCCGCCCAGATCCTCTTCGAGACCTTCAACGTGCCGGCGCTCTACACATCGATCCAGGCCGTTCTGTCCCTGTACGCCTCGGGCCGGACAACGGGCTGCGTGCTCGACTCGGGCGACGGCGTGTCCCACGCCGTGCCCGTATACGAGGGCTTCGCCATCCCGTCGTCGATGCGCCGCATCGACGTCGCCGGCCGCGACGTGACCGAGTACATGCAGACGCTGCTGCGGAAGAGCGGCTACGTCTTCCACACGTCGGCCGAGAAGGAGGTGGTGCGCCTGATCAAGGAGTCGGTCTCTTACGTGGCCCTCAACCCGAAACAGGAGGAGAAGGAGTGGGCGTCGACCAAGCACGACCAGGGGAAGTCGACCGAGTACGTGCTGCCCGACGGCCACCGGCTCAAGATCGGCCAGGAGCGCTTCCGCGCCCCCGAGATCCTGTTCGACCCCGAGATCATCGGCCTCGAGTACCCGGGCATCCAGCAGATCGTCACCGACTCCATCAACCGCACCGACCTGGACCTGCGCAAATCGCTCTTCAGCAACATTGTGCTGAGCGGCGGCAGCACGCTCACCAAGGGCTTCGGCGACCGCCTTCTGAGCGAGGTCAAGAAATTGGCCGTCAAGGACATGCGCATCAAGATCTTCGCCCCGCCCGAGAGAAAGTACTCGACCTGGATCGGTGGTAGTATCCTGGCCGGTCTGAGCACGTTCAGAAAGGTCCGTTCCCTTTTTTTTTTTTTTCCTCTCTTGGTGTAGCCCTCCGGTGCTGCGAAACCGACGTACTGACAAAAGTCGGCAGATGTGGGTGAGCATCGACGACTGGCACGAGAACCCCGACATCATTCACACCAAGTTGACATGATTGCCACGACATCTATTTTGCCATACAAGAGCGAATGAGTTTCCCAAAAAATAAAGGAGTACAGAGGACTCTGGAAGGTCGCAGCGCATCAAGGTTCCGGGTTCGCGCCCGTGGAGCCGACGGAGTTCAGGGGATGACGACGGCGGTGGGAGGCGGTCTATTTGTACATTGATGAGCAGCCAGTCATCCGAGCCAGAGGTGAATGATACCCAATTTCGAGAGATGGGCGTAGAGGGCGCACAGTGCACCAAGGGCTGCCCATCAGCGCGTGCCACTTATGCGATCTTTTTGGGAACTGGATGCCCATCAGGTGGATGGAGGCTTTCACCATGTCCCGAGTGTACATCGGAGACCCGCAGAGTAAACAGACGATGTACGAGGCTCATGAGATATCTGACAGGCAGGCCAAGGTGCGAGAGAAATCTTGGGCATTGGTACCGAGCGCCGACCCCGAAAAGGGCATGAGAAACCTGCTTCGTTCTTGGTCTATAGCGTGAGACACTTTCAGGATACGCAACAACACAAGACAGGCAGGCATACTTCATTTGACTGGCGATGGATGATCATGGATGGCAATCAAGCCGTGGTGTCTGTTGTATGTTCTCGTAGCGAACGGGTATCTCTCACGTCCCTATTGGCTGGGTACCTCTTACCTCTCACCACGGAAATAGTTAGACGTGTTCCGCTGGCAACCCACCTGCTCTCTTCTAGTGGTGGGATCCCATGGGATGCTGCCCAATCCCGGCGGCGGCATGGATGGGCAGGGCGGATGGCGCCGCGGGGTTTGTGTCTACTGCCTACGTCTATAAGTACTTGCCGACGACGGGGCCCGGCCGTTCACGGCCATGATGATGCTGTAATACGGCGCCCGGCATCATCCGGGAGGCAGGGCAAAATCGTCGGTGCGCCGAGGGCGTTGAGTACCAGCCTCTCTATGTACTATGTACTTACCTAAAGAAGCTTCTCCGCCCCAGCAGAGAAGCGCTTGGAACTCGACAGCTCCGTCTGGAAGGGGGGGAAGGGAAGACGCGAAAATGGAATGAATACACACGCACGCTTTCCCCGCTGCCGGCGCCCGGGCTCGCGGGGGGGGATGAACACCGATTGGCGTCATTCACTTGCACCCTTTCTACTTACACCTAGAAACTGGAAACTAACAACGCCCCTCCCCCCCCCCTCCCCCGCCTTCCCACTGGAAACCTTGATTGCTGGGCTCTTTGTTTCTTTCTCCCTGGCATCTAACATCAATACTAGATACCTACACACAGCGCTACGCTGTTCTTGTCGTGTACCGCCTTACTGCTACCTACACGCACACACCTCACTCACATAGATTCCTTTGCACGGGAGAGAGAGCCCTGCAGACGCCCACCGGCGCCACTGTGCCCAGATCCTGACCCCCCACTCACACCTCTCACCGGTACATCCACCACCACCACCACCACCACCACCACCACCGCGCCCGGCATGGCCGCCGCAGCAGAAGAGGCGGAGCCGCGGGAGCAGCGGGCGTGGATCTACACGTCGACGGCGCCGACGCTCGAGGCGAACCTGCACCTGAGCGAGTCGTTCCCGTACCCGCGGTCGGCGGCCAAGGGCGGGCACCCGCTGGGCGCCGACGAGGTGGTGGTGCGCGTGACGGCGGCGGCGCTGAACCCCGTCGACTACAAGCTGCCGGAGCTGGGGGTGGCGGCGCGCGCCGTGATCCCGACGCCGGCGGCGCCGGGCCTCGACTACGCCGGCGTGGTGGCGGCCGCGGGCCCCGACGCCGCCGCCGCCGGCCTCGCGCCCGGCGCCGCCGTCTTCGGCCGCGTCGCCCCCGGCCGCTTCGGCACCCTCGGCCGCTTCGTCGCCGCCCGCCGCGACGGCTGCGCCCCCCTGCCCGCCGGCGTCACCCCCGAGCAGGCCGCCTGCGTCGGCACCGCCGGCCTCACCGCCTACCAGACCCTGCAGCCCTACGTCCGCCCCGGCGACCGCGTCTTCATCAACGGCGGCAGCGGCGGCACCGGCACCTTCGGCATCCAGATCGCCAAGGCCCTCGGCGCCGTCGTCACCGTCAGCTGCTCGACCAAAAACGTCGAGCTCTGCCGCGGGCTCGGCGCCGACGAGGTCATCGACTACACCCGCGAGGACGTGACGGCCGTGCTCAAGGCGCGCGGCGCCGGCGGCGCCTTCCGCCTCGTCGTCGACAACGTCGGCGCGAGCCCGCCCGACCTCTACAAGGCGGCCGACGTGTTCCTGCACCCCGGCGGCGCCTTCGTGCAGGTCGGCGCCGCCGCCTCGCTCGGCGCCGTCAAGGCCCTCGCGAGCCGCGCCCTCGTGCCCGGCTTCCTCGGCGGCGGCAGGCGCAAGCTCGTCGTCGCCGTCGTCAAGAACCAGCACGACGACCTCGTCCAGGTCGCCCGCTGGATGCAGGAGGGCAAGGTCCGGGCCGTCGTCGACGAGGTCTTCGCCTACGAGGACGCCCCCAAGGCCTTCGCCAAGCTTCGCACCGGCCGCGCCCGCGGCAAGATTGTCGTCAAGGGCGAGGACGTCTGATCCCCCCCCCCCCCCTTTTTTTTTCCCCTTCCCCCAGAAAGAACGTAGCGCTTTTTTTTCTTGCTTTTTCGCCCCCCCCTGGCGGCAGGGAGGGCATTGGCGAGATAGCTGCGTCCATACTTAGATGGCTTTTGGTGGTAATCAAGTTTGGGCTCTGCGTTTCACGGCGCTCGTCACGTTGTCCGCCGCTCACGATGTTCGATAACGTTTTATGTGGTTCGAGATTGTAAATCAAGTTTTCTTCTTCATCTTCTTGGCTGAACATTGAAGATGCTGCCCCCCGTGCTAGCCATCCCCCCTCCCCCCTTTTCCTATGTACAAGCCACCCCCAACTCCTCTGCCACCACCACCTCCAACCTCCTCACGCCCACTTTCTTCCCCCCCCCCCGGGCTCCTCCCAGCACACCCCCGTCGTGTGTGCATTCAGTGGTGCTGCACGCCCGGCGGGCCGCCGCCGCACTCGCAGCCCTGGTACGGGCCGGCCTGGCACATGCCGCCGACGCCCGCGCAGCCGCTGGCGCCGCAGGGCCCGTTGACGTCGCCGCACTTGGCGCACGCGCACCCGGCGTACCGGCCCCCCGCGCAGACCCCCGTCACGTTCCACGCGCTCAGGAACGCCGCCTCGCACCCTGTCCTCCCCCCCGTCATCGAAGAATGTTAGCTTTTGCGGTTTTTCCCTTCGAGGGGGTCAAGGAGGAGTGGGAGGATGGGAAGGGGAAGAAGGATGCCCCCTCCCCCTCCGGCGTCGTCGGGAAGCGGGATGAGGAGGGACATGGGGATCCCCCAGCAGAAACTGCTGCTGTATCGGAGGACAAGAGAGAGAAAAGAAGGAAAGACGGTACCGGGAGGGGGGTGGGGCGCAGTGCTATAAAGGTCGTAGAGAGGCTGGGTAATACGCACCATTCGCATAGCAATTCCCAGGCGTACCACACGCGACCTGGCCACCGCCGCCGCCGCCGCCGCCGTACTCGACAGGGGCCGCCGGCCTTTCGTAGTTATTGTTGTTGTTATTGTTGCCGTAGCCGCCGCCGCCCCCCACAGAGACGGCCGGTTGTTCGTAGTTGTTCCCGTACCCGCCACCGCCACCCCCGACCGCGGCGCCCGGTGTGCCGAAGTTGTTCCCGTAACCACCGCCGCCGCCGACGTTTCCGTAGCGGCGGCGGCCGCCGCCGCCGCCAATGTTTCCGTAACCGCCGCCGCCGCCGTCAATGTTTCCATAACCGCCCCCGCCCCCGCCCCCGCCGACGACATTGCCGTAGCCACGACTGCTGCCGCCGCCGCCGACGATGACGGCACCGGACAGGGCAGAAGAAGCGCCTGCGAGCAGGGCGAGGAAGGACTTGAGGGAAGACATGGCCCGGCGGGTAGTAAAGTTAACAAGTAGAGAGAAGGGGCAATGATGAAGAACGGGGCTCGTCATGGACCACCCTTTCCACGGGTTTTTACGATGAATAAGTAGTATATGGCCCTGGAGACGTCAATCTTCGTCTGTAATAGGGGTAAGACAAGGTTTCTGTCAGGGGCCGGCCAAAGTCTAACGGGATATGGGGGCTGAGTAACCGTCGATGGTGAGACACCGACCGGGCTGCATTCCTACTGGCCCTCGCTATTTAGTATTCAATTTACATCATCGCAATCATACGGGCGTACAGGCCGCTGGGATGCATCCGCAGGACGCAAGTCAAGGAGTCCTCGTTGGGCTGACGAGTGATCCCTTCTATCCTGGGATACTGGCTTCGGGTTAGGACCGAGGGGCTTCGACGCGACCAAGCAAGTGACTCAGCAATTGGATATCAATAATGCTCTACCATCGCAGATCTAATCCAGGAAGCAGGCTCTCTCTACTCTACGACGTATGAACATCAGCCTTGGCGAGCGCCTCCGTCACCTTCTCGATGGCGGGGTCAGCCTCTTGTTTTTTCTCGGGTGCCTCGACACCAACACTGGGGCCCGACGAGGCCGCGGCCTTTTCCGCGGCCTTGGCCGCCTTCTTCTTGGCCTGCGCCGCCTTCTTTGCCGCCTTCTTGTCAGCCTCGAGCTGCTTTTGTCTCTTGGCCTCTTCACCACCAAACTGGTCTCTCCACTCGGCTTCCTTGGACGGTTCAATGCGGCTGAACAGGTAGGAAGCGCCTCCGATTTTGTGGCCAGGCTTGATGATGCCGGCTTGCCACTCGTCGGGAATGTACGGTTCCGGATCAACGCCAAGCTGCTGGAAGATGCCCATGATGGGCTCGCCCTTGGTGTCGGCACTGCCTCCACGGGCCGTGGCTGGCATGTAGGGCTCGATGATGCTACCGAGGAGGTAGATGTGGTTGAGCGCAAGACCCACAACGGCGGCGCACCGCTCGGGCTCTTCGCTGAATAGCCTGTTGTCGATCTTGTTATCCTGCAGGAGCTTGTTGCCAAGACTCGAGATTTGCAGCGTGGTAAAGAGACCCTGCTTCAGCTTGACCGCCTCCATCTGGGTGATATATGTCTTGAGCAGGGCGTTGAGCTCCTTCTTGTAGTTGTCCAGGTTCTCATCCGTGTACTTGGTCCAGTCCGGAACAACTGAGTTCGGGTTAGCCAGGGCTGCGAGCGGCGAAGAGGGACTTGGACTTACTATGGTCGTACTTGGCCGCAACGAACTTGATGACCCGGTTGACAAAGTTGCCAAGGTTCTTCAGCAGGTCGTTGTTGTTGGCGTCGATGAACTCGTTCCACTTGAACTCGGCATCGCCGCTTTCCGGGCGGCGGGACAGCAGGTAGTACCTCCACACATCTGGCGGGATGCCCGTGTCCTTGGCGTTGTTGCCAAAGACACCGACGCCCTTGGACTTGGAGAACTTGGTGTTCTCGTAGTTGAGGTACTCGGTGGTGGACAGGTGGTGGACCTGGGTCCATTTGTCGCCCGTGCCCAGCTGCGAGCTCGGGAAGATGATGGAGTGGAAGGGGACATTGTCCTTGCCCATGAACTGGTACAACTTGACGTTGTCGGGGTTCTTCCACCACTTCTCCCACTCGTCGGTGTAGGTGGCGGAAATGCTGACATAGCCGATGCAGGCGTCGAACCAGACGTACATGACCTTGTCCTCGTAGCCGGGGAGGGGAACCTTGGTGCCCCATTTGAGGTCACGGGTGATGCCTCGAGGCTTCAGTCCCTTGTCGATCCACGACTGCGTGATCTGGACGCAGTTGGAGGACCACTTGCCCTCGGTGCTAGCCTTGTCGAACCAGCCGACAAGCTTGTCCTTGAGAGCATCGAGGCGGAGGTAGATGTGCTTGGTCTCCCGCTTCACGGGGGCGGCGCCGTCCAGCTTGCAGCGGGGGTTGATGAGGAAGCCGGTGGCTTTGCTCACAACGTCCTCGTCGCCCTCGGTCTCCTTCTTCTCGGGCTCGAGCGGGTCCAACAGGTTGCCGCACTTGTCGCACTGGTCGCCACGGGCGCCGGGGTCGCCGCAGATGCTGCACTCGCCCTCGACGTAGCGGTCAGCCAGGAAGGAGCCGTGCTTCTCGCAGTAGGGCTGAATGGTGGTCTGCTCCTCGAGGTAGCCGTTCTTGTGCAGCTTGAGGAAGATGTCGGAGGCAATGTCGGTCTGCTGCTGGGTCGGGGTGCGGCCGAACTTGTCGAAGCCGATGTTGAACCACTCGTAGACCTCGGCGTGGATTTTGTGGTACTTGTCACACAGCTCCTGGGGGGTCAGGCCCTCGTCGATGGCCTTGGTCTCGGTGGCAGTGCCATACTCGTCGGAGCCGCAGACGAAGAGGGTGGGGTGGCCGCGGGCCTTGCAGAAGCGCGAGAAGACGTCGGCGGACAGCACGGAGCCGATGATGTTGCCCAGATGGGGGATGTTGTTGACGTAGGGCAGGGCGCTCGTGACGAGGATGTTGCGCTTGCCCTCCTCGGGCAGGATGGGCGACTTGGCGGCCATGACAGGCTATCCGGGGACGAATGGGGTGGGCGCTCGGGAAGTGAAGATGCGCAGTCTTTCTGTCGGTGGTGGAATGCCCTGGTTTCGAAGGAGACGAGGCGGCTCGTGAGTCATAACAACCCGCCCGAAAATCGTCGGCGATGCGTTACTCGGGTCAGAGCAAAAGCAAGTGCGGCCCAGGCGACCGCCCGCCGTGCCTGCCCCTCCCCTCTGGGCTGTGCTACATAATATGGCGGGGTATTTTTAGTGCGATATAGGAGGGGATTGGAATGGAAAGAGCTTATCGCCCAGCAAACCACCACAGGGCTCCCAAGGGCCCCGCTACATAGGGTAGTTTCGGGTACGTACCTCTGTACCGTTGTAGGAGCCTCCAAACGCCTTCGTACCTACCAAAAAACCGCCCACCAAACTCCGGTCCGCCCAACGAGAGGGCGAATTCAGGCTTTCCACGTGACACCTTCGAGACGGCGCTCTCGCATCCCATCCATTAAAAACTGGCGTCCCACCTCCGATCCGCCCGCTCTTTGGGTGTGAGAGTCAGGGAACCCGCTGGAGCCCACGCGGGGCCGTTGATGTAAAGGTAGGGTACTTACGTACCTAGATATCTATAGGTAAGTAAGTAAAGTAAGTAAGTTCCCAGCTGCCGGTACCGAGCTTGACTGGACCTTTTATACCAATCTACCTACTTTCTAGCCGACCTACCTACTTACCTAGTACCTACTGCCGTTTTGAAAGACGTTCACGAAACTCATAACCCCCGTCTTGACTATGTAACCATAGGATTTACCGTCTTAGCTGGGTGCTTGGATAGCTCGCGTCACAGGCATCCCTACGGGAGTGGGTCCATCAATCCCAGGATTTCTCGACCGGTACACAAACTTGACGGGTCGCGTGTTCCAAAGGGATATTTCAAGAGGCTCAGAGATGAAGCTACCTACCTACTTACCTTCTATCCTTGATGCACGTCGTCTATTTTTCTGGACAACTGGATCCAGCGTTCATCACTTGGCAATTCTAGCAGCAGGTTCGTCATCTTTTGATACTAGGGGGTAGTGCCCATTCAGTTTTTCCGAAATACGCAAACAGATCCGGATTTCGTATAGTCCTGTAGCAGCAGCAGTATCTCACAGTTACGCAACAATGTCCTCGCAATCCCGAAGAGTTCCCGCTCAGGAATCGAGAGTGTACTCGAACACAACTACACACCAACTACACGTTCTACAAATCCAAGCAATCAAGCAGCTGTACCATCCCTATGACATAAGCCCTTGCGCAAGTTTGCGCTCCCCGAGGGTGGTCTTCTGCAAAACCCCAGATCCAACGTTGCATCGGGGTTGGAAAGTAATCGTAGGGAAACGGGTCACGGGTCTAAGACTAAGCTCATATGCTACCGACTATGAAAATAAGCCATATGCCGGGGTCCTCGGACTAAAACAGGTGGCACCGAATCCTGGATGCCGTCTATGAGATCGATCTTTGCCCGGGACCTGCGGGGTAGGTGGTCGATAATGCTACGCCTGAGTGGAGATCTGGGGTGATCGACCGGCGAAACCCCGTCCTCCAATCCAAACGAGGCCGAAGTGGCAGGACTGACTAGTTCGGATGGTACTCTTTGCCTGACTTCGTGAGGGGGAAAACCCTGTATCCTTACGCAGTGTAACGGGGACAACCTTGTTGAAGGAAATGACCATTCTCTGTCTATGCGGCTCTTTTGTCCGCTGTGTTCCTGAAGGGGCTATGCACCGCCGCTACGCTGGCATGAGGACGAGAGATCATTCCTCCCATACGACCTGCAGCAACGAAAGAGAAACTGTGAAATCGATCCAGGAGTAACATATATTATAACTAATCTAAACAACACTGTATTAGGCATTGATATATATGGTATAATGACCGATGTATATAGACTAAAGGCTTGGGGGGTTGAGAATTGCATAGGTGTGCCAATTAAGCCTAGGACCCCACGTATTGTCCCCCCCCCCCCCCCCCCCCCCCCGTGCCATCCGGTTGCGCACCAAAACGTGAATACGACCCTTCAGGGTACCCCTCTCGACTGATCAGCAGGTGCAGCTCCTCATTCGATGAGACCATCTGGTCCTCCGAGGTATCTTTTGCCTCTGCCTCTCCGCTCTCCGCTATAAAACACATAACATGGATAAGATTTCCAGGACTTGGCCTCATCATTATGCTCCCAGGGCGAAATCATTGATTCTGACCAAGACAGAATGCAATTCTCTTTGCTTTCAGTTACACTTGCCGTGAGTGCCATCGCCGGGCCCATAGGCCTCTGGGATGCTGCCACGGCCACGGTCAACCTCTCCTTACCCAGGGGGGAGCCCCAGCAGCTAGCTTCGGGTTTTCTCTACGGCATCCCGGACAAAGAGGGCCAGATCCCGGACCACTGGTATGCTTCAAGACCTGGCCTTCTTCTCTCACAAGGCTCAACAGCTAAACAAATTCCAGGTACACGGACATCAATTTCCGATGGGGTCGTGCCGGGGGCGCGCAAATGGGTGCCCCCAACCGTGGCTGGAACTGGGGCCTTTCCGAATACCAGGGGCGTCTCGAGTCACTGCTGTCGAACTACCGGACTATGCGAAAGTACGGTGCCGGGTGTATCATCTATGTGCACGACTTGTGGGGCACGGATGCGCTGAACTCGTCGAGCCGCTGGCCCGGCGACGACGGCGATTGGGCCCAGTACGACAGCTTCCTGAAGAGGCTCATGGACGACTTGGTGGCGAACGATGCTTTAGAGGGTTTGGTCTGGGACATTTGGTAAGACCCCTAGTGTCCATGAGGTAGTGGGGTTTTTTCTGACAGTGAAACGTCCAGGAACGAACCGGACGTTAGGTGAGTGAAGTGCCTGGCCCCTATTTCTGTGGGTTGGGACAGAACCTGACTCTAGGCACAGCATTTTCTGGAACCGCGACACCCAGCAGTGGATCGATCTCTACATAAGAAGCCACAAGACTATCCGGTCCGTAGACCTTTGGTCACTTTCGTTTCGACAGCTACGAAACCGTCTGGTGCGAGCTAACCTCACTTATTACAGCGCCGATCCACGATTTGATAATGTGCCCCTTTCGGGACCCAGCCTGGC
Organism: Nigrospora osmanthi; assembly: GCA_029489945.1. Taxonomy (NCBI): domain Eukaryota; kingdom Fungi; phylum Ascomycota; class Sordariomycetes; order Amphisphaeriales; family Apiosporaceae; genus Nigrospora; species Nigrospora osmanthi. The sequence goes on along the minus strand of CP120503.1, from coordinate 6,374,263 downwards.
TCTCCGTCCCATGGCCAGCAACTCGTGGTGGACGCAATGGCTCCAAGCCATCGCCGCGGCGAGCACGGTTCCGGACCATTACTCGTACCACCTCGAGGGCCAGCTGACGGAGATGGACAACGACCCGCAGTACACGAACGCGTCCCTGGGGGGGCTGCTCGAGCAGTACGGGCTGCCGGAGCGGCAGGTCAGCATCAACGAGTACGCGGCCTTCGAGGAGATGCTGCCGTCGGGGTACGCGTGGTGGATCAGCCGGCTGGAGCGCTTCGACTTCCCGGGGGTGCTGGGCAACTGGCTGGGGGGCGCGACGCTGCACGACCTGCAGGCCAACCTGCTCACCAAGACGCGCGACCCGCGCGACGCCGCCGCCGCCGACTACGCCGCCGCCCCGGGCCACCACGTCTACCGCTACTACGCCCGGAACATGACGGGCGTCCGCCTCGCCACCGCCGGCTCCGCCGACCGCGTCTTCGACGTCTACGCCACCCGCGCCGCCGACCGCGTGCGCCTGCTGGCCGGGCCCAAGATCCGCGCCGGCGACTGGGCCATCCGCGTCGACGGCCTGAGCACCGCCGGCTACCCCCCCGCCGGGACCATCGACGTCGAGGCCTGGGAGTTCCTTGGCTCCGATGCCTTCGCTGTCACGGGCCCGCCGGTGGCCGCAGGGAAGAAGACGTACTCGTATACCGGGGACTCGGTCACTATCCCCGTTTCGCAGAGCAATAACTTTACCGCCCACGCTCTTGAGTTTGTAGTTAAGCACTGAGAACCGCTCGGGTGGAGGACAGAGTACTATAAACCGCGAGACAGTACAGGCTTGTGATGGAACGAACCGTCCATAAGGCTTGGATAACTGAATTCCGATTGCCATGCCTTTCCTGTATTTTTAACCCTCTAGTCCCTAACCTTGAGTCGTATTTTTTAATTCATTCCTATTTTCGGTGGAAACTCTATTAGATGTTCTCTACAGTCTGCGCCATAACCACTTAAGCAGGCGGTTTCGCTTTTGCTCTGGGTTACACACCACCTCCCAATTCCGTCAACCCTCCCAATATGCAGCCATCCCTTTTCGGACAACCCCGCCTTCACACTCTCATTCCGTCTTTCCGTATCGCAGAAGGCGAAGAGACTGACGGATTACACTCATCGAGAAGCCCGGAGTTGCAGCCGCCATGTCGGTCCCGAACATCCATAGCGTCGCGGTCATCGGCGCCGGGCTCGGCGGCGTCGTCGCGGCCGCCCACCTGCGGCGCGCCGGCCTCGCCGTTACCGTCTTCGAGCGCGGCGACCGCGTCGGCGGCGTGTGGCTCTACAGCGAGCAGCCGGCCGCGGAGCCGCCGTTTCCGAACCCCCGCCCGGAGCCGGCACCGCCCCCTGGCGGCGGCGGCGCCGCCCTCGAGGGGGGCGAGGGGTCCTTCGCGGCGGCGGCGCGCGCCTTCGCGCCCCCGGGCCCGACCTTCACCCACATGAGGAGCCGCGGCAGCGAGGCGACGATGCGCACGACCCTGCGGGACTGGCCCGCGGGCACCCGGGCGCCCATCCCCCACGCCGACGTCGTGGCGTACATCGAGGGCATCGCCGACGCGCACGGGGTCCGGGACGCCCTACGGTTCCGCACGCGCGTGGACGCCGTTTCGTCGCAGGCGGGCGGCGACGGGGGTCGCTGGCGCGTGGAGACTTCACGGCTCGTGCCCACGGCGACGCCCGGGGGCGCCCGCGGTCGCGTGGAGCGCGAGCCCGCTCAGTACTTCGACGCCGTCGTCGTCGCGACCGGACGGTACAACGTGCCGCGCGTGCCCGACGTGCCGGGGCTGGCACGGTGGAAGGCTCGGTTCCCCGGCCGGATCCGGCACACAAAGCAGGTGCGACGTTCCGGGGCGCTCTGCCCTATTTCCTCTCATGTTGTCTTTTCTTCCCACGATGCGGTTCGTTATTATCGGATGATCCAATGGCTGACGCCGGAGAGCCCGGGTAACAGTACCGTACCGCCGAGCCCTACCGCGGGAAGACAGTGTTGCTGATCGGCGCCTCCATCTCCGCGCTGGAAGTCGCCAACGAACTGGTCGCCGACGGCGGTGCGGCCAAGGTATACCTGAGCGCGCGGCCGTCCGGGATCGACTGCCGGGACGCGGTCAAAGGCGACGACGCGGGCGCGAAGACGGAAAGGGTGGCGATGGTGGCCGAGTTCGGCGGCCCGGACGCCAGCGGGCCGGGCGATCATACCAGTGCGCCTTTGCCCGACGACAGCCCCATCCCGGCCGGGGTGGTGCTGCAGGACGGGCGCGCTCTCGACGGCATCCACCACGTCGTGTTCGGCACGGGCTACCTGCACGGCTACCCGTTCCTGGGGCCGGCGCTCGCGCAGCCGCGGACGGCGCCGGGCGACGCCGACGGGGCCGCGGTCACGACGGCCGACGCCCGCGCCGTCCACAACCTGCACGAGGACCTGTTCTACATCCCGGACCCGACGCTGGCCTTCGCGGGCGTGACGCACTTCGCGTCCGAGTTCTCGATGCAAGACGTCCAGGCCCAGGTCCTGGCCGCCGTCTGGGCCGGCCGCGCGCGCCTCCCGCCCCCGGCCGCCATGCGCGCCGAGCAGGCCCGCCGGAAGCGCTACCTCTGGCCCGACGCGGCCGCGCCGCCGCCGGAAGGCCCCCCCCGCGCCCTCAACGCCGTGTACCTGCTGGACGACCTGGTGATCCGCCGGCTGCTGGACTGGGTCAACCCCCAGCTCGCCGCCGCCGGCTTCGAGCCCCTCGCCGGCCCCGACCCCGCCTGGTGGACCGCCTTCCGCGCCGAGAGCGAGCGCGCGCGGTCCGCCATGGGCCAGCTGCAGGATCAGTACCTACGGAGCTATGGGCTGAGTTGGGCCGATCTGCCGTCGCTGGTCCCGTACACTGGAAAGTAGGGGGCTCCTAAGTAGTGGCGGTGTGATTCGATCCCGGCCCAGCATTCAGTCAGATACGGTTTCCCGCAGCGCCGATACAAATTAGAAGGAGTTTTTCGTACCATGGTCAACTCCCGCCGATCTTCGTGTCTCCCGCGTATTTATTGAAAGGGAAAGAGAAAAAGTCACTCCGGAGGACGGCATAGACTCATAAAGCGATACTCGCCATCACCCTTCGTTACCACCAGCGAGACGAAGGAAAGGCCCGGCATAAAGTAGGATACGACCTTTCGGGAAGCCGATACCTTACCCGTAGCCGGACCAAAAGAGAGCTATTACCAGGTTTTTCCCTCGGTACTATACCATAAAAAAACGGGATCCCGCGCTTACTAAACTCCGCCTTCAAAACCCCGCCTTCTTGCAACCTGATCAAACAGTCAAACACAGCTCCGAACCTGAGAGCAAGACGCTTTCAAAAATATCATAAACACCTTCAAGACCCAAGTTTCAGCCTTCCATCTACAACAGCAAACATAGACAGACATAAGGCTTCAGTCATATTGATAGACACAAATCAAACAAGATGCCTAGAAACTGCCTCAGCTCGATAGCTACAGCGGTAAAATCTGCACTTTCCTATTTCAGGCGTATCTTGGGTAGGAGGAAACAGCACAGGGTGTATGCGGGGCATTGCTATCCAGTATACCTGCTGATTCGTCCTTCTGACGCCGTTCGTGAGTCATGGCATCGATGTGGAGACTACGGCTAGGCAGCAATGCGGCACAGCAAAGACGATATCTTGTCATTTATCTTGCCAACTCGTAACTTGATACGTGTGTTAACAGCTGGTTGGTTTAATGGTAAAACACCTCTTTAACGAAAAGAGTAGATCGGGGTTCGATTCCTCGACCGGCGAATTTTTTGGCTCTACTCTGCTGGTATACTTCGTACACCTGTTAACCGTTCTTTGCTCTCATCTTTACTACTCCCTGATCCTGTGGCAGCTACAGGACCCACTCCAAACCGATCCACGGTCCCTTTTGTCTTACTCTGTAGGCGATAAGACATCCTCTCGCGGGACGTAGTCCTACTGCTTGAGTGACAGAGCGCGTTCAACACCTTTTTTCGAGCCTCTTGCAGCGTTGCCTCTTTTCAGGGCCGGAATCGTGACAGCTTGGGCAGTTTCTCGGGCTCCCTCAGGCGATAGGTGACGTAGGCCAGCAGCGAGCCCACAATCGTCCAGGGCGAGAGCAAGCGGGCCGCGGCTGTGGAATGTCCAGGGAACATCGGACGAAGCGCCCATGGAAGGATCTGGGCAAACAGGCAGTGGCTCAGACTGCCGACGAACCAAACACGGCCGTCCCATCGGTGCATCCAAAAGAAGCGGAAAAGCCGGATGGTCAGAGCGATACCAGCGCCCCAGTGGACGCTGTGTCTCAACCTCTGCGTTCAGTTAGTCTTCAAGTAATCGCACTGTTCGCCTGACGGAATATTTCGCAGGGCAGGGTCGGGACGGTCTTACCATTTTTGGGTCAGCCCAAGGGGCGTCCGGTGCATCGAAATCGGGGCCGTCGATGAACGACGCCAGGCCGAAAGTGATGCAATATGGAGCCGGGAGGGTGAAGAGCAGGAAATAGACGTCATTGATGGTGTATTCGGGATTTGGGACATCGGGCACGGCGCCTCGTTCCAGGTCGATTGGAAAGGCCGTCTTGCCGATGTCGTTGGGACTGTTGTTGGCCGTCATACTTGGCGTCGCCTCGGCTGCTATTTGTGAGGCGTGATTGAATGAGCAAAACACTCCAGCAATCCGACGGCAACGAGGAGCACTCGGATTGGGTCCGCAGAGAATCGAAAGAGGAATTGGCAACACTGGGCCAAGATACAATGGAAGTTTGCGTTCGGGATGAAAAGAGGTAGGCAAACCGGGTGGCAGGGCGCACTGGTGGCAATCTATGTCGATGACTCAGCGACCATGGCCACTGCCGCGGCTCTGCCCTGAATACGAACCTGATGGTTGGGGGGGGCTTTTCTAATAAGGTGGCCTAACACCCAATACGTAGATTCCTGCCGGGACGAACAATTACGAGGAAACCTTGACCTCGTCATAACACCGCGGAAGGCAGGGGAAGCGCGCTAAAACCACCGCTTGCTTGGGCTGCATTCGGCATCGACGAAATTCGACGTTAGCATCATGATGCTCTCAGGGGAGGAAAGAGCGCCCGCCGTGATTGTTTGAATATGTTGCAGGCAGGGGCTCTTCTTTAAGTATCTACTATTCCGCTTCAGTCTTGACAGAAAGATAGAAGGCTGCCTCACCGTACAGTGCGTAGGGTTGATTATTTTACAATGTTGGAACGCGAATGCTAACGAAGTGGTGTAAACAGTCTCGTCGCTGTTTAGGGAAAGTACAAAGAGAGAGGTGTATAAATATCATCTTATATTACCTGCTACGAATATATGATGAGTTAAGTGCTTGTTTGGCCTGAGACCATCCAATACTCAGATATTTAGTAGAAGCGGCTAAAAGCTAACGTTCACGTGTTTGGGGGGTTTTGCCACGCTCCCTCCGGCGTGAAGTCGCAAGCCGGAGGTACAGTCGGGGTCCAAACTAAACCTGCGTCCCGTTGTCGTTTCTGGGCAGCGGTCGAGTATCGCAATGCTGTCCCCGGCGATGACGAAGTAACCAACCGGTCCAAAACAGCCGGTCTTTCGAAGAGGGAACCGAGGGAACCGAAACTCTTCGGGTCCTATTCCCATTCCATATATGTGCTCCTTCGTCCTCCAGCTGCGGGGGAGCCTTCTTGTCCGCCACTGCTCCCGTGTGGGCAGAGACCAGGGCTAGGCAGCAACAGGGAACGGCAGTAAGCAGTGTATCATGCCGCTTACCTTCCTCCGAGATCCGGGTTGATTCCTGGAGCAGTTAATATTTTATGTCTCCTTTTTTTCTAGTACAACGCACTGGCATACTGGGTCCCCCCTTGGATCACGGCTACACAGCAACGGAGAAGGGGACTAAATATATCATGTTACTTATCTTGCTTGCTTCTAACAAAAAGTACTACAGGCCGGTTAGTTTAATGGAAAAACGTAGTGGATCATTACCATGAGATCCGGGTTCGATTCCTGGACCGGCTATCCTCTTTTCTTTGCCCTTTCCCCTCCTCTCCCAATACCGCACAGGGCATAAATTGTACCTTTCTTTTAGGTGAACTTGTTGTGGGCCTCTACCGCTATCTATACGTACCATGTACCTATTACCCTTTGGAATAACACTGCGTTTGTTTGCCGAACTCCTTTGCATTCCGGGTGGACGCTCCTCTTTTCTGTCGTTGCAGAGATACAAAGACGAATAGAATTAGAGCAGCTTCAACTGGTCAGGCGCGGTCTCGTAATACGTTATCTTGCATTGCCAGCCCCACCCCCCCTAGTAGGTGCAAGAACTGCGAATTCGGGCTGTGTGGAAGGGGGAAAGAGGAAAAGCCACAATCCCCGGCGGCTCGATCCCCGAATCTCGATATCGATTACGGCGCGGAAGTGGTGGAACGGGCTTCGTGATACATATGGATTCGAACCTGCACAGCCCTAAGATAGTGTCCGTCCTTGCCGCCGTCCCACCCTCCATCCGCTATCCACAGTCTAGGCCAAGGGCCAGATGCCGACATTGCCAGACACCCAACCGGCTGAAGGCGCTTAGAACCCCCGGAGGGCGACAGCAAGGTACGTGTAAGCCCCCCCACCCTCCACCCCATTATCCCGCGAATGAGCTGAACCCCTGCCGGCCCGCCCGCTTATCAACCCACGGCCGGCGACGGGGGGACGCACCGCGACCGGGATCGCGTAAGCGTCGGCGTTGGTGGGGGGGGGCCAAATTTGCCAAGACCTCCGGGTGGGGGCGGCGGCCGGCGAGGGCTCCGCGACTGCACGCCAGATCCCTGCCCTGGTTCCTGCAGGGCACTCCTGGCCTCTCTGCAGGGCAGCCCGGGATACGGGGGCACGGGGACGGGTCAAGGGCAGGCTGTAGATGGGCCCGGTCTGCTTCGTCGCGGCCAGCGGACTCTGCGTTGCGGGGAGGGAGGTCGAACACCCGGATGCAGATTTGCCCCCGAGGGTAAGAGGGAGGGGGGGGCCAGATCGAGCAGAAACGTCTCCACTAGTACGCGCGGGGGGGAGAGGAGTAAAGAGTATGGGAAGTCTGCGTCGGCTGGGTGGGCAGCTCGCCAACTCCGGACAGCTGAGGGCTGAATGGGCGGGTTGGTGAGAATACTTTGGAGCGTCGGGGTTTTAAATCTTATTCCTTTGTTGTTGTCCCGCCGCTGTCTCTCCCAGCTGTCGTTCTTTTCGTTGCCTTGAACGTTCGTTGACCAGAACCCCCCGCGGCGTCCGGTCACCTTTTCTCGGAACATATCATCCGGCCCTGGGGCGTACGCTCTTTTTCGTTCTTTTTTTTTCTTCTCCCCGATCCAGGATGAGGCTGCAGGCGCTCCTCGCGGTGGCCCTCGCATCCGTCCTGCAGGACAATTTGTGCACTGCCGCAACGACTACCGACATGCCTGAATGCGGTGTAAGGCCCCCCCCCCCCCCCCCCCCCTTTCCCGTCCCGTAGCATGCATCTGGCCTGGACTGACCCTCAGTATGTGGCAGTTTCTGTGCACCGCCCAACTCGTGCCCGAGTCTGCATGCTCTTTGATGAACCAGACCTGCATCTGCAACGACGTGGCGCTGAACGCCCAACTGTCCCTTTGCGTGGCCCAGAGCTGCTCCACCCGCGATGCCCTCAGTGAGTCGTCGTCCCCGCCACCGTGGGGGGCCTTCCGTAGGCCAACACCCGTACCGGCTAACCCCGGAATGCAGCCACCAAGCGGTTCTCGGACATCTCTTGCCAGCGGCCACACGAGGACAACTCCTTGCAGATTATCGTGACGACGCCTTTGTTCGGGGCCCTGGCTCTGGTCTTCTTTGGTCTCCGCGTCCTGGCCCGCTACTGCACGGGTTTCAAGGCGACATGGGGCCTCGATGACTGGGTCATGGTTCCGACCGTGGTATGTAGCCCACGCCTTGAGCGACCACGGTTGCGAGCTCTGCTGACCGGGACCAGATGGCCTCGATCCCGATGACGGCGCTGTCCTTCATTCGTGAGTAGCCCGGCCCTGATATGTAGTTGTCTATGCTTACTCCTCTGTCAGTCTCGAAGCATGGACTCGGAAAAGACATGTGGATGGTGGACTTTGATGATATTGAGACCATTCTCTTCGTCAGCACCCCCTTCCCTTCTGGCATGCAGTGTATCCTCTAAGACAGGCGACTGACATAGACTGGAGTCTAGCTGTACTTCTGGGACGAAATTCTGTATCTCTTTGTTATACCGGCGACCAAGATCTCGATTATCTGTTTCTACCTGCGGATCTTCCCGCAGCAGCAGCTGAGAGTTTGGAGTTACGGACTGATAGCCGTTAATGTCCTTTACTTTGTCGCCTTCGAAATTATCACTGTCTTCCAGTGTACACCTATCGAGGGCGCTTGGCTGAAGTGGGACGGCGAGTTCGAAACGACTTGCCGCGACGTCAACTTGCAGGCCTGGGTTGCGGCCGCCGTCTGTATCGTCCTCGACGTGGCCACTATCGCCCTGCCGATGCCGCAACTGTGGAGGCTGAACTTGTCCTGGAAGAAAAAGGCCCAGGTTATGCTAATGTTTGCCGTTGGTCTCTTGTGAGTGGCTAATAGGCGTCTATCCGCCCGTACTGTTCGATGCTGACCTGGGTGCAGTGTCACCGTTGTGTCTATCCTTCGCCTGCAGTCTCTTCTGCACTTTGCAAAAACGCACAACGTTACTCGTAAGTCGGATGCCGCGCCCTCTTGGTTTTCGTGTCTGTGGCTCACACCGCCGCCGCAGAGGACTTTGTTCAAGTCGGTGTCTGGTCGACCGTCGAGTCGTCGGTTGGTATCATGTGTGCTTGCATGCCAGCGATCCGGGCCCTGTTCGGCCTGATGGCGCCCAAGGTCTTTGGCAGCACGCAGCGCAGCGACAACACCTGGGAGTCGCAGAACACGTCCAAGCTGCCAGGGACGCGACGCCACATCCGAGTCCGGTCGCACATCGCGGTGACCTCCAAGAATATCGACGATAGCTCGGTCGTCGAGCTCTCGCCGTTTCAGACCGATGAGGAACACCATCGTGCAACCACTCCCAGGTCATCAGTGTGAAGGTTGCCTGGGGTGCGGAGGGGGGATGCCTGTTTTTCTCCGTGGGGGCTATCTCGATGTGGTTCACTACAGATGTCAGTGCCGAGGAAGTAGTTGGAACGATGCCAAGTATAAAGTATCTTGGCCTTTTTGCAGCCCGCTAGTCCGCATTGCCGTGATATTGCAGACTCCCCGAGGTATGGCAAGCCCGCAAGGGACCAGATAAGGAAAACACCCCGTCTCGACGGGGTCTGCGGCAGGATTTAACCTCCACTGCAGGTCAGGTACCTGTTCGCTTGGAGGTGGTGGTGGCGCAGCTACAGTGTCCTGACGCTGGTAACGGCTGGTCGCCCCGGATGATGGGCTTCCGTCCTTGGGTTCCATCCCCACGCGCTCCTGTCCCAATACGACTTCTCGTGCCATTTGAATTGGATACTGGCCCTAAAGCGTGAGTCCGACTCGCACGAGTCGGACTTGCGGAGGAAAGTCGCTCGTTTCTGGGCCGACTCCTTCGTCGAGTGGAAGGGGGGATATCCAAGGAAACGCACACACGATCCGCCCGTTTGGCACAGGGCTCATCCTGCCCCTCGGTACTGGCGGTCGGGTCCCCGTGTCCCTGCTTATACACACAAGTCACAACCTGTACCTTCTTTGACGTCCGGCCGAATGGAGTATTCAGCTCGTGCGCTGCCATCGTCCACGGGAGGGGGAGGAGCAAATCTGCGAGTCTGCAATGCCCGTCCAGAATGCCTGCGCGCGCATCGCTCGAGTTGGCCACATTAGGAAAGAGGTTCCAGTTCCTTGCGTCACGAGGGGCTCCAGTAGCAGCTGGAGCCCTGGAAAAGATGCATAAGACCCCACAAAGGGCAACCGCACAGTCTTCCAATGATGTGGGTTGCCATCGCCCCCCCTGCAGTGTCAGCAAAAGAAAAGAAGAAAAAAAATACCGGCCTACCGGTAGAAGGAACGATAAGCGACTGGAAGCTCTATGGAGGGGCGGACCAGGTTCGCAATTGTGCTTGCTCTTGCATCCATGCTACTATGGGATGGATCCCATCCAATCGCCAACCCGTCCCGCAGTTGCAAGTCGAGATATATACCAACATCCACATGCACACCATTCATTCTCCAGCGCATGGCCGGAGGACGCATATAAGGCATGTGCCACACACCAACGGCTAACAATCGTGGAGTCGGTAGCCCTACTGACTGAGAGCAGTCAAGATCCGCGATGACAAGGGGCCGATAACGCACAACCCACCCGCCGGATCTGTACGGAATCTGCCCGTGTGCAGCTCGCCCCAGCATCAATGCCTGGCGCTGATAGAACTCCCCACACGACCCTCTCGTCACTCCAAGGTTCCATGTCTGGCCTACAGGAAAGAGAACCCACGTGTTCATTCGCCCTAGCCCGCCATGGCTGGCTATAACACGGAGCTGCCTACCTAAAGGAGAAGAGCGGTCCAGCCCCCCGCGCGGCATAATCTACTCACTCCATGGCCGGTGAACTGATCCGCCGGGGTTTCCACGGCCCGCGATGGCAGTCCCCGGCGGCCTGGGACTTGCATAGTTGCTGAAGCTGTGCAGGAGGTCCAATCACCGAGGCATTCCGTACATGGACAGACAGACAGACAGACACGTGAGCCTCCCTCCGGCTCATATCTTCTGACATGAACAAATCTCAGACCCCATCCCCGAGACCTACGCTCTCTCGCCCTTGTGCTCCACGAGGCCCGTCGCTCTTTACGCCCCTCCTCTCTTTTGGCTTTTCGTGTGTTCGAAGCGGGTGAGCCATTCGCCCACGGCCCCCTCCCCACGTTCGTTTCTCAGTCCTCGCTTGCTATTCTGTGCTGCCCGCCAGTGCCAAGATGCATGTTGCCCAGAAGCTCGGCACAGCTGCGCTCCTAGCGCAGTCTGTTCTGTCCCTGTAAGTCTGGCTGCTCGTGGGCCTCGAAACACAACGGGGGTTTGGTTAACGACGTCCTTAGTTCTGTCCCGATTCCGCAGTTCGAGACTAAGCAAAAACACAACCCGGTCCTTGAGGCTAGACGAGAGCCCAACGCCACTCTAGACGACTACGATTATGTCGTGGTTGGGTCTGGCCCCGGCGGGGGCCCGACGGCCGCTAACCTGGCGGTGGCCGGGTACAAGGTGCTTCTTATCGACGCCGGCGGCGACCAGGGCGACGAGCTGATCGAGTCCATCCCGGCCATGAATCTGGCCTCGACGGCCTACGACGAGACCGAGTGGGCTTTCTACGTCAGCCACCACGACGACCTCGAGCAGCAGAAGAGGGACAGCAAGATGGTATACGAGATGCCCGACGGGACGCAGTACGTCGGCCTCGATCCGCCCGCTGGGGCCGAGCCCCTTGGTATCCTATATCCCCGGGCTGGGACCTTGGGCGGTTGCTCGCGCCACAACGCCCTGATAACCATTCAGGCCTTCGATAGCGACTGGGACAACATCGCCAAGCTGACAGGCGACGCGTCCTGGAAGGCCGACAAGATGCGCAAGTACTTTGAAAAGATCGAGAAAGTAAACTACATCCCGCGGAGCCTCAGTGGCCACGGCCACAACGGCTGGCTTGACACCTCACTCACTTCCCTGGTCACGGCTGTCAAGGACCTTAAGCTGGTCTCTCTCATCGCCGCTTCCGCCAGCGCCATGGGCCAGACCGTGGTCACGTCCGTTCTTTCTACCGTTGCCGGCTTGGCTGGCGTACTGACCTCCGACATCAATGCCCCCGGCCAGCTTCTCAAGGAGGGCGTCTACCAGATCCCCTTGTCTATGCGCGACTCCAAGCGGGGTGGCGCCAGGGACTGGATCCTCGATGTCGCCAACGCCGTGAACCGCGACGGCTCTCGCAAGTACCATCTCGACCTGAAGCTGCATACTCTGGTGCGCCTTCCCCCCTCTCCAACACAGTATCTGGACGCAACTACGGCAAGACCTGGAAACTGACGCAAGAGTAGGCCACCAAAGTGACGTTCGACGAGAGCGGCGCGGTCCCGCGCGCCACGGGCGTCGAGTTCCTCGAGGGCAAGGCGCTGTACCGGGCCGACAAGCGCAGCAAGGCGGCGCAGCCGGTGGGCGCGGGGCGCGTGCGGGCGACGCGCGAGGTGGTGGTCGCGGGCGGGACGTACAACACGCCGCAGCTGCTGAAGCTCAGCGGCGTCGGCCCCCGCGCCGAGCTCGAGCGGTTCGGCATCCCCGTCGTCGTCGACCTGCCGGGCGTCGGCACCAACATGCAGGACCGCTACGAGCAGACCATCATCGGCGAGTCGCCCTCCAACTTCACCCTCATCGACGGCTGCACCTTCATGACCACCCCCGACGACCCCTGCCTGCAGAAGTACCTCGACGGCCGCACCGCCACCGCCAAGGGCGTCTACGCCTCCAACGGCATCGCCCTGGGCATCATCAAGAAGTCCAGCGTGGCCGAGAACGGCGACCCGGACCTCATCATCACCGGCGGCCCGGCCAAGTTCCCTGGGTACTACCCGGGCTGGGCTGACGACGCGCTCGTCCAACACAGTAAGCCTCTCGCCCCTTCCCTCCTCCCCTTTCCTCCGCGCCCGGGACACGTGTTCCCCTTCCCCACCCGTTGAACATATATACCCCCACCCGTCCACGGCCGTGCTGCTAACCCACGCCGCGCGCGCGCGCGCGCGCCCTTGGCTCGCAGACATCTGGTCCTGGATCGTCCTCAAGGGGCACACGCGCAACAACGCGGGCACGGTGACGCTGCGGTCGGCGGACCCCCGCGACACGCCGGCCGTCGACTTCCGCTACTTCGCCGTGGGCGGGGACGCGGACCTGCAGGCCGTGGCCGAGGGCGTGGCCTGGGCCCGGCGCGCCTGGGACGCCGTCGTGCCGCTCGACGGCGGCTTCACCGAGGTGCGCCCCGGCCGCGCCGCCGCCGCCACCCCCGCCGACGTCCGCGCCTTCGCCCGCGACGAGGCCTGGGGCCACCACGCCTCGTGCAGCTGCCCCATCGGCGCCGACGGCGACCCCCGCGCCGTCCTCGACGCCGCCTTCCGCGTCCGCGGCACCGCCGGCCTCCGTGTCGTCGACGCCAGCGTCTTCCCCAAGATCCCCGGCTTCTACATCGCCCAGCCCCTTTATGTCGTCGCCGAGAAGGCCAGCGAGGTCATCATCCAGGCCGCGCGCGCGGCCTGAGTTGGCTGGTAGGGGCTATCAAAAGGTAGCATCCAGTGATACGCGTTCTTGGGAACCATACCGTAGGAACCTTGAACCATGAATGCAATTCACATTGGCAGCACTACTTAGCTAGCCTCAGTACTTAAAAGGTATCTAGCAACGACACCAAGTGTCCATTTCAGTCATCATGTCTGCCTCGCTCCGCCGATCGGAGCCGGTGAATGGCAAAGCATAAAGAACTATTCCGTATCGAAGTATAAAGAGAACGCCAGCTTGTGTCCGATCATACCAACCTGCGAAAGCAAATCAACAGGCATCTCCTAGCAGCCAAAGAACGCCGCTCTCCACACCTTACGCCATAAACCAACTGAACTTCCTAGAAACAAGGGCCGCTTAGGCAAATTGAGGCGCGGTGGTAATGAGACCGGCCAGAACTGCAGCACCACCAAGCGTGACACATGCCGCAAATTCCACGATTCGACGTCGTTTGGTTGGCTGAGCTTCGACGTAACGTTCCGAAACTTCAACCGGCATCACCGGAGCCTCCTCCACGTCCTCAGAAATTTCGTCGATGCCTCGCTTGGGCGGCCTTGCGGACGGCTCCACCACTATGTTGGAAATCTCTGGCGATGCAGGCGAGGGCTCCTTGGACTCTTCCGCAAGAAGATCAGGGATCGGAATACGGCGAACATCTGGACTGGCAACACGGAGCTCGCTCTTGCTTTGCTGGAACGCAAACGCGCTAGTCATATCCAGAGGCTCTGGGCTTTGAAGCCTTGTTCGGTCTTCCAACGACTCTAGCTGCTGTGTGGGATGGGGCCGGTTAATAAAGTCGTCCCCGGTCCAGGCCGTACTGTAGAAGCCCGTTGCAGCTTCATGAGCAGGGTAACTGGGCAGAGGGGGGGTACTGAGCAGATCTGCCGTAAGGGCCGGAGCAGAGGGTAGCACGAGACTTCGGTTATGATCTCTTGCTTCAAAGTACTCGAACTTGCCCGTCTTTGTGCCGAGGGCTTGAGCGGTGGCCGAAAAACTGGAACCTTCGACGGCTGGGGTGGACTTCACCATAGCAGCATCTGAAGGGCTAGGTTGGCGCAGGGGGACATACTGCGGGTAAGTTATGCAGCCGTATTGCATCTCGCTCATTGGTTTTGACGTAGACCAGCCCAACGACTCGTGGGGATCGGCGAATGGTGATGACTTCTTGTCCCAGATCGACGCAGGGGATGTCTCGTCAAACACGGACTCCTCGTCGCTCTCGGAAACCATTTCGTGGTCGAGTCTGTCAGCGTCGTGTTCCTCAAGGGCCGCTACAAAGACTTGAATTAGCATAGTAAACCAGAACGAAAGGATAAGGGAAACAATACCGGAAGTATCCTGGACGACATCGATTGGCAGCCCAAAGGTTCGAGTAGCTTCCCAGTCGTAAGTATGGCTGTCTACCTCATCATCTTCGTCGCTATCTTCGTCGTAGCTTCCCATCTCACTGTCACTCATGCTGTCGTCGCTTATGTTGTCATCACTCGTCTCCTCGCTAAAGCTGGTATATCCCGCCATATCTTCCTCGTCCTCATCCATAAAAGGGTGGTCCTCGGGGTTTTCGGACGCTTGCGAGCTCGTGTCGTCCTCTGAATCTATGTCGGTCCACCCGGCAGTTCTTGAACCGGCCATTACAGGCATAGGCTCTGTATGAGGCGCGGGGGACGTTGACAAGGACCGTCGGGACGATGGGAGGGGGGAATATCGACCCGTGACAGACACGGCTTCTGCCGTAAGGTCGATGATACGTGAAGGGCTAGAAGCAGCTATAGGCCGCGAGCTTGCAGCGCCCTCCGTTGTTAGGTCGATCGTCGGGATAGCAGGCAAGTCTTGGTCCATCAGGATAACAGAGTCGGTATCACTAGCCGGGTCCTCGTCATCCGAGCCGCAAGGAACAGAAAACGTATTAGGCGACTTCTTCGCTTGTTCGGGGCTGTGAATAGGTAGGTTAATTGACGGTCTACAAGAGAGGGGAACAGGACATACAAGTTGCGCCACGTCGACTTGAAATCGACAACGCAAGGGGGGTATTTCTCGTGGTGGCGATGGATGTCCATGCCAAAGCGGATCTGGTCACCGCTACTGAGTAAGACGCTGGTGTGAGCCTTTACGGGTTCCTCGGTCTGCGGTGTGGCTTTGTGGCGGACAAAAGACCCATGCAGTGAACCGACGTCCTTGAGGGCGATCGTCTAAAATCATCAGTATAATATAACTTGTAGGGCGGCGTTATCACTGACCTTTATGTCGAAATCGGCCGTCAGTTCTGCGTGGGCGCGAGACATCACGGGTGTCTCGAACCATGCATTATTCTCGGCCGCAGAGCAAGCTTTGGCAGCCACCTTTGACGAACGACCGATACGAACGGTGGGTTCTATTCTGGTAAGGACGATTGTTCGTTCGGGAATCCCGGCCTGTGTATGACCTGTTGCCACAAGTGTGACAAGGACTGCGGTTACAGGGTTAGAACTGTGTTATCACGGGGTGGACTGGGATAGAGGACCGATCGAGGGGAAAGAGGGTTGGGGTTGGGGGGAGGGGGAGGGAGAACAATACCATCGCTATCGCCTGCGGGGTGGGCGGTATCGGCCATCTTGATCAAGCAGCCCAAACCATCAAACAATTAGGGAAAGGCGAGGAGTCTATTGGCACTAGTCGTATGAATGAGCGACCGGCTCGCCCCGAGTGTCTGGCTGCCCGTCAGTTGAGGGTGAGGGAGAGGTAGCCGAAGTTGAGGTCCGGCTAGACGTGGAGGGTTTGGGGGGTGCGCCAGATGCCGAGAGACGGCCCGATTCAGTGATAGTTGAACTACCTCCGGTAAGCGTGGAATATGAATGGAAGGGAAGTTGGGGCAGCTGCCTGCGAAAGACGATGTACTGGCTGACAGGAGGCGATGGAACCAGTGTCAACGACGAGGCTTGCTGGCAATCATGGAAGGAAGGTATGGGACCTCAGGTATGTAGATGGAAGGTGTTAGAGGGGAGGAGGGGGTGGAGGGGAAACCTAAGCAGTTGATGGATAGGCGGCCGGAGCGGTGGATGGATGAAGGGAGGATGGATGTTCCCTTTTGGTGAGGGGAGGTAGATACCTAATATGGGAGGTCAAGGTACCTACATCTTACCTCAGGTAACTTAAAATGTAGAGCGAGATATACCTACCTCGTTTGCTTTCTTTTGCCGTTTTGACAGGTATCTTAGACCTCGCCAGCTCTAGTACCTCGAGGGCCAGCTCTGACTCCTCGGCGCCCAAGGCATCCATTGGAGGCAAGCATCTCCTAGGCATGGGGATAGGATAGGACTGGATGCCCGGTTGGGAGGTCAAGCACTGACGCATCATCATCACCACCACTGACTGGGACCCCTCGGCAAGTAGTAGCAGGCAGCACCCCCTTGATAAGGCTTATCGCACGTACTTGCACTTGCCCTGGCGCGGGGGAGGTTGCTTTCCGAGGTACCTCACGTACCTCCTCCTAATCATAGTGGAGCGCCCTAATACGACCTATGTACAAGTAAAGCTGGAGCTACCTCAGGAGGCAGGTACCAGATGGAGCAAGTATCAAACCTATGGAGATGGCGGGCTCGTAAATTGGGTACTTCCTACGTAGCTCGGCCTCCTCAATGACCACACGGGCTGCTATCACCCGCCCGACCTAGATAACCAAAGTAGAAAGACTCTGCTATTGTCACTTGGTGCAAAAAGGCAAATAATCATGCATTATACTTGGGCACTCGAATAAATAGTAGGGATACCTAGGAAACCTACCGATCTACCTAGGTAAGTAAGCAAAGTCTAGATCTCTCTCCCTCGTAGCCGGAGTAAGTAGTAGTTGATCCCATAAGACTCTAGTGAGGGAGGTACCTCCTCTTTTTTTTTAGGTACATAGCCCGGGTACCCAAGTACTGAGGTAGGTACCTAAGGTATGATCCCGTGAGAGGTGGACTCCAGCTCTGCACCTCTACGGAGGGCGGGGTCCCTTTAGTGCCTTGTACCCGGGCCGCGAGGCCCTCATGCACGCTCTACCGGAGCGAGGCCGAGCACCCGACGAGAGACGACGTATTCAAAGGCTAGGGTTCTCCCATACAATCGTACCATCTATGCCATGGAGGCGCGACTTCATTATCGGAAGCTACATGTACCTAATGTTTGCTAATTCTTTCTGCACGGCCCGATAGGATGACCCCTCCTCTTACACACCTATCGGAACGACCGTGATGCTTCGTTCACAGAACCAGCGAGAAGCCTTCGGAGACCGGATACGAACGGCGTGCCTGGAGGTGAACTTGCTGCGTTGTTGTTTCGGGTCCCCAGACGTGGCCGGTGGGGCTGACTAGAAGAGGTCGGGAAGTACCATGGGTTCCAACTCGACGGACCTAGGTAACGTACCTACAAGGTATGTATTTGGGCCCATTACCAGCTGCCACACTCAACCCGGGATGGAGCCTGGCGAGCCTGGCTCCCGTCCTAAATAGGAGACGGCTCAGCCATCCAGCCAGCAGTGACACCTCGCGTTCCAGCCCCGGCTCAAGGGGTCATCTGGTCATCGGCCCACCCAAGCCTGCTGCATGGCGCCATTCAGAGCGCCGATTCCCCAAGGCACATGGCCACGAGAGGGCTCGGAGTGCCTCGATACGGCGACTGGCAAAAGACACTTAAGGGGGGCGTGTTCCGGGACACCGCTATCGGCGGCCCAAATGTCCTCTGGCGCCAGGGGGACTAGGCGCATAGGTGACCCTACGGTCCCGGCGGTGTCATCTGCTATCCGTGCATTGCGGACAACCTGAGAATGGATAGAGTGCTATGAGATTTGCTGACATCTAGGTGGAAAGAAAGTGGCCTTGGACCATCGTAAACAGCCCCATCCTCTACAGCCTCCTTCTTCCTCTTTTCCCCCTTCTTGACGAGCTCGCTACTGAAGGGGCTGCCTCTGACCTAAGGTTATAGGTTCCAAATCGCTTCGAGTTAGGTTGGCTGTCAGGGACCTAGTGGGCGAGGCGGGATCCGCCTCTGGTACCGCGGGGAAGATGGGGGGAAAAAAGACGCCCAGCACGCCCGACGGGCGCTAGTCTGGCAGCCCGGATGAATTAATGGGATCCCATGCCACGCTGCTACGAAGCCCTGCAAATCGAAGGTGAGCAGTCTTGCGCGCGCCGTGTTGTCGCACAAGCGCCCTAAAGAGCTCCGTCGGTTCCAATGTCGCTGTGACTTGGCGCGATGCGGAATGCCCACCTCCGCCTAGGTAGACCCTTCAAGAACTTGATGGACGATGATGCTATGGCAACTCCACCGCCCGGAGGCTAGTACGTATACTATGTACTTGGGATAAGTACATCAGGGCTGCTCCGTTCCTCCAGGGAGTGCAGCACCGCCGATCCCGCGGGCCAAGATGGGCAAGGGTACCCCGCCTCCGTCGGGCGTAGGGCGAGCCTGGGCTGCCTGGCAACTAAAATCACTGAAAGTGGGCGCGTGTCGATGTGGTTGCATCATAGCTTTGTCCTCTCACATGAAAGCCTTTGCACGCGCTGCCCTGGCTCGCGCTTGAAACCAAAAACTGCACTTTAGTACATATAGACCTACTGTTAGTTAGTGGTAAGTCTTGTACCTATGTGCAGTTTTTGCTTTCAAGCGCGAGCCTGGTTTCTGCTTGATGTCAGTCGGGCAACCTACTATGTACAGCGGCCTGTCTCACCCCCGAATCATTAAAAAATCCTATGCAAAATTCTCGTGCGCTATCAAATTCCCGGCCTTTCGTCAGCGCTCCGCCCAGGCCCATGACAAAAAACAAAAAAACGCCTCAGCAGCTCTACCACGCTAGTAGACTACTGAGGCAGTTATTTTGCCCCCCTGCCGCCCTGACGCACCTCGCTGGTCAAAGTACGGCCAGGTCGGTGGCAACTTCCCTCTGACTCAGGACAGTATATCTATCACCTATGGCACTCGCTGCCCAACCGGTTTCATTTTGTATCCTTTGCCAATTTGTAACCTGACATCCGCCCATACACCAAAACCTTCGTGCATACATACGGAGTGGCACGCCTGACAAGACCCCTTCTTACCCGGCAACCGCTAAAATGAGAGACCTGCGCAAGAAGTTCCTGCTGGAGAGCGGCAAGACCGTGTCTCGCAAGGCGCGCGCGCGCCCCGATTCCAACTTCGACTCGACCCAGACCTCCCCCGCCGGTTCCCGGCAGACCTCTCGCGCCCCCAGTCGCTATGCCTCCGAGGCGGAAAGCAGCGACAACAGTATCAACGGCAGCATGACGAACTCGGTCGTGGATTCGGAAGACGACGAAGCCAAATGGATCGACGAGCTCCAAGACTGGATCTGCGAGATCCTAGACCGCAAGCATAGCAGTGCCAAGGGCCGCGAGTCCTACCTCGCCAGTTATGTCCATTTAACACGCTACCACTTTGCCGACGATATCGTCATGGCCTATCTACACGACCTTGTGCCTGCTATTCTCAGAAGCATTCGCGGGGGTCGCAACACGGAAGAAACATTGGCCGCCCTGAAGGCTCTCATCATGACCACCCTGACGACTCAGTCCGAAGGCATATTCGATCAGGTATACTCCAGCCTGCAATCGGTATGCGAGAGCTCGGGCGAGGAGGCCGTCAAGGTCGAGGCCATCCGCGCCATGACCGTGACGAGTCTGTTTGGTGGGGGTCTGGCCGGTGAAGACCAGGAGCTGCTAGATTATCTCTTGGAGATCATTCAAAGCGACGGCCAGCATGTCGAGGCACCGGACAACGGTGCTGTCGTTACTGCCGCATTGCACAGTTGGGGCATGCTGGCTAGTGGCATGGATGACCTGGTGCAGCAGGCGGAGCCGGCGCTGGAGGCTTTCACGGAACAGCTTGATAGCACCGACGTTGACGTGCAGGTCTCGGCCGGAACCAACATTGCGCTGATTTTCGAAATCTTGCGAGACCACAACCAAGAAATGGAGGGGGAGCACGACCGGAAGCAGGAGGCGGCGGCTCTGGAGGCCAAGAGAAACAAGCAGGCCTACGTGCCTGAGCCCTACAATCCGTTCGACATGCAGTACAACCTGCACCAGATCGTACAGCGCATCGGCGAGCTTGCTGCCGAGTCCTCCAAGGCGGTATCGAAGAAGGACCGGCGACGACTCCACCAGCAATTCAACAGCATCCTCACCTCCCTGGAGCTCGGTAAAGGCCCTAGGTATTCGACAGCCGGCCGCGCACCCCGGCCTTCGGACCGAGGTGGAGACAGAGTCTACGGAAACGAGAAGGACGTTACGCAGGACCTGGGATACCGGGAGACGATTCGCCACGCGAACGGCGCATTACTGACCATTGATTCGTGGTCACTGTGGCTTCGCGTTACCTTTCTCAAGAAGGTCCTGGGGGGCGGTTTCACCATGCACTGGAAGTCGAACCCTCTTGTTCAGGAGACCTTCAACAGCGCTTGATGCATTTTATCTCATCGCAAAACTTGGCGTTCTAGGCGGAGTGGCGCTCTATAGGCATTTGGTTTCTTGTTTCTTACCATCCCTGCGCTGCAGCCCTGATACCCAACTACTTATCGTGGGGCGGTATACGATACGGCCCTGCACCGATAGCAACGCCTATTATAGAAATTACCGTCGAATACCGTATTGAACATTTTCCCGCGTTACGTTACTCAGATGATTGCTAGTGTGCCGAGTGAACGAGGAATGGCTTGTCACATAATACGCGGCAGATCTGTTCACGTGAAGCGACCCTGACGGGTCGGTCACACACCGAGGAGGGCGACCACATACTTGTGTTTCCTGGGCGGTCCCCTCTCCAGGCAATTTGGCTTTCGAGGACCGCCCCTCCGGAGGAGTAGAGCCGTCGATTGTCGGCACATCGAGGGCAAGACAGCCTCGTTTCAAGGGGCACTATTGCACGGGGTTACAATAGCAATGTACATACCTACCTCATAGCAAACATACGGACGAGGGGAGAGGGGTCGATAAACCAAGTCCGTGGCCCTCCGTCCGACGCAGGGATATGGAGTCGGGTCAGAGGAGCCCATAGGGGCCAAAATGGATACGCATACCCGGTTGGATGGGTAGGCACACCATCCTGCGCCAAGGATGGGGGGTCTCCCTACACATGGCACGGCGGCGCGCGCTGGGTCGTACGGCTGCCGTATGCATGTCTTGGGGCTGCTGAGAGGGGCAACTCGTCGTCGCATCGTGGAGTTGGCAGAGTCTTACCGTGGTACTGGAAGGGCCTACGGGGGTCGCCGGCGCCGATCGTGGTTCGTGAGATGGACCAACTCCCTACGCATATGTGGTCATACGTGCTGCGGCTGGAGAAGGAGAGGACCTGATAGTGATGCCGATCACCCCTTTTCGCCAGGGGGACTCGGGACACTCTTTGGCGAGATACGTGTGTCTGCTGGGGCGGGGGGGCGTGGTGGTTTTGCTATAGCTTACAGACCTGGCTTGCTCACCCAGCTCATGTCGGTACCTCACTTACCTCATACGAGAAGTGCCAAGACGTGACCCAGCGGTGCGATCCGAAAGGCGGAACATTCCTACATGTATCACCTACCTCCGTCTGCTCCGTTTCCGCGTACCCATCTGTGCGGGGGCTGGCGGCAATAGACGAGCAGATGGACTGGATCTCGGTAGCTCACTCATCATGGCTTTGAGGAGGGGTCGTTGCCTTTTCCTCGGCTTGTGGCTCTTTGCCACCGTCCACGAAGACTGCTTACCCTCCTACGTACCTGAAGGGAGGTACCGTGACGACGACGCGTGCAAGGCGTCAGACTTGTGGCGATGAGCCATTTCGACGGCCCGCGGTCCGGTTCCCGGTGCGCCCGCCTCCTTCCCCTTGGAGCTCTCTCGGTTGTGAATGCCAGGCCGGCGGCGACAGAGCTGTCAAATGGGCAGATGAATGTCTCGGAGGCGCGGGATGCGATTCGCACCCGAGATTCAAGGTGCACGACGGCCGTCACAAACAAGGCCCTGTCTTCTCCAGCTTTGAACGTCTCCCGCCGCCCTCCCAGCTCACTCAAACGTGCCGAGAGTGCGACGTGAGGGGCGACAGCCTCTCAGCTTTCGGCTTTGCGGATTTTCCACGGCCAAGCATGGGTGTCCGCGATAGTGTCGAGTCGGTGAGCGCGGTGGATACGGGCAGCTATGGGAAAGCACTAAAGCAGCCGGACCGGACGCATGCGCCACGGGGCGGCAGGACAATCACACGGGCGACGGGGCGAGCACGGGCAGGATACGGCCAGAAACAGCTTGGCCTTGCATGTCTCATCCTTACTTCCAGGCTCATCCGAGGCTTTGGGCCTCCTCGTCTGCTTGCTGCTTGTCATCTTGCGCATGGATGATGGTGGATGTCGGAGCAGCTCCAGGGTGTGGATCCCCAGCCAACCACAGCACCCGCCCAGCCAACCCCCCCTCTCTCTCTCTCGGGCAGTCAGGCGAACAGCCAGCCACGATGCCGCACGCGCTGGAGGCCCCGTCGTGCCCGGCGCGGCTGTTCCTATGCATCGAGAGTGACGAGCAGAGAGAGGCAGGTCGGGCTAACAGCCTCCCCCCTCAGCTCCTGCCTCCTTGGAGACCCGGGCAGGTCGGGCTCCAGTCATCCAGGCCCAAACGCGTGGAGAGGGGATCGATCCCGCGATCCATGATCGCCCACCACACCCACCCCAGCCGTCACCCTGCCAGAGGAGCCCAAGCCGCCCCGTGGCTCGTTCGGCACCCTCGTCCCTGCTCCCCTTTCCCTTCCGGCCGCTTGTCAACAACCAGCTGATACGGGCAGACGGGCAGACGGGCAGCAGGCGGACAGGCATCCCGCAACTCAATTGCGATACGCTTCCCCAACCCTTTTTCGGCCACCAGGGCCGCACCCGCACCCTCCTGGTTGGACGGAGGCATTTAATGACGTGAACAGCCGCCGCCGCCGGCAACACGAGCGAGCGAGCCCTGGGTGCTGCCCAGAAGTCGTGATGCGAACTGCAAGTGAGAGATCCGACAAGGGACGACGATGCCCGGGAAATGGATATCTGGGAAAGCGGACGGTGGTCCGACCTTGCTTGATATAGGCCGACTGCTCCCCCCTACAGTAAACAGGGCGCCCGGAGCTGCGTGTATCGAGAGGTAACCTCGCTCAGAAGAGGGGGGGTGAGGGCGGATGTGGTGTAACACTGCCCGCCTCTCGCCACCATGGCAGCAGCAGCTGCTGCTGCGGCCGCGGGCTCGGCAGCGGCCCAGCAGCCCTGACCAGGCGAGCAGTCCGTTGAAGGAGAGCTAATAAGAACAGAACAGCGCAACAAACGGACGGACGAGTCAAGCAAGCTCTCGAGATGCCTCCCTCGTTTCGTTCTTGTCCGACGGCCAATCCTGGTGCGACTCCCTCCCTGCTCGTGCAGCCCACGGGTGTCTGGCCAGGGCGTGGCCCGAGGGCGGGATTGGTCGAGTGGTGACCCCTGTCTGGTGGACAACGCATCAAGACTGCCTCACCCCAGCCGCTGCCGCCATCATGGCCGTCGTCACGGCCGCGATGAGCCATATCGACGGCGTCTTTTCTGCATCCTGCCTCGGTCGCATCTGCCTGGCTCCCCTCCCGGAGGGGAGGTTTGGGCGACAAGCATGGGGCCTGGACCGATCGGTCTGCCCTATTGCCTTACGAGCCCTGAGCCCGTCTTCCCGCGGCCTCGTGTGCTGCAGTAGTCGGGCAGTCTATCTGGGGCCCCTTCGCGACCAGCCAACCGGAGGGACACCAAGGTCAAAAAAAAAAAAAAAAAAAGATGCACGCACGTTGTAGACTTCGGACGTATCTTTCGTTTTTTGTTTTCTTCCCCTCGGGCGCATAAGGACTAAGAAACCAAGGACAGACAGCCGCCGGCAGGATCAACGAAACACCCCCGCCTCCTACCCCCTCCCTCCCCCTCGTACCTCTTTCTGTATGTAGATCAGACCAGGCGTCCCAGGTCGTTATTTCCCCGTCGTCGCTGTCGGTCATCTTTGTGTAGCACCCAAGTTGGAAGCTCGTGAAGTGAAGTGAGTGAGCTGATTCACCCGGGGCGTCACGGAATTGTTTGCGTTACTGCCCGCCTGCTTCTCCTCCCGCGTCGAGTTCGCCCGCTGGCCAGTACGCACGCATTGATGCGGCATCCTTGCGCGGCAGGGAAGTGAAGTCGGCCGTGGGCTCAACCCGACGACTACCGTGTTTAGCAAGCAGCAGCAGGCGGCAGTGTTCCGACCGATTAATTGGAGGCTGGGAGCTGAAGCTTCTATTCCAACACAGCAAACGGAGAGAGAGCGCACTTTCAGTTTCCCACACAATCTTGTCGCCGTCGAGTCGCCCACTTCGAGGCCCCAGTACGCAGGTAATCCCATTCTTTCTCTCCATTCCCGTTTTCCCATCTGTCTGGACGCTACACCCACGGCCGCACCGATTGGGTACCACGTTGCCCAGAAACCTCCGACCTGGGGTGCTTTTTTGCCTACAGCGCGACTCCACCGCTCGAACCTGGGCCGGTTGTTCACACGCAGCCACAGCCTTCCCTTCACCGACCCGACCTCCTCCATTTCCACCCACCTCTTCCAACTCGCGGCGCCTGAACGACCTACCCGGCCCTGCCCTGCCCTGCTAACCTGCCTGCGCCCTCACCACCCAGGCCGCCCTACTGTGCCCTCCGCATCCCATACCACCATCCTTTCCCTCGTCGACCAAGCTCCAAACCAGCACTACCAAGCGGCATGGGTCGGGCACTACTACCCCTACTGGCCCTCTGATACCGACCGGTACTTGACCTCGCTCGTCTGGCCTGGCCTGGGCGACCGCGCGGGAAAAAAAGCAACCTTGCCCGGTTTGTCTGCCTGCCTAGCCCCCCGGCGCCTCTCGCACTGCCGTCATAGTGCTGGCCTGCAAGCTTGCCCGATCTCCACTGTGGGAATTTTCCACCACGCCGCGGCGGGTAAACGACCAAGACCAGGGCCCAGGGCGCCGCTCCAACCCCAACCATCCTAATAAATACTGGATCGCCGGCTGCGCGGCAACACACCAACGCCCGCCCTTCCTGACCCTGACTAGGGCAGTTTTCCAGCTGTCAGCAGGATGGGTATCGAGTCGAAAAAGGCTCCCCCCTTGCCAGCACCCACCGAGACCGAGTCCGAATCTGTCGTCTCTTCACCCACCGAACTGCCCGACGACCTGGCATCCGAGGCGGACAAGACCGCCGACCAGGAGTCCTCCTTCTCGCTGCCCGACGACGGCACACCAATCACCATCAAGACCCGGGGCCACCACAAGCCCAATCGCTCGCAGACGTCGCTGCTGATTGAGTACTTCGAGACCACCAAGACCAAGGGCCCGCCAAAACAGGGCAGCAGCAAGAGCAATCGCAGGCCGAGCGTTCGAGTGCGCCTGGCGCCGTCCAAGCATCACGACAAGAGCGGCCACATTCAGATCACCGAGACCAAGAGCAGCTCGGGCAAGTCCGCCATGGGGCGCCGCAACAACGACGACGGACCCCTGGTCCAGCACAGCCTCAGCCAGCTTGACATGACCGACCCCGAGGACAGCCGGAGCATGAACTCGTACGCCTCTGCGACCGAGGAGTCGAATGTGTCGCGGCAGCCAATCGAAGTCGACATCGACCCCAACCAGTATCGGAGGAAGAAGGACCGCAAGGTGTCGAGTCCCTTGATCCCGGCCACCGACAGCAAGGCGTCGTCGTATGTGCCGCCCAACATGTCGGACATCTCTGTCATCCCCACCGACAGCTTCCTGGACGGCGAGACCGGCGACCGCGAAGAGAGGCGCAGCCGAAGCCCCAGGCGCAGCCGAAGCCGGTCGCGCGCCCAAGAACCCAACGGAGTTGGGTCCGTCGCCGCCGCCGCCGCCGCCGCCGCGCTCGACAAGAAGAACCGCAGACCGCGCAGCGAAAGTCACGACAGAAGGATAATAGAAAGAGCAGTCGAGAAGGCGAGCCGACCGGAAAGCAAGCACAGGTCTTCCAAAAGTAGGAGGACCAGCATTGACAAGGGGGATGCCGAAAGCAGGGCTTCGGCACGTCGGAGATCGCGAAATGGCCACAAGGACTCGGTTGTTTCAGCTGCCGACTCCAGTATCCTCTCCTCCCAGCTCTCGCCAAGCCACCGTTCCTATGACTCGCATGCCTCATCCAAGGTGTCAATCAACAACCCCAAATTACTGGAGACCGTTGAGGATGCCATCCGAAGGCTCATACTACCCGAGCTCAGTGCCATCAAGAGAGAACGCAGTGTGCGCGAGACTCGCCAACCTAATACCAAGCAGTCGCTTTCCAGCTTGACGTCGGTCTCCCGAGAGGAACTGCCGGCTGCGAATAAGAGAAAGTCTGCGGACACTACACAGTCGACCAAGTCAAGAGGCAGAGAAGCTCGGAATGACTTGTCTCCTCGAAGCAGCCTTGACCAGACGTCCTTGGTAGAATCGATCGATGACCAGGATGATACCCCACGCCGGGCCAAGGAACCGTTCGAAGACCCCTCCCTTTTGGGCCCGTCGGCTGCTGCGCAAGACCGGTCACGAGGGGACGACAAGCGGCAAAGAAGGCGGCGCAGAGCAAAGACGCCCGAACGTGGCAGAGCATCGGAGGAGTACCGCGAAAATGAATACGAAGTCATACCGCCAATGCCCCTCGCAAGCGAGATGAACCCATCCGAGATAACAAGGACTTCCATTCTTTCTGCCGACACGGACCGGCCTCATTCTGCCAGCGAAGAGATGACCCCTGTGCGCGAGGTCCCCCGGGGTGTGGCTTCTATGGAATCTATCGAGAAGGCCCCGACGCCGACTCGAACCCCGTTGCAACCCACGTTGCAAGGCCTTGGTGCGCAGCACGCCAACATTTCCCATGGCGACCTGAAAGCCCTTCCCCGCCAAGGCCCCGGCGAGTACGACGACAGAGAGTACAATGACAGCGACCTGAGCCAAAACTACACTCACGAGCAGTACGACGATGAGTACGACGACGATCATGCAGAGCCAGGCATGTACGAGCGTGGCTACTTTCAGCAGGACGTACCGCCGCCCCTGCGCTATGTTCCGTACCAGCAAGAAAGGCGAGGTTTGAGTCCCATCCAGAGTGTTTCCGGATACACTGAGAACGAGAGTGACCTTCATCACCGCCGCGACTCGCGAGCCACCCAGAGTGAGATCTCCTCTCCGGGCAAATCGATCAGTTCGCTACCAAGCCATATGCGAAGTCGCGAGTTTGGCGACGACGTCAGTGACTTGCGGAGCTCTGGTTACTACCAGGAGACGCAATACACGGACGGCAGTGACGTGGATCGAGTTACCTCTGGTCAGGCAGTTCAGGGCGTTGGTGCGAATCCTCAAATCATCCACCAGCCTTTCAGCACCGAGTCAGCCGTGGCATCTTTAGTTGACGGATCCGCCCTTGAGCCCTCGCTCTTGAGCGCTGGGCAGCGAGACTCCCAAATCTCTTACGACTCGAGAGAATTGAACCGGCTGTCCCGGGGTACAAGTCCTACCAAAAAGCGATCGTTGCCAGGAGATCGCTTGTCGAAAGCGTCGCGAGCCTCGCAGGAGTTCTCGGAGTACGACCTCGATGAATACGGGCGTAAAGTTCCCCGCCAGCAGAACTACCAGCACTCGCCTTCCCCATCGGAAGCTGCTATCATCAGCCGAGGGTTTGCGAAGGCAGCTGCAGCCATTGCGGAGAAGGAAGACCACTCTTCGCCTGCTCAAGCCGAGCATGACGACCAATTCGTTGGAGAGGGCGTCTCCCGCAACCGGTCTTTCAAGGAGCGCACCAAGAACGGATACCATCCGAACACAACACCACGCCACAGCATCGATCGCCTCTCTGACTATGACCAGCCGAGGATGGGCGCTAGTGGCTTGCCCGACTCGGACCATCCCATGCCAGAGATCGGATGGGGCTACGACAAGAGCAACGCGTCGTCGATTGTTCAGGACCCCATCGACGAGTCGCACAATGGGGAATATTGGCAACAACACACGCCGACCCAGGAGAAAACATTCGACTTCGACCGCGCGGCCACACCCAAGGCCGGTGACAGGGAAGGACGAGGAATGGGGGTTGAGGGGGCTGCCGCTGCCGCGGCAGTTGCTGCCGCTGCTGGAATGGCCACCGCCCACAGCCGACAGCCGAGCCAAGACCAAGATGACGAGTGGCAGAGAACTTCAATGGATCGCAAGAGAGACACTCTCGTTACGAACCCCTACGAAGGCACCAGCCCCATCGCCAACCTTCCAGGCTTGGAGGGCTTTGGTAGCCCGGGCTTTGACCCCAGCACCTACCGGGGTGGCTTCAACACGGGCAGTCCGGGCATGCACCAAGGCGATGAGGGATACGAAACCTCTGCACCGAATGACCGAGACATGATAAAGGGCAAGGGCGTGGAGCACCAAAACCAGCCCGGCCTAGGAGGAGGCAACAACGATCCCTTCTTCGCCCCGAAGCATACGAGACAGATGAGCGGCTTGTCCCAAGGCATGGATTCGCAGTTCTACGATGCCTCGACTGGCAACGGAATCGATAGAATCGAGTCCACAGACATCATTGCCCTGATGGAGCACCTCATGGTTCGCGACGCGCAGCGGAGCGCCCGCGACCAGGAGCTTATCCAGACTGTGGTTCAAATCACCCGGGAGATGCACACCTCGTTCAGGGACATGAAGCGGGCCCTGGCTGAATCCGAGGACCAGATTATTGGCGAGGTCCAAGGCAACACGGAAAAGACTGTACAGCGACATCTCGGCGGCCCAAGACCGCTCCCCGGCAGTGCTTCCAGGTCGCTACAGGGCTACTCGCAAACCAACACTTTGGACGATTTGCCTGCCAAGAAGCGTGGTCTGTTCCGCCGCGCCCTCAAGGGCCTCAACTCCAAGGGCACCAAGGATCTCACCAGGATTGAGGATATGCTGATGCATCTTCTCACCGAAGTAGACGTCCTCAAGCACCAGACCGGTGGCCCGGCCACTCTGGCGGGTTTGAGCACCCATAACCGCTCCGTGGAGAACTTTCAGCCCGAGGGACAGTACGAGCAGGATCGGGGTTACGAGCCCGAGGGCAATGCTGGCACCTCGACGACCAGCCATGGCAGCCAGTCCGGACACCTCTCCATTCCTCAAGGCCGCGGGTCCTCGGGCAGAATGGGCTATGATCGCAAGTTCTCCGACCACAGGATCAGCACCGTGGACGAAGGCCCCGAAGACGAGTACGATCGCAACCACCCGCGCGTCACCATGGCCGACGAGTATTCCAACCCCGATCTGCTGATGTCGCCTGCTATGGGGCCGCCGTCTCGTGCCGAGTCGGTGCCCCTGGCCACACCGCCACCAGCGGTCACGCAGAACCAACAGGCAAGCATAAGCAACGAGAACACCCCCGCGACGGACAACAGCAAGAAGCACAAGTCCAAGGGTTCTTCAGGCTTCCTTCCCAAGATCTCGAGGTGGTCCGAGACCACTACTTCCAGCATTGGCCGCGTCTTCCGGAACAGCGGCCAGTCCCGTGGTACCAAGAGCGATCAGCTTGACGATTTTTTCCACCCGCCCTCCCGTTCGGGATCCAATCTTGACCAGCAGGAACAGTATCCCAAGCACGACCCTTACGGGGACGACAAACTGAACTCGGGCTACTCGGAGCCGGACCTGATGGCGAACTCGGTCCCAATGGAGGCCGCCACTCCCCCCGTGCGATATCATCTCGATGAACCCCCCCAGCCCTCCACCTACATGACGCCCGAGGACCCTAAGTATAAGGCTCATCGCAACAGCGTAAACCTGCAGCACCCTCAGCCACGCCCCGGTCAGACGGAGCGGTTCCGTACGGCGCTGGAATCATCGGCCATCAACTACGACTCTCCTATGAGCCCCAAGAGTGCTGACTGGGCCGGTTCGGCCACAAGCCTCCACCGGTTTCCTGCGCAGCAATCCAATCACTACAACGACCAAAGCCCTGCGGACGAGTATCGCAACGCCTACCAGTCGTCCCCCTCGGCCACTGGCCCTCCGCGCCCGCCGAAAGAGCCTCTCGACTCGGCGACACCCCCTCGCAATGACCGTGTCAACAAGCTCCAGAAGAAGCAGAGCCCCAGTCCCTTGGCTTATCAGCCCATGGACAGCGCATACACGACGAGCACCCAGGTCAGATCGGATAGCTTCCGTTCGGGCTCTGGAAGCCCGAAGCCGGAAAATAAGAACCTGAGCGCCGCTCTGAACACGCCCGCGCGAAGGCCGAGTGGGCCCCGGGCCATGACTCCGAGCAAAGGCTTCAGGAGCCCCGATAGTGACACGGAGAGCATCCGATCGGCTGGTGATCAAAGTGCCCGCGACGATCGCAGGCGCAAGAGAGGTGAGCATGGATCCTCCCACCCCAACCCAAGCTTTAGCGTCTGACTCGATATTGTAGACACGTTTGGGTCTGTCCCCCGCCCCGACTCAGCCGTCAGCCAGGAGTCTGAGACGTTTTAGGGAAGACGCACTCAGCTTTTGGATGTGGCTCTGCCGGCAGGCTCGCCTTTCCAGGTTGACCTGCGGCCCATGGGCCGTTAGACATGGAAGCACCACAACTACATACCCGGGTTATCTGGTCATAACCCCGCGTCGTTTGATCAAAGCATTTACACCGCCCGCCTGGCGGTCTTACGGACATGGCTATAGACTTGGAATGTTGCCTGGTGCACATAATCACATCACTTTTGACGCTCCGGTGGCTTTCGGTGGCCTCGGGGACACGAACGAGGAGGGCCTTTGCTGCGAGGGGAGAGCAGAGAAAAGTGGCATGCAACGTCAGCGGCCTCGTTCTTTCGCGTTGATTTACATGGAACTTCATGGCCGAGATGAGAAAGCAAGGGGTTTTCGCATTACGAAACAAGGGGCCGGGGAGGGCCATGGCCGGGGCATAAGACTTTGCTTGAATCGGCGTGTTTTCGCAGCCTTCCCACTCCACGGATGGGGGCTTTGCGGTTTTATTTTCCTTTCTCCCCCCAACCTTTGATCATGACGCGACACACGACGATATGACGATGGGTTTTGTTTTTTTTTCGTTTCAACGCGCCCTTACTGGCATGCGAAAGTGGTGCGCATGCGGACGGGCTTTCCGGCTTCGACCGGTTTACGAGAGCAGAGCAGAGAGGCAGGTCAGGCACGTCGCCGCTCGGGTATCAAGCCCGGGTGAGGCATAGACGCGTGGTATCAGCCCGGGTAATGAAAGGGGGGTGCACAGTAGCAGGGACAAGCGGATCGTGTATACCAATGGTTGTAGAGCTGGAGATGACTGGCCAGGACAAACCTGCTTAATTGAAGATGCAATCTCTCGGCTGGATCGTGGTGGTTCGGACTATTCTGTGACGGGCAATGGCGTAGCGCGAGACGGCCGCAAGTTGGCCCCCGCGCAAGTGTCGATCGACGCGGGTATTACTCTGTATAGGCGCTATACTGTGTAGGATGAGGCAAAAGTTGCCATCGCGGGAGACGCATCAGTCTGGGAACATGTCTGCTCTGTACGCATGGCAACGTAGAAGAAGGCGGTGCTTGATGGGATAAACCCCCCCCCCCCCCCCCCCCCCCCGACACGCAATTGCCCATGCACACAAGCAGTCTGCCAGCAGCACATTGTCGGGGGCGATGGTCTCGGGCGGCGTAGGGCGGGCGAGCAGTGTAAGTAAGCCCTTAGGTCCGAATGCTAGGCAGTATGTACCTATGTTGACGGTCCATCTGGGGGACCATGACTAGTAACGCCCCGACTTTAGTTGCCTTCCATCAACAGAACAGACGGGGGGCCCTTCCCTAGTCTGGTTGAGGGGGTGATTTTCTCTTCTCGCTTTCGTTCTTTACGTCTTTACGACAGACGTCTTCCTCCCCCCCCCGGTCTACGGGGTCAGCTTTTGAGCGGATAGTCTTATCTTGTTTGGCGCCGCTTCGGTTTCCGAAAGCGAATCTCTCTCCCATCACGAGCCAGCCGATGGGGGCAGGCAGGAAGGGGGGGAGGGGGCCAAGGAATGACAACAGCACGTCGGTCTCGAACCCCGGTAAAGATCAGCTAACTTCCTTTCTTTCCCCTTCACCCCGCCGAGCCCCGTCGTCGTCGTCGGCGGCGGCGGCGGCGGCGTCCATTGGGTTTTTCTTGGGAGGGGGGGAGCGGCGGCGGGGGGTTCGGGGGCTGTGTGCGCGTGTACCTGGTGGCTGAGTAACCTACCTACCTCTTCTCTCAACGCTGCAAACTATAACTGGCAGGTTGCGAGGTGTGTGTGCTCTTTTGTGGCAAAGCGACTTGCGTGGCAGCCACGTCGAGCTCAGCTGTTCTTCTATTTTTGGCAACTCCCCCGCCCTCCCGTCTTCCCGGTCTTTTTTTGTTGTGGTTGTTTCTTTTCTTTTCTTTTTGTTTGCCCTCACGGCGGCCCTGCTTTTTCTACGTGGGTCGTTCGTTCGCCGAGAGATGAAAACAAGAGAGAGGGGGGAGGGGGGAGAAAGAGGTTCAGGTTCGGTCACTGGCCAACCCGGATGCCCGTTCATGTGTAAAACCGCACGAACGATTCTTCATCAATTATAGGGTGGCGGCATCTATGGCACGGTTCCCCTCTCCTCCCCCCCGGGACGAACATCCAATGAGGGGGGCGCAGGCGAGCTGAACGAGTGGCTGTCCCCCCCGTATCAGAGCCTCCTTCCCTCTTTCACCCGGGGGCGAAGCAGTTCCTAGGTGGGAAAGAGAAAGAAAAAAAAGGCATGTCCCGCCGGGGGCGGCTGAGCAAACTCTTATTCGGCATATACGTAGGCAGGGCCTCCCGGGCGAGCGGGCAGCTGACGTCGGGTCCATCTACTCAGTATGCCCATAGCAGGACCATAGAGAGCCCAGCGTGAGGGGCACAATTGAAGGTTCCCATTCCCATGTTCGACGTCCAAATTGGACAGCGTAGGTAAGGTATGTACTATAGGCTCCCTCCCCCCTTCCCCCCCCATGGTTACATGGTGCCGAAATAAACAAGTGTTTCAACATCGGGGGGGTTAGTCGCTGATCTCTAGAAGCAGCAATAGGGCAGCATAAGGCTGGCTGACTAGGAGCCAGGCTGGCTACCTCCTCTCTATCTCCTGGCTGTTCCCAGCTTCCAACCTCCTACGTCGGGGGTGGCTGGCAAACCCAGATATGTAGATGTGTACACACACACATACATAAGCGGGTGGAGGGGCAAACGGGGGGGCTGTACACTTGCATACTCGTAGATCTGCCAACCGCAGTCCGAATGAATACATGTACTTACAGGAGCTTCATTCAGCAGAGGTCAAGTACCTACTTACTTACTTAGGTAAAGTACCCAGAAAAACAAGGTCGCACCACATCAGCGCCTGCCTGCCTCGCGGGCGCGGGCGCATAACGAAAGGGCCAATCTGCGTTTGCGATGGCGGTTTCTGCAAGGGAACGGATGGGTTTGTCCCTTTTTTTTCCTACAGTGGGTAAGGGACGATCCGCTTCTTGGATGGATGGGCGGCATGGAGATGAGGCCGATGCAGGAAATGCAGGCGAGGCGACCTGGTTGGCGACAACAAGCGAAATGCCGCCGGCGAATGGAACTCAGGGCCACCGCTCGATGCCGACGTCATTTCCCTGGCGGGAGGGGGGGAGGGGACAGAAAGAGAGAGGGGCCGGGATGGCGCACGGCTGTTAGTAGGAGGTTGTCATTGGAAATCACAAGGCTCCCAAAACTGCCCAGTGTAGGCTCTTCTTCCACTTCTTCTTCTTCTCCTTCTCGGCTTCACGGCGACCGGTACAAACGGTGGGTGAGCGTTAGTGCCGAAGAAAGTATGGACTCAATTCCCGTGACCGGCAGACCGGCAAAAGGATATCCATCCATGGATCGGGTGCTGAGGGAGGGCACATGGCTTGTGCTGCGCCATCCAACATGACGCTGAAACGCGAAGCCCGCCAGCGTGCGGTCCCTTGATTTGCGGGCAGCCGTCGCGACCCACGACCCCTGTCAGGCCGGCTATGGATGGCATGGCATCTCCATTCATTCCCCTGCCCTTCTCATCACGGTGAAACTGCCCGTGCAATTTGCCGACGAAGTATGTTAGTTTAGCTCTTCCACCCAACCTTGCATCCTACTTGCGCGAGAAGAGCAGACCGACGAGTACCCGACCCTCATCCCCATTCCCGTACTACGTACTATACAGCCTGTGCCTGCCAGTCGCGCGCGCGCCCGCGTGCCTGCCCTCTCGCTGCGCCCTGCGTTGATTCGTTCGCTTGCGCCAGAACGGGCTGAACGGCTATCCATCTATCTGTCTGCCTACTTTACCTGTTTGCCTACGTACGTCGGGCTTCTCCCGCTGATCAGCTGACGCGCGCGCCGTCACGACTTCGCCTTGTCGCATCGCAAGCATCGCCGCCGGCCTGGCCTCACTCGTTCACGCGAGAGCGAGCGAGCTACCTACCTATTACTTACTACCGCTGCACCCTCTCTCCCCCGTCGTGTCAGTCGTCGTTGGGTGCACCAATCGATAACAAACATACCGAGCCGCTTGCCGGCCGAGGCCCCTCTCTCCCTCTCTCTACCTCTCCCTCGTACACACAATCTCTCTTTTCGCGCCCCTCCAAGCAGGGACACGGACAAGACACACAAACAAAGCGCACGCCCGCCGCTGGTCTGTGGTTCCCAACCGCCCACGCGCCGCCGACTCCTCTTTCCGTCCCGGAAACAGGAACCCACCGCCAAGGCCGACGGGTTTGATTGATCGATTGATTGATTGCAGCCTATCCCGTTCGCATCAAGCTCCGGGTCACCTGCAACCTGCGCTTTCGAGACAGCCGATTCCAACCTAGCTGCGGCAACCTTACCGCTTGTATCGCTGCCCGCGCATAAACCACAGCCACTCACGCGCACCTCACGACCTCCGACGTCCCGTCCGCCGCCCGCCGCCGCCGCCTCCATTCCAACCCCAGCCCGTCGTCCTGCCCATTCCCCGTCCCATCTTTGCCATCCTCGTCGCCGCATTGAGCAGCTGTCGACCAGCGAGCCTGCGCGCGCCTCCTACGAAAAAACCATCGTCGAAATTATACCCGCCCCCCCCGGCCCGCCACCGGCGCGCATTTAGGAGTACCACCACCAGTCGCCCATATAGTGCGCAACCATGTCGTATAATCGGATAGGTACGCTTGTTTCATCTTGGTTCTGCCCTCGGCCAGAGACCCTCCCTCGTGGCCCCTTGCTCCCCCCCTCGCTGCCCACCCGCTTGCCACTTTGCCATTATACTCCCCTGGCCCTACGGATCATACCCCTACGCCAACCCCACGCAGACAGCAGATCACGGCGCTTCCGCCTCTCTAGGGGTTCAAGTTGTCCCCTACCTGTCACCCTGTGATCGCCGTACACCTGGAGAGACGGGTTTCTCTTATTGCCTTCCGAATACCCATATCGCCTTCTCTTCTCCACCCCACCTTCACTCTTCCCTCCCTCCGTTGTCTCCCCAACAAGGTCACTCACTGGCTGCGCCTGGTGGTCTACGGTGCCTCATGAATACTTCACCTGCCGACGACGGCGCGTATACTGTGGCGCAGACAACCCGGGCCGTCCAGAGGGAGCTAGTTCTCGCTCTTTAATTGGGAATATACTTGACGATACTGGATATCCTACCTGCTGGTCTCAGTCTTATTCTAACCTAACACCACTCCCGTCTAGACGACGATTACTACGATCCTACCATGGACGGCCACAACAGGATGCCGCACCGGACACCCTCGCCGGGCCACCCCATGCAGCACGGCTACCAACTGGATGACGTGCCCTATGGCCAGCACCCGCCGCCCTCGAACCTGAGTCTGCCCGGCGCCGTCCCGGGCAGGACCTACACCCCGAGTGATCGGCTGCCCCTGAACGCCGCTCAGTCCTACGACAACCTGTCAAACCCCAGTCCCTACGGCGGCCACCCTGGCGGCTACAACTCCGAGTACTCTGTCAACCCGGAACAGCACCACGATGCCTACTACAACCAGCCGTATGCGCCTACTCCGTCGCCGGGCGTGACGCCCTACGACGAGCACCAGGGCTACGAGCTCGACCAGCGACCCATGCTGCAACAGAACGATTCGTACGCCCACGGTGGCGTGCCGCAACCAGAGCCGTACACCGACAACCCCCAGGCGCAGCAGCAAAAATCCAACCTGAAGAGGTGGAAGACGGTCAAGCAGGTTCTGTTGTACCGTGGAAACTTGGTGCTGGACTGCCCCATTCCGCCCAGACTCCTCAGCCAGCTTCCCCACGGCGAGCGAGACGAGTTCACCCACATGCGATACACGGCCGCCACTTGCGACCCGAACCACTTCTACGAAGAGAACTTCACCCTGCGCCAGAAGCTGTTCAGCAAGCCGCGCCACACGGAGCTGTTCATTGTCATTACCATGTACAATGAGGACGATATCCTGTTTGCGCGCACCATGATTGGTGTCCTGAAAAACGTCGAGTACATGTGCAGTCGTAAGGAGAGCAAGACGTGGGGCCCCGACGCTTGGAAGAAAATCGTGGTGTGTGTGGTGAGCGACGGCCGTGGCAAAATCAACCCTCGTACGCGCGCGCTGCTGGCCGGTATGGGCGTCTACCAGGACGGCATTGCCAAGCAGCAAGTGAACGGCAAGGACGTGACGGCTCACGTCTACGAGTACACCACCCAGGTCGGCATGACCATTAAGAACGACGTGGTTACGCTCATCCCCAAGAAGCAGCCGGTGCAGATGCTGTTCTGCTTGAAGGAGAAGAACCAGAAGAAGATCAACTCGCATCGATGGTTCTTTAACGCTTTCGGTCGTGTCCTGGACCCCAACATTTGCGTCCTGCTCGACGCCGGTACCAAGCCTGGCGGTAACTCGATTTACCACCTCTGGAAGGCCTTCGACCTCGAGCCTATGTGCGCCGGCGCGTGTGGTGAGATCAAGGCTATGTTGGGTACTGCTGGCAAGCACCTGTTCAACCCCCTGGTCGCCACGCAGAACTTCGAGTATAAGATGAGCAACATCCTCGATAAGCCCCTGGAATCGGCCTTTGGTTTCATCTCTGTGCTGCCCGGTGCCTTTTCGGCGTACCGCTATGTCGCACTTCAGAACGACAAGAACGGCCAGGGTCCTTTGTGCAGTTATTTCAAGGGCGAGACGCTACATGGCACGGGCGCGGGTATCTTCGAGTCCAACATGTACCTCGCCGAGGACCGTATCCTGTGTTTCGAGCTTGTCACTAAGCGAAACTGCCACTGGATCCTGCAGTACGTCAAGTCGGCCAACGGCGAGACGGATGTGCCCGGCGACGTGACGGAGCTTATTCTGCAGCGTCGTCGTTGGTTGAACGGTTCCTTCTTCGCCGCCATCTACGCCATTGCTCACTTCTACGAGTTCTTCCGCTCCGACCACTCCTTCTTCCGCAAGATCGCCTTTTTCATCGAGTTCATCTTCCAGACGGTCAACATGATCTTTGCCTGGTTTGCCATCGGCAACTTCTTCCTTGTCTTCAAGATTCTCACGTCGAGTCTGGGCGACCCCAGTCTGTTGGGCAACGTGGGCACGATTCTGGGCGTGGTTTTCACGTGGTTCTACGGCGTGTCGCTGATATCTTGCTTCGTACTCTCGCTGGGCAACCGTCCTTCGGGTTCGGGCAAGTTGTACGGTGCCATGGTTATCTTTTGGGCCATCATCATGGCGTAAGTCTTTTTTACCTTTTGTTCCTGGATGCCCCTTGACGTCCAATGACTAACGCGATGTCTAGGTACCTCATGTTCGCTGCTGTTTTCATCGCGGTGCGTGCCATTCAGGCCCAGGTCGCGGATGGGTTTGAAATAAACCAGCTCTTCAAGAACAAGGTGTTCTCTTCGCTCATCATCTCCACCATGGCCACGTATGGTCTGTGGTTGATCGCGTCGCTTCTCATGTTCGACCCCTGGCACATGGCGACGTCCATGATCCAGTACATTCTTCTGTCGCCCACGTACGTCAACGTCATGAACGTCTACGCCTTCTGCAACACGCACGACATCTCGTGGGGTACCAAGGGCGCCGACGAGGCCGACGCGCTGCCGACAGTCGATACCAAGGACGGCAAGGGTAAGACGGACCTGCCGGACGAGGGCGATCTGAACGCGGCCTATGACCGCGAGATGGCCGTCTTCGCCAAGAAGTTTGTCGAGGTCAAGAAGACGCCTACGGACGCGGACCGAGCCGAGGCGCAGATGGACTACTACCGGTGGATCCGATCGCTGGTCGTGCTCGTCTGGATGATTTCCAACTTTGGTCTCTGCGCGCTCGTCCTTAGCACGGCCGGCCTCGAGAGGCTGTCGCCCGAGTCGGCCAAGAATAACGAGGACGCCCGCGCCACCCTCTACATGACCATCATCCTGTGGAGCGTCGCCGTCCTCAGCGCCTTCAAGTTCATCGGCGCCATGTGGTTCCTGGTCGTGCGCATGTTCCGCGGCGTGTAGACAGAAAGAGACAGTCCAAGACAGCAGCAAGAACTTGAATTCCCTTTCCCCGTCCCTGCCGACCCAATGCCGAAAGCCGTGCCCAACTCTCTCCCATCCCCCATTCCCGCCGGCGGACTTCGCTCGGTTTTGGGATGCCTTTGGGTGGATTTCACTTCGTCCCCGCGATGGCGCTAGTAGCCACTGCCATCGCGCCACGAGACCCCCAATGGGCTGAGCGGTGGTCCTAGTCACCAACAGCAGCAAGCCGGTGGCTTTTGGATGCAGGCTCTGGCAGTCCCTTCTAGACACGATCCTGGCTTTCCGTGACGATGTGCCGCCGGTCCATTGAAGGAGGCGGTGTCACGTTTTCCCCGCTTTTTGTTCTCAGGTTTGGAAAAGGGGTCATGATTTGGTTATTTGGTTCTGTATCGGCCCAACATGCGCACGCAGCAGACACGTTTTTGTTTGATGATTTGGTTTCTTTCTTCTTTTCCTCTAGTCATATACCCAGCATCAACTTTTTTTTTTTCACCTCTCACGTTCACACGAAAACGACATACATGTATGTGCCAAGAAGGGCGGGGGAGACGGGAGAAGCCACGCGGTGTCGAGGCCGTGAGGGGGTAGGGAGTAGTAGCGTCGCTGGGTCAGAGATAGACCCGCGGGAAAGAATCGACTTTTATTAGGAATCTTCGTCACTCCTGGCACTGCGTGATGGTACAGGTTTCCAAAGCCCCGCCGTTGCCTTCTACTTGTCATTTTCCCCAACTAGCATACTTGTTGTCTTTCGGTCCCGGAAGCGGTTCCCCCATGCCTCCTCTCTCATCCGGGCAATAGTTTGGCATGCCGCTATTCGGCCTATGATCTCCGTGGGCCGTACAACCCCCCACCCCGGCCCTTCCAACAGGTGCGGAGGCTCTTGGCCGGGCTTCTTTTGGGGTTTCCACCCCTGATATTCACCGCCCAGCCGCCGGATACTGGCCGTTGGGGA
This sequence comes from Nigrospora osmanthi, assembly GCA_029489945.1. Classification (NCBI taxonomy): domain Eukaryota; kingdom Fungi; phylum Ascomycota; class Sordariomycetes; order Amphisphaeriales; family Apiosporaceae; genus Nigrospora; species Nigrospora osmanthi. The sequence continues at coordinate 6,334,583 of CP120503.1, read as the reverse complement.
GTTGAGGTGCGTTCCCGCGGGGCCAGTCGTGATGCCGAAAAACTCTGCACGGTATATTCCTGTTCTATCAGTTTGGCTGGCTGGGCATCCATTCCCTGCGCCCCAACGAGGGCGAGTCGCCGGAACTGAGCTCACCGAGCGGGCGCGAGGTACCCGGACGAAAGGTCGACTTGAGGACAACTTGCCATCAGGAAAAGCAAAACAAAAAAAGAAGGTGCGGACTTTTTTTTCGCATTCTTTTACGGCCCCGTAACCAATTATCGACCCGTCGACCCCAAAACGCCCCCATACCACACGACCCGAGAAGACCGCGCACCCCCTCCCCCACGGGGGATGCCGCTCTCCACACGCCACGTCTCGTCCCCTCCTAACCTTCCTCGACCGGGTACGCGGGCGCGCGGACGCGACGGCGCGCGGGGGGCCCTACGTGGCCCGTCGCCCGTCTTCGGGGGGGGGGCCGGGCGTCGGCGGCGCCCCCTTCTCTTCGGCATCGCCTCGTGCTCCGCTGGCACGCTCTCCCAGCGGGCACCCTCCCCCGACGCCCACTCTGCTCCTCTTTCGACGCCCTCGCGACGGCGCCCGTCGTCGGCGCGCCTGCGCCTCGGACCCTTCGCCAGCCCGGCAGGGGGCAAGGCCTGCCATGGTTCGTCGTACCCGACCTGGCTGCGCTGTACCGTCTATGCGGCCTTCTGTTGGGGAGGGGGAAAGGGGGGGGGGGGGGGGGGGGTGAGGAGAATACCGAGGGTCGTGAGGGGAGAGGGAATGGGGAAGGAGGATAAGCATCGGCTGGTGCTCGCGGGGAGTAGGAATCCCACGGGCAGTTTGCGAATTGGGGCGAACGAAGCTACCCCCTCTGTTCTCTACGATCCCGCTCCCTATGCTTGGCCCAAGGTAAATCCGGCGCTTCCCAGCCCACGGAAAGTGAACTCGAGACTACGGCGAGTCCCAAGCTTCCAGCCGTGTGCCGACCTTGGCCGCATCACGGATTGTATCGGCTTTGGAGCTAGCCTCAGGCATATCATGGGGCGGCCTACCTCATGACCGTTTACTAGACGAACCAAGGTCCCTGTTGGCATTATTCGACTCGGGCGTAGTCGAAGATTAGCGGCCGCGCGCGCAAGTGAGTCGGCGTTCATGGTTCGAGTGTTGCATAGAGGGCCCCCTGCCAGGTAAGATCAGCGTTCTACAAAGTCCTGCCCGGTAGGCATTGCCAGCCGGTGACCCTAGCTCACTGGGAAGGATGGCGGGAGCAGGTGCAGCCGAGCACCTTGCCACGAGCGATGACACCATCGTGAACGTCGCCGGCGTTCGATGTAACACGGGCTTCCGCCCCGGTCTGGCACGACCTGCAGCTCGCAGCGACTTATGGTCATGTGAGTACGGAAGCGGCCTCACCGATAGGGCAAGGCCAGCATCCCCTATTCGAAGTAATTGCCTGTTGCCTCCCCTAGTTACTCTGGGAAAACGGGCACAATGAGGCCATTCCAAAAGTACCCGCGTAGGGTACGGGCCTAGCAAAAGCAGCCATGTGCCTTCATGTAGGCGTGTTTTGTGTCCCGAACGTTCGCTTACTGGGCCATGATATACCAATGAATCCAGTGAGGTATGCCGTCTTTAGTACCACGAATAACGATACCGAACGTCACGATGAGATAAACGCGGGTTTGGCCCAACCACTAGGCAAGCATGCGGTATGACCATGGAATCGGGACAGGCGAATGGCCCGGCAGCCATATTTGCACCGAGGATTCAGCAACCGAGCCGTCCTTGGCGCTGGGTGAGGGGTTCATTTACGGTCAATGGAGGGTCGGATAGGAAAGTGTCCGCGAAATCCAGTCCGACAGAAGTTGAAGCCACGAGACAGCCATGCTCCGTGATAACGCTCGGTTTTAGTCCGCCTCGAGTCACACACCGAGCACGCCCATCACGGATATCGGCCAATGAGCGGAACCTCCGAGGTGACTTGCCAGCAGTCGAGTCAAAGGGGTATCCCGAAAGGAGGCACCACAAGACCGGGGGCTGCAGCCCTTACCGGGTCGAGGCGGCTTGGGCGAGTGTTGGAACGTAGTTTACCCCATGAATTTACTTGGTTCGAATAAAACAGTCGATTCGCTATCTTTTCCAATGCGGCCCAGGCGGGCTAAGGCCACGGTCGATTTCTCATGAGTGGAAAAGGGAAGGGCCTGCAGGGCATTAGGCGATTAGTTCATCCCGAAAGAGAGCTTGGGGGGGAGAGAGATGACGCACTTTGGATTGATGCGAGATGGCTGCAGTACTGAAGATATTCCTCCAGTTGACGCAGGGGCGCCCACATCTATCTGGGGCGATGATAGCATCCGTGTCCCGACCCGGGTGTGGCGGAAAACCCCGAGGGCGTCGGCGGCAGATGCGGTGGCACGCCAGCATCCACGCTGGACCTTTCGACAATCGAGGCTTCGGTGCGACGTCGCCGAATCGTTACGAGCTGAACCCTCAGGACGGATAAATTGCAGGGACTCGGGTCCTGTAACCCTGGATCCGAGGTAGCAATGGCTGACCGCGTGGCTTTCGAGCAAATTTGAACTCGCTGTTCAGGAGGCACCTGTTCCCTCCGCCGTGCCACGAGCGATGATCCCTGCTTCTCTGTGAAACCTGGGGCTTTGGGTCCGGTCCCAGGCGTGCCTGGTACCATATGGCGCACGCCGAGAACGTGCTCACCGGTATGCCGTGGAACGCGGGGAGGAGCTGTGCCCGCGGGGCGGGTCGACGACACCGCCTTTCCCGGAGCCCTCGAGCCTATTTCCCCGTCCGGGCATCGTGACCGGTGTGTTATCAACGAGGGACCAAAGGGGGTGGCTGCGGGAGGATGCAGGTCATGGAGAGAAGAGCGTCGGGGGAAAACGGGACGAATGCGTACCAGGCTGGCCCCGGCAGGAGCGTGCATTGTGCGACACGTGGAGAGCAGCCGTCCGGGGCGCCGGAAAAGGGAGCAGGGTCGGTGGTTTTCTTTGGGTTCGGTACGTGCCCCCCGCCCTCCCCCGTGGTTAGGTAGAGAGAGGTTGGAACAGGGCTAGGTAGGATGGATACACGACGCATGACGAGGCCGGGTCGTTGCACCGATGGAAAAGTTCAGATGGATACAACGGGCGTGCGGGTAAGAGCATGAAGGGTATGTATGGGTTGGAAGCCAGCAAGGAGGAGGGGGCTGAGATGCCGGTAGGGATAATCGGGTAGAGGGACAGCCCTGAACAGGACGACGATAGGAACTGGAGGCCGGGCGAGTTGGTTCCCGGTAGTTCGTGCTCAGGATGGATGCTGGGAATGGATGCATGAATGTTAGGATCCCATTGCAGGGACGGAACGAGGACGGGCGGAAAGAACATTCCAAACCCCCGCCACCCCCCATGTCGCTCCTTCTCTACGGATCCATTGTCCAAACATTGGCTGCCCGGGGTGGCATGACCTGACCGTCGTGGTTGCCTGACTCCATGCATCCGCGCCTGCATGAGCAGGCGTCAGAGAGAGCCTCACACGGGGCCAGTCCAAGAGCGACATCGCAGCCGCGTTATCGTCATCACCACTTCGCCGCCAGGGCGGCAGGTCGCTCCGGGGTCCAGAAGGGGTGCGAATATCGGAAAGGCGAGAGCAGCACCGGGCCATGGCGGTGGTATCGTGAAGGACGGATCGTCCTGCGCGGGAGAGCCACGTGGAGCTGGCCTTTCCGTGGTATAAGAGGAGGTCGCCCTTCCGGCGTCGATGAGGGAAGAGCGGACGGGCCTCGACAAAGCTGGCCGTCGACTTCTGATGTGGACATCCACGCCGTCTGTTATCCGCACTTGATCCATCTTCAGCCTTGGCCTCCCCCCCGTCAGCCCCGTCTTTGATTCGGGTCCACCTCCCGCTATTCCACCTCCCGCCCCCCGTCCGCCCCGTGCCATAGCCGCGGCGCGCGCGCGCAAAGATGCCGCACCCACCCGCCGGCCCTCGGCCCTTCCACGAGGGGTCCTACGAGCCCATGGAGCCCTGCTACGAGGAGGACTGGGCCACCTTTGGCGTCGGCGAGTCCCTGAGCGGCGTATACACGTGCCCCGAATGCCGGGGGAACCCGTAAGCTGAGCCCCCCCCCCCCCCCCCCCCCCTCCCCGTGCGTGTGGCTTTTTCCCGGCTCCCCCCCGACTTACGACGCCGCGCTTTTTTGCCACCAGCCGCCGCACCGATCCGAACCGCGCCCCCTGCGCCTACTGCGGCGGCCAGGGCGTCGTCTACGCGAACAGCGCCGGCGCCGCCGAGGGAGACCACACGGCCCGCGTCGCCGCCGCGCGCTCGCCCCAGGGCGGCGGGCCGGGGGGGACGTCGGCCGGTTCCAGGCACGCTTCTGGTGGCTCCAGGCGCTCCTCGGGGGGCAACCCTCGGCCAGCCTCGTCAAACAGGTAGTGGGGGGGGGGGGGGGGGGGCACTGACGATGCCTCGGGGGGAGGGGGAAGGAGGAGCTGAAGCCGGGATATCCAGGGAAGCCGGACCTGCTCGGGGTCTGTCAGCACTGGGCTGGCGTCCGCTTGGTACATGTCACTACATCCATATGTCTTCAGGAGTGTGCGCTTCGGTCCGGTATTCGATTCTCCATCATGTATTCTATCTCGTGGCTTGGTTTTCATCACGGTCGTATCATGCCGGTTTACAGTACCGCTCTATTTCCCCCTTCCTGCTTCAGCCCCGCCACACGACCTCGATGGTCGCAAAGAAGGTCAGCGGGTCGGCATCGACCCGGACCACCTCGAAGCGCTCGTCGGCCTGCTTCACGATGCCCCGGTACGCCTCGGCCGGGCGCTCCTGGGCGTTGAACAGGGCCATCATACGGAGGTCGGTGGCCGTGCCCATCTGCTGGATGGACCGCGGCAGCGGCGGGCCCGCCGCCGCCGCCTTCGCAGCCGCGTCCGCCTCCTCCTTCTTCTCCTTGCTGTTGTCCCCCGTCTCGCTCTCGTCCACCTTGCCGATGTACTCGATCAAGAGGACGCGGTTGCCCGGCCGGAGCGCGGGCACCAGGTTGCGCAGGATCTGCGCCGCCACGGCCTCGGGGTAGTCGTGCAGGATTAGCTTGACGATGTAGACGTCGGCCTCGACCGGCTGGGGCCGGAAGAGGTCGTGCTCCACGTACGACACCCGGTCCGCGAGCTCGGCCGGGAGGTCCGCCTCGAAGATGGGCTTCACCTTGGGCATGTCCTCGACGACGATGGTGAGGTCGGGGAAGTGGCGCGCCAGAAAGAAGGCGTCGTGGCCTCCGGACCCGCCGACCTAGGAGCGCGATTCAGTAAACGGCCCAGGCACGGGGAGTCAACCGTGCGCGTGGGGGAGGGGGGTTTTGCACTTACGTCCACGACCTTGATCTTGCCGGCCGCCTGCCAGTCCAGGGCCTTGAGCACGATGCCCTCGAGGCGGAAGATGTCCTTGATGAAGTTCATGAACTGGACAAAGTGCTTCTGGCGCCAGCCGCGCCGCGCGCCCTCGCCGTCGTTCTCGAGGAAGTCCCACGAGTTGGCGTGCCGGCCGCCGAACTGGCCGCCCTGGTGCAGCAGGGCGAAGGCCGTCTCGTCCATGCGGTCCGTCAGCGCCGGCCGGCCGGCGCTGTAGCGCGCGAGCGCCTCGGGCAGGACCAGGAGCGGCGCGCTCGAGATGTCCAGCACCGAGTGCACGAGCGCCTTGAGGCCGGGCTTCGCGGCCACCGCCGCCGACCGCGACGAGTGCCGCACGCGCGCCGCCGCCGCCGACGTAGGCGTAGGCGCCGTCTCCTCGGCGAAGAAGCGCAGCGTGAAGGCGTGCTGCAGCACGCGGTGCGCCACGTCGCGGGGCAGGTTCGTGCGCTCGGCGATCTCGGCGTACGAGGCCGAGCCGTCCAGGGGCACCGCCGCCCAAAAGTCAAAGTGGTTCAGCACGTTGAGACACGCGGCATCCGGCATGGACTGTAAAGTGCCCGTCAGCAGCGCCTCGACATTTCTGGGGGGGGTCTCGCTGGGAAAAGAGGGGCGCGGGGAGGGTCGCACATTATGCACGTAGTTGTAGACGCTCTCGGTAGGGCCCTGGGAGAGAATGTACATGTCGTTCAAGGCATCATTGAGCATCTGGCGCGTCATGAACATGTCGCCGGTGATGCCCTCATAGCTCAAAACGCTGTCGGCGGCGAAGGTGGCCTGGGGGATGTTGTTTTCCTGGAGCTGCTTAGTGAAGGTGGCGGCAAGCTCCGTAATCTTGGCCGCGAGCTCGTTGAGAGTGGGTTGGGTGTCGGCCATCTTGACACAGACTGATATGTCGAGGCTCGCTCGGGGAGGGTGGAGAGACGGACAGAGTGCTGGTGAGTGGAAGGTCCCTTGGTAGGCCCGCGCGACTCACGAGAGGGGCAACCCCAATCCTTATGAGGTCTGATCCAGGCGACGTCGCGCCGGCGCAACGTCCGCTACCGGACTCCCCTCGCCCATTTCCGGCAGGAGCCAAGGCCGGTTCTGCAGAGAATTTCTCGCTCTGTGATGTCAAGGCGGTGCGGAGGACGGGCATCTAATCTGATAAGATCATCTGATTAGATCAATTGGCCCTCGGCGTACCACCAATGGACAGGCGCTGGGCGAAGCCAAGATGGACCATGCCAAGCGCCCAGCGCTGCCAAGCGAGCTTGCGGGCTTGGCCCAGCTGGAAGAAGCCGTGGCCAAGCCCAAGACCTCGGCTATTCGCGCGATGACGGCTTCCGGCTGGCTTGGTTCAAATGGCCGCTGGAGCGCGGGATGGAGGGGGGAAGGGAAAGGGAAAGGACCTCCTACACGATGTTGTTGGACCCTGGCTCCCAAATTCGGCCACTCACTAAGGTTCCTCCCGCCCGATCGGGTAACTACCTAGATTTCCATAGATGTTCTATTTCGATTGGGACATGAAAATCCGACACGGCCGATAACATCCATGGGCTCGGCCGACACGATTGGACGTCGAGCGTAAGTGGACAATCCGTCCATCCCCCGGACGCTTTTTCTTTTCCTCCTCTATAATGGGTAGTAAGCAAAGGTGGACCACGTGGAGAAGCCATCTATCAAGTCGACCTGCCGAACACTGAGCGTACGAAAG